>CM029670.1:28414948-29014948 GCA_017311315.1 Dendrocalamus latiflorus | reverse complement strand
GCTCCGCACCTGCGACAACCACATTCAAACCCCACGAGGCCGGAGAGCAGTCTTCGTCGAACTGTCCGGAGTCTTCGACGAGCTCCCCGAAGTCGCAGTTCCTCCGCCCGTGCCGCTCGTTCTGACGGCCCTCGGTGAAGGCGCATGGCTTGGCGGCGGGGAGGTGGACGACAAGCGGCGCAAGCGGAGCAACAGCCTTCACCCGCCCAAGCCTTCGCCTCCGCATACTCGGCTCATCTCCGTGCGTCGAGAAGGCCTTGGGCGCGCCTACGCCAAACTCCGTGTTCTCTGCATGTTCAGCAAGGACCCGGACTCCGCAAAGCGCACGCATGGGAGCACTGGATGCATGCACGGAGGCATGACCGAGACCGGACGGAGTCTCGTTCATCCATGCCGGCAATGGTGCCCGTAGCTGAGGACGCCGGCTGGTCTTCAAGTATGCGGAAGCCGGCGGGCTCACCCTCGCATTGGCGCCTCCGCGCGGTCCTGCCCGCCTCCGCGCCTACAACGTCTGCGCCACCGCCTCCGCGCCTACGACGTCTGCGCCACCGCCTCCGCGCTGTCTCGCAAGCCTCCGCGCCTACGAGGTAAAGCCAGATGTTGGGTCACGGAGATGGCGGCAGGAACGGGGGAAGCGGCCGGACGCCGACGGCCGTTGCAGTAGCGGTAGGAGTGCGCTGACGCGGTGGCGCCCTGTCTCCTCCCATCCACCTCCATCGGCGTTACCTGGGATGTGGAACGGCGTGGCGCCGCCTTGTGGAAAGCGACGGTGCCGAGCCGACAGGGGGTACACGTTTACGGTGGCGACCGCCCGCCTCCGCTCGTCTCCGCGCTGTCGAAGCTGGTCTCCGGCCTCCGAACGTCTCTGCGCCGCTTGGCCGCCGCTCGTCTCCGCCCTGTCGAAGCTGGCCTCCGGCCCCCGAACGTCTCCGCACCGCTCGGCCTCCGCTCCATGCGCGTGAGCCCCCTGCATCCACGCATGCACGTGAGGCTTCATCCATCCATGCATGCAGCGAAGACCCTATCCATCCATGCATGAACGAAGCATTCGGAGTAGACCTCGCCAAGCGGAAGCGCGACGCCCAGCCTCCACGCGCCTCCGTGCCAGCTAAAGCCGAGGTCACGGACGGTGAGCGGACGCCGACGCTGCCCCGCGAAGTCTGTCGAAGAACTTCGGAGGCGCTCGATGACGCGGAGACTTCGGAGGCGAGGCCCAGGGGCTTCGTCGCGGAGGCGAGGCGAGGTCGAGGTCAACTCGGCCGCGGAGGCCAGCTGGTGCGGAGGCTGACGCAAAGTCCAGGTAGAGATCGGAGAAGGAGCACGAAGGCCTGGCATGAGGACGGCTTCGCCTTCGCCGAAGTGCGCGGACAGCGAGATCGGCTTGCTCCGCCCATGTGACCTCCGGTGGTGCAAGAGCATGGAGCGGAGACGGTGCGTATACTCTACATGTGATCACATACGCTGCTTTATTAATGATGGACCATGTGGAGGTGACCACATGTTAATGATGAGTAATTGACATTGGTTTAGATAAGTCGAGTTTGGTTTGGGTGGTTTGGAGTCGAGTCGTTGCGTGGCGCAATCGGGCTCGGTCGGACTTTGGTCAAACTTGGTCGTATGGGATTAGGATGCATATTCAGATGATTCGACAGGTTTAGACTTCGTCATGGTAAGTATGATGGTATTTATGCTTTCATGTATCGAGCGGTGCTATTTGACGCGTTTTCTTGTCTGTGTGACTGCAGGACGTCGAGTGGAGTCGTGGTGAGACACGGTGGACCGGACTAGGCGCAGGTGGCGCTGAGGTCAAAACGGTCGGGATGTGTCGAAGACGACGTGGACTCGAGGTGGTTGCGAGGCGTGCGAGACAAGGAGCGCGGAAGCTTCCCGGAAGGTGCAGGAGGGGCGAATCGGGAAATTCGCAAGGCTGCACAAGCGGGAGCGGGCTCCGTTGGACGTAGCGGGCGTAACGGGGCAGAGACCCGTTAGCCAAGCGCTATAAAAGGAGAGGAGGGGCTGCATGCCCACTTGAGCACTTGAATGGAGTTTAGGGTTTCCTTTAGTCAAAATAGGCTTTAGAGGTTGTTTTGGCTTTAGGCTTTAGTTGGTGAGAGTGGGTGGAGAGGCAGAGTGTGCTCCCTCTGTACTCCATCGATGGTTTCTATGTGAGAGTCTGTGTGTGAGTTCATCCTTCCCAAGCATGTATGGGTGTGTTCTTGGCTTAGGGAGAGGGAGAGGATGAGTTGAGAGTCTTGTAATCATTCCTCTTGTATCAATCGGGGTATGGGGACGTAGCTCAGTTGTAATCCCTGAATAGTTGGAATGAAATCTGAAGTTTCTCCCGTGCTCCTGTTATGTTCTTCGTTTCTCTTTTGGGTGATTTCTTGATTTTCAGTGTTTTGAGTTCTTGATTGCTGGGAAGGCCCAAAATGGGTTGCTCCTTGATGGGATAGTGCCTCAAGATCATTTGATCAAGTTTTCCAAGAGCAAACCTCTTTTAATCTCAGATTTGGCTTTTTGGGTTGATCTGTTCTTCTTTAGCCCCTCTAGGGTTTTTGAGCATTTCTTGTTTCCCTTTGCAAGATGGGCTGAGTTTTGGCATGGAGAGTCCTATGGCTATTGCTAACATATCTGCAAAGTCTCTTAGCCAAAGGATCAAAGGTTTGGAAGCAATTTGATTTTTTGCTCGGGTTGTGCAAAAATTCAGATTTTTACCCATAATCTGAAATTCTTGCTTCTTGGTTTGACTCTCTTGTTTCCGAAGGTCCCCTTACTATTTAGTATGTTGTAGTAAGGCCTTGGATCAAAAAGATTGAGAGCAAACCTTCTTTTTAGCCAAAAATCCGAAGTCTCAAAGTTCCAGCCTGAAAATCCTGTTTGCTGTTTTTCTCGATAGGTACTACCGCTCCTGGAGAGGTACTACCGCTCAGCGGTACTACCGCTCGACCCAGCGGTACTACCACTCGTCCCAGCGGTACTACCGCTTGCAGCTAGACTTGCGCTGAATTTGTTTTTCTTGAGTGCTTCCTTCTGGGTTTAGTTTTTCCTTGTCTCTGTGATTTCCAGTGAGGGCTTATTTTCTACCTTCATAGCTTCCATAGCTATTGAAGGAGAAGATGCTCTTTGGGGGCGATTTTTAGAGATCGACATTCACCCCCTCTCTGTCGCCATTTCGGTCCTACAATTAATTCCCGCTACATTTCTTGCGGCTGCAGTTCCATTCTGAGAGCATTTGATTTGGCCGTGTGTTTGCGTCTCCGGTTCTGGCCTGTTCTGGTCTCCTCTAGCATCTAGTGCTTTCCTGGCATTACATTCTGGAGAGTTTCTGTTATCGCAAGTCTTCGGCCATTTCTTCGATGCCTCTGTTTTGGTCTTCATTTTTGATTTAAACCGCACGATTGCCTCGAGCATCGGCGTACTCTACGGAGTATAAATAAGACGTGACGTCGAGGTCCGCTTCCGCACGCGCCAGTCTACGGACTCTAAATAAGACGTAGCGTCGAGGTCCGCCTCCGCACGCGACAGTCTACGGACTATAAATAAGACGTGACGTCGAGGTCCGCCTCCGCACGCGCCAGTCTACGGACTCTAAATAAGACGTAGCGTCGAGGTCCGCCTCCGCACGCGCCAGTGTACGGACTCTAAATAAGACGTAGCGTCGAGGTCCGCCTCCGCACGCGATAGTCTACGGACAATAAATAAGACGTGACGTCGAGGTCCGCCACCGCACGCGCCAGTCTACGGACTATAAATAAGACGTAGCGTCGAGGTCCGCCTCCGCACGCGCCAGTCTACGGACTCTAAATAAGACGTAGCGTCGAGGTTCGCCTCCGCACGCGACAGTCTACGGACTATAAATAAGACGTGACGTCGAGTTCCGCCTATGCACGCGCCAGTCTACGGACTCTAAATAAGACGTAGCGTCGAGGTCCGCCTCCGCACGCGCCAGTCTACGGACTCTAAATAAGACGTAGCGTCGAGGTCCGCCTCCGCACACGACAGTCTACGGACTATAAATAAGACGTGACGTCGAGGTCCGCCTCCGCACGCGCCAGTCTACGGACTATAAATAAGACGTAACGTCGAGGTCCGCCTCCGCACGCGCCAGTCTACGGACTCTAAATAAGACGTAGCGTCGAGGTCCGCCTCCGCACGCGCCGGTCTACGGACTCTAAATAAGACGTAGCGTCGAGGTCCGCCTCCGCACGCGACAGTCTACGGACTATAAATAAGACGTGACGTCGAGTTCCGCCTATGCACGCGCCAGTCTACGGACTCTAAATAAGACGTAGCGTCGAGGTCCGCCTCCGCACGCGCCAGTCTATGGACTCTAAATAAGACGTAGCGTCGAGGTCCGCCTCCGCACGCGACAGTCTACAGACTATAAATAAGACGTGACGTCGAGGTCCGCCTCCGCACGCGCCAGTCTACGGACTCTAAATAAGACGTAGCGTCGAGGTCTGCCTCCGCACGCGCCAGTCTACGGACTCTAAATAAGACGTAGCGTCGAGGTCCGCCTCCGCACGCGATAGTCTACGAACAATAAATAAGACGTGACGTCGAGGTCCACCTCCGCACGTGCCAGTCTACGGACTATAAATAAGACGTAACGTCGAGGTCCGCCTCCGCACGCGCCAGTCTACGGACTCTAAATAAGACGTAGCGTCGAGGTCCGCCTCCGCACGCGCCAGTCTACGGACTCTAAATATGACGTAGCGTCGAGGTCCGCCTCCGCACGCGACAGTCTACGGACTATAAATAAGACGTGACGTCGAGTTCCGCCTATGCACGCGCCAGTCTACGGACTCTAAACAAGACGTAGCGTCGAGGTCCGCCTCCGCACGCGCCAGTCTAGGGGCTCTAAATAAGACGTAGCGTCGAGGTCCACCTCCGCACGCGACAGTCTACGGACAATAAATAAGACGTGACGTCGAGGTCCGCCTACGCACGCGCCAGTCTACGGACTCTAAATATGACGTAGCGTCGAGGTCCGCCTCCACACGCGCCAGTCTACGAACTCTAAATAAGACGTAGCGTCCAGGTCCGCCTCCGCACGCGCCAGTCTATGGACTTTAAATAAGACGTAGCGTCGAGGTCTGCCTCCGCACGCGACAGTCTACGGACTATAAATAAGACGTGACGTCGAGGTCCGCCTACGCACGCGCCAGTCTACGGACTCTAAATAAGACGTCGCGTCGAGGTCCGCCTCCGCACGCGCCAGTCTACGGACTCTAAATAAGACGTAGCGTCGAGGTCCGCCTCCCCACGCGACAGTCTACGGACTATAAATAAGACATGACGACGAGGTCCGCCTCCGCACGCGCCAGTCTACGGACTCTAAATAAGACGTAGCGTCAAGGTCCGCCTCCGCACGCGACAGTCTACGGACGATAAATAAGACGTGATGTCGAGGTCCGCCTCCGCACGCGCCAGTCTACGGACTCTAAATAAGACGTAGCGTCGAGGTCCGCCTCCGCACGCGACAGTCTACGGACTATAAATAAGACGTCACGTCGAGGTCCGCCTACGCACGCGCCAGTCTACGGACTCTAAATAAGACGTCGCGTCGAGGTCCGCCTCCGCACGCGCCAGTCTACGGACTCTAAATAAGACGTAGCGTCGAGGTCCGCCTCCCCACGCGACAGTCTACGGACTATAAATAAGACATGACGACGAGGTCCGCCTCCGCACGCGCCAGTCTACGGACTCTAAATAAGACGTAGCGTCATGGTCCGCCTCCACACGCGACAGTCTACGGACGATAAATAAGACGTGATGTCGAGGTCCGCCTCCGCACACGCCAGTCTACGGACTCTAAATAAGACGTAGCGTCGAGGTCCGCCTCCGCACGCGCCAGTCTACGGACTCTAAATAAGACGTAGCGTCGAGGTCCGCCTCCGCACGCGACAGTCTACGGACTATAAATAAGACATGACGTCGAGGTCCGCCTCCGCACGCGCCAGTCTACGGACTCTAAATAAGACGTAGCGTCGAGGTCTGCCTTCGCACGCGCCAGTCTACGGACTCTAAATAAGACGTAGCGTCGAGGTCCGCCTCCGCATGCGATAGTCTACGGACTATAAATAAGACGTGACGTCGAGGTCCGCCTCCGCACGCGCCAGTCTACGGACTATAAATAAGACGTGACGTCGAGGTCCGCCTCCGCACGCGCCAGTCTGCGGACTCTAAATAAGACGTAGCGTCGAGGTCCGCCTCCCCACGCGCCAGTCTACGGACTCTAAATAAGACGTAGCGTCGAGGTCCGCCTCCGCACGCGATAGTCTACGGACTATAAATAAGACGTGACGTCGTGGTCCGCCTCCGCACGCGCCAGTCTACGGACTCTAAATAAGACGTAGCGTCGAGGTCCGCCTCCGCACGCGCTAGTCTACGGACTCTAAATAAGACGTAGCGTCGAGGTCCGCCTCCGCACGCGATAGTCTACGGACTATAAATAAGACGTGACGTCGAGGTCCGCCTACGCACGCGCCAGTCTATGGACTCTAAATAAGACGTAGCGTCGAGGTCCGCCTTCGCACGCGCCAGTCTACGGACTCTAAATAGGGCGTAGCGTCGAGGTCCGCCTTTGCACGCGCCAGTCTACGGACTCTAAATAAGACGTAGCGTCGAGGTCCGCCTCCGCACGCGATAGTCTACGAACTATAAATAAGACGTGACGTCGAGGTCCGCCTCCGCACGCGCCAGTCTACGGTCTCTAAATAAGACGTAGCGTCAAGGTCCGCCTCCGCACGCGACAGTCTACGGACGATAAATAAGATGTGACGTCGAGGTCCGCCTCCGCACGCGCCAGTCTACGGACTCTAAATAAGACGTAGCGTCGAGGTCCGCCTCCGCACGAGCCAGTCTACGGACTATAAATAAGACGTAGCGTCGAGGCATTCCTCCGCACGCGCCAGTCTACGGACTCTAAAAAAGATGTGACCGTCGAGGCATTCCTCCGCACGCGCCAGTCTACGGACTCTAAATAAGACGTAGCGTCGAGGTCCGCCTCTGCACGCGACAGTCTACGGACTATAAATAAGACGTGACGTCGAGGTCCGCCTCCGCACGCGCCAGTCTACGGACTCTAAATAAGACGTAGCGTCGAGGTCCGCCTCCGCACGCGACAGTCTACGGACTATAAATAAGACGTGACGTCGAGGTCCGCCTCCGCACGCGCCAGTCTACGGACTCTAAATAAGATGTAGCGTCGAGGTCCGCCTCCGCACGTGCCAGTCTACGGACTATAAATAAGACGTAGCGTCGAGGCATTCCTCCGCACGCGCCAGTCTACGGACCCTAAAAAAGACGTGACCGTCGAGGCATTCCTCCGCACGCGCCAGTCTACGGACTCTAAAAAAGACGTAGCGTCGAGGTCCGCCTCCGCACGCACTGTACGGAGTATAAATAAGACGCGGATGTTGTCCTTGCACACTCTACTGAGTATAAACCAGACGCGGATGTCCCGCGCACGTGTGGGCATCGCTCCCGCACGTACTCTCCAGAGTATAAATAAGACGTGGATGTTGTTCCCATGCACTCTACGGAGTATAAAAATTGCGACCGCCCGAGACACAAGGGAGTGCCTCGCTTTAAGCGGCGCACCACTTGGATATCGCGCACTCGTGCGCGTTGCACCAGGGAGTGCACCGTGACTTTTTCAAGGTAGGGGAACGGCAGCGACGCCTCCCTACCTCAGCGTGCGTAGCGCCCTCGGCCTACGCCGCAAGCGCACGCTCTTCGCGGGCACCGTTGTTCAAGGTAGGGGAACGGCGGCGACGCCTCCCTACCTCAGCGTGCGTAGCGCCCTCGGCCTACGTCGCAAGCGCCCGCTCTCCGCGGGCACCGTTTTTCGAGGTACGGGAACGGCGGCGACGCCTCCCTACCTCAGCTTGCGTAGTGCCCTCGGCCTACGCCGCAAGCGCTCGCTCTTCGCGGGCACTCCTTTTTCAAGGTAGGGGAACGACGGCGACGCCACCCTACCTCAGCGTGCATAGCGCCCTCGGCCTACGCCGCAAGCGCCCGCTCTTCGCGGGCACCCTTTTTCTAGGTAGGGGAACGGTGGCGACGCCTCCCTACCTCAGCGTGCGTAGCGCCCTCGGCCTACGCCGCAAGTGCCCGCTCTTCGCGGGCACTGTTTTGGAAGGTAGGGGAACGACGGTTCCGCCTCCCTGCCTCCGCGCGCGTAGTGCCCTCGACCTATGTCGCAAGCGCCCGCTCTTCGTGGGTACCATTTTTGAAGGTAGGGGAACGGCGGCTCCGCCTCCCTGCCTCCGCGCGCGTCGTGTCCACGGCCTACGTCGCAAGCGCCCACTCTCCGTGGGCACTGTTTTTGAAGGTAGGGGAACGGCACCTTCGCCTCTCTACCTCGACGTGCGTAGTGCCCTCGGCCTACGACGCAAGCGCACGCTCTCCGCGTGCACTGTTTTTGAAGGTAGGGGAACGGCGGCTCCGCCTCCCTGCCCCTGCGCGTCGTGCCCTCGGCCTACGTCGCAAGCGCCCGCCCTCCGCGGGCACTGTTTTTGAAGGTAGGGGAACGGCGGCTCTGACTCCCTGCCTCCGCGCGCGTAGTGCCCTCGGCCTACGTCGCAAGCGCCCGCTCTTCGCGGGCACTGTTTTGGAAGGTAGGGGAACGACACCTTCGCCTCTCTGCCTCCGCGTGTGTAGTGCCCTCGGCCTACGTCGCAAGCGCCCTCTCTTCGCGGGCACTGTTTTCGAAGGTAGGGGAACGGCGGCTCTGCCTCCCTGCCTCCGCGCGCGTCGTGCCCTCGGCCTGCGTCGCAAGCGCCCGCTCTTCGCGGGCACTGTTTTCGAAGGTAGGGGAACGGCGGCTCCGCCTCCCTGCCTCCGCGTGTGTCGTGCCATTGGCCTACGTCGCAAGCGCCCGCTCTCCGCGGGCACTGTTTTTGAAGGTAGGGGAACGGCGCCTTCGCCTCTCTACCTCGGCGTGCGTAGTACCCTCGGCCTACGCCGCAAGCGCCCGCGCTCCGCGGGCACTATTTTTGAAGGTAGGGCAACGGCGGCTCCGCCTCCCTGCCTCCGCGCGCGTAGTGCCCTCGGCCTACGTCGCAAGCGCCCGCTCTTCGCGGGCACTGTTTTGGAAGGTAGGGGAACGGCGGCTGCGCCTCCCTACCTCCGCGCGCGTAGTGCCCTCGGCCTACGTCGCAAGCGCCCGCTCTCCGCGGGTACCGTTTTTCAAGGTAGGGGAATGGTGGCCGTTCGCCTCGTAGGCATCGCCTCGGCGGGACGGCACGTCTTCGGCGCCCGACTTCGCCGTCCGCCTCGTAGGCATCTCCTCGGCGGGACGGCATGTCCTCGGCGCTCGACGACACGTCTTCGGCGCTCGGCTTCGCCGTCCGCCTCATAGGCATCGCCTCGGCGGGACGACACGTCCTCGGCGCTCGACGACACGTCTTCGGCGCACGTCTTTGGCGCTCGACGACACGTCTTCGGCGCACGTCTTCGGCGCTCGGCTTCGCTGTCCGCCTCGTAGGCATCGCCTCGGCGGGACGGCACATCCTCGGCGCTCGACGACACGTCTTCGGCGCTCGACGACACGTCTTCGGCGCTCGACTTCGCCGTCCGCCTCGTAGGCATCGCCTCGGCGGGACGGCACGTCCTCGGCACTCGACGACACGTCTTCGGCGCTCGACGACACGTCTTCGGCGCTCGGCTTCGCCGTCCGCCTCGTAGGCATTGCCTCGGCGGGACGGCACGTCCTCGGCGCTCGACGACACGTCTTCGGCGCTCGACTTCGCCGTCCGCCT
Source organism: Dendrocalamus latiflorus (assembly GCA_017311315.1). NCBI lineage: Eukaryota > Viridiplantae > Streptophyta > Magnoliopsida > Poales > Poaceae > Dendrocalamus > Dendrocalamus latiflorus. Next base: position 29,005,181 of record CM029670.1, on the reverse strand, counting down.
CGTAGGCATCGCCTCGACGGGACGGCATGTCCTCGGCGCTCGACGACACGTCTTCGGTGCGTGGCTTTGCCGTTCGCCTCGTAGGCATCGCCTCGGCGTGACGGCACGTCCTCGGCGCTCGACGACACGTCTTCGACGCTCGACGACACGTCTTCGGCGCTCGGCCTCGCCGTCCGCCTCGTAGGCATCGCCTCGGCAGGACGGCACGTCCTTGGCGCTCGACGACACGTCTTCGGCGCCCGACTTCGCCGTCCGCCTCGTAGGCATCGCTTCGGCGGGACGGCACGTCCTCGGCGCTCGACGACGCATCTTCGGTGCTCGGCTTCGCCGTCCGCCTCGTAGGCATCGCCTCGGCGGGACGGCACGGCTCCGGTGCTCGACTCCGCCGTCCGCCTTATAGGCGTCGCCTCGGCGGGACGGCGCGGGATTCAGCGCAGGAGCTCACTGATTTCTTCGAAGGCGTTGCCTCGGGGGTCTGCAAGCTACTAGTTGCAGCGTCTCACCACTCGATACCCTCACGCTTGCTGTCGGGGAACGGGGGGCTGGGGTGCTTGATCGCGTCAGCTCGCCCATCGGGACCTCAGCGCTTGCTGTCGAGGGAGTACTGTTGTAGGGGTGGCCCAACCCCCCGTGACTGGGCTGTGCAACTAGTCCAACATGTAATAGGCCCAATAGTGTAGAGGAATATACCAGTGTAAACATACCAATGTACCCTAATCCTTTGTAAATACTAAGGGGTAGAATGGGGATTTCCCATTCTACCCCACTCATATATATATAAACCCCCAGGAGGGGCAAAGGGAGGGGGATCCTCTCATTCTCACCAGCTCCCCACAGATCTAGCTCTCTCCTCTCCTTCTACTAGTCCCCTTCATTCCTGTTTAGCCTGTAGCTACAACAACCACCAAGTCATAGACCATGAGAACGACAGCCAGAAAACAAGCCTCTACAAAGCCTCAAAAACCAAACTCAACCTCTACACAAATTCTAATCCAAAGGTCAATTACTCATCACAATCATGGGATGACCTCCACATGGTGTCACAATCTCCCCCTTGATGTGTATATTGACAAACATAAAAAAGGCATGAAGAAGAGTTTGTTTTTGAAGAGGCAAGCAAGAAGTTGCAAAAGTCACACATGGTCTAACAGAAATGTAGAAGGAACTCATGACCATGTTGACAAAGTGTGAACTGTAGCAAACACCAAGAAAGAACAAGTTTTCTACAAAAGCTCCAAAGCACCTAAAACCTCACAAAAGCCCAATCTTGCTCATAGTCCAAAGAAAAGACCAATTACTCACCATGACCATTTTCATAGCAAGATGACCAAGCATTCTCCCCCTTTAATGCCTTTTGCACCCCTTAATGCCTTTTTCTCTGTCATTCTCCCCTTTTGGCAATAGAGTCATCAAGATGCATGGAAGAAAATAGAGCATGAATAAAATAGAGTGACTGCATTTGATTCATTTTAAGTATTAGGAGCCATGAAGATTATCCAAAGTGACTTTCCAAATATTACACCAAGCCATAGAAGGTAAAAGTGCTATCTAGATCATAACAAACCATGTATTGCCAAGCTAAAGCTAAATAAGTCATAATCTGAAATTAAATAGATTATTTAATATATCAAGTCACTCAAGATCCTAGTCTAACTAAAGGTATCCAAACATGAGTCAAGCCATGTCAATATTCTAACTGGAACCAAGAAGCTATAATTGAGTCAATTTAGAGTGCTACAAGTTCAAAATTGAAACATTTGTGTTCAAGCACTAGATATAACTTGTAATTGAGCAAATTTAGCACATTTGGCATTTTTAGAAATTCATGGCTGGCTTTAACCATTTTTCACAAGATTTTGTTTTATTAGCCATGTGCTAGATCTCAAGTCTTATGCGACCACTCCAAGCAAAAAGCTTAAGGAAATGATCTTGGTCATCCAAAACTTCCCCTGAGTTCATGCCTAGTGCAATGGCAAACCATCTCATGAGAAAGGATTGGTGATATAAATTTTTTGCACAAAAGAGGTATTTTTGCATTTTCTTGACTTAGTTCAAGAACAAAGAGTTAATACTAACTCATGCTTCACTAATGAACTAACATAACTTAATCTAAAGCTCAATGCAAATTCAAGACTCAACTCAGCTTATTTGACATGGCATGAATAATAAGAGAATCACTAGAGCCAGACTAGTCACAAGATCTAACAAGACATGATTTAATTCAAGTTGTTCACATTTAATAAAGCTAGCGTGGAAAAAGCTAAGCTACACATAGAAGAACATGATAAATCTAGCAAGCTATCACAAGACATGGTAAGATATAAGTTAAGATATCATCTCACATAAGGATAATAGTCAAGGCTCCATAATTTTTATGAGCATTCATGTATATACAATGCAATATGACACAAATGAATGCACAACAAGTAAACTCCCCCTAAAAAACAGCCCGAAAAGAAAGAGAAGCTGCAACTCCCCCAAAAGAAGGCAAATTGAGAAGAACCAAGAAATTAGGCGTAAAATCTAGAAAATGATGGTTCAAACTCAACGAGATGATTCCCAGACACACCCTTTTCTCATGGTCTCTAGCCTATGACCTCATACCACGGAGCAACAAGCACACTAACTATCAAAGAATAAGATACTAGTGGCCAAGAAGAAAGTTCAAACTAGGTAGTAGATAATCCTAGAGAACCAAAGCCCAATCTACGCAGTAAATAATCCTAGAGAACCATTTGGAAGAGAGGTGTGATTAAAACAACAACACCTAGAGTTGGCTCGTATCTATCCAATCAAACCCTTCCTACTAGTAGAATAAAAATACTGTGCGAAACTAAGTGATTGGAAGCAAGAAACTAAAGATCACAAGAGAACAAACCTATGTCACATCGCTCGGTGGTGTGGTGTCGTTGATGTGATAGAGGCTGACTGAAGTTGCATCGTGAAATCAAAAAGCTCAAGGGAGGTGAGAGGCCCATAGCATCGACATACTCCACATGGTCTCCCCCTCATATCCACAATCTGTAACTTCAACACAGGAACAACTGGTGTCCTAGTACTGGGGTAAATGATGACATGCATGGATCCATTACTGAGATCTATGAAAAATTAACAAAAGTAGAATCACAAGTACTAATGACAAAGAACACATGAGAACACACCCCCACACAAGCTCAATCTAGCCCTCATCAAAGCATCTAGAACAACAAGCCTAGTGCAACCCATTCTAGAAGAAGGTTGTGAACTAACCATAGTTCTCATGATATCTAAGCATAAACACAATCTAAAGCAACCAAGATGTCATACAAACTATTTCATACCAGAACAGGAATGTATAAGATCAAGAAATACATGCATCTCAATGAATCACAACCATACACACATAGCATGTGACAAGGAAAACTCACAGAAGCATATGCTAGTATGAATACAAGTATAAGCATGTAAACATGAACCAAAAGGATAAGAAGGCATGAATAGACATAGCATCATGACATAGAAAACTATCCAAGATATAATCAAACTCAAAATATCTATAAACAAACATACATCATGTAGGCATACATCACGAGAAAGCAAAATCATGGAAAAGTATGCTAACATGTATAAATAATGGTGAATGGACATAAGAAGCAAGATGTAAGCAATAAACCATGATAGATATAATAAGGCAAAAAGTCATGATGATAATTGACTTCTAATACACACATTCTACAAGACACTTATGCTCATGAAGTCAAGTCAAATCTTAAGCATCCAATAAACTGACATATATAACATGACACATGGATACCTAAGCAACTGTCGAGACCCGAATATGCAAATCCGGACTCTCTGTGTATACTGCACTAGTCCAGGATCACGCTAGTGCACACAGTCAAACATAGAGGTAATCATTACCACAATCACGATATTAAATAAGGGAAACTCAAATTATTAATCAATATCCAAAAGTGAGACCTTATGGTCAAGCTTACAATCTCAATAGCCTTATGGGCTTAACAAAATTTAGCAGCGGAAAATCCAAAATAAAGCGTAGTGGCCAATCGACATGCCCACGGGCAATCGAGTGGGGAGCGAAGCCTAGAACGCGTAGTCGTCGAAGTACTCGCCTCCTGGAACCTCTGGCTGGTAGCACTCCTCTTCCTCAACTGAGCAACATAGGCGTAAAGCCGTGAGTACATTGGTACTCAGCAAGTCGTTTGTAACAAAGGAATGCAATATAATATGCAAGGCTTACCAATGGAAGGCTAAAAGGTTAATTTGCATAAACAGCATTTGAAATTACCATAAATAGATTGAAGGCGAATTGAAGTAAAACAATAATAAATAATAATCAAAGGAAATGAAGTAACCACTTATGGATCTCCCATCCACAAGCTAAACCAACCACTTATGGACTTCCCATCCCTGAGCTAAACCAACAGTGAATTAACCATCCACTGTCCGAAACTTTTTAGAAATAACTATACCTCGTGTGAAATCACCGAGCATTGTCCATGACCGAGGACGCGGCTATTCGAATAGTTTTACACTCTGCAGAGGTTGTACAGCTTTACCCACAAGACATGATCATCCCATATTGCCACTAGATTAACACACTTCCTTTGGTGTGCGGCGAGGAGATCATGACAAGGCCTTTACAATGTTCAATCTCAACCCAGTTCCGTCTCGCTAAGGTTTCGCCTCTCACCCCCTCTTGCGCCAATGTGGGTCTATGGCCACGCCAAACCACACTCATCACAATGACGGAACCGAAATTGAAACATCCCAAATTAATTAGCCAGGTCCATCCCATACTGGACATGTGGTAGTACGGTAAGACTCAGATCAATGGCGCACAAAGTTAAGTCCTTAAATTTACTCAGGCGAAACATCCACATCCCATGTGCCTCTCGCACCCCCTTTACTGCACGATCAATCGCCCAAGTGAAACCAATTTTGTATAACCACCGCCAATGACACACCAACGTCACGGCACAAATTTTATAACAGTGGTACCAACCACGATTCAATATCTCATTAAGTCAAATTATTTAATCACATGTGATGATGAACCCAAACGATACTAAAAGCATAGCTAAGCATACTAATCGTACCATCCCAAATGTGATCGTAACATAGCATCACTAGTAAGTTTCCCAACCTATGGTGACAATGGCAGCATGGCATTCAATTTTAACAAGGAGGGAAATACTCAATTGAGGTGATAACTACCAATTACAAGGTTTGAATAAAAATAGCGATGCAAGATAATTTAAAACAAACTAATTAAATAATAGATTGCAAACTGGGTTCAACATGATCAAAGGACACGACTTGCCTTGGCCTTGCTCAGTTGACGGCTCTTGATCTTCAAATCCAACGGCGGCTCCCTCGAACGCGTGATCTAACGAGAGAGAAAGCAAATCGAAAAGACAAAATAAAATCAAATAAAATTCAAATGAACTCCAAAAACTTTCAAACCTGAACCAAAAGGTAGAGCTCAATTTTAGATGAATTTAGGAAGAAGAATCGGGTCAATCGGAGCTAGGACGAGGGAGAACGGGCTCATGGAAAATCGGGTTTTAGGAAAGAGGCTGAAATTCGGAAAAGGCACTGTGCTGTGGACCGGGCGCACGGGAAGCTGAGTCTACGGTAGGCTCGGCGCACGGAACAGTGCGGCTGACTGGGCTGCTGGCGCAAGCGGCCAGGCTGACGTAGCAGCTGACTGGGCTGACACGTGGCTCGGCTGACTCGGCTGCTGACGTGGCCAGATCGGCTCACGGGTCTACGGACCCCGACTGACCGGTGGGCCCGGCTTGTCAGTGGCACGGCTCACGGTGGACTCGATCCACGGGACGGCGAGGGGACGCGCGGGCGCGGGCGCGGGCGCGGGCGCGGGCGCGGGCGCGGGCGCGGGCCAGCTGGCGGCGGGCGGCGCGAAGCGCGGGCGTCCGCTGGCGGCGCGGAGCGCGGGCGGCGGGGTGCGGCGGCGGTTGGCCGGCGATGGCTCGGGACGGCGGCGGCGGCTGGCCGGTGGCGACGACGACGACGACGACGGCGGCGACGGCGGCGGAGACGACGGCTGAACCGAGGGTGCGGCGGGGCTCACCGGCGACGACGACGAAGGCGGCGGCGGCGGACGGCGGCGCACGGCGACGCGGGACGGCGACGAGCGGGCGACCGGGGACGGCGCACTGCCCGGGCGGCGGCGAAGGCGGCGGTGCTCGGCGTCCAGCGGCGGAGGAGGCGGCGAGGGCGAAGCACGCGAACCGAGGCGGCGACGCGCAATAAATACCCCGAGCGGCGCGGCTGACGTGGCACGGACGCCGAGTCCCGGCCGGTTTCGGTCTCTGACAAGTGGGCCCCACCTGTCAGTGGCATGGGGCGGCGCACGGCTGGGATCGAACGCGGGAGATCGGACGGTCGCGATGCGCGCGGGCGGCGGCGGGTTAGGGTTAGCGGGGCGCGCGCGGCGAAGGAGCGGCCGAGATCGGCTGCGGCCGTGGCGGGCGGAGCGGATGGGCGACGCGTGTCGCTCATCCAACGGAGGAAGGCGGGCGTGGGCCGGGCGCGGATGCGCGCCGCGTGGCGCGGGCGGGGCAGGCCGGGCGGCGGTTGGACCGGGCCGGTTCGGTGGGTTTCGGCCCACCGGCCGGTCGGAATTTTCCTTTTTTCTTTTCTTTTTCCAGAAATTCAAATAATTCATTTTGAGCTCTAGAAAATAGCAAATAAATCCAGAAAAATCCCAGAAAATTCCAGAAAATTCCTTGAGACACAGGGAAATCAAATAAAATATTTTTGGCACATGTTAATGTTTGACTTAATCATATTAAATCCTTTTAATTTATGAAAATTCCCATTAAGCTTTAATTAATTCCAGGAACATCCAAATGGTGAATTTTATTTTAAAAGCTTCAAAAAGGCTCTGAAAATCAGGATGTTACAAACCTCCCCCCCTTAAACGGAATCTCGACCCCGAGATTCAGGCTTACTAAAAGAATAGGTTACCGGGTGCGACATTGGAGACGACGTGGTTGAGGCTTCCCTTTGTAACGCTATGAGGTATCTGGCTTCCTTGACTTGACGATGTTCCACGGCTTGCTCCTGGAGTTTTGGCAGGAGTACTTCCAAGGTTGAACGGAATTGGCGTGATTCCTTGACGCTTCTGTGGGCACGTGCGAGCAAAATGACCTGGCTCATGGCACTTGTAGCAAGTGACTGATGCTGTAGGGTTGACATTCTCCCGTTGCTGATTAATTGGCTGAGGCCCAGACAAGAGCTGGCGAGGGGCTGGTGCGGGGGTTTTGAATCCTGACTGCTGAGGGACACGGGCTGGCTGATATGTGCTGAGGCGAGTCCTCTGAGCCTGGTGCATCTGTGATCCCTGCTGCATCATTCTCCGCTTGCGAGATTCTTCTAACTCGTAACGACTCTCCTCAATGAGCATTGCCTTATCCACCATGTTTTGGAAGCTGGCATAGTCGTTCCCCACCACTTGAACTTTCAATCCCGGGTTCAAGCCTTTCCGGAACCTCTTCTGACGGGCTTCATCTGTGGCTACGTCCTCGGGTGCATAGCGAGCTAGCTGAGTGAATTTATTGAGGTATTCACTCACTGTCATGTTCTTCTGCTGCAACTCACGGAACTCCTCCTTCTTCATGTCCATCACCCCATCTAGGACATGGGCGTGACGGAAAGCGGTGGAGAACTCATCCCAAGTAATGCTGTCCTGGTCCTCGTGGGCGTCACAGTAGTTCTCCCACCACTCTGCTGCAGGTCCCTCTAGCTGGTGTGCTGCATACAGCACTCTCTCCCTGTCTGTGCACTGGGCCAAGTTCAGCTTTTTCTCTACTGAACGGATCCAGTCGTCTGCCTCCAAAGGCTCTGAAGAACTGGAGTAGGTAGGCGGTCTCGTCCTCATAAACTCTGCAAAGCGGGACTGATGGTGAGTGACCTGAGGTGCTGCTACCCCTGGGTGCTGACGCTGAGCCATATTGTTCATATTCTGCATCATTGCTTGCATCATCTGAGTCTGGGCCATCAGGAACTGACTGAGAGCGGGGTCCAGGGTCGGCGGAACTGCCTGGGGTGGCTGAGTGGTACTGCTCCCTGGGTTCTGGTTTGTCTGCTCACGACCTGCGGAGTTCCTGGTTTCAACCATCTTGCTGCTGCTCTGAAAAGAAGAACCATTTGCTGAGAACTAACTTCCGAAGGCTCAATAGGTAAGAGGGAAAAGCAAAGGTAAGCGGTAAACTCGTTTAAGGGGGATAACTAATGGCATCCTAGACTAAGCAGACACTTAGCCGAAAAGGCTAACAAAAGAAGCAATAAACTCCACAAAAAGACTTTTGACATGACTGCATCATAATGCTAGAAGCAAGACTGCAGCTCACATCACACCCAACGGCAAATAAGAAGCAAGACGATCTACACGATACTAAAACTATAACAAGGTTCAAATCTAATGGCTCCTAATCTTCACGGAAATCTCCAATCTTTTCTTGACATATTGGGCGCTTCCTTGATCCAAACTTCACAGCATAGCCTGAAGAATTCCACGCCAATCTTCACTTGGGTTAGGGGAGACTCGAGACATCTAAGGACATTATAGGGATAAGAAGTCAACTTGAATTTTGAAAACAATGTTTCAGAGGAGACAAGGAGCAAGAATCCTAAGAATGAGGTAAGAATCAAGAATTACTAGACAATCATTTGGTTGATTTGTTTTAGAAAATAAAATTTGAAAACTTCGCTAATTCGACCAGTCTATCTAAGGCTTCGTCCTGCAGTCGATTTGGCTCTGATACCATCTCTGTCGAGACCCGAATATGCAAATCCGGACTCTGTGTATACTGCACTAGTCCAGGATCACGCTAGTGCACACAGTCAAACATAGAGGTAATCATTACCACAATCACGATATTAAATAAGGGAAACTCAAATTATTAATCAATATCCAAAAGTGAGACCTTATGGTCAAGCTTACAATCTCAATAGCCTTATGGGCTTAACAAAATTTAGCAGCGGAAAATCCAAAATAAAGCGTAGTGGCCAATCGACATGCCCACGGGCAATCGAGTGGGGAGCGAAGCCTAGAACGCGTAGTCGTCGAAGTACTCGCCTCCTGGAACCTCTGGCTGGTAGCACTCCTCTTCCTCAACTGAGCAACATAGGCGTAAAGCCGTGAGTACATTGGTACTCAGCAAGTCGTTTGTAACAAAGGAATGCAATATAATATGCAAGGCTTACCAATGGAAGGCTAAAAGGTTAATTTGCATAAACAGCATTTGAAATTACCATAAATAGATTGAAGGCGAATTGAAGTAAAACAATAATAAATAATAATCAAAGGAAATGAAGTAACCACTTATGGATCTCCCATCCACAAGCTAAACCAACCACTTATGGACTTCCCATCCCTGAGCTAAACCAACAGTGAATTAACCATCCACTGTCCGAAACTTTTTAGAAATAACTATACCTCGTGTGAAATCACCGAGCATTGTCCATGACCGAGGACGCGGCTATTCGAATAGTTTTACACTCTGCAGAGGTTGTACAGCTTTACCCACAAGACATGATCATCCCATATTGCCACTAGATTAACACACTTCCTTTGGTGTGCGGCGAGGAGATCATGACAAGGCCTTTACAATGTTCAATCTCAACCCAGTTCCGTCTCGCTAAGGTTTCGCCTCTCACCCCCTCTTGCGCCAATGTGGGTCTATGGCCACGCCAAACCACACTCATCACAATGACGGAACCGAAATTGAAACATCCCAAATTAATTAGCCAGGTCCATCCCATACTGGACATGTGGTAGTACGGTAAGACTCAGATCAATGGCGCACAAAGTTAAGTCCTTAAATTTACTCAGGCGAAACATCCACATCCCATGTGCCTCTCGCACCCCCTTTACTGCACGATCAATCGCCCAAGTGAAACCAATTTTGTATAACCACCGCCAATGACGCACCAACGTCACGGCACAAATTTTATAACAGTGGTACCAACCACGATTCAATATCTCATTAAGTCAAATTATTTAATCACATGTGATGATGAACCCAAACGATACTAAAAGCATAGCTAAGCATACTAATCGTACCATCCCAAATGTGATCGTAACATAGCATCACTAGTAAGTTTCCCAACCTATGGTGACAATGGCAGCATGGCATTCAATTTTAACAAGGAGGGAAATACTCAATTGAGGTGATAACTACCAATTACAAGGTTTGAATAAAAATAGCGATGCAAGATAATTTAAAACAAACTAATTAAATAATAGATTGCAAACTGGGTTCAACATGATCAAAGGACACGACTTGCCTTGGCCTTGCTCAGTTGACGGCTCTTGATCTTCAAATCCAACGGCGGCTCCCTCGAACGCGTGATCTAACGAGAGAGAAAGCAAATCGAAAAGACAAAATAAAATCAAATAAAATTCAAATGAACTCCAAAAACTTTCAAACCTGAACCAAAAGGTAGAGCTCAATTTTAGATGAATTTAGGAAGAAGAATCGGGTCAATCGGAGCTAGGACGAGGGAGAACGGGCTCATGGAAAATCGGGTTTTAGGAAAGAGGCTGAAATTCGGAAAAGGCACTGTGCTGTGGACCGGGCGCACGGGAAGCTGAGTCTACGGTAGGCTCGGCGCACGGAACAGTGCGGCTGACTGGGCTGCTGGCGCAAGCGGCCAGGCTGACGTAGCAGCTGACTGGGCTGACACGTGGCTCGGCTGACTCGGCTGCTGACGTGGCCAGATCGGCTCACGGGTCTACGGACCCCGACTGACCGGTGGGCCCGGCTTGTCAGTGGCACGGCTCACGGTGGACTCGATCCACGGGACGGCGAGGGGACGCGCGGGCGCGGGCGCGGGCGCGGGCCAGCTGGCGGCGGGCGGCGCGAAGCGCGGGCGTCCGCTGGCGGCGCGGAGCGCGGGCGGCGGGGTGCGGCGGCGGTTGGCCGGCGATGGCTCGGGACGGCGGCGGCGGCTGGCCGGTGGCGACGACGACGACGACGACGGCGGCGACGGCGGCGGAGACGACGGCTGAACCGAGGGTGCGGCGGGGCTCACCGGCGACGACGACGAAGGCGGCGGCGGCGGACGGCGGCGCACGGCGACGCGGGACGGCGACGAGCGGGCGACCGGGGACGGCGCACTGCCCGGGCGGCGGCGAAGGCGGCGGTGCTCGGCGTCCAGCGGCGGAGGAGGCGGCGAGGGCGAAGCACGCGAACCGAGGCAGCGACGCGCAATAAATACCCCGAGCGGCGCGGCTGACGTGGCACGGACGCCGAGTCCCGGCCGGTTTCGGTCTCTGACAAGTGGGCCCCACCTGTCAGTGGCATGGGGCGGCGCACGGCTGGGATCGAACGCGGGAGATCGGACGGTCGCGATGCGCGCGGGCGGCGGCGGGTTAGGGTTAGCGGGGCGCGCGCGGCGAAGGAGCGGCCGAGATCGGCTGCGGCCGTGGCGGGCGGAGCGGATGGGCGACGCGTGTCGCTCATCCAACGGAGGAAGGCGGGCGTGGGCCGGGCGCGGATGCGCGCCGCGTGGCGCGGGCGGGGCAGGCCGGGCGGCGGTTGGACCGGGCCGGTTCGGTGGGTTTCGGCCCACCGGCCGGTCGGAATTTTCCTTTTTTCTTTTCTTTTTCCAGAAATTCAAATAATTCATTTTGAGCTCTAGAAAATAGCAAATAAATCCAGAAAAATCCCAGAAAATTCCAGAAAATTCCTTGAGACACAGGGAACTCAAATAAAATATTTTTGGCACATGTTAATGTTTGACTTAATCATATTAAATCCTTTTAATTTATGAAAATTCCCATTAAGCTTTAATTAATTCCAGGAACATCCAAATGGTGAATTTTATTTTAAAAGCTTCAAAAAGGCTCTGAAAATCAGGATGTTACAGCAACATACACATAGAGGCATGACAAGAAGGTATCAAGAGTAAAACATACCAATATGGTACAAGTGAGCACATGGACAAGCACAACATGCTAATTATGATTAACACATGAATATAAGAGCACGTGGATATAGAATAACTCACAAAGTAGGTGGAAACGCCAAATGTGAAAGCATATGCCTCTTGGAGGCCATCAAAAGAAGTGGAGAACCAACAAGTGTTCTAATCACGTGATGAAGGAAAAGACTAGAACCCAATCAATTATATGTTTGATCGTGCAAAAATAGCACACCCGCAAGTGCACGGGTTGCCACGAAATAGCGGCGAGTGTCGTGTTCTCCATAGGGACTAGACTGAGGCTACCGATGCTCAGCTAAAGCTAGGTCAAACGAAACGGGTGAACAAACTAAACCTAAAACGACTACCAAAGCAGCCGAACGAACAAACTACCAAACGCTAGATCACACGGACGAACCTACGAAAGAACTAACAAACGCACGAACAAAGGACGACGGGACGAACGACCGTATGAATGGATGTCGTACGACTGAATGAACAACACGACGAGAAACTAAACGAACAACACACGAATGACACTAACGACTACGCGTACGAACACGGTTACCGATCGATGATTTAACCAACTATCGACCGCAAGACAGAAAGAAAGAGTTGAGAAGCACTAGGGAAGTCTAGAAGCAAGGAGGGAGTCGGGAGAGAAAAAGGGGGAAGACAGTCGACAGCTAACTAGACGACGAAGGCGGGACAACACAAGCACAAAACTACGAACGATCGCTCGACCTCACTATCGACAAACCGCAGAAAGAAGAAAAGAGGGAGTCGAGACAGCACAAGGAGGGGAACGGTCGCCGGCTAGCTAAATCGGGCACACTCTCAAACATACATATACTAACACAGACAACTAACACATAAAACTGACAGAGCTAAACATAGATCATCAATGACAATTACTAACGCAAACTACTCACATCACATTTAACTAACACAAAGATCGCAACATCAACACAGATGACAAATTGTAGGCACTGACTGTAATTAAACTACTGGCAACAGACAAATTGCAGTTCTCGAACAAGTTAACATAACACAATACATCAACTCAATAAGCTCGTGCACACATCACAAATAACATTCACAATTCATATAACATCAATTAACAGGGAATTAATAGCAATTCAGTTGGTAAAGGGAGGAGAATCTGGGATGAACCGAAGTGAAGAGGAAGCAGGAGGTGGTGATGTCGGCCGGCGCAGAGGTGAAGGGGAAGCAGTGGAGCGGTCGCCGTCGGTGTCGGTGCGGTGGTGGAGTAGATGGAGTCGCTGGTGTCGGTGCTGTGGGGCGGCGACGCACAGGTGGAGAAGGGAGCCGGAGCGGAGAAGTAGCACAGAGGATGTAGAGCGGCGGCGGTGAGGCGTGGAGATGGTGTCGGCTCGGTGGCGAGAGCAAAGAAGAGAGGCAGCGCGGTAGAGAAGGTGGCGCACGGGAGGAGAAGCGACGGGTGGAGAAGTGCACAGGGGCGGCCGGATGTGGAGAAGAAGGAGATGCGGCGGTGGATGCGGTGAGCAAGGCGACGCGCGGAGTGGAGAATGTGGTGGCGCAGTAGAGGAAGGGGTGCGCGCCGGTGGTGGAGTCGGAGGAGCGGTGGGGAGCGACGAAAGAGAGTGGAGGTGGTTGGCCGCCGGCGAGCTGGCCGACCCTTGCCGGCGTCAGAGAAGAGGAAGGGGGAGGAGAGAGCAATGGGGAGGAGAAGACAATGAAATGGCCGGCTCAGGAAAATTGCAGGTGGCGGCTTGGTGTGTCGGTGGAGAAGGAGGATGCGGCGGAGAAGAGGCGTTGGGTGCGAAGGAAGAGCAAGGAGGTAGGAAGGAGCGGCCGAAGGGGTGCGCGGTGGTGATATGGAGGCGGATGGGGGCTGTAGAAGGAGACGGGTGGTGCGCTGCCGCGTTTGGCCCGGCCACGGCGGCGATCGGAGCAAGAGAAGGAAGGGGGAGAAGCTATCGATGGGAAGGGCAGAGGGAATTGGAACCGGGCTCGGTGTGAATGGAATTGCGGCTAGGGTTTTGAGCCGAATTGGGGATTTGGTAATTTTGCTATTTAGTCCTCATAGTTTTCATGGAATTGCGAGTAGGTCCTTCCCCATTGTAATTTCTTCTGATTTAGACCTCCGGAACTCCGTTTTCTTTGCGGATAGATCCTTCACATCCGTGACGACGCGTACATCTGTATGGAGCAATCCCAAAAGTCCAGATTTATCGTTTATGCGCCTCGATCGCGCCGGCCTACGGAAAAAGCACAAAAAAATGTAAAATGATCCAAATTGAGCAATTAATTATAGAAAACGTGTAAATGATGATAAATGGTCCCAAAATATGAAAAATATGAGGGTAAAATGACAGGTAAATATATATAAAAATGACGCATGTCATACCCCCAAGCTTTAAACGTTTACTTGTCCTCAAGTAAATGTCATGATATTATCGAACCCGGACAACAAGACATCATGATGTAAAAGACTAGTTAAATGCATGCAATAGGTCAAGAGGCATACACAATGTATAATGAGATCATCTAACTTGAGTTTTGAGGACCATCCAAGATGAGAATGAATATTCTAGCAAAGATGACAAAGTGATAATTATAACATTTGACCAAATCAAGTTACACACAAGTGTTGAAATGCATTAAGTGATCACACATATCTAACCAAAATTGTAAGGCATCGGAACTAGGTATAACATCAAGAATGAGCATAGCAAAGGGTCATGCTAAGGCATTTGCTATTTGAGATAAAGAGACTAATACTTGCATGATATTTATGAAAAAAGCCCACACTTGAGCCATGATACCTAATTTTTGTTGATTTTTAGCAAATTTAAAACACACATTGGGCACTTGTGCCACTTATTCAAACCTTTGGGCAAACTTTGCCGCTTATTCACACTCACACTTCACTTGGGCAAAACTTGCCACTTATTCAACACATTTTCGAACCAATGTGACATAGTCACTTATTCCACACACTCACACATTGTAAAACAATTTTTTTTCTTATCTCTTTTTTAGATTAAGCATATTTAACCGGTTTTCATTAATGCTAAGTAACACGTGTCCCGAGACATGGATACCTAGATAAATCAACCAAGTTATTGGCTCAAGATAGGACTATCCCTTTCACAAATTTTACATTCAAGCAGAGTATCAATATCTAAAATAACATATGCCAAAGCATACAACTAAGATATAATCATTCAAGAGGCAATGACTAGAACCAATTCAATCCGCAAATGGTTAAAACACATGTGTAACTCGCAATGAATCAAATGCTATAGGATCACAAGGTTTCTAAGCACACCAAGGATAATAAACACTACTCAAGCTTTAATATGATGCCAAGTGACTTAAGACATACAAGGAACTAGTGACAATATAGCTTAATGAAAATTTCGACATGACCTTTCTTGATTAATCATAGCATGGGCTCACATGGCCAAGATGTACAATCAAGCATAACATGAGAGCAAATAGTAAAGGCCATATGTCATCACATGAGCATAATATGAAGCATACAAATGACCATATATCATCAACTACACAACAACAAGCTCAAATGCTCACAAATATAATACAAATATGCTAGGACATCACTTCTTCAGATACACACAACACTCCTCCACTTGACATTCAAGGACCAATCACTAGAGCTCGCGCCCGACAATTGAATTTACAGGTGAGCTCGTTCCTAAGTATTTCTTTTTGTTCATTTGAGAATCGATTGCTACCTAATGATTTAATTATGATTAGGAACCATGGAGAGGACATGGAAGTACTTGGAGAAGGGCTACGAGGCGCACAAGTCCAGCAAGGGCGGTCGACTCATGTTGGAGGCCCAACTCAAGCCGACTTCGAATCCAATTCGGAGTCCAGGACTAGGCCGCAGTAAAACGGACGCCCAGATCGCATCCGGGCTCCGTTTTGGACGTTCTACATATGGATGGAAAGCTGAGAAGACGACGTTTCCAATGGCTCTAGTCGCATGGCAAAATTCCTTCTGAGTCCATAGAAATCGTTGAAACAAGTGGGTGTCCAGAATCTGTCAGGGTGCTGCGCCACCGTCTTTTAGGCCGTTCGGCTTTGTATCGTGTTGGAGCCCATTAGGGCATGTCCAGGGGTTTTGCATGCCCCTTACTACTCTATATCCAGCCGCCACCCCCACCCTTAGGGTTTGGGTTTTGCTCAGATTATTCTGTCTTTGAACAGTTTCGCCGTTCATCGGTTTGTGAGACCCCAACTTTCGAGTGCTAAATCAATACATCTGCAATTCAGTTGTGTTCTTCCTTGTTCTTGCTTGTGTTCTTCGATTCGCAGGCGAGGATTAGCCTTCTTGGCGAGGTCAACCGGGCTACGCACGGTTGATAACCTGAGGAGACGTGGTGCTGCGATTGCGGGGTTCGGAACGTGTTGTTCAGAAGCCGGATCGAATTGTGTCGCGCCTCCACGAAATCGAACATATCCAGAACCTGTTGGACGATCGGGACCCCGTTCCTATCAAATGGTAATCAGAGCTTCAGGTGTTCCTTTAGGTTCGAGTTTACCCTACCTTTGTTGTTTTCGGTTTCATCCTAGAGTCCAAGAAAAAGCCCTACAAAAAATTTGTAGTCATAGGTTGTTTCCTGTCCCAGATCTCATTTAGCCTTTTGCACAATTTGATTTCAGAGTCCGTAGTGTTGAGTTTGTGTCCTTATTCGAGTTGTGTTGCTGGTTTAGATCGTGTTTTGTTTTGGGTTGTCTTGCTTCCGCTACCTCTCATACAAACCCTAGCCGTCAACTTTTGTTTTCCCACCCATATCCCACCCTCTGTTTTTGAGTCATCCATCATCCATCGCATCTCGTGATCACCCAGCACCATCCCCCACCTTTTCCCCGAGCTTCCGCCCCCACTTTCCACCAATTTCCTCTACCCGATTTCATTTTCGGCCTCCACAGCAACCATAACTCGGAGGCCCTCCTTCAAACGGCCATAACTTTCTCATACGGACTCGAAATCAGGCGATTTTTTTTCAAATTGGGTGAAATTGAATTGTGCATCCAAAACTCCCCCGCTTTGCCGGGGTCGGCGAATTTATTTTTCCCAAATTCGGCATGGAAAGTGCAGTACTCGAGCTCCGAAATTTCATCACCGAATTTATAGCACATTCATTATTTTCTGTAGGCCACACCTTACATCAGATTGAGGTGAAACTTTGTGTGGTTCCTATTTCTGTGCTCTGCTTTGTGAAAAAAAATAAAAATAAATAAATAAAGAAAAATTTCGGCACCTGGGCTTATAGTGCTGAGAGTGCTATCTGTGCCCAAAAAAAACCATGACAGAGCACAGTTTTAGGTGACAGCGCTTCATTTGTTTTGTGCTTATACTGAATTAAGTTTCTCATTGCCTGGCCATCTTTGTTGCTGTCTTTGCTTACTTTCTGGTCTTGACTCCTTGTTCATCATATCATACCTAATATAGGACACATTTAGACCAGCAACTAGGACTAGTACTTTGGACATTTATTCAGCATTACTATCTACTATTGATTTGTGTTCCACTAACATATTTGGCCTGCCAAGCTCCATATACCTACTTCCGGACAGCACAGTTTTTGACCCTTGCAATCGCCGGATCACACTCTCCAGGTATCCTTTGCCCTGCCTTGGTAAGAACACTTGTAAGAGCTTGGTAAGCCACTTCCTTTGCGGGTTCCCACTGCCCTTACTTTGTAGTTGATAGGGATAATCCTTTTGTTTTCCCTGTGATTCCACTAACCATGGCAGGAGACGAAAGGGACGGGACACCGGTCGATTTCAACGAGTGTGTTAGTCGCGGCCAGCTACAAGCTGGCTCGACAAACAAACTGCTTCACTCACTGATCTCGGCGCGAGAATGGACACCATCATCGCCGCCATTGCCCAGTTGAACACCACGGAAGGCATTGAGTGGGTGGAGCGGCGGATGGCTGACCTCACTGGTCGGATGGACACATTGGAGGCACGCCTGCCACCTGTCAATGACGGCCATCATCATGATGATGACACAGTGTATGATGCGGATGGCAACATTGATCAGCGGGCGACACAAGATGCACGACTACATCGGCGTCTTCAGCAAAACCGACATGGTATGGGAGGTAATAACCAGAACCGTCATGGTAACGATGACCCTTTTGCTAAAGTCAAATTTACCATTCCATCTTTTTCTGGTCTTTATGATGCTGAAATATATTTTGATTCGGAGATGACGGTAGAGCAGAAGTTTAATTCTCACTTGGTTCCTGAACAACATAGAGTTAGACAAGCTACTAGTGAGTTTAAGGACTTTGCAATTATCTGGTGGAATAAACTGGGTACCATGCGCTTACAACCTGATACATGGGAGTAGTTAAAAGAAGCTATGCGTAATCGTTTTGTTCCTCCCTCATATAAACGTGATTTGAGAAAAAAACTGCAGCGCTTAGAACAAGGTGATAGTTCTGTTCAGGACTATTATGCTGAGCTTCAAAAGGGTATGGTGCGTTGTGGGGTTGTTGAGGAAACGGAGGATAAGATTTGTCGTTTTTACGGGGAGTTGTTCCAGCTTGCTATGCTTGCAGAAAAAGAATTGCAGGGCCGTAAGGAATCAGCGAAGGCAAGCACTGGACGACCCTTCTACACACCGCGAACGACTACATCGACGGGACTACCCAAGTCTTCTTCGAGTTTTTGTTCTCCTCCACCACCTGTGAACAAGTTTGCAGCAGCGCCACCGAAGCCAGCTTCCACGACACGCCTTGCAGATTCTACAAAAAATTCTTTGCAGGGCCCAGCCAAGAGTTCTTCCGTGGCTTCAACGGGCCACTCCTCCGACATTCAGTGCCACCGCTGCCATGGGCTTGGTCATGTGCAGAAGAATTGCCCTAGCCAACGGGCATACATAGCCACAGAAGATGGAGGCTACATCAGCACTTCGGATGTCGAGGAGGATGATGATGTTGCTGTTGCGTCGGGCGACAATGGCGGTGGTGATGACGACCTGGTCCTTGGTGGGGCGTCCACAGTGACGCTACGGAGCATCATTGTGCAGCGAGTCCTCAGCACACAGGTACAAAACCCGATAAGCTTCAAAGCCATAATTTGTTTCAGACTTTCTTCGCAATCAAGAACCGGCGCGCACGTGTCATCATTGATGGAGGAAGCTGCAACAACTTGGTGAGTTCTGATTTGGTCAAGAAGCTTGGCTTGACCACGCGACCGCATCCACATCCATACCATATTCAGTGGTTAAATGACTCTGGAAAAGCTAAGGTAATGCAAACATGCCGAGTCCATTTTTCCATTGGTGGTTATGCTGATCATGTTGATTGTGATGTGGTTCCCATGCAAGCATGCTCTCTTTTATTGGGTCGACCTTGGGAATTTGATAATGATGCTTTACACCATGGTAGTAGTAACAAATACACTTTTATGCATAAGGGAAAGAACATTACTTTACTGCCTTTGACCCCAGCTGAGATTATAGAGGCCGATAGGGAGAGAGCTGCTGCTGCTAATGATACAAAGGAACATGATAAATCTGAAAAACAGCAAGTAATCCATTTGAAAAGTTCTGTTATGCTTGTCACAAAATTAGACCTTGCTGCAATTGATGATGTTAATGATACATGCTATGCTTTTGTGTGCAAAGATGCTTTATTTTCTCTTGATAATATGCCTTGCACTTTGCCTGCTCCTGTCACTAACCTTTTGCAGGAGTTTAGAGTAGAGATGTTTTCCCTGATGAGATACCTCCAGGACTTCCACCCATTCGAGGGATTGAGCACCAGATTGACTTGATCCCTAGAGCGAGTTTGCCAAACCGTGAGGCGTACAGGACCAATCCCGAAGAGACTAAGGAGATTCAGCGACAAGTCCAAGACCTTTTGGACCGTGGGTACGTACGTGAGAGCCTTAGTCCTTGTGCTGTTCCTGTTCTTTTGGTTCCCAAAAAAGATGGTTCTTGGCATATGTGTGTAGATTGTAGAGCCATTAACAACATTACTATAAGGTATCGTCATCCTATTCCCAGGCTAGACGACATGCTTGATGAGTTGTGTGGTGCTATAATTTTCACAAAGATTGACTTGCGTAGTGGATACCACCAAATAAGAATGAAACTTGGCGATGAATGGAAAACTGCTTTTAAAACTAAGTTCGGCTTGTATGAGTGGTTAGTCATGCCTTTTGGTTTAACTAATGCACCTAGCACTTTCATGAGATTAATGAACGAGGTTTTACGTCCTTTCATTGGCAAATTTGTGGTCGTTTACTTTGATGATATCTTGATTTACAGCAAGTACATGGATGAACATTTGAATCACTTACGTGCTGTTTTTAATGCTTTGAGAGATGCACGTTTGTTTGGTAACCTTGAGAAGTGCACCTTTTGCACGGATCGAGTCTCTTTTCTTGGCTATGTTGTGACTCCACAGGGAATTGAGGTTGATAGAGCCAAGGTGGAGGCGATATGGAGTTGGCCCACGCCCACGACGGTCTCCCAAGTGCGGAGTTTTCTTGGCCTTGCAGGATTTTATCGCCGCTTTGTCAAGGAATTCAGCACCATTGCGACACCGTTGATTGAGTTGACAAAGAAGGGCGTCGTGTTCCATTGGGGGCCATCACAAGAGGAGTCCTTTAATCTTTTGAAGGACAAGCTTACACACGCACCATTGCTCCAACTTCCGAATTTTGGTAAGACTTTTGAGCTGGAATGTGATGCTAGCGGAATTGGTATTGGTGGTGTTTTGATGCAGGAAGGCAAACCTGTTGCCTACTTTAGTGAAAAATTGAATGGTCCTTCTCTTAATTATTCCACGTATGATAAAGAATTGTGTACTCTTGTTCATTCTTTAGAGACGTGGCAACACTATTTATGGCCTAAAGAATTTGTCATTCATTCCGATCATGAATCACTTAAGCATATTCGTAGTCAAACCAATTTGAATCGTAGACATGCTAAGTGGGTTGAATTTATTGAATCTTTTCCTTATGTCATTAAACACAAGAAAGGGAAAGATAATGTGATTGCTGATGCTTTGTCTCGACGCTATACCATGTTGTCTCAACTTGATTGTCGCATTTTTGGTCTTGAACCTATTAAAGCACAATATGCTTTTGATGCTGATTTTAAGGATGTGCTGTTGCATTGTAAATAGGGACAAGCATGGAATAAATTCGTGATCAATGATGGCTTTTTGTTTAGAGCTAATCACCTATGCATTCCAGTTGGATCCATTCGTCTTTTGTTGTTGCAGGAGGCGCACGGAGGCGGTTTGATGGGACATTTTGGTGCTAAGAAGACGGAGGACGTTCTGGCCACACACTTCTTTTGGCCAAAGATGAGGTGATATGTTGAGCGGTTTGTGGCTCACTGCACTACATGTCAAAAAGCTAAGTCTCGCTTGAATCCACATGGTTTATATTTGCCTCTTCCTGTTCCTTCTATTCCGTGGGCAGATATTTCTATGGACTTTGTTTTAGGATTGCCCAGGACTAAGAGGGGGAGGGATAGCATTTTTGTTGTTGTGGATCGCTTTTCTAAGATGGCTCACTTTATACCATGTCATAAAACTGATGATGCCGTTCATATTGCTGACCTCTTTTTCAAAGAGATAGTTCGTTTGCATGGTATGCCTTCTACTATTGTTTCAGATCGTGATGCCAAGTTCTCGAGTCACTTTTGGCATA
Source organism: Dendrocalamus latiflorus (assembly GCA_017311315.1). Classification (NCBI taxonomy): domain Eukaryota; kingdom Viridiplantae; phylum Streptophyta; class Magnoliopsida; order Poales; family Poaceae; genus Dendrocalamus; species Dendrocalamus latiflorus. The sequence goes on along the minus strand of CM029670.1, from coordinate 28,983,527 downwards.
CTCTATGGAACAAGTTGGGTACAAAGTTGTTGTTCTCTACAACATGTCACCCACAAACTGATGGCCAAACCGAGGTGGTGAACCGCACATTGTCTACCATGTTGAGAGCTATTTTGAAGAATAATTTGAAGCTATGGGAAGAGTGTTTGCCGCATGTTGAGTTCGCATATAATCGAGCGGAACACTCCACCACCAAGGTAAGTCCTTTTCAGGTAGTGTATGGATTCAATCCCCGTGCCCCTATTGATATTTTACCTTTGCCTACTAGTGAGAGAGTTCATAATGATGCTAAGGAGCGTGCTGATTTTATTGTCAAAATGCATGAGACTACTAAAGCAAACATTGAAAAGATGAATTAAAAATATAGGATTACTGGTAGTAAAGGTAGAAAGGAAGTTAAACTTGAACCGGGTGATTTTGTTTGGTTGCACTTGAGAAAGGATAGATTTCCTGAGTTAAGAAAGTCAAAATTGATGCCTAGAGCTGCTGGTCCTTTTAAGATAGTTGATAAGATAAATGATAATGCATATAAACTTGAGTTGCCTCCCGAGTTTGGGGTTAGTCCCACCTTTAACATTTCAGATTTGAAGCCATACTTGAGAGAAGAAGATGAGGCTGAGTTGAGGACAACTCTGCTTCAAGAGGGGGAGGATGATGAGGACATCACTTCTTCGAATACACACAACACTCCTCCACTTGACATTCAAGGACCAATCACTAGAGCTCGCGCCCGACAATTGAATTTACAGGTGAGCTCGTTCCTAAGTACTTCTTTTTGTTCATTTGAGAATCGATTGCTACCTAATGATTTAATTATGATTAGGAACCATGGAGAGGACCTGGAAGTACTTGGAGAAGGGCTACGAGGCGCACAAGTCCAGCAAGGGCGGTCGAATCATGTTGGAGGCCCAACTCAAGCCGACTTCGAATCCAATTCGGAGTCCAGGACTAGGCCGCACTAAAACGGACGCCCAGATCGCATCCGAGCTCCGTTTTGGACGTTCTACATATGGATGGAAAGCTAAGAAGACGACCTTTCCAATGGCTCTGGTCCCATATCAAAATTACTTTGGAGTCAACAGGAATCATCGAAACAAGTGGGTGTCTAGAATCTATCAGGGTGCTGCACCACCGTCTTTTGGGCCGTTCGGCTTTGTATCGTGTTGGAGCCCATTAGGGCGCGTCAAGGGGTTTTGAATGCCCCTTACTCCTCTATATCCAGCCGCCACCCCCACCATTAGGGTTTGGGTTTTGCTCAGATTATTCTGTCTTTAAACAGTTTCGCCGTTCATCGGTTTGTGAGACCCCAACTTTCGAGTGCTAAATCAATACATCTGCAATTCAGTTGTGTTCTTCCTTGTTCTTGCTTGTGTTCTTCGATTCGCAGGCGAGGATTAGCCTTCTTGGCGAGGTCAACCGGGCTGCGCACGGTTGATAACCTGAGGAGACGTGGTGCTGCGATTGCGGGGTTCAAAACGTGTTGTTCGGAAGCCGGATCGAATTGTGTCGCGCCTCCACCAAATCGAACATATCCAGAACCTGTTGGAAAATCGGGACCGCGTTCCTATCAAGAAATGGTGGAAATCCTTCCTTGGGACAACACGTGGACAAAAACCAAAATCATAAGAATCAAGTCCACGACGCTGATGATGTCCATCCTTCTCACAAAATAATCAATGGTGCAAATGTCTACTATAAGATATGGTCCGGATGGACAAAGAACCATCCTTGCTCAAATGAGAAGTCCCTTGGACAACACTAGAAGAGCCAACAAAAATTGCACTAGCCAAAATAGAAGCATCTAAAGATATGGCACAAGTGCCAACAACGATAGAACTATGCTCACTAAAAGAAAGATCCAAATACAAATATATGGAGGTGACTAAGTCATAAGATTCAGCGCTCATATCATCACGCTCTCTCCTCAAAGAATTTACATCATCTCTCAAAGAATGACAATATATACTACAGATGAAAGTGCAAGCAACAAATGAAATGGACCAACATGAGGAACATGGCTAGTACAAATATAAAACAAGAGAAGCTAGGTTATCAATATGAGAATCAAGAACAGAAGCACTTGGCTCACTAATCCCATCCCTAGCAAACTCAAGCTCTTCTACACATGTGTGGTGAGTCAATTTTAATTTCTCATTTTCAGATTTTTAGCATGCAAGAAGAGAAATTAAATTTTCAACATCTACAGGAAAAGACTCACAACCTATACATGATAAATGAGATGAACAATCTAGCAATTTTATTATTTAGGCATCTTACATTATCCCTAAGAGCTAGCATATTCATCTTGGATAAGGCCAAGGTCACATTGAGGTTTTACCTTGCTCATGACGAGTCGATGCTTGTCCTCCTTATCATCATCATCCATGGATTCCAAGACCTTCTTCTCCCTGGCACTTGAGCAATCAAACATAAAGAATGTACCATAAAGTTCACCCTTGTGGTTTCTTGCCAATAAAATCACCCTCTAGTCGATTTCAAGCCTCTTGTCACAAAGGACATCATTGGCAAAAACACCCCAACAAGATGCAAAGAAAAGCTCACAAGATTCCCTACTAGTTGCCATGCTCAAGATCAATTAAGATCAAACGAAGAGCCAAAATGGCTCTGATACCACTTGTAGGACCGGACAAGCAACAGAGGGGGTGAATGGTGCCTGGAGATTTTTCCTCCAAATATTCGCATATCCCTTTTTCTCCAATAACTACAAAGCTCTGAATACTAGGATATGAGGTCTACTTGAAAACAGAGGAACACAAACCTCAATACGACTAGATCAGAGAACATCATGGTCAAATTACGACCACTCAACGGAAACACAACCTGGTCATAGATGACAACTGGACGAAAGGCACAAGACAGCTAAACTGAAAGTAATCAGTCTATAGGAAAAACAACGTAGTCAAAATTCAGACAACGTGGTCGAAGAGCAGACAACGTGGTCAAAGCCACTGTGGCCGAAACCAGCTTTGTCAAAACCAACGTGGTCATAACCAGTGTGGTCGTAACCAACGTGGTCGAAACCAACGTGGTCATAACCAACATGGTCATAACTAACGTGGTTGAAACCAACGTGGTCGTAACCAACGTGGTCGAAACCACAGTGGTCGAAACCAACACGGTCGTAACCAACGTGGTCGTAACCAATGTGGTCGAAACCAACGTGGTCGTAACCAACATGGTCAATGCCAACGTTATCGAAGACTAACATGGTCGATACCAATGTTGTCGATGTCCAATGTGCGGTTGAAAGCCTAGCATAGTTCAAGACCAATGAGTGGTCGGAAACCAGCATTGTCAAAGACTGACGTGGTCGAAACCACATTGTCGATGTCTAATGTGCTCACCGGAAACACATGCAGTCGAAAACCACAATGTGATCATAACAGTTCAGCATGTGACCAAGAGATCCACAACCATTGAACAATCGAAGCCATGTGCGGTTGTAAACGACTAGAGGTTGCAGAGAAGTTGAGCGACCACATGACTTAGGACCATTGAGCGATAGAAAGCAAGTGTGGTCGTAAATGACTAGAAGTACCAAAGGTGCCTGGCTGAGACCATCAGATGTGGTCGAAAACCATCGAGCATTCATAACCAACTGTGGCCGTAAACAACTCGCAAGGTAGTGGGGGCACACAATCACGAGATCTATGACCATTGAGTAGTCAGAAACAACTGCGATCAAAAGAGTGAACGCGGTCAAAAAGTAAAGCACTGTGGTCAGAAACTTGACCATGGTCGAAACACTAGCAGTGGTCGTAACTTTCATGGAAGAACAAAGGAAAGTAGAGAGCGCACGACTACCAGATCCAAAATCCACAGAACTTTTGATTCAAAGATCAAATGGCCATGAAACTTTGTACACAAATTGCTGAAGGTCTCAAGAAACTACTCCAACCTTAAATTGAAAACTTATCAACCAGCTTGAGACATTTTTGTGATTTGATCAAGAGCGCACAAGAACTGAGTTTAAGACCCGAAGTCATTTATCAGAACTGCTCGTGGGTCAAAGAGAGCCAAGATGGCTTTAGTTATATTCCCACCTATCATTGAGATTCAAAGCATCAACGAGATCAAGCCAAGAACACCTCCAGATCAAGAAGAGAGAGGAACCTCCAGATCAAGAAGAGAGGAACCTCCAGATCAAGAAGAGAGAGGAACAGAATGGAGAATGCAGAGGAAGAACCAAATCGAACTCGAGCAAACTCAAACAGAGAAGAGATACACAAAATGAAGATCGAAGATTGATGTATTGCTCAGATGAATGGTTTCACAGCCACTCCCCTTGGGAGGACCAGGCTCTAACCCTAAAGCCAACACTCACTCTCAAACAGCCACTCCCCTCGGGAGGACCAAGCTCTAACCCTAGAGCCAACTCACTCTCTAACCTAACTCCCATGGGAGGGAGAGGCGCCAGCCACCAAGGTCTCCTCCCAATCCTTCACCATCTTGTCCCATTGCTTCTTCTTGCCTTTGTCCATCCCGGTTGGGTGAGGGAAGCGCGATGTAGTATGGGGTTTGGATGGGCAATGTTTGCTGCGAAATGGAATGCATACGAATTTATAGGGGCCGTTTTGTCTCTACTCGTACGTCTAAAGCTGGTCCGCGTGGTGGTAGCAGTGAGTAAAGATGGGAGTGCTGCGGTATCACTGAAAAAAGGTCCTGTTTTGTAATGTCTCTGAGCAAAGCTGCCCTGAATTGTCATCTCACTGAGCAAAGCTGACCTCTTGTTGTCATGTCACTGAGAAAAGATGCCCTCTTTAGTACTGTCACTGCCCAAAGCTGGCATGTTTTGTCATGTCGCTGCGCAAAGCTGGCATGTTTTGTCATATCACTGAGCAAAGCTGCCCCGTTCTGTCATGTCTCTGAGCAAAGCTGCCCCGTTTTATCATGTCACTGCGCAAAGCTGGCATGTTTTGGCATCTCACTGAGCAAAGCTGCCCCGTTCTGTCATGTCACTGAGCAAAGCTGCCCCGTGTTGTCATGTCACTGAGCAAAGCTGCCCCGTGTTGTCATGTCACTGAGCAAAGCTGCCCCGTGTTGTCATGTCACTGAGCAAAGCTGCCCCTGTCTTGCACTACGGCATTCTTCAAATTGCAAAGAAACCAAAGCCAGCTATCTGTATTCTCGTTCTCCACAATTGCAAATGCCACTGGGAGTAACTGGTCATTTGCATCGGCTGCAACTGCGGTAAGGATAGTGCCCTTGTACTTTCCAGATAGGAACGTCCCATCTACGGTTAGCACTGGACGGCACCACCTGAACCCTTGTATCGCCTGATGGAAGGCCTAGAACACTCTGTCAAGAATGAAACAGTTCGGGCCCTCCGTAGGATGGACCCTCTCCTGCCTGTTTATGTAAGTGCCTGGGTTTGATTGTGCAATTTGATTCAGCATTCTTGAGACCAGGTCGTACGCCTCCTTGTACGTCCCATACATACCGTGCAGCACCTTTCGCTTCGCCCGCCACACCTTCTTGTAGCTCACTTCGTAGCCCGCCTCGTTCGCTACTGCTGCCATCAGAACCATCGGGGTAATTGACACATCCGCCTGGACGAGGTGCGTGACCACCTCCGCAACATAACGTGATGTCATGTTGCGGTGTCTATGTACTGGCCCCGCAAGCTCGCAACTGTGATCTTGCAGCACCATTATCCGGAACTCCGTGCCAACGCCCTTGTACCGTTGTGCACGGACTTTGCCACCACATGACCCGTCCACACACTTCACAAAGTACGTGTCCGGCTTTGACTTGTGGACCCGATACGTCCGGCTTATGTTGACGGCATGTCTAGCAATAGCCTACTGGACAGCACTCTTATTACGGAAGCACTGCCCCAGAAAGAGTGCGCCCTCGCTGAACCCCCATTCTCCCTCCTCCGCCTGTGGCAGAACTAGGGCTGCCGCTGCGATGTCGTCCAGTCTGGACGACACATATGCACCGTCCGTCGTAACAACACGACCTACCACCCCTCCAGGTGCACCTTCACCATCCTCGTCCTCTCCAGAACTGCCTGTTTCCACCTCCTCCTCCTCCTCGCTGTCCTCTTCTTCCACCTGGTCCCCCAGATACTCATGACAGTCAATACGGGCGGCCCACCACCTCTCGTGCACACCTTCGTTGGGCTGGAAATTCTCCGCACGCCTCGTATTGTCTTCATCACCCACTTCCTTGCCCACATGTTCTCCCGCAGAAGCGTCTTCATGACCGCCGGCCACTCCATCTCCACCAGCGGCATCTGAACCAACCATGGCTGATGATTCTGCCCTCTCCACGAACTCGACATACACCATTGGCCTCCCATATATCGCAGCATCAGGGTTGCACACGACCTCCATGTAGTTCGCCCATGAGGCGTCATTGGTCACCTTCAGAAGTTGCCATATGCTCCCCCTTCCGTCATCCACCATTGAGGCATAGACTGCCTCGATCCGTAACTTCTTCCTTGCGGTCTGTCGATCGAACGCTGAACGGACACACCTCCGTAGCTCAGACAAGCTCATGGCGCTCAGACCGGGTGCCCGGATCACGGTCCGCTCGCAATTTGACAGGTCCGCCCCATACGGCCCATCACGTACGAGACCACTCCCATAAAACACCATCAATTGTTCAATGCCAGCCATTGCGTACCTAACATAAGTGCATAATCAACCATTTTAGTACACAGTATGTAACAATCGTATCATGTAATTAACAGTTTCAATTATTATATGTTTTGTATTTCTAAATCTACGATTTATTTGTTACTATTTTACTTTCTAATTGTACCATACATCAAATTAAATATACATATCATTTTTATTTCCATCAAATGACCTTCATACTACGGTCATTCACTAAGCATACTAATTATACAAATTGTCTCTAATCTAACACCTACAAATGCTCCAACATAAATATTTACTTTTTCAACACATACATATTATTTACACTACAATCTTTTCTAACTTTTACTTAATATAGTCTTTTCTAACTTTTTAATTCTAATCTAACAAATTTATTTCTAATTTCTTTTTACCACATACCGCACTGTATGTAGTTCTTCCCTAAGCGTACTAATCATATGCTTCTAATCCTACTACTATTGTTATCACCTACAATTGCTCTAACATAAATATATATTTTCTCAACATCTACACACTACAAATTCGTATTTTCCACCTAACTGAAACTACACTACAGTACGTATGATCACTACAAAGGAAAACACTACATACACTACAATACATTATGCCTAACATATGCATGATTTGCTATACATACATAGCGTATAAAAGATTCACATAAAATAACAGTAACACAAGATGGTTTGCTTAATTAAAGGCTAATGACATACATAAAATGATAGTTGCACGGGCACAAAACTTACCTCTTCTTGAAGCTCACGAGACGATCTACAACTTTTGTACTTGCCAAATCCGCGGATCCCAAACGAAAACAACTGAAATCTTACGGCTTTCGCTCCACACTTTTCTTCAGTTCCTCCCTCGCTCTCGCTCGGTCTTCACTCCAACAAAATGCAAATGAGCTTCCTGGATGTCCATACACGCATGAAGCTCGGTTTTATCTCTGCATTCATCCATGAGTGAGGGGCCATGCGAGCTAGGTGATGACGCGTGTGTTACTTGTGCTGCTGGGGTGAAAAAACCAAAAAAAGACGCTGCTGCTTTCGGCGCCGATTGGACAGAGCCAAACGCGCGGTCGGGAATCAATCCCGCAATCAAATCATCGGTCACGCGGTCGGAGGGCAGTCGCGCGGTGGGCAAGCGGACGCGCGGTCGGGTCGTGCGCTCGGGCAAAGGGACGCGCGGTCGGGTCGTGCGCTCGGGCAAAGGGACGCGCGGTCGCGAGCGGGGTCGCGCGGTCGGGAGGCGAATGGCGCGGTCGGGAGCGGCGCAGGCCGGTCGTGCGGTCCCCGACCGCACGACCGGGCCACGTGGCGGCCTGGGGTGATCCCGCGGTGGGAAGGGGTCCAAAAGTGGAATTTTTTTACAGGGGGCCAAAAACGGAATTTTTGGTATTTTAGGGTCCAACAGTGTCCAAATTTCACAGTAATAGTGACCTTACTAGTGATGTGGAGGACAAGAAGAGTACGAGTGGTTTCACATTTTACTACTCTGGAAGTCTAATAGTGTGGAGCTTATAGAAGTAGAAGAGTGTTGCACTCTCCTCATGCGAAGCTGTGTTTATGGTGGCAATGGTTGCAGCTTGTCAAGCAATATGGCTTAGATGTTTGTTGAGTGAAATCACTGGGAAGCAATGTGAACCGGTGACTTTCTATGTAGATCACAGGTAAGCATATTGGTACACATTTTTATTTCATTAGAGAATGTGCAGAATAGGAGAAATAATTATAGAGCATATTAGCACTAAGGAGCAGCGTGCTGACATCCTTACTAAGGAACTTCCTAGGATAAAATTTGATAAAATGTGAGAACTTATCGGGATCAGAGTTCTCATAGGTTGCGTCAGGATTAGGGGGTGAGTGTTGCATGTAATCCTAACTTGGTCAGGTCAGTTAGCAAAAATTGAGTCTTCAGTTTGTGTGTGTGGGTTTCAGTTAGTGCATGAGTGCATTTTCAGTAATTACAAGTTGTGTGCAGGTGCCATAGGTGGTGAGGCTAGCAAAACCATATCACTGTTGATCCATCTAGCTCTGGGAAAAAGGAGTCTGTTATGGAGTTATTGCTATAGTCATAGTTTGAGAAATACACCTGAAAATCACCCCAAAACTCTACCTCTAAAACTCTATCTACTCTTATCCTCTGAATTTACTGTTCATCGTTAAGCAATAGAAGAATTCTGATTGCTTGGGTGTGTTGATCCGTGGCTTTAGTCCAATAGTCCATGGGTCTGTCAGACCTCCCAACACTACCAGTTGTAGACTCTATATCTCCACCCTCGCCTATGACGTAGCCCTCATCATCGTCAATGTCCAACTAGTCCTCATCAGGCATCGCTGGGTTGATGATCAAGTTATGCAAAGCCATGGTTGCTGCTATAACTTTCTTCTATGTCTCTACGTCGTAGCTCAGCATGCTTAATAGGATGTGCCACTTATTCTTCAAAACATTGAATGCATGCTCGATCACATTCCGAAGGGATGAGTGGTAGAATTAAATGTGTTAAACAATGTAACTTGAACGAAACATGTTAGAGAAACAGAACCAAGTCTAGTAATTAGTTAGAGAAACAAGAGCAAACAAGAGTTTCAGTAACTGAACACGAACAAAAACAAGACTCTACCAGGCTTTTTGTTATTCAGAGTTGAAAGCCTGAACATGCACAAACAAGAGAAACTAACAAAGCATTTCCTATCACACATCCCAGTTGGTTGCAAGTTCTAACTGACAAACAGTTGCTATCACACAACACAATTTTGTAAGCTCCAGTAGACTCCAATGATTAGCTCTATACCAACTGCAATATAGCAAACAACCACTACTACTTGCACTCCTACTTTTTGGTAAGGTGACCCTCAATTCTTACCAAAACATGAACAGACAAAACAATGAGGTAGTGAATATGAACAGAAACAAGACAAAACTTTGAGTTACTAGCCAGAACATGAATAGACAAAATAACAAGGTACTAAACATGAATAGAAACAAAAACCATTGAGTTGCACTCAATTTTGTAGCACACATCCCAGAATTCCTAAGTAGTAGAACCTCCTTTAGCTTCCATCACTACAAGAACACAACGATATCAAATTCATACTCAAATAGAAGATAAGAGAAGTTGAGATCAAGTTAATACTCAACTAGCAGATGGGGCAGACTCAATTTCACACTCAACTTACAGTGATTCAAGTTATAGCTCGAATAATAGATTCATGCAACATACAAGCTAACTCAAACTCAAATAACCGAACATGCAAATAATACAGTACTACCAACAAATATGGCAGGAAAGATAATTGCAATATGAAAGATAATAGGGACACAAGTTTAACTCAAGTTATAACTCCAATAACAGATTCACTTAGTGTTCTTATCTGCCCAGCTCCTTCTAATCCAGGCAAGCCGCCCATCTAGGGTTTTGAAGTTAGCGAACATCTCATAGTAGTGGATGTGCATGAAGAGCTAACTCACATAGTAGTATGTGTCGCTGTCATCTTGGGCATCAGTGGCATCCATTAGCTCTTTCATTTTGTCCGTGGACTGGCACAAGGAGCGCGAGGTCATAGAAAGGGTAGAACTCTTTTGGCCTCTTGGCTGTTCATAAAGATCCACGAATCACTCGAGCTGCACATCTCGGTGGCTCTTCTTTGGTTTCTTCCCTTATATAGACTTGGCACATAGGGCCATTTGCCTTTATTGGGGGCCGACGGGCCGCTGTGTGCAGCTCTGGTCAGTGGGTGTGATGCAGGGTACCCGATCTTCATGACGTAGGATCGATAATGATAACTTGGATTCGTGCAACCTGACGAACCGATGACGCTAACCACTATTAGAACAGTAACCTACGATAAGAGAATTTGCCCAACCACACGCTTGTGATCCTATCTACCCGACCACAAAGTAGACGTATCGCTGCTCCTGTGAACCACAAGAAAGCACAGGAATAGCGGAGGTACTCTCAAGAAAATCGCCCAATTCACCAAAGGCAGCACATAACATAAACCCGAGAATAAGCAATATTAGCTATCTTAAAAATAATGTGGTCTCTCCCAAAGGCTATGTATTACAAGGCTTATATAGCCCTGAGCACAGTCTGTAGGACCCCCTAATCATGTACAACTCAAACTTTTATCATATTAGACTCGAACTCCTACTAAAAAGGAAACTAAAATTTTGTATCCCAGATGAATCTGAAGATAAATCCTTATCCATTACGTAGTCCTTGAAATAAGTTTTTCAATAAGTCTAAGATCACCTCTATCAGACTTCGTATACGAAAGTTATTGCTCTTTAATCATAAGGAATCTCTTCTGGTCTGTGCTCGTAAGTCATTACGACCATGTTGAAGTTGATTTTGACTACGACCATGCCCTCTTTATAACCACACATCTTCTACCAATATCGGCTTCGATCACGAGTAGCAATCACTACCTTATAGTCATCCGAACTACAAGAGGATGGGACGGTCGTAATTCATAGTCGTAGCGACACAGTGGTCATAAGTCGTAGTCATAGCGGCGCAGTGGTTGTATGTCATAGTCATAACAGTGCAGCGGTCATAAGTCATAGGCAGTGCTATGGTCGAAGATATGACCAGACTATTCTGAACACCTCCAATCAGTCGAATAGCTGCAAGTGTCTCTAGCGAATCCAATGGCACGTTCGTTTGGCCTGGTCCAAACGTTACCATCAATATCGACCATCCAAGTTGATCAAACTACATAGAAGGCAAATGTTCAAAGTGGTACGAACTCCACTATCGCTACTGATCGTCAAAACCTGATCAAACGTTATAGAACGAATGAACATTTAAAGTGGTCCGAACATCTTCAAGGCAATCAATTGATCCATTGAAGATCAGACGGTATGACTCATTTTGACTGGACTGAACATTTCCAAGGAAATTGAGCGGTTGTGGAAGATCAGATGGCACGATCGTTCGGAGTGGTCTGAACATCTCTGAAGCATCTGAGCATCCAACGCTAATCAGACATCTTGGATAGCCGTAACCATTCAGACTGGTCTAAACGTTTTGAAAGTCTTACGAGCGCTGATGCGGATGGAACAGTGCTGAACACATCTGAAGTATCTGAGCATTCAATGTTGATCAGACAGCTCAGACAGTCAAAACCATTCAGACTAGTCTGAACGTTCTGAAAGTCTTGCGAGTGCCCGATGCGGATCGAACGGTCCTAAACACATTTGAGGTTGATCCGGCGTAATGATGAGGACTTGAACATATCTTCCCTTTCTTGACTCCAAGTATGTCTTCTCCGGGCCTGTTCTTTTCGGCTGCGGCTTATGGCTTTTGGCTGAAATTTTTGAATTTTGGCTATTTCCGGTACAGATTACGGAGAGACAGATACTCACTTGCGATTTTAGTTGGTACAGATGTTGGGCTTTTAACGTGTAGATCGTTTAACTTGTAGACCCCATCTTGAGAAAATACTCCGTTTGAAAGTTAGGTATTGTAGCAAAAGCCAAAAGCCGCTGGCTTTTGACTTAAAGAACAGGCCCTCCATCAGCTCCTCCTTCTTGGCTCTAATTCAAAAAACTTCATATCATTTAAACCTGAGAACACATAGCACATTAGAATGAAGTAATATCTAGTTCTCACATAAATTATAACCAAATTCAATTAGGAGTGAATTCACCTGTTGATTAATTTCTTTAACTCGTGCTCGTGTGATCGGACCAACTGGTGTCTTCGGGATGTCCTCACCAGGGTCACCGCACTCCGCATCCTGCCCGCCATAAGCGTGCTCTTCACCAGGAACATATGCATCTACATTTGTGCAGAGGGCCTCGTTGAACAGCCTTTCTAGGAGGTCCTCGTGAGGGAGCGATGCCTTGTAGAATTTCATAATGTCCATTAGGGTCTACACAAAACAAAAACAGACATGCCTCATTGATTCAGCAATCATCGTACACTACTACAAAAGACACTATACTAGATGCCTCATCATAAATGGTTCCCTGGAACCATCTGTACTATAATTATCATAGACGGTTTTACAAGCGTGACCATGTATATAACTAGCGATGGCTAGAACTGTATGTGATACATAATTATCACAGATGGTTCAGATTAAAAACTATCTATGATGTCTGCAATTATCAGATATAGGTTTTAATAAGAACCATCTGTGATAATTCACAGATGGTTCTTAACAAGAACCGTGTGTGATGTCTACAATTATCATAGGCAATTCAGATTAAAAATGATTTGTGATGTTGCAATTAAAAACCATTTGAAAATCTAAATCCACTTACCTTGCTTAAGTTATTGGATCTCCTAAAATCCAAATCTACTATGGGTGTGTTTGGTTGAGCTGTGGCTTCTAAAAAAGCTGCTGTGAGCTGTGGGCTGTGGAAAAGCTGCTGTAGGTTGTGGGCTGTGGAAAAGTTGTAAGCTGTTTGGTTCAAACAAGTATAAAACTTACCTCCTATCTCTATTTTCCTTGAAACAACTGTGAAACAACTCTCTATTTTCACCATTTCAAAAAGCAGAAAACCAAAAGCCAAAAGTAGGGTCCAAGGTGCTTTCAAAACTGTACTACCCAAAAGTAGCTGCTTCTGAAAAAGCAGTTTCTGGTTTCCACCCCTTTGGTTGGCTTTTGACTTTTTGAAAGTAAAAGCAGCTCTCAAAAGATCAACCAAAGGCACCCTATAGTTGTTTTTCCACTTTCATCGTGTAGAACTTCCCAAAAAGTGTCTACCTTTCCAAAAATTGAAAAGCATGCCAAATTTATGCCAAATCTAGTGAAAATTTGTGGAGTCCTACATATAACCCCAAACATTTAAAAAATTTAGTGGAGTCCTTCCTCTCTCTCTCTCTCTCTCTCTCTCTCTCTCTATATATATATATATATATATATATATATATATATATATATAGGAAAAATACTTTTTACTCCCGGGTGTAATTACACCCACCTCTAATATACCACCTAAACAAACTTGAAATACTCCTTTATCACTTTAGGTATATTCACATACTAATTATAAGATACTCCAATGTGAACCACACGAAAAAATTGCAAGGAAATCCATAGTTTTTAGCGTATTTTGTAAATACCTTCGTATACGCATATAAAAAGGAGTATGTCAAAACAATATACATACCACCTCTGGAAAATTGTTCATACCACTCAAATGGCCTTAAATACTCGTATACTACATGTGCATACCCTCCGTTACGCGAGATACTCTCTACGTTGTGAGATACGACATAGGGTGTAATTACACCCGGGAGTAGAAAAGATGCTTCATGTATATATATATATATATATATATATATATATATATATATATATATATATATATATATATATATATAGACAGCTAGTCTCAAAAGATGAAATAGCAAAGTTTATATATATAGTATAAATAATAGAGGCACCATGGTGCCCAAGATCCATGATTGAGACTTTCCATCTATGATCAATACTTTTCATCCATGATTGATTCAGCATGCTAAATCGATAACTTCCTTTCCAAATTGATACCTTTTTGAATTAATGAATGTTAACGGGTTTGCCTGATATATTATATATCATTACACTTGCACACATCTAAGAGCAAACCAAAGATAGGGAGGCTTGATGCCCAGACACTATGGTGCCCTATTTCAGCGTCATATATATATATATATATATATATATATATATATATATATATATATATATATATATATATATATATATATATATATATATATATATATATATATATATATATATATATATATATATATATAGGAAGGCTCTTTTCTACTCCCGGGTGTAATTACACCCTATGTCGTATCTCACAACGTAGGGAGTATCTCGCGTAACGAGGGGTATGTACATGTAGTATATGAGTATTTAAGATCATATAGGTGGTATGTACATTTTTTCAACATACTCCTTTTCATGTACGTATATAAAGATATTTATAAAATATGCTAAAAACTATGGACTCCCTTGCAATTTTTTCATGTGGTTCACATTAGAACATCATATAATTAGTATATGAGTATACCTAAAGTGATAAAGGAGTATTTCAAGTTTATTTAGGTGGTATATTAGAGGTGTGTGTATTATATATATATATATATATATATATATATATATATATATATATATATATATATATATATATATATATATATATATATATATATATATATATATATATATATATATATATATATATATAGGAAGCCTCTTTTCTACACAAGGCACAAGGACGTAATTACACTTTATGTCAAAGCTCACAACGTAGAGAGTATCTCGCGTAACAGTATATTTGTATTTAAGACCATCTAGGTGATATATACATTTTTTTGACATACTCCATTTTATGTGCGTATATGAAGATATTTACAAAATACGCTAAAACTATGGACTCCCTTACAATTTTTTCATGGGGTTCACATTGAAGTATCTTATAATTTGTATACGAGTATATCCAAAGTGATAAAGGAGTATTTCAAGTTTGTTTAGGTGGTATATTAGAGGTGAGTGTAATTACACCCAGGAGTAAATGGTATTTTTCCTCTCTCTATCTCTCTCTCTCTCTCTCTGTCAGGATCGAATTTTCAAATCTGAACCCTCCATGTATTACTGGACTAGGCCCAGATCAAAACTAGTGCACACAGTTAAATAGTGATGATTACATAACCAACAATGCTTTAATATAATAATAAAGAGTATAGGCCTTATGGCCACTTTGTTACAACTGAGGTTACAAGACCTCTCAAACTTACAAAACAAAGCAGAAGCAAAGATAAAATTTGACGATGACCCATCAATACACCATAGGCAATTAACTGGGGAAGTGCAACCTAGTACTTCGGAAAACCTTCGTCGAATACACACGTGAAGTAGCCATAATCTCCTTCTTGACCTTCATAATCCTCTGATATTTGTTTTGAATGTAGCATGTGAGTACATAAGTACACTCCCAAGAGTTCCGTCCACTCCCGAGTTCCCAAAACTTTTACTTTTGAAATCAAAACCAAAGATCTACCATGTGAAAGTGCACCTTGCCCGCCCTTGACTCTGAGTACGGCTATTCAAATAGTTTTACACTCTATGGAGGTTGTACTACTTTACCCACAAGACATGATCATCTCATATTGCCACACGATTAACACACTTCCTTGGGTGTGCGGCGGAGAGATCATGACAAGGCCTTTACAAAGCTCTATTTTGACGTAATTTTGCTTGCTAAAGTTTCACCTCCATCCAACCCCCTCTTGCGCCTAGTGTGAATGTCCATCCCAAACACACTTCAACCCAAATAGAACTAAATCAAAACATTACTAATTAATCAGCAAGGTCCATCCCCATACCAGACATGTGGTTGTCAATAGTGCTCAGTTTGGACAATCACAAGCGTTGATCCTTAATTGACTTAGGCGGCACATTCATAATACAAGTTCTCGTGCTAAATCCACACCAACCCAATCTTGCCATCCGCTCAAGTCTAAATCAATTTTCACCATTTTATTTTATTTTATAAACCAATGGCAACACCTATTGTCAAACATTTGATAAAAGCAATTGCTTAAGGATTTGATAACAGTGTTCCCACCCATAGGGTTATAATGACCAAATATCTTGTCTAAGTAGTTACTGCTGTTCTAAGGATTATCACAGATAGCTCAAACTAAAAACCATTTGTGATACTCACACATCACTGACGATTCTATCTACCAACCGTTTATAATGGAAAAGTATCATAGATGGTGCTATATACCAACCGTCTGTAATACTGGCCCATCACAGACAATTGGTAGCTAGAACTGTTTGTAATTTGTGAGTATCATAGACATTTTTTTGGTTCAAGCCATTTGTGATAGTCTCCTTCATAGATGGTTCCTAATACGAACCATCTATGTTGTGGCTTATCACAGACGGCTCACAAATAGTCTATGATAACTGGCTATTATCACAGACATATAGATTCAGATGGTTCAAAAACTGTCTATGATGATGGTTTAGAACCATCTGTGATGACCATTTCTGTGGTAGTGGTAGAGAGCACATTGAAGAGTTTGTGAAGAGTCTCACCTTTACTTGATCCTCCCACCAGCCCAGCTCAACAACAGTAGTACTGGTCTTCAGATTGATGCCGAGGCTAGTACAACGCAGCTTGAGGGTCTTTCAATTTGACAAATTCCATTTCAGTGCATCCCACATATTCTTCATTTGCTTATGGGTGTATTGCTGGCCAGTCTGCTCTTCTAACTTTCAAAGAAGGTTGGAGTACACCTTACTGGATAGATAATTTAAAGGGCAATTACCAGCATCCTGTTCCTCCAAGAAGATGGCAATGAAAAAGCCAGTTGCTTCATCATCCCAAACTGCCGAGATTCAATGCTTGTTGGCCATCTCTGAGACCCCACTACTGTAATTTGGCATAACACATCATGGTGCACAATGGACGATAGAACAATCATGCCCAAAAAAATCAGCTACAGAGGATGGAGCAATCTCGAATTGTGTGGGAAAGTTATGACAATGGATGCTATGGGAAGAGCATACCTTACAATCGGCTATGGAGACAGCAGGGAGGCGGTGCGCGTCATAGATCTGGCTGTCGCGAGGGTGGGGGTGGTGTGAGCTTCGGCCAGGACGGGGCGCAAGTCTCCGTAGGGGCGAACAAGCGGGTGATGCTTTATGGGGCGGATAGCAGACAAGGCTCCAAGGGGTGGATGACGACCGAGGCTCCATGGGCCGTATGCTAGGCAAGGCTCCATGGAGTAGACGGCGGGGACGCACCACGGCCCAAATGGTGGCCGATCTCAGACTTGAGAGATCGGATGAGGTGGGTGGCCGATGGATCTAGGACCACAAAGAATAGATCTAGGGGACTGGGGCATCGGAGCGGGGTGGGAAGACGGGATCAGGCGGCTGAAGAGTGGTCACTGTGAGAGAGACCGAGAAGAGGAGGGGAGTGCGATTGGGGAAGTGCTCGACTACCAAGCCTTAGGCCTTCGGGTCGTGGGTCTCGTGAATTCACGTACGTGCGTGCAAGCGGCTTGCAAAAGCCACTTTTGGAAGCCTACCATTCAAACAGGCTTTGGCTTCTAGGAGCATAAGCCAAAAGCCAAAGCGTACATGAGCAAGATTCATAACTATATAACATCATATTAGGGGAATACATCTACTAATATACAGTACAGCCTATGCTAATAAGGAGATCAGTGCCTTGCTTTAAGGTCAGGAGCAGTAATATCATGTTGAAATTTCCTATGGATTGCACATAAGAAATTGACTGCCGACCTAGAGTAATCTCATGGAGTGATTAGCTACTACAGTTGATCTTCTCAATAAGAAGATAATTATTAGTAATACGCCCGATGACCCATTCAATCTCAAAAGAATTTCGTCATTATGTCATTGTCCTCATTCTAACCTTAATAGTCGCTTCTGTCATTATTGTAATTATATGATCAGGCCAAAAACATGAACACGTACAGACAAACAACCAGGAGCTCAGGGGCCCCATAAAATTTTTATATTCGTCAAGTCCTAAATTATTTGCAACACGCGATAAATTAAACTTAGTGTCTACTTCAAAACTTTTCATTAACGTCATCCATTTCTAAACGAATGCGTTCGTGCTTCCTAGCAAGCAACTAGAATGTGCCCAATAGCACCTTGGAACTTTGTGCGAACACTGAGCGTTTATTCGATGTTGCTTGAGTTTGAAGCGACCTAGATCATATCCACGTTGATCAAACAAGTGCAATCTTGAAAACTCTCAGTTTAGGCACCAACTCAACATGAAAAATTACAACAAATTAAACAAGTTGATGTTGTTCTCAATTCAGTCTACCTATGTATAAGATTTCAAGATGACATTCAATCCTTATTGAGAGTAATAAAAATGAGGAACTTCTGACAAACAATAAATTTAAAGGAAAAGGCAAAGTTACTGTTCACAGCAAACGTGTCTTTTTTTTGTTTCTTCAAACAAATTGTAAAATTCCCTTTGAAATTTTAAAAAGTGCTACAGTACACTTTAGAAATCGTCGATGTTTTTTGAAATTTTCGTGTTGATTTGGTGCCTAAACCAAAAGGGTTTTGATGACTGCATTTTATTGTTTGTTTGCACTTGATATATCTCCCCTTATTGGGATATCCATGCTTGAACAGATGATGATTCTAACCGATTTATTGGATATATAGCCTGCAGACGTCAATCCTTAGTTCACTAGACTTTTCAGCATCACTGCTTGTCTTCCTTACTAATATATATGTGATATATGTGATCATGTGTGTCCTTTCATACTAATATAGGACGCTGCCTTTCTGGAGCTGGAAAGCACAAAAACATTTTGTGACCGCTGCTAGCATATCCAGTCCAGATTCCTCCTAAATATCCATTGGTCGCACAGTCAAATCATTTGATTACACCGCCATTTGCTAAGTATTTAACACAATTTCTTCAAACATATATACGTCCAACTTGCGAAATATCTTTGTGGAAATTCAAAGGGAACTTTATTTCACGGCTGATACACACGCACCTGGAATATCCTGACACTTGGAATTATTCTATTCTCATACCAATCAAAAGGGACCTTCCCATTATATAGCTTGTATTTCTCGTACGCCATCCTAGCTAAGCTAGTTGCATCAAGCTATATTTATATACACAAGTTCTCCCTAGATGTTGGCTGCCACTACTTAAGGAGGCATTTCTTCAGGAGTACAAATCACTAGTTAAGCACGTAAGGAAGGTTGGAAATATCTCTTCCCGGCCGGATCAGATCTCGAATGACCCCGCTGAGCCGCCTCTGCGCCGTCACCGCCAGCGGCCGCTGTGGCGGTGATGACGACGACGAAGCTAGCCTCTCCAGCCTTATCCAAGACTTTCTTAGAGTCGGATGTAGTAGTACGACCGACGACGGTGATCAAGAAGACGGCGATGTCGACGCTGCATCCAGGGATGGAGACAGACCGGATGCTTCAACCATGGCAGACAAGGACAGGAAGGCAGCCGAGCGCATCACGGCTCTTCTGGGTCACGGCACGGCCGGTGATCCCTTTCGGCTCCGGCTGGCCGACGACATCGCCAAAGCGGCGGAGGAAGTGGCTGCGCTCCGAACGAACCGGTCGGCGTTCCGTCGAGCGCTGGCGTCCCGTCTGAGAGAAGCCGGCTACGACGCCGCGGTATGTCAGACAAGGTGGCGGTGGACGCGCGAAGTCACCGCCGGGAGCTACGAGTACATCGACGTGGTGACCGCGGTCACCGGGAAATCTACGGCGCCTGGCGAGCGGTACATCGTCGACGTCGGGTTCGTGAAGGAGTTCGTGGTGGCACGGCCGACTGCAGATTACACTCTGGTGCTAGAGGCCCTTCCGTGGTTAATGGTCGCTCGGCCGAAGGTACTGCAGCAGGTGGTGAAGGTCGCGGCGAAGGCGGCGCAGCGGTCGCTCAAGAGCCAGGGGCTCACCGTGCCGCCGTGGAGAGAGAAGCGGTTCATGGTGGCCAAGTGGTTCAGCCCACACCGCCGGACGGCCGACAAAGCCATAGGACCTCGTGCTTCGGTCATCGCCGCCGGAGACGCGACGTGCTGGTGCCGCACTGTAGGGTTCGCTCTAGGACCACCGGTGCAGCCATGGTTGAGCTACGCTTTGTAAGGCATGCGTACAACCAATCGGGCATGCACGTACATAGGCTATGATGTTTGAGTAGACGAGAAGATGTGGGTGCGGCGGGCAGTCGACGGTGTCAAAGCAGGGCCATCACATCGACATCGCCAGGGTTGTCACTTGTCACAGTGACAGTCTCTTAAGTTATAGATCAGTGACATGTCTAGGGTATATATGTGGCTTTGTGCATTATGTACGCAAATGGTATCGATGTAATAGATTGTTTTGGCCTTTCCAACCTCTCTCCACATGTAAATCGATCATTCTACGGTGTCTAGCAACTTTTGCTTCTTTTTCCCTGTTATACCTAATGCCTCCATTTCTCATGTCTCTTTTCGCATGTCTACGTCCACCTAACTCTAATCTAACCATTAAGACTTGGTAACCAAAGATCGATCATTAACTAGTGCACTAATGTGGTAGTAGACTAGTAGTACTGCAATCAATACTCGATCGTTTATTTGCATGCTGTGTAGTGTTAACGAGTGTGTGTGTGTGTGTGTGATAAGGACCGACTACATAGCGACTAGGTGAGGGTTAGTCTTAACATTGAGCACTTAGTCCCTCTGGCCAGTTCCTCCCGAGGCCCAACACCCCCGCTTTCTTTTCTTATTTTTCTGGACAAAACATGAAGCCCTTGTTCCCAACAAGATCTCACCGTCTTGTGCATGGCCTTGTGTGCCATCAGCTTAGGTTTTGCCTTGGGACTGCACGCATTGAATCTAGATAGAGCATAGCCAGATTAGACCCAGCACTACTGGTCCGAATAAGTTATCATACCATATTGGGTCTATTCTTTACCTCACAAACTAGCGGCTTTTAGCTTTTGCTACGGTACCTAACTTTTAAACGGAGTATTTTCTCAAGACGGGGTAAACAAGTTAAACGATCTACACGTTAAAAGTCCAACATCTGTACCAGCCAAAATCGCAAATGGATATCTGTCTCTCCGTAATCTGTACCGTAAACAGCTAAAATTCAAAAATTTCAGCCAAAAGTCATAAACCGCAGCCGAAAAGAATAGGCCCATTATGCGGACTCATGTGTCTGCCCTTCGACCGAGACACAGCACGGAGAGGAGTCAAGTCATGCCGGGCTAGCCCTGACACGCTTAGCCCAATGGGCAGCTGGTGACCCATTGAGCATAGTCGCAAGTATTTTACTACCAGTCAAAGTAATATTACTATCAACATAAGTAATTTTATTACCAAATCATCAATCTGCGCTCAGAAGAGTGCAGCAACCCTAACATTAGTAATTTTATTATCAACCGTAAGCAATTTTACTGCACTACTACAGGAGAGATACCGTGCGTACCGTGCTAGGCTACCCCACCATAACAAGGTGCCGTCCCAAGCATAGCACGCCCGATTGGGCCGGGCTGGTACGGCTATTTTACTATTCGTGCTATGCCATGTCTAGGCTGAGCCAACAGTACTGTACCTCAGGTCGGCACGGTTGGCCCAACCCATTTGGCTTGGTCTAGCTACGTATACATTAACATGCTTACGTAGAAAAAGAAGTTATCATCTATTTGTTGTAGCTTACCTCGCAAAAAAAAGTTGTAGCTTTGAGAAAATTTACCACTGTGTCTTAGGCCCTGTTCTTTTCAGCTTCTAAAAGCTGCTTTTCGGCTTTTCTACAGTAACTAACTTTTAAACTGAGTATTTTTTCAAAATAGAGTCTACTAGTTAATTGTAGTACATACTTTACTGACTTCATTTATATTGACAAAAGCCGCACGTGAGTTTCTGTTACTCTGTAATCTCTCGTATAAACAGCCCAAAAGTCACAAGCCGCAGCCAAAAGCCACAAGCCGCAGCCAAAAAGAACAGGCCCTTAGTCAAATTATCGTACTATATTTAAGGAGTCATCACCATAAGTTCTAATGTTCAGCATCTTTTTTGGAAGTTTTTGAATGAAGAAAAATCTAAAAAAACCACATCTTTGCTAGACGGAACATACCATCTGTAGATTGAAGACATTACCACATAAAATTTCAACCATACAATATTTATTTATGTAAAAGAAATCCATCAAACCCTAAGTTATTATTATAATTTTAAAAAATTATCACCCTAAGATCAAAATTATCATCAGTCTTTGTGAGTCTAAAAAAGTTCAAAAAAATTACCATTGGATAATCGAGTCAACCTTGCCAAGACTCCTTAAGAACGGATGGGGAGTCTATGGGCTCAATTCGACTTGATTGTTTAGTCGGAGGGTGTTCAGGAGATACTCGAATGAGCGCATCAACAGGTGGACTTTAATTAGATGTGGTCATTAATACTTTTAATGAAAGAACTAAGTGACCCATTGAGTGTTTCAAATACCACATCTCCTATCAGTAATAATCAAAACCCTAGTAGTGGTTTCTCCCTTTTTGAATGATTTGTCTTTGTGCCGAATATACACGTAATCCTATCACTAAATAAAGGTCATTTTGGACTCTGCACGGTGAAATCTACTGTAACAGTGTCTTTCAACACATTTGAAAGCATAGTCGACTGTATGAAAATAATATTATATTGGATTTGTTTGGTAGTATATAAGTTATATTTATTACTTTTACTAGTGTATTATTATTAAGAGCAAGTGTGATGTTAAGTCCAGAATTGGACACCATAAAAAAATCAAAAATAACATATGTGAAACACCCCAAAAATTAAAAGTTTTTGAATTTCTTGAATTTTTGCTTGGATTTCTTTTTCTTTCCCAATTTGGCAAAATCCAATGAAAATACGCTTTCCTTTTCCGGCGTTTACGCCTTCTCCTTCTTCCTGGCGCTCCCGCGCGCGCAGTGCCCCCCCACCGTCTTTGCGCTCTGCTCACCGCACGCGCTACCGCCTCCACGTTAGATATTTCAACGTCGCTTCCAGCTCAACCCTATCCTCTGCGCAAGTGGCCCCACCCGCCAGCCTCACCACCTTGCTTCTTCCTCGCTCCGTGCGCAACCGCCTTGCGTCTGCTCCTCACCGCAACTCCCTCTCTATTCCCCGATCTTTCTAGCTCGAGCCTCTAAGTTAAAGTGTCAGTACTTCCTGCAAAACTGCAGTGCCAGCTCCCCATCACGCTATCTGCTCCATGCCTGAGCCATCCCCCTTGCTCCTCCTTGTGCTGGAAGCTCCCTCCCGAACCGCCTTATCATTCCCATCGCCTCAAGTTACCTCAAAAGCTCAATTGCCTCCACTAGCAGCGTCGCACTACTCCCCTTTACTCCCTCCGTACCTAGAAAGCTTGTCGTCCTGAGCCTTGATTCAGTTTTCGCAGAGCATGTCGTTGTGGCCGTAAGGCTACGTACTCGGACGCGTTTGCCCCTGGTATTAATCGATTCGGCTGCCGGTCCAACCGCCCACAGTAATCGCGTTCGGCGCATGCGCATGCTCGCAGCTCGCCGCTTCGTTTCACCCGCCGCCTTCACTCGTCTTCCTTAATCGCGCGCACGCTAGCACACGCGCCGCTCGCTTCGTCTGCACTCGCATGCTCGCACACGCTCGCCGCTCGCACACGCTCGCCGCTTGCCGCTCGCACATGCTCGCCGCTCGCACACGCGCGCCTCTCTTCCTCGCCGCCCGGCTGTAGTTAGGTTCAGAGCTCGGTCGCGCCATGGAGTGCGTCGAGTCGCTGGAGTCCGTCGAGCTGCTGGACTCCGTCGACGCGCTGGACACCGTCGACGCGCTGGACTCCGTCGAGGGGCTAGAATCGGAGATGGAGCTGGACTCCGTCGAGGTGCCGGACTCCGTCGAGGTGCAGTGCGCTCGCTGCGGCATGTTCCACGGTGGCGGCGTGTTCGGAGAAGCCTGCTTCCAAGCTCGCCGCGAAGCTCGCTGGTGTGGATTAGCCATTGCAGTACAGGGAAAGAGAAGAAGTGGAGAAGGAAACAGTGGAGCACGGCACAGATGGAAATAGAAGAGGTTGAGATGGAAAGGATGTAGCACCGGTTAAATAGGAAGGGGTAGATGGACAGACGGCCAGAGAAAACGAGAGCGCGCACGGTGCTATGCAACGAAAAAAAAGCGCCAAAGAACGAGCTGTATGGAAGGCTAAACGCGCTTGTCGCTAAACATTTGAAACCGAGCACAAAACGAGAGCGCGCACGGCCAAAACGTGCGCGCGCATGAGCAGCAACGCGCCCACACCCGACCCAGCGAGCGCCATGCAAAATCGCCACTCACAGCGAGCGAGCCCCAGCACAAACGCCACTCCCGCACCCGCACAGGAACAGTGCCATGCAAAATCGCCAGTCACAGCAAAAAAGATGCGGCCGCCAGGGATCGAACCCGCGCCCTTGTCCTCAAGGCGTTAGCCTCACTGCACTAGCCAGTCTGAACCATGATTGTTTCTCGTATAGAACGCACCCGCAACCGTATTTAATAGGGGCAGACAGGGAAAAATACCCCCTAATTAATCACTCCTTGGTAAGCACAATCATGTCCTAAACGACAACTAATTGAGGTATGGAGGGAGTACACGTTAAAAGCTTAACATCTGTACCATCCAAAATCGTAAGTGAGTATCTATCTCTTCATAATTTGTACTGTAAATAGTCAAAATTCAAAAATTTCAATCAAAAGTCATAAGTCGCAACCGTTGCCAAACAGACCCTGAATAGGACCATTAGCTTGCTTACTCGTACAGGCAAGCTAGCTATGACGAACTGCTGATGCTTTAATCTGCGTCACCATCTAGCAAATTAATGACGCGGGCGCTGAATGCTAGCTCATGCTCATTCTGGTGCGTGTTGGACCTTCCTGCCCGGGCCCACCCACCAGACCTCTGTAAGTACCACCATACAAAATTCAGAGTCCAATTGTGCTACGCATACCAAATGACAATATTTTTTTTACAACGATTAATTGGATTTCCATGAATGAAAGCAGCAACGCACGGGGTCAAATGGCATCCATCTTCTAGCGTCCACCGCATGAACTCCTTACCTTGATCATTTTTTATTAATTATTTTTTAGGTTTAGTATTTCTTTAATTTACGCGTACATGGACTCACTACTACAGAAAACCATATTACAGACGATTCAGAAACGTCATCACAGACGATTTTGTGAGCCGTCTGAATTCATGGGTCAGTAATGATACGAGGTCATCGCACACGGCTTTCAAACCATCTGTGGTGCAAATATCACAGACGGCTTTTAAAAAGCCGTCTGTGCTAGTTATAATAAAAAACCGTCTGTGATTATCAACTATCACAGACAGTTTTTAACTAAAAACAGTCTGTGATTATCAACTATTTTTTAGTTAAAAACCGTCTATGTTATTCTCTTCTGCCCCTAAACCTATTTCTGTTTATTGGCTAACCTCAGGAAATGCTAGCCACGCCCTCTGAAACAAGCAGATCAATATGTACATGTATACATCCAATTCACATCTCAATTCATTTCACAAACATAAAACGTCCATTTCACAAATCAATTAATTGAAATGAAATAAAATATCCATTAACAGATACACAATTACAATCAATGTCAATCTTATCCCAAACAAAAAATCATTGTACGCTGTAGAACTCTCCACTTAATTTTATGACTTTAGAAATCAAAAGGTACGCGCACTCTCCTCGAATTTGTGCAAGGTCCGGCTGTTGCAATGCAGTTGTAGAGATGGGCACAGCCTGTGAATAGGAATATCAATGTGCGTACATATATAACCTGATAAGTATAAAATAAATGTGGGAAGATTGACAAACCTTAGGATTGGTGATCTTCGAGGAATCGAGGAGTAGTCTCATATGGTGGCAAACGTAGAATCCACACGTATTGCTCGGCGGCTGCTGGTGGCACTGCAAAAAATAGAATGTGTTAATTCAAGAGGCATTACTACCAAGTGTTGTATAGGATTAATTAATGTGTACTAGCGAATACCCGAAAATTTCGAACATGTTGCAAGGGCTTGGCCCCTTCCGTCGTGATTCGAAAAAGTTAGCTTAGTCATTCGAAAGGAAAGAAAGAGTACAATATAGTTATGTATGGAGCAAATGTTCTTACCTATCGAGTAATTGGCCGATAACTGTGTAGTCAGATTTGTTCTTACTTGGGGAATCAAGGTATATTGCCTTGTTTCATTTTGGTATAATTACACTTAAAATCCAATGGAACCGCTCATTGTATGGCATAAGAACAAATTTCTTATCGCAGTGAGCCAGCAGTGTTGTTGTAATATACCTCTCGACGAAGGATGCATCCTCGCCGATGGTATCCATGGCGACCAAGCGTGGGTCTAGGAAACCAATTGGTGATTTGGATGATCTAGCTTCAGTCACCATGTATATATATATACACAGAAAAGCAATAAATTATATATGAAATATATCAGTATTACATGAACAGAGACGTGATTGTACACACTTACAGCATCCAGCATCGAATGAGTGAGACGTCGAGAGCGTTGAGTGTGAAAAGATCAAATAAATCCTCAAAGGTCACCGCGAAGACACAATCATGAACTTCGTGCTGTAAATGATCCAGCCTGAATTTGACAGTGATATCTGAGCGCCATTCTGCTTGTAGCTTATTGACATGTTCCATATAGTAAGCATGTAATCTCTAGCAACTAAGTTCTAGGGTTAGGAGGCGCTCTTCTGGGATGATCATCGGCACGCCTAGCACGAATTTACGGGCCAATAGCAGGTACGGGATATCATCATCGGTCTTCTTTGGTTTGCCTCTACCTCGCTTTTAGGTCGACTTCATGGTAGTCGGCTGTAAAGGTAGCACCGGTGCAAGTTGCTTCATCGAGAATAGCACCCGTGGAGATGGCACCGGTGCAGGTAGCGGTGGTGGCGATAGGCATTGTGGAGATGGCACTAGTGCATGTAGCTCTGGTTCAGACTGCCCTTGTGGACTTACCACCGGTGAAGAAGCTTCCAGGCAGATGTCGCTTTTGGGCCATTGGATGAATGTTCCAATGGCTTGCCCTAGAGTCACGATCTCGTCGTTGTGGGGCTTCGGTAGCAGGATGACCTCGAAATTGTCATGCACACCATCCACATGAACTTTTCCAAAGCCTGGTGCTAAAGGTGTACGGTGCACCATGGCCCCGTGAGCAAACGGATATGCCTAGCTCCAAGCAGCGCACAAGGGAACGAGGCATATCTCACTTGGAGCGTGCACTTCGTAGCCTCCTACATAACAATACAAAATTAGCTACTCCAATAGGCCTATCAACGGATCGAGCATTCCAGAGATAATAATTATTACCAGGATGTCGTCCACAGGAAATGTGGCCTCGCTTTCCATCGTAGGATTGGACGCGCAACTACTCGGACGGTTGGGGGGCTGGCTAGCATAGGAGCGGTGGCAGTGGCCTGCTGATTTTCTATATATCTTCGAATCTCATCTCTGATGTAATTAGCCAGCTCCTCTCTAAGAGATGCCTTGATCTCCTCTCATAGCCATGCCTCACGCTTTGGTTCTCTTCCTACTCCGATACAATTCGGAGTCATCTGAGAAACCATGTTTCCAAGGGACATAAAGCCCAAGGCCTCTTGTACGACCCAGGTGTTCCTTGTTTCCAAGGGCCGCGGAGAGTATATCTTTCTCCCTACTTGCCTGGAATGATCCCTGGGAAGATTCTACACTCAGTGCTTCCTGCAAGAGTCAGACATGTCATTTCACTTCCAACGAAGTTGTGGAGTAATTACAAGCTACGTAGTTCGATCGATATCTTACCAAGCGGCGGGACACTTCCTAGTCTGCAGGGTTTCGGAAGGAGATGTCCCCCGATGACGTGGTAGATGACCTCACTCTAATCCAATTTCGAGCGTGCTCATCTGGGATCGTGGCAAATGGCGGGGCAGTGTCCCGCAGAATTGCCTGTTCGTCCTTCGTCCTCCACTACGGGATTTTGCCTGCATACCCAGCTGTGCCAAGTTTGTGGGGGTGTGTGTTTTTTACCTGGAGGGCCTTGTGCGCCGCACTTGTACTTCTAAAATCTTCGGTCATCTTCATCGCCTTAAACTCTTCCCATTGTGGTTCCAGGAATTCGTACTTATGAAAGGGCGTTAGATACTTCTCCACAAAGTTCTTGACAAGCACGCTCTTGAAGTTATTTCATGCTTTGCACGCTGCTAGCAAGGCATGTCGTTGCACGGAGTCATGGTGTTCTTCTGGGATATCGAACTATGCAAATATTTCTATCAGTAGTTCATGTTTCCGAGTCTCAGTCACGGTCTTCCACGAATCGAATGTGATCTCAATTCGTTCTCGTGCAACTATTACAATCATTCTTCGAAATGCGCATGCTGTTTGGCGAGGAAGGAGAGGGGTCCCAGATCCATCGACCTCCGTGATGGTAAATCGGCCCTCAGGCTTTTTCGATAGTTCTCTTCCTTGGCGTTTTGATTTTGGAGTGGACGCATCCAGCGATGATATTGAAGAATGCGCGGATGATATGTTGGCTTTCTCATATATGAAAAGTGCAATGTAGCGTTTAAATGTTACATATAACATTACCGATAGCTACATTCCTATATGTCACCCAAATACTATCGTGAATATTGCAGTATAAGCAAATATATATTTACTTATAATTCCAGCATAACAGAATATAGCCCAAGCAAGACAAATTGGATATAAAGATGACTTCAAGATATAAACAGGTGGAAATATTAAGCCATCTAAACAACATATCATGCAATAGTCTAAAATCAGCATATATTCAGATTTGAGACATAGATCATTGGAGTAACATGCTGCCATCAAAAGTAGCCAGACATAAAAGACTAAAATCAGCATGTTAGAGTGGTTTTAGTTGCTCTCAGATGTAGGGTTACACAAGAGTTTAATCTTGGCCGTCCCACTACGGTCTTATACTCTTCACTGATTGAATATGTCAAATGTGAATCAAAGCTTGAGCTCTAAGAAATTCAGTTAGATACTACTTTCAGCCAGCAGTTCTTTGCTACTACTAACAGAGAGGTGAAATAGATCACAAAATTGCAAAGAATCAATCAGCTGATATACTCATAGTAGAGGTGATATTCTAAACCACCTGAAGAAACCAAAACTGGCGATGGGCTCGGGGATGGCGGCCGGCGACGGGCTCGGGTTGGGGAAGGCGGCCAGCGACGGGCTCGGGTCGGGGATAGCGGCCGGCGATGGGCTCGGGGTAGGCGGCTGGCGACGAGCTCGGGGATGGCGGCCGGTGACGGGCTCGAGGGGCGGAGGCGGCGACGGGCTCGATCGGGGGACGGATGTTTTCGTGCTAGATCTGGTTGGTATAGCTATAACTGCAGTGTATGCGCAAAACCCTAGCTTGAGGGTATATATAGGAATGCTTATTACATACGGTTCTTGTTGAGAACCGTCTTTGATATAGTTATCACAGACAGTTCTAAACTAGAACCGTCTGTGATATCATTATTATCATAGACGGTTCTAGTTTAGAACCGTCTGTGATAATGATATCACAGACGGTTTTGAAATGGAACCGTCTGTAATAAGCTCTCCTCCCCACACGCTGGAGTTATTACCTACACCAACTAGCAGGCACTGTAATAAGACCTCTCACAGTGTATTAATAAGACCTCTCACAGTGTATTTCTTTACAACAGCCCAATGAACATATATATATATATATATATAGGAAGCCTCTTTTCTACTCCCGGGTGTAATTACACCCTATGTCGTATCTCACAACGTAGAGAGTATCTCGCGTAACGAGGAGTATGTACATGTAGTATACGAGTATTTAAGACTATATAGGTGGTATGAACAATTTTTCAGAGGTGGTATGTACATTTGTTCAACATACTCCTTTCTATATACGTATATAAAGGTATTTACAAAATACGCTAAAAACTATGGACTCCCTTGCAATTTTTTCATGTGGTTCACATTAGAATATCTTATAATTAGTATATAAGTATACTTAAAGTGATAAAGGAGTATTTCGAATTTATTTAGGTGGTATATTAGAGGTGGGTGTAGTTACACCCAGGTGTAAAAGGTATTTTTCCTATATATATATATATATATATATATATATATATATATATATATATATATATATATATATATATATATATATATATATATATATATATATATATATATATATATATATATATATATATATATATATATATGTATGTATGTATGTATGTATGTATGTATGTATGTATGTATGTATGTATGTAAGTATGTATGTATGTATGTATGTATGTATGTATGTATGTATGTATGTATGACCCATTCTCAAAATTCATCTATATATCACACATTTTCACGTATACATAAATACAAATTCACAAATACATCACACACATCCATTGTTATATACATAAATGCAAATTCATAAATACATCACACACATGCATTGTTATATACATAAATGCAAATTCACATATATATCACATCCATGCATTGTTATATACATAAATGCAAATGCTCACATATATATTGCACATTCTTATGTAACTAGTTTCGTCACATATATATTGTTACATATATTGCAAATGCTCACATATAAATTAGCCCTTCATGATGATCAATGCGTATGTAACTAGTTTCGTCACATTGTTCGTCGTCGACCCTTATGTCATTTCCAAAAGGAGGTAACTCGTCAAAGTGATTGTATTCGTCCTCGTCCACTACATCCTCTACTCCGGCAATTCTCCTTTTTCCATGAAGAACTACATGGCGCTTCTTATTTGCTGGATCGGTTACATAGAAAACTTGAACAATTTGGTTAGCGAGTACGAATGGTTCGTCTTTGTATCCGACACGTTGGAGGTCCACGGTAGTGACACCATACTTGTCAACCTTCACCTATGGAAGATGCACCCAATGGTACCAAAATAAGGGGATCTTGAAAACCACGTAGTCGAGCTCCCAAATCTCTTCTATGAACCCATAGTACAAGTTTCTCAACCCATCGGTACTGAGCGCAACTATGCGGACACCGCTGTTCTGGTTAGTGCTCTTTATATCCTGAGCCTGTGTATAGAATGTGTATCCATTTATGTCATATCCTTGCCATGTCACAACTGTAAATGTTGGCCCTTTTGCCAACCATGTCAGCATCTCACTTGGCGAGCTCTTAGTGATTTGCTCCTTCAACCATTGGTTGAACCGACTATTGTGTTGCCTCATGATCCAAACATTCAACCGCTCTGGATTCTGTTGTCGAAGCACATCCTTGTGCTGGTCGACATAAGGCACCACTTCAGTCATGTGTTGCAAGACCGTGAAATGGGTTTGAGCATACGCGGCCATATCTGAAGTAATAGCTTTCCTTCCGATAGTTCCGATACCCTTGAGCCTCCCCTCATGACGATATTGAGGCACACCTATCGGTTAAATCTGAGCCATATAATCGACACAAAACTCAATGACCTCTTCGCTTTCATAACCTTCGACGATGCTGCCCTCCGGCCGAGATCGATTCCGTACATAGGACTTGAGAATTCCCATGAACCTCTCAAATGGGTACATGCTACGTAGGAATACGGGCTAGCACATTTTTATCTCCCACACAACGTGAACAATGAGATGGACCATGATATCGAAAAACGAAGGAGAAAAATACATCTCAAGATGACATAGAGTCATCACCACCTCGTCCTGCAAAGCATCTAGTCCTTCGGTATCGATGACCTTCTAAGCAATTGTGTTAAAGAAATAACATAGCCTTATGATTGTCTCTCGGACTTTGATTAACAAACTATTTCTAATTGCAATAGGGAGCATCTATGTCATCAGCACATGACAATCATGAGACTTCATGCCATTTAACTTCAAATCTTGCATTGAAACAAGTTTCTTCATGTTGTCGGAGTAACCAAACAGAACTTTGACACCATGCAAGCACTGGCACAGTTCTGTTTTCTCGGCTTTGAACAGAGTGTAACACGTAGGGGGAAGGTACATTCTTCCATTATGTGTTTTTGTCGGTGCTAACTCAGGCCTGATATCCATATCAGTCAAGTCAAGCCGTGCGTTGACGCCGTTCTTTGTTTTAGCACGAATGTTCAGTAAGAGACCAATCAAGCTATCACATACATTTTTTCTACGTGCATGACGTCGATGCAATGTCGAACATCTAGGTACTCCCAATAAGATAAGTCTCAAAATATTGATCTCTTCTTCCAGATGTTCTTCTCATGAGCCTTCAATTTACGTCTCTTTCTGAGGATAACATCTAAATCGTTAACCATATTATAAACCTCTTTTCCGCTTAAATGCCTTGGAGCTGAATCATCCTCCTTCTCTCCATCAAATTGTTTCTTCTTCTTGCGGTATGGATGAGCCCTCCGAAGGAACCGGCGGTGACGTATGTACATAGTTTTGCATGAGTGTTTCAGCCACACACTCTCGGTACCATCTAAACAGTGAGTACAAGTTTTGGCACCTTTTGTACTCTGGCCTAACAGGTTAGCAAGGGCAGGATAATCATTTATGGTGCAGAACAATTAGGAGCGCAAGTGAAATTCTCTCGTTTGTATGCATCTGAAAGACCTTGTGGGGGTCATCCCATGTGTGTGATGAGTAATTGACATCGGTTTAGGAAAGTCGAGTTTGGTTTGGTTGGTTCGGACCTTGACGTTGCGTGGTGCAATCGGGCTCGGTCAGACTTGATCAAACCTGGTCAAGGTGCTTATGATGCATATTCTGTTGTTTCGACAGGTTTGGACTCTATTATGCGTAAGTATGACTTACTGATGCTATTTATGCTTTCATGTATCGAGTGGTGCTATTTGATGTGTTTCTTATTTGTGATGGCTGCAGGACGTCGAGACGGAGTCGTGGCGAGGCACGGAGGACCGGACTAGGCGCAGGTGGTGCCGAGGTCAGAACGGTCGGAGGTGTCAAAGACGGCGGAGACTCGAGGTGGTTGCGAGGCTTGGACAACAAGGAGCGCGGAAGCTTCCCGGAAGGTGCAGGAGGGGCGTTTCGGGAAAAACGCAAGGCTGCACAAGCGGGAGACGGTTCCGTTCGAGTTTAGCGGGCGTAACGGGTTGAAGACCCGTTAGCCAAGGGCTATAAATAGGAGGGAGTGGCTGCATGCCCCCTCATGGCTTTGGGAGAGAGTTAGGGTTTGCCTTGGTCAAAAGAGTCTTTAGGAGGTGGTTTTGCCTTTGCTCTTTAGTGGTTGGAAGTGGGTGAGAAGGGCAGGGCTGTGTCCCCTCTGTGAGTGTCTCCCACGTTGTGTCTCCTCTCCAGGATGTAGAGTTCTTGTGAGTTTCTTGATTTTGGAGAGGGAGAGGATGGATTGAGACCCATGTAATCATTCCTCTTGTTCTAATGTCCATGCGTATCGGGACTCCTCTGTAATCATCTTTGATTTGGAATGGAAATCTGAAGTTTATTTCTCCAGTTCGTGCTCTCTGTTCTTCATTTCCCCTTTTGAGTGATTTTTGATTTTTTGAGATTTGAGTTGTTTCTTGCTGGGAAGGTCCAAAATGGGTTGCTCTATGTTGGGATGATGCCTCAAGATCATTTGATCGATTCTCCCAAGAGCAAATCGCATTTAATCTCAGATTTAGCCCTTTGGGTTTCCCTGTTCTTCATTTTATTTTGTAGGGTTTGGATGCAATTCGTGATTCCCTTCAAGAGATGGCACAGAACTTGGCATGTTTATTTCTGAGGCTATTAAGTAGCTTCACTCAAAGTTTCATGACCAAAGGATCAACGATTGAGGAGTAATTTGGTTTTTGGTGGAGTCTCTGTAAGTTTTCAGGTTTTTGCCCATTTCTGAAATTCTTGCTTTCAAGTTGAGTTATCTTGGTTTCTAGACTCCTCTTGCTATTTAGAACCTTCTCTTGATCTTAAATCCTGAGGAGAATAGAACCCTTTCTCTTATTTTCTTGGATTTGGCCAATCTCTGAAATTGCAGACTGTCAGGCTTGTTTTTGGGCTGCTCATGCTCTGGACAGAGCTAACCGGTCTGACCGGTATATAACCGGCGGTCAGACCGCCCCTCGGCCTGTGGTCAGACCGGCCTCATTGGAGCGGTCTGACCGGCGACACTAGACTGGTCTGACCGGCCAGATGCCAGCGGTCTGACCGCCCAGTGCTTTCAGTTCAGTCCGGCCTTTCTGTGTTTTGGGTTGTCTCCTTGGTTTTTCTCTTGGGGTTCAACCTCCTTTCTCTGTTTTGGTTTCTTGAGGTTCGAGAGAGCTTAAGACCTTCTCTTAATAGCTTCTTGTAGCCATTGGAGAGAAGGGTCGCAAGTAAATACTTTTTGGGGGCAAGTTTTTAAGAGTCGACATTCACCCCCCTCTGTCACCACTTTCAGTCCAACAGCATCCCATACCTGTACCCCTTCCTTCCACAGTACTTTTAGATCTTTCACCAACGGTGCTAGGTACACATTAATATCATTCCCAAGTTGCTTTGGCCCTTAGATAAGTATCGATAGCAAAATATACTTTCGCTTCATACACAACCAAGGAGGAATGTTATAGATGCAGAGAGTCACGGGCCAAGTGCTATGTCGACTGCTCATGCTACTGAAAGGATTCATTCCATCTGTACTCAATCCAAACCTTATATCCTTGGTTCTGCACCGAAGTCTGCAAAACTCCTATCGATGTTTCTTCACTGGGCGGAATCAGCAAGGTGTCTTAGCATTCCATCCTTCTTGCGCTCCTTCGAGTGCTAACGTTGCAGTTTTACCTCCTTTGGATTTGCAAAAAACCATTTCAAATGGGGAATTATAGGCAAATACCATGCCACTTTAGCAGGAGGTCATTTCTTCACCTCTGCTCCCTCGCCATCATCTGATTGAATGTTACGTTTGTATCGGGATGCGTTGCACACCGGATATACATGCATATTTGCATACTCTTTACGGTAGAGGACACAATCGTTCGGACATGCATATATTCTTTCTACTTCCATTCCCAATGGACAAAGAACCTTCTTAGCTTTATACGTGGTTTTAGGCAACTCATTTCCTCCAGAAGCATATCCGCTAAAAGACCTAACAGCGCCGTGAAATTCTTGTCGGACCAACCGTTGCTTACCTTCAATTTCAACATGTACTTTGACCTGCAGCACGTGAATAAAGCTTTCTCCGAGTCCTCCATCAAGTCCCGGAATTTAACATACTCTCTCTCATCATAGTTCTCTTCTACATCGCGAAGCATCTGATCCAGATTGTCATCGTGCAACCTATCCGAATCCGAACAGCAATCGACATCATCCGTCGGCATATCATTCACTTCACCGGCGATGTCATCCGGTGACATATCATTGACTTCGTCATGATTGGTCCAACACGTATAACCCTTTTTTTGAAACCCCTCTGAATCAAGTGCGCTTCAATCTGCTCTTGGTTCTTAAACATCTTTAAATTCTCGCAGTCAGTGCATTGATAGTACATATATTCCACCCCCTTATTCAACATATCCTCCTCAGCAGCTCTTGTAAAAGCAGACACGCCATTAATGTACTTTTCACTCACACGGTTCGCGGCGTACATCTAGCTTCGGTCCTACGTTATGCATATATATAATAACTTAGTATTAAAAATTAAATTAATTAATTATTACTATATATATACCACATGCATTGAGGCTTTGCTTGCTTAATTCATATTATAAACACAACATCTATTTCTCCAGCGATCAACGAACCACCTATAACCAACAATTTTGACAAATTTGGCCTCCCACATGATGGGAACTGATCATGTATGGTCAAGTGCATGCAAACCATCTTCAATAACACTCACTAAAATATAGATCTAAATTGTAATGCAAAGAAAAATAAATTTTATCACTGACCATATCTAGGGCAACCAGGAACATATGAATCTTCAAAGCTCTAGGTGCAGCACTGGCTGAAATCCACCAAATTAACTAGCCTGAAATCCTTGCCTCCTCTAGGTGCAACATCAGCTAGATCTGGATCGAAATGAGATAGATGCGGTTCTGAGTGACGCAATAAATATATAGCCGGATTCTTACAGACGGGTTTTTAAAAAAAAACCGTCTGTGATAATTATTAGATTATCACAGATGGTTTTTTTATTAAAAACCGTCTATGATAATTCACAATTATCACATATGGTTTCTATTAAAAACCATCTATGATATTCCAGTATCACAGACGGTTCACCGTTAAGAACCGTCTGAGATACTCCTTTTTTCCGACGCCAACAACACAGACGGTCTCTAAATTAAAACTTTCTTCAATAGTGTCCGTCACAGACGGTTTTATCAAACCGTCTGTGTTTTGGCGTCTACTAATACTATTTCTGTAGTAGTGACTGTCGATAAATGTAGCGAAACGGAGAGTTAATTCTTATTAAGCTGGAGGCGGTGGGTTGCGGTCAGCTGCATGCACTGGAGCTCTGCGAGACAGACAACTTGCCGGCCGGTGCATGACCTCAAGCGCGTCAGCAGCTTCTTACCATCACAAATCCGTGCAGCATGCATGGGGCGACCTATATATATCACAAAATTTTTTAGCAATAATCTATATTTTATTTGAAATAATAGAAATATACCTGTGCAAATATTTTTTACAAAATAGGCTCCAATCACTAAACCATCAGGCAACTAAAACCTATCGCCCAACAGCCGCGCGACATGCAAGCAATCCGCTGGCCGTTGGGCGAAATAATTGCAGTCGCCTAACCTCTGGGTGACTGCT
The DNA here is from genome assembly GCA_017311315.1 of Dendrocalamus latiflorus. Taxonomy (NCBI): domain Eukaryota; kingdom Viridiplantae; phylum Streptophyta; class Magnoliopsida; order Poales; family Poaceae; genus Dendrocalamus; species Dendrocalamus latiflorus. The sequence continues at coordinate 28,946,615 of CM029670.1, read as the reverse complement.
TTCAGTCGTCCATCGGTTAGGCAACTGCAGTTCCAGTCACCGAACGGTTGGGCGATTGGAAGCGCATATAAAAGGATTGTGCAGCCGAGCAAGCGCTCGGCCGTACAGTGAATTAACAGAGGGGAAAGAAAGAAGAGGAGAGGGCTCTCATTTCTATTGTACTGTACTAGGTATGTGCCCGAAACTCTTTCTGTTTGATCCTCTATGCTCTCATTTCCACTGTACTGTACTAATAACTTTTTGGTTGTAATCAGGTGGAGCGGATGAACCTGGCCGCAGACGAGCAGCAGGTCTCACGGCACTTGAAGGCGTACTTGCTGTGGCTGTTTGGTTGGCTGCTCTTCACCACCAATCACAACAACACTGTCGACGCGCGCCTCGTCGCTTACGCTAGGGCCATCGCTGAGGGTGTGGCCCCCTAGATCAGCTGGGGTTCGACCACACTTGCCGCGACCTATCACGGCTTGTGCGACGCGTGCGGTAGGACCAAGGCGAACTTGGTCCTCACGGGGTGTCCGCTACTATTGTAGCTATGGTCGTTCGAGCGTTTTAGCCTCGGACAGCCCATGCTCGAGGACATGACTCCGACGGGGCCGAGATGTACTCCGTGGGTGAAGTTCTCGTGGCACCACTACAGCGAGTACCCAGACTCCTTCCACGCATTGTACACATTAAGCAGCGTGATGTGGTCACCGATGTTGCCTACGTGGAACCCAGGGTCAATCACGTACTTGATCCCGTCGATAGTCAGCATGGAACGGATTTCTGGGACCAAGGAGAAGGTGGTGACACGGGTGGTTTGCCCTGGAACGCTGACAACTTTTGGTTGGAAAACGTCTGCAATCATTGCCAGGACTTTTTCAAGTTTTGTTCGCATCACATCATCTTCTAGCATCCAAGTAACTCATCCTCCAAGTTAATTTGATTTTCATGCTGCCAATCACCTGGAATCGAACTTTCCCCAAAACTGGCTGAATTCACTCCTTGCCATTGATTTGTCGTCTTTGGTGAACCAAACTTTGATTTCTCACATCTCAACCATCTTTTCCACCCCCACTATCTTTGCCTCAAATCAATTTGGGTAATGCATCGCAGTGGGATCGTAGCACCAATGCCCTACCCTTCACTGCTACTAGTTGTCATTGCTAGCCATCTCCGACCATCCTCCAGCCGAGGTCACGCCTTGCCCATGCGCGCATCGTCCTTTGCCAGAGCGCCACTGCCGCCCGTGCCTAGCCACTGTTCCGACCGCCGTTCATGACGCCACTGTGCGCTGACACTCACGTCGTCACCTCCTATGGCTTCCCCGTGGCCATGGCAACCCATTTTGCCGGTCGCCCAAGTCATCCACCTCTCCCCTCGTCGATGTCGCTACCCTATAGAGCCACCGCCACCACCCATGGTTTGCCTGTGTCCCTGCCCCCTCTGTTTTTTGCTCTCTCCATAATGCTAAAGAGCAAAAGTGTCATTTATAAATTTTTCTCTCACCTAAATGGTGGTTACCATAGCAAATGGATGGAAAAGCTAACATCGATGGTATTTTCTAGAGTTTTGTGTTTGTGATGGCGTTTATAAGTTTGATCTCTTTACGATGGTATTTTATAACTTACGAACAATTATAATGATACTGAGCAAATTAGCTCTTCTCCTAGAGCTACCAGAGGTATAAAATGAGCAACGGCGTGTTTGCTTAGCAGAGTAGGGTTGTTTAACATTGATGGGCCAGCTAGAGTTGATCGTTGTGTACTACGGTTTTTTTTGGTCAGCTGTTAGTGTGCTACGTATTAGGCCCCGTTTGGTACGGCTCCACTTCACAAGTGGAGCTGTTTTTTTTTTGCTTCAGCTCCACGAACAGCTTCACCGGTGGAGCTGGAGCTGTTTTGGTAGACTGTTTGGCAAAACAGCTCCACCTGTTTTATCATGCATGGTTGAGAGATGTCAATTGTCCAATATACCCCTGTCTATTTGGCTTGTAGTAACATCAAGAGATGTATGTTTCTACATGATTTTTCATCCGAGTAAATTTGAATTCAAAAAAAATTAAAATTTAAAATAACACAAAGTATTAGCAACTAATATTTAATGCGTTTTTTTGCATAGGAGTGACCCGTTAAAACCAATATTTAATGCGTTTTTTTGCATAGGAATGACCTGTTAAAACCGGTGGCAGATCGCGTAAATTCACGAAAGTACAAGGGCAGTGGCATGCGGGCCTGCGGGTAGAGCCGGGTGGAGCTACTTTTTTCAGCTCCATCTCGTACATATCTTTTGTCTCAGCACGTTTTAAGGGACTCCTTGGGTGGAGCTATTTTGTTTTACCCCGTTTGGCACAAAACGGCTCCAGGAGCCGGTGGTGGAGCTGTGCCAAACGGGGCCTTAGTCACAGCCAATGCACGCGCTCTCTCTAATTTCAAATATAACATGTTTTTAACTTTGGAAACACGAATTAAGAAGTAAGTGGAATGACCTTTGTGCCCTTCATTTATTCCTACACTTTAATGGTTCCACTCTTAAATATGTTGGGAAGGAGAGCGGTTAAGAGGTAGACTTCAGTTATTTATAAGAACATGTGCATTAATTCAATAGGAGTATAATAGGAAGAAACCATGTAAATATACTTCTAAGTTGTAGAATCACTTGCATTTAGAATCAGAAGGGAGTACGTACGTACGTTGGACTGCACACGTTAGGATCAGCACTCTCTATCAGTCACTGCACCAATTAAGTATCATATTGAATATTAATTTGTTCTTAATTTGGGCCAGAAGTATACGCTGTGGTTCCTCTCTCTCTCACACACACCCAATCGAAAGGTAGAATACACAGTGGTATAAAACGGAGGCGATGGATCCACAAATATATCTCTTGCTTCCCATGGCGGACGCAGAAATTTCAGAATGAGTGTTCGAAGTTATAAAAATATTTTTCAGTACAAAACATAAAGATCTACAGTAACAATAGTTAACATATAATTGTTCGTACTATGGATAATATCTCAAATAATATAAAGAAATTACGAAACAATTGTTAATACTCACCGGTCGCTGGTCGCCGGAGGCTCAGAGTGGTGGAGCTAGACTGCTGCCTGCTGGACGGTGGGTTGGTGGCCGTAGGTGGAGTGGAGACGCCGAGACGGTGAGACGATAGCCCGGCTCCAGGCGGTGGCACAGTGCCGGCGTGCCGCAGAGCGGAGGCGCGGCTGTGCGGTTCAGTCAGCCGGTCGTGCGGCGTGGTGCCGGCGGAGCGGATGGCCGAAGGAGCGGTCGCCGGTCGTGCAGCGCGGAGGCGTTGAGCTAGAGCCCAAAGGGCCGGAGCCCGGAGGTGACGCGGTCGCCGGAGGGCGGAGGTGTTGAGCTAGGGCCCAGAGGGCCGGAGCCCGGAGGTGACGCAGTCGCCGGAGGGCGGAGGCGCGGTCGCCTGTCTTGTGGTGCGCCGGCGCGGAGCTGGAGCTTAGATCTAGCCTCCAGGCGGTGCCACAGACTCACGGTGCCGGCAGAGCGGAGGGCCGAAGGGCGGAGGCATGGTCGCTGGTCATGTGGCGCGCCGGTGCGGAGCCGGGGTTCAGATCTGGCGGTGTGCGGTGCCGGCAGAGCGGAGGGCTGGAGGCGCAGTCAGCCGGTCGCGCGTCGCCAGTGTGGAGCCAGATCGACGCGGGTAGCGGGCCGGAGGCGTGGTCAACGCGGGGCTGTGGGCTGCTGCTCGCCTGCTCTGCTAGGGTTAGGGATTGGCCATTGGGGAGTCAGGTTCGGCCGCTCGGGCAGGATGGGGATCGGGGGCGAGACGCCGTTTCTATCGCCGCTACCTGCGACGCGCAAGATGGACAAGGCCGCAGGCCACTGCTGGCCTGCTACGTTTCAGCATCGGGCTGGCCGGCTAATTGAATAGTGATGGACTGAGGCTACGAAAATAGTTATTTTGGCCCAATTAAAGATATGTATATGTATTATACCTTATATATACTAGGTTTTTGTTAAAAATTTGGGTGTTCACTTGAACACCCATGACCTAGATCCACCCCTGCTTGCTTCCGTACTTATTTGGTCCTGATCTGCATGCATGATTGCAGCATGCCTGCCTGGATACAAGCATGGACAAAAGTAGTATTTAAACAAGCTAGAATTGATGGATTGAAGTGCGTAGATAAGCTATCCTGGAAGGAGTACTGTTCTATTTTTTCTAACTCCTTGCTTTCAGATCATCTTGTATGAAACACCAAAGGAACAACGTCTCTGCCCCTTGATCACTCTGATGTGAAGCTGTGTGTCTGATCTGTTGTTTCTTCACGTGATGCACAGCAACACCCAAAACATACATATGCAAACATGCAGACCCTCTTTTCTTCTTCTGGAGCACAACCACTCCCTCTTTGTTTATTTCTTCTCTCCCATGATTACAAAACTCCAACGTGTGTTAAAAAGGCCATATATTGGACTAGCAAACGGGCTTCACACTCGACTCCAACTTTTATACATATACTATACAAACTTGGATACGGACTCATAGACTTGTACATGGCATACTCGGATATGAAAGAAAAGAAAAAACTAAACAAGATTAGAATCTAATAATCACCTCCTTAATTTTGTTTCTTCATCTTAATCACACCGATCTTCTCTCTTGCTTCCGCTTCTTCCTTGCATGTCTTCCTGGGTTGGAACACCTGCTCCCACAGCCATCTTATCGTTACCTGAGCCACCCATCTTTCTCCAACACATATCTCAACTGAGATCACGCCACCTCTGGTCTTTGCGTTCGCACGTCCCATTGACGCTACTCCTGCGAATCCCGCTTTGGCCTGGAACACTCCAGCACCTCGTGCACCTCCTCGCATTGATCTCCTTTTGGATTGCATGTGCTCGACCTGCACTAGCTGCATGGACTCCTATGCCTCCTGCATAAGGCCTATGCCAACCACCCGAGTTGTCGCTACCTCGCCCTAGACCTTCTACATGCAAGCCCGCATGCTTGCATTCAACCACTGTGTGCTGCATTCGGGTCTTCCCGCTTTGTGCGCACAAGCCACTGCTTGCTGTGTTAGCATGGGGTTCACCAGCCTCAAAGCCTTTGCCTCCCTCTACGCCAACTGCGCGTCTACGAATTTCACCATCTTCTAGCTCTTCTAGACCGTTCTTCACACAAATCAGTCTACAAGTTTTCAAGGGAATCTTTTACAACCGATTTGGAGATCTCTTCGCCTTCATCAACAAATCTCTGTTCTTGTCATATACTTGCAAAAACTCATCCTGCAGCACCACCTTGCACCATCTCTCCGTCATCTGCCCGAGACTAAGTATATTGTTGCATAGATTTGGTATATAATAAATTTCTATCAACAACTTCTTATCTCCGTTCTTGCATTGCAACATCATCGTCCCTTTGCCCTTTATCTCCACTGTGGAGCCGTCACCAAACTTGAACTTGCCCCAAATCTTCTCGTCGAGCTTGTGGAACATGGAGCGATCTCCCGTCATATGGTTGCTTGCTCCATTATCCAAGTACCATTGATCCGTGTGATCATGGCTTCCTTTTTTCGTGTGTAGTTTTGGAACTACATTCTCCTCATTCAGTTCCACCATGACCGACTCCATTTCAACATATGAGGAGAGAAGTATTAGCTCTCCGTCATCTTCTTCTTCGTCTTTGGCAAGGTTCACTTCCCCGTCCTTCTTCTTGCTCTTGCAATCCAAAGCAAAGTGCTCAAGCTCGTTACAGTTGAAGCACTTTTTATTGCTGCGGCATCTTATCGCGTAGTGCTCATATTCGCCATATTCAAAGCACTTGATAGGTGACAAATCATAGGATCTCTCACCACCACCACCTTGCCCAGCCTTGTCTCCATGGCCACCCCTGCTGTCTCGACCAATCTGGCGCCTCGACCGCGCCACCTCCCGCAGTTGTATGATGAGCTATGATCGTCTCTTGGATCTCCCCTTACTAGCAACGTCTGCTCGTTGTGAGATCCCTGCTCCTTGCGTGACTGAAACCCCTTCAGTAACTCCTCGTGCGCCTTGAGAGATTTGGTGATCTCCTCTATCTTTTTGTCCAGATCGGGAGAGTACATAAGTGTTGTGACAACAGGTATGTACTTCTCCGGAAGCACGCGCAGGTACTTCTTCATCGCCACAGATTCCTCCATCTTGTCACCAAGAGAGTTAATCTGATTGTACAATGAACTCAGCTTGCCGCGCGAACTCGTCCACTGACTGGGTCTCTTCCATCTTCAGATTCTCGAACTCGCACCGCAAATTCTGGAGTCGCACCTCCTTGACCCGATCAACTCCTTCGTGCATTGTCTGAAGCGTCTCCTACGCTTCCTGTGCCGTCTTCTTGCTGATGAGCTGATGCATCATCGCGTGTGGCACCGCCTGGTAGATGAGGGCTAAAGCCGCCTGATCTACCTTGTCGTCCACCTCCTTGTCCTTCCCCTTCGGATCGATTGCGCCCCAAACTCCTTGGGCACACATGTTCGCCTTCATCTTCATTGCCCACACCGGGTTGTTGTCGATCGTCAGAATAGGGTACTGGACGGAGATTAGCCCATCCTGAGCCTTCGCCTTCACTGCTACAGACAGCCCTATCACAGACGGTTCGGAACCGTCATCACAGACGGTTCCTGAACCGTCAGTGTTTAGGTGTCAGTGATAGTTGGTGGTTATCACAGACGGTTCCCGAGCCGTCTGTGATAAAAACATTACAGACGGTCTTGATTACTAACCGTCTGTGATAGGCGAGTATCACAGACGGTTTTTTATAAACAACTGTCGGTGATACTCGTCTATCACAGACAGTTAGTAATCAAGACCGTCTGTGATATATCACAGACGGTCAGTAGTAAAAGCCGTCTGTGATATTAGTCACACCACAGACGGCACTCTTTGAAAACGTCTGTGATATGGTATCACAGACGGTTTTTAACAACGAACCGTCTGTGATACAAAGTGCATCATCCATTTTATATGTTGTTTCTTGGCTAGCCTCAGGATATGCTAGCCATGCCCTCTGAAAGCAAGCAGATTACAGATAAATGACAGATATAAGTTAATTGCAACTCATAGTAAATTACAACAAAATTCGATACACAGATGAATGTAACAATATCACATATATAGAATGAAAATTGTTACACAAAATCTAACAAATGAATTCAATTGAAGGAATTGTTTGATTTGTACAGTTGAATCCAATGTTTCAACATCTAATTATCACCATCGCCGGCGTGGAACTCTCCCCTCTTATTTATGACCTCTGCTAGCAAGAATTGGGAGATGATTGCACGAATATCGACGAGATTGTCAAGATCATATGCACTTCCGTCGAAGTTCACCCGCTGTCGCTAGGAGCAATGTTAAGTCATTAATTAGCATGTGTGTGTAATATAATCAGAAAATAATAATTATTGGAAGGACCTGACAAACCTCTGGATCATTGATCTTAGTACCCATGATTTCCATCATATGGCGGCAAACGTAGAATCCACATACGTTGCCCTGTAGCTGCTGGTGGCACTGCAAATAAACGCTTCAAACAGGGGATTACAGGAAGATACCACATCACCTTAGCAGGAGGTCCTTGCTTCACCTCGATGCCCTTCCCATCATCAGAGTCATTTTTACGCTTGTATCGGGATGTTTTGCACACCGGACAAACATGTAAGCTAGCATACTCTTTACGGTACAGGATACAATCATTCCGACATGCATGTATTCTTTCTACTTCCATTCCTAATGGACAAAGAATCTTCTTGGCTTGGTAGGTGGTTCTCGGCAACACATTTCCCGTTGGAAGCATGTCCACTAGGAGACCTAATAATGCCGTGAAACTCTTGTCGGACCAACCATTGCTTGCCTTCAATTTTAGCAGTTCTAGAACTGATGACAACCTCGTGTATTGCGACTTGCAGCCCGGGAACAAAGGTTTCTCGGAGTCCTCCATCAAGCCCTCGAATTTACCAAACTCTCTCTCACTATAGTTCCCTTCTGCATCACGTAACATCTGATCCAGATTGTCATCCTGCGACCTATCCTCATGATCGAAAGAACAGTCCACAACTGGCATATCGTTGTCTCCCTCGGCTATGTCATAACTATCTTCTTGTGTACTATTCTCTTCACCGTGACTGGTCCAACATTTGTACCCTTTTCTGAAACCCCTTCGAATCAAGTGAGCTTCAATCTGCGCTGAGTTGCTAAACATCTTGAGATTATCACAATCAATACATGGGCAATACATATATTTCATCCCCTTCTTCAACATATCCAGCTCGGCCGCCCTTCTAAAGGCAGACACGCCAGTAATGTACTCTTCACTCACACGGTTCTCAATATACATCCAGCTTCGGTCCATCTACGCTACACAAGTGACAAATGGGTGTCAAAAATGATTATTACCTCTACTACTAACCTCTGATCAGATCACTAAGAATGTTAAGTAATTGAATACTAATCTCTGATCAGATCACTAAGAATGTTAAGTAATTGAGTATGCTAACCTCTGATCAGATCAATAAGAAGACGGTGATATTTTTTCACCCCCAACTCCCTAAAGCCGGCCGCCTTGCTCCACCGATGCAGCGCAATGAAGACAGATCGGTGTCGACATCCTTCAAGCAAGTACGCCAAGTAATTAATACTACGCAGAATATCACAGACGGTTCCAACTAAAAACGGTCTGTGAAAATTATATATCACAGACGGTTCGTATTAATACCCGTCTGTGAAGTATCACCGACGGTTATTAATATTAACCGTCTGTGATGTACATAATATCCCAGACGGTTCGAAATATCAACCGTCTGTGATTTATGCGTATCACAGACGGTTCGTGTATAGAACCGTCTGTGATAGTTCTTCATAGACGGTTTACACTACAAACCGTCTGTGATAGTTACGGATGAACTGTTTCGTCAGGCGCATGACTGCCAACTCGAAGCATATATAGCATAGCATTCGAGGCACATCCGAGGCCTGCTGCTGTGTCCTGAGAAATGCCAAGAGCTGGTCTTCAGATGTGGCTGCCACATCTGAAGGTCAGCTCTTGGCATTCCTCAGGACACAGCTGCAGGCCTCGGATGTGCCTCGAATGCTATGCTATATATGCTTCGAGTTGGCAGTCATGCCCTGACGAAACAGTTCATCTTTTCCGACAAAATTCAAAGCAATTTTATTACAATAGTGCAAAGAAAAGACATTTCCAGATTCTTCGTTGAGCAGCTGACATAGCCGACTTCTTCGGTGAGCGACTATCCATCTGTTTCTTCCCACTCCTTTTCTACATCTCTGGTCTCTGTATCACGTACGCCAGTAGCGACGATTCATCTACTACTGAATCATCGCTACTGGCGTACGTGATCCAGAGACCAGAGATGAAGAAAAGGAGTGGAAAGAGGCAGATGGATAGTCGCTCACCGAAGAAGTCGGCTATGTCGGCTGCTCACCGAAGAATCTGGGAATGTCTTTTTTTTGAACTTTTGTAATAAAATTGCCTTGAATTTTGCAGGAAAAAGAAGGATTGTTGGAGTGGACATCACATCTCGGCAGTAGTCGGCATCGTCGAGGAACATGCAAATACAGAGGCAAGCAAGCAAATAAAATAATGTTACCCATACCCTTTGAAAACAATCAAATACAGAGGCAAGCACAACAACACATTCAAATCTATTACAGCTAACGAACCCTTCATGGCACGACGGTGCGTCTGAACAAAGACACACTTACGACACTTACGGTAAGAGTGTGTTGTCCAGCCGCCCGCCGTGCCGCGACGGAGGCGCTAGCTCATAGCGGAGGGGAGATGCATGAAGGAAGCTAGATAGTGGATGAACTCACGCGTGACTAGTACCGCTGGAAAGGTAGATGGGGTTATTAATAAGGGCTGAGTAGTGGGAGGAACTGCTGCCTGCCATTCCATGTGGAGAGAATTGACGGTCGAGATCAAAATCCTGGGTATACACCAATTATTGGTCAACAATTATTGGTGACCTGTGATTATCACAGACGGTTTGTTACACGAACCGTCTGTGTTGGCAAGATTATCACAGACGGTTTGAATTAAGAACCGTCTGTGAAATTTCACAGACGGTTCTTAATACGAACCGTCTATGATATCTCCATTATCACAGACGGTTCGTGTTAATAACCGACTGTGACAATATCACAGACGGTTACCCGTATAAACCGTCTGTCATAAGCTTCATACCAGAATGCTTCGCGCGTGTTTCGATGCCAGAACGCTTCGTGTTTCGATCGTCTAGTTAACGTTTGGGTATACGAAGCGTCTATATCATTAATGTTTGGGTATACGAACCGTCTGTGCTAAAGGTTAAATATGCGCGCCTAATCCAGGTCTCTTCTACGTACGTACAATACAATATACAATACAACATGGCTTCTACTACTGTTCTTGTGATCATCTCCTTCCTCTCATATGTTCATCACGAATTGTTCGGCCGGAACCTTACACAGGCGGCCAGCAATTTGCATCTGGAGCAGCTTCTCCGCACCCGCCCTGCTCTCCTTCCCCGACTTTCTTGCATCCGTCAGCTTGACCTGATCCTCCGCCGTCGACGGAGGCGTCTCGCTGCCGCTCAAGAAAGGGAAACAGCCCTCACCCTGGTTCTTCTCCACAATGTGCGCAATGCGGAAGAAGCTCTACACGCATTGCAGAGACTGATGGATAGCCTTGCCGATCAAGCAGAAATGACAGATTCTGAGGAATCTTTTCATGCTATCCTCTACGACATTATGGATGCTGCTGATCAGTTGCCCAGGCTGCATGAGGAAGTGCTGAGGACAAGGGCAATCTTAACGGCGTTCGAGAATTTAGCGGCTGATCCTCCAAGTCCCCAAGTTGAAGAAGAAGCTTACGAAGCCTAAAAGAATACAATCTGGGAAACTCTTTACCTGTGCGACTTTTGTAATAAATTTGCCTCTAATTGAAATTAATAAATTTGCCTTTAATTTGTGATCTCTTGTCTCAGTAGTTCTGTAGTTAAGTTATTAGAAGCAATGTGTACTTATATATTAACCTCTGATCTAGAATATGACAGACAAAGGGACATCACAGCCGGTTCTTGTGAAAAACCGTCTGTGAACATTCCCAGACAGTTCTTAACAACAACTGGCTGTGATAGTCGACACAACCCAGACGGTTCTTAACAAAAACCGTCTGTGATATTCCAGTATCACAGACGGTTCAGCGGTAAGAACCGTCTGTGATACTCCTTTTTCCCGCCACAAATACCACAGACGGCCTTCAAATTAAAACCGTCTGTAATAGTTTACATTACAGACAGTTTCACAAAACCGTCTGTGATTTGCCGTCTACAGACGGTGTGCAGCTGAACAAGACACACTTACGGCAAGAAATACAGACACAAGCATAACAACACATTCAGATCTATTACAGGATAACAAGCTAATGAGCCCTTCATGGCACGACGGTGCGGTTGAACAAGACATGTACACTTACGACACTTACAGCAAGAGTGTGTTGTCCAACCACCCGCCGTGCCGCGATGGAGGCGCTAGCTCATAGCGGAGGGGAGATGCATGAAGGAAGCACAACAACACATTCAGATCGATCTATTACAGAATAACAAGCTAACGAACCCTTCATGGCACAACGGTGCGGCTGAACAAGACACACTTACGACATTTACGGCAAGAGTGTGTTGTCCAGCCGCCCGCTGTGCCGTGACGGAGGTGCTAGCTCACAGCGGAGGGGAAGCTAGCTAGTGGATGAACTCACGCGTGACTAGTACCACTGGAAAGGTCGATGGGGTTATTAATAAGGGCTGAGTAGTGGGTGAAACTGCTGCCTGCCATTCGATGTGGAGAGAACGGACGGTCGAGATAGAAATCCTGGGTATTCGCCAATTATTGGTGACATGTGATTTTTAGAGACGGTTATTAACACGAACCGTCTGTGTTGTCCAGATTATCACAGACGGTTCGTATTAAGAACCGTCTGTGAAAGTTCATAGACGGTTCTTAATACAAACCGTCTGTGATGTTTCAATTATCACAGACGGTTCGTGTTAATAATTGTCTGTGAAAATATCACGGACGGTTGCGAGTATAAACCGTCTGTGAAAGTTTAATCACAGACGGTTCCGTATAAACCGTCTGTAATGTAGCGTCCAGTATAGCCTCTTTTGTAGTAGTGTAGCTTGTCACCCATGCTCTGATACCACTTGTTATATTTTTTCTAACTCCTTGCTCTCAGATCGCCTTGCGTGAAACGCTAAAGGAACAGCGACTCTACCCCTTGATCACTCTGACGTGAAGCTGTGCGTTTGATCTGTTGTTTCTTCACGTGATGCACAACAACACTCAAAACATGCATATGCAAACATACAGACCCTCTTTTCTTCTTCAACACTCAAAACATGCATATGCAAACATACAGACCCTCTTTTCTTCTTCTGGAGCACAACCACTCCCTCTTTCTTTATTTCTTCTCTGCCGTGATTACAAAACTCTAACGTGTCTTAAAAAGGCAATATATTGGATTAGCAAACGGGCTTCACACTTGACTCCAACTTTTATACGTATACTATACAAACTCGGATACGGACTCTCAGACTTGTACGCGGCATATATACCCGGATATGAAAGAGAATAAAAAAATTAAACAAGATTAGAATGTAACAAGTACTATATATATTGATGGATCCAGCTTGGGCGGCCGGATTGGTAAGGGAAAGAAGTAGCTAGCGATCGAGCTTGCTAGTAGTAATCGGCGCTGTCGGCCCAGGCCATGCACTCCTGATGCATCTGCCCCAGCGTCCGCCTGTTGCTCTTGTTGCTGCTGTGCTCGTCGCCGCCACGCTGCTGCGCCGCCGCATTGGCACTAGCAGCAGCAGCAGAAGCTGAGCTGTGTTGCTGAGTAGTCACGGCGGGCGGAGCGCCGGTGAGCTGCTGCACGACGCTGCGGCACTGGGTGGGATGGACCACGTACACCGCCGTGGCCGAGGGGTCCCGCCGCGTCCAGTGCGGCCTCCGATTAGCATCCATCTCTATATGGACTGCAGCATCAGCTGGCTAGCTGCATGGGATTCCGGGACGGGTGAGCACCGGCGGCTATTTATAAGCACGCAACGCAACACAACAACGATCCATATATGCCAGCATGGCGTCAGCTCCATATCGGTCGGCGCGATTGACGGATTTTTAATATACTTACCAGTAAAGCTAATCCACGACTAATTAATTCATGCGATGATTGATTCCATTTAAATAATTTTAGCTTCTAACTTGTAGGCGTCAAAAGTTTTTTTCAAACACGAGTTCTGATTTGTTTTCTTCTTTACATTGTCGTGTATATATATAATTTTTTATTTTTATTTAATTAAATATTTTAGTCAAAAATTAACAACGATCAGTGTTTGAAAGCCAGAAGCCACGGCGAATTGAATAGGACCATTAGCTTGCTTTGGCCGAGTATATATAATTCGATCGATCGAGAGGCTCTACTCGTACAGGCAAGCTCGCTAGGACGAAGTGCTGACGCTTATCTGCGTCACTATGTAGCAATCATGCATGGACCGGGTCCAAATTAATGACGTGGGCGCTGAATTAAGTACCACTGTAAGTACCACCATACAAAATTAAGGCACGCGTATAGGGTTTTAATTTACATGCTCTTTCTTTCTCTTAAATCTCAAAATAATGTTTCCCTATTCTTTTTTATTTGGCTTTCTAAAATCCATACCATCAGCCTTTTTAAAGTTTGATCACTAATAAATTTAAAACTATCTAGATTGACTATATGATAGTTATATCATTAGATTTATCATTAAAAATACTTTCATAAAATTATAATTTTATTAGTATATCTTAATGTAAAGTTATAAAAATAGCGGTCAAAATCGTATCTTGTAGATCGTGAAAAGTCAAAATGTCAAGTAAAAAACGGAGGGAGTAACATTCTAATATGTCCGATTGTGCTATACATACCAAATGACAATAATTTTTTAAAATGATTAATCGGATTTCCATTAATGAAAACAGCAACATACGGGGTCCAATGGCGAATTTTGGACACTGTTGGACCCCTCTACACCTAAAATTCCAGTTTTGGCCCCCTGTGCAAAAAAATTCCGGTTTTGGACCCCTTTTGAGCGCGCGATCGCTAGAAGCTGACACGTGGCCCGGTCGTGCGGTCTGGTACCGCACGACCGCACTGTTCATCGGGTCGTGCGGTACCAGTCCGCACGACCCGTCTCCGACCGCGCCACCGGCCTGCCCGAGCGCACGACTCCCGTCCCGCCCCGCCCGAGCGCGCGTTTGCCCCGGCCGACCGCGCGTCCAACCCGGCGACCGCATGATTGCTCCTCCGACCGCGGGTTTGCTCTGCCGACCGCGCGAATCAAAGGCGGGGCCGCACGTCTCGTCACCAGCGCCGAAAGCAGAGCAATGCATCACGAGCTGCTCTTTTTTCACCTCTACGTGAACACGCGTCTGTAGGAGCTTTGCATGGTCCCTCTTCGTATTCTCATTCAGCAGCCTTAAAGAGGTGAATAGCAGCGCAAAGAAACTCATTTGCAATTTGCGGTGGAGTTGAAGTGAAGACAGAGCGAGAGAGCGAGTGAAGGGAGGGAAAAAAGAGAGTGGAAACTCAGGATTTTGAGTTGGTTTTGTTTGGAATCAACGGATTTTGCAAATACAAAAGTTGTAGATCGTCTCGCGAGCTTCAAGAAGAGGTAATTTTTGCCCCCGTGCAAGTAATTTTCTGCGAATGTCATTAGCCCGTAATTAGAAAAACCGTGTATCATTAATGTTGTTATAAGCCAATCTTTGACACAGTGTGTATGTGTAGTGTAAATAATATCGTATTTTTTTGTTGAAGTTACGTATTGTAATGTAGTGAGGTTTTGTTGAACATTTGTGCTTACATGTGTAGGTGTTGATGAAGTAAATTTTTATGTTGGAGCATTTGTAGGAGATAGCAACAACAGTTAGATTATAAACAATTTGTATAATTAGTAGACTTAGTGAATGACCGTAGTATGAAGGTATAGTAAAATGAAAATACCTGGAAATTAGTACGAAGGTACTGTAAAATGAAATAAACTTAGGACATGAAATTACAAAGTAGAATTTTTTGATTTATGTCTAATTTCGGAAGTGAAAGCCGCATTATAGAAAAGAATGGAAGAAAACTATGTAATGGGAATTTGGCATTAATCGATTTATAAGTAAAATAGTTAGAAATAAGCTTTAGATTTACACATACAAAACATATACTAGTAATGGTAGGTACTAAAATGGGTAGGTACTACTGTAGATCTGCCCCTGCTTGATTCCGTACTTATTTGGTCCTGATCTGCATGCATGCAGCATGCCTGCCTGGATACATGCATGTAGGGCTGTAAAAAAAGCTCGAGACTCGTGAGCTACTCGGATTCGGTTCGTCTTAAACTCGACTCGAGTTCGGCTCGAATTATAAACGAGCCAAGCTCAAGCTTGAGCTGAAGCTCGCAAGCTTATCGAGCTCGAGCTCGAAAAGCTCGAGTAGGCTCGTTCATTATTGCTAAGCATGACTCTTTAAAGTGTATACACATGTATTTCAATTTTTTTTATCAATTGTATTGTCCAAATCACACCGGGCTTATAAATAAGACAATGGTTTAAGCCTAAGAACAAGATAGACTGCAGTTGGCTAAGCTTATGGTAGATAAAAAGCTAAAGACTCGTGAATTGCTCGTGTTTCGCTCGTCTCAAGTTCGACTCGAGATCGGCTCGAAAGATAAATGAGCCAAGCTTGAGCCTAACTCTAGGCTCGGGGGATTCTGAGGCTCGGTTCGAGTTCGGTTCGATTCTCTAACAAACTCAAGCTTGAGGCAGTGAGCTCGCTCGAACTCGGCTCATTTACAGCCCTACATGCATGGATAAAAGTAGTCTTTAAACTAGCTAGAATTGATTGATTGGAGTGCGTAGCTAAGCTAGCCTGGAAGGAGTACTTGTTATATTTTTTTTTAACTCATTGCTCTCATATCGCCTTGCGTGAAACGCCAAAGGAACAGCGCCTCTACCCCTTGATCACTCTGACATGAAGCTGTGCGTCCGACCTGTTGTTTTTCACGTGATGCACAGCAACACCGAAAACATACATATGCAAACATGCTGGCCTTCTTTTTTTCTTCTGGAGCACAACCACTCCCTCTTTCTTTATTTCTTCTCTCCCGTGGTTACAAAAAACTTAAACAAGATTAGAATGTAACAAGTACTATATATATTGATGGATCCAGCTTGGGCGGCCGGATTGGTAAGGGAAAGAAGTAGCTAGCGATCGAGCTTGCTAGTAGTAATCGGCGCTGTCGGCCCAGGCCATGCACTCCTGATGCATCTGCCCCAGCGTCCGCCTGTTGCTCTTGTTGCTGCTGTGCTCGTCGCCGCCACGCTGCTGCGCCGCCGCATTGGCACTAGCAGCAGCAGCAGAAGCTGAGCTGTGTTGGTGAGTAGTCACGGCGGGCGGAGCGCCGGTGAGCTGCTGCACGACGCTGCGGAACTGGGTGGGATGGACCACGTACACCACCGTGGCCGAGGGGTCCCGCCGCCTCCAGTGCGGCGTCCGATTAGCATCCTTGGCGCCGCCTCCACTGTCGCTGTCCATTCGATCCATCTCTATATATAGAGGTGTAGCTAGCTGCCTGGGACGGGATGGGATTCTGGGACGGGGGAGCACCGGCGCGCGGGCGGTCAGCTCCGTCGGTCGTCGCGATTGACGGATTTTTAATATACTTACCAGTAAAGCTAATCCACGACTAATTAATTCATGTGATGCTTGATTCCATTTAAATAATTTTTAGCTTCTAACTTGTAGGAGTCAAAAAAAATTTCAAACAAGTGTTCTGATTTGTTCTCTTCTTTATATTGTCACGTATATATGTAACTTTTTTTATTTTTGTTTAATTAAATGTTTTAGTTAAAAGCTAGCAGCATTCAGTGTCATTCCAGTCGAAAACTAGAAACCCCGACGAATTGAGGGCCTGTTCTTTTCCTCCGAAGCTGGCGGCTTTTGGCTTTTGCTACAGTACCTAACTTTTAAACGGAGTATTTTCTTAAGACGGTGTTTACAAGTTAAACGATGTACTTCCCAAAGCCACTCAACTGGATTTTCATTCGCTGTAGTGCCGCCAAGCGACTCCCCTGAGCCCGGTAAGCCGTACATTTGATCTCCTTCGTTTAGCTACCAAACTTCAATTAATTCCGGCCATAGCATCTCTCTTGCACGCCTAGAACATTGGTAAACTCAATCGAGCATAAACATTACCTGAGAGCTTCACCGACGAAGGCTACCGCCAGTCAGAAGACCTCTCTCGTGGCCAGCCCTATTGGGCCTTTCCTGATCTAAGCTATCACTTCCACTGAGATCTAAACACTTGGTAGATGGTTAAAATCCTCGTAATTTGGCCGGAGCACCTTTAGGTGACCATGGCGGCGCCGTAGAGGCTGCCGCCTTCCCATCTGCCGCCAGCCAACATCGTGCTCCCTCCCGTCTCCCAAAGCCATAAAACGGGTTTCTAAGCCTAAGCCATCCCTCTCTGCGCCACTCTTTCCTTCGGAGAAACCCCACCGACGTCGCCCCGTTGGAGCTGCCGCTCCCCTATTTTCCGGCCGGGAGAAGGAGCTGGAGGTTGAAGACAACTCTCCTAGGGCGACGTGACTGAATCCTGGCCTTCGGCATCCGTCAGTGTCATCCCATCCGAGCGTTCGCTCGCTTCGTATCTCGATCGTCCGTGTCGCCCGGTGTCAACCTTCGAGAGCGGCCACGCGCGCGCGGCGTGGGCCGGCTGGCCTGCTCGGCCGCGCAGGCGCGATTTTGGCTGGGCCGCACTGTGCTGTGGGCCGGCCCACTACTATTCAATTGGTTTAGAAAATTCAAAAATTTTATTAAAATTCCCAGAAAATTCCCAAAAACCCCAAAAATACTAAAATATACCATTTTGACCAGTTTAATATCCCAAATTCAAATTTGGCATCCATTCTTCCAAATTTAAATTCTAAAAATTTAAACTTCATCATTTTATAACCTTAATTTTTTTTAAAAAAATCAAATTCGATTGTTCCACCCAATTCAAATCTTATAAATTCAAATTACTTCATTTCGCCAAATTAAATCTCGATGAAGCCCAAATTCATTCAATTTAAAGGTCAACCATCCATTTTTAAATACTTGTTCGCCATTTCAAAAATATGTCTAACATATACGTTGCCTATTCAATCTTCCTAAACCTATCTGATCCAAGTTTAGCCCTGTCGACCACCCAAGCACCGTTGAACTTCGACTACCCAACCCTAATCCATTTTTTTATACTCTTTCTTATTTTTAGTTGCATTTTGTTCCCAGCTTGCATCTCGCAAAGCAGGAACATATTTGGCTTCGTTTTCTACGCTAGTGAACGGACCAAGCGAGTTGGTCAACGGAAGAACAGTAAAAGCGGATGAGATAAGTTTGAAGCTGGTCAAGAAGATCAAGCGCAACAAAAGAAGGCAAGTCACATGTTTTTGATCATGTTGAATCCCATGACATGCCTATTATCTAAGTAATGTAGTTTCATTATGAATATTTGTGAAATGCTATTTGCTTAACATGAAATGTTTAGAATGACATGCTATTTAGATAAGTCCTACCACTGATAAAAGCCATGTTTACTTTGATGGCCATATTCACCTTGACAACCTTAGTAATTATTGAAGTATTGTATAAATGTATGTACCATCATCTCATTCAACATTACACACTACTAAGTGACTTTGGCCGTTGGCCAGTAGGTTTGAAAAACCCCGGACTTAGGGTAGGGTGGTATGGGACGCCGTACCCTAGGCCGGTAATGTTGGTGTGCAGGGTGGGGTAAAGGTGTTGCGCGAAACCGTGCGGCGGATTTTGCCCATCGCCTTACCCTTCAACATGTACACTATTAAGGTTTGAACCGCGGGCTAGTAGATTTGGAAAAACCCGATCTAGGGTGAGCGTGCCCTAGAGCGGAGGTGCTGGTGTGCACAGTTAGGGTAAGGGTGTTGTGGGGGACCGTGTGGCGGTTTTCGCCCACCGCTTTACCCTAGAGTGGAGGTTGTGGACCTCGGAAAAATATAAGGGCAAGAACCTTGTGCTAAGTAAAAGACACAGTGATCGCCCAACCACAAGTGTTGATACGTCAACCCTGGTCTAGTAGCTGCTCAAGTTCGATTGAACCTCTACAGACGCAGTTTGGAGGCACTGTGCGAGTCCATACGGAAGGGGCTGAGCAGGGTCGTATGGAAGTTGGTTATTTTATCTGAACAATGTGACCGATCGATCTGAACTTCGATCCTGTGTTATATGAACCGCACAATAGTAGGCTAAGGTAAGTCAGGAGTTGCCTGAGCTTACTGGAAGGCCTGCTAGGTAGAGGCTTTATAAAGAATTGAGCAGCGAAAAGCCATGTTTTCTTAATATCAGACGTGGAATTAAGAAATCTTGTGGGTAAAGTAGGGCAACTCTGCAGAGTGAAATAAATGGTATTCGAATACGCCGTGCTTCCGGTTAATGAAGCTGTGTTAACTGGGTGATTCCAGCAACGAGGCATAAGTAGTGTTTCTGGTGTTGTTAATTTGAGTAATGATGAGACTTTATCTGATAACAAAAACCCCCTGATCTTAAGGAGCAACTGTTTTAAAAGTTTTATTTGTTTGCAAATAAAATTGCATCCACCTCTTAATAAAACACTATACTCCCTTCCCTTGAGAATCCTGGCATATAGTTATATATTATTTTCCACATGTGATTTGCTGAGTACGGGGTTGGAGTACTCAGGCTTGCAAAATTTCCCCCACAGATACCAGAAGAAAAGAAGATGCTGCGAGTGTTCGTGTTAGGGTTACGTCTGCACTCAAGTGTTCCTGTGGAGTTTTCTTCGGCTCTTTTGTATGTAAGTTATGTTTTGGGCTCGGGCGCCCGTATTGTTACTAAAGTTGACCATTAGGTCTTATTTTAATGAAATTAACCTCTTTTAATTGTTCGTGAGCAGGCTTGATACATTGTTAAGCCGCAACAGAACTCCTGAGCTGTTGCGGTTGGTAAGACGTCCCTGTTCCCAAAAATGGGGGCGTTACAAGTGGTATCAGAGCATGCTTGACTGTAGGATGTAACCCTAAGTATAGGTTGGATGTTGATAGGAATACGATTTTATAAAAGCTTAATTTCTGATACAAAAGAATTACGAAAACCATAAGTAATATTGCTGTCTCATTCTTCCTATGTCTGCCTTATCTTTCTTAGACATGCATTAAAAGCTTTGGTTTTGAATTTGTCAAAATCTCAAAAGTACGAGTAGTCGTTTAGACTAACCTCTTGTTGTAAGTCTTGACCAAATGGAATGAAAACTAACTTTAGTAGAAGTGCTAAGGATGGTGTTAAGAAGGATAGCACGAATGCCCTGACCAAAACTTTTCCTTTTGAAAAGTTGAGGTCACCGTTCGAGTAGGCAATACATAGTGCCCGTTTAACTCCTTTGATATAACGGGCAAGACCATTTGAGTAGACGAAGTTTTTCTGATTGTAATAATAGCCAAATTGCACTATGAGCCTGTAGGCTGCTATATGAGCAATTTGTGCAAAACTAAATTCCTGATTTTAAATAAAGAGTATATTACAAACTCTGCTTCTATCTCTTTTTGTCTTTGATTCTTATCTATTCTATGCTGTTCTTTCCTTATCTATCAAGCAAGTCTCAGAGGGAATTAAATGTAAATTTCTGATTGCAACAAATAGGTTGAATGATGATTATGGAAGTCTAGAGAAAGAAGTAAATAATCCATAGGGAATTAAAATATGAGACAATGTTAATCAAAGATATTGGTAGAATTATGTTAATAATGAAGTAGTTGAAGGGATAAAGTAATGGAGCTTGTTGGATTGAATTGAGTTAGAAGAATGAATAAACAGAATCTTGATACTAAGAAAATATGATAATAATTATTGGATTTTAGGCTTAAGTAATTGATATTCTAGGTGAATGTTAACAATAGTGAGTATTGGATTATAATTCCAATCAATGATATTATCCTTGGTGGATTTCTAAAATGATGAAGTAATTAAGAAGTAGATAGTAAGAAACTTAGTCGACTGTTGGATGAGTTGACTGAGATTACAAGTTGATAATAAAAGTGATTAGATTGTTAGAGGATAAGAATACAACTGATATCGGTAGAATTAAATGAGAATATTGGATTATAACAGACCTGATGTTGAATTTATAGTCATGGTTGAAATAAAAGTTCTTGTAGAGTTTAGATAACCATGATATAATTAATAAGCTTGAATAATGCAGTCGGAATTATGTATTCGGTGGATCGAATGAATAATAATATTAATAATAATGATAATAACAATAATGTTATAACTAGACAAATAAAGGAGATGTTATTGGATTCTAAGTCTATATGCAGAAGTAGTGAATCAGTCTGGGAAGATTGAATGCTAAAAGATGTAGGCTTATTCCTACAAGTATGCATAAAATGTTGAAGTATTTTGCAAAAGCAATCAGAAAGACCATTTAGTCTCACTTTGTTTTCTTCCCTATCTCTTTTTTGCTCTCCCCTCATTTCAGTCGTACTTTTCCTTGCTAGCCCAAAAATGTTACAGAACTGATTCTTAAGTTTCTGCTACAAATAATAGTGGCACTGAATAAACTAAAGAATTGATGGTGTGGCAGATGGAAAATAGAAATCAGAATGGACCATTCATTTGGACGGAAGCCTTATCCACCATAACAGAAGCCTTATCCAATATGAGAGAAGCTATATCTATCATGGAGAAGACCCGGATTGAAGGCAGACAAGGACAAGTCAGAATACTAGAACAACAAGCAAGGATATTGGAACAACTCAGTACAAAAGAGTCACCAGAGGAATTTGTATCAATATCAAATACAACTGCATTTAAATTTGCAACCTTCCAGAAGACTCAACCACCAGAATTCTCATCAACTACGGAACCTTTGAGCGCTGATAACTGGTTACAAGGTATCGAAAGAAGACTGGACGCCATCCAATGTACGGATAAGGAAAAAGTTCTTTTCGCCGCCTATCAACTATCAGGACCGGCTAGCAACTGGTGGAATGCTATCCAATGGGTATATCTGAACAAGAATGACATTACATGGGAAGAGTTTGTAACTAGATTTCGCAAGACTTACATTCCACCTAAAGTTGTCACAGAAAAATATCATGATTTTCTTAATCTCCGACAAGAAGACGAATCTGTTATGGAGTATCTGCAGCAATTCCATCATCTGGCACCGTATGCTCAAGACGACATCAATGATGAAACAAAATTAATCTCTTTTAATTGTTCGTGAGCAGGCTTGATGCACTGTTAAGCCGCAACGGAACTCCTGGACTATTGCGATTGGTAAGACGTCCCTGTTCCCAAAAATGGGGGCGTTACAATATGTTTATTATATTTCTCCATATATTCAACACCTCTTTTCTTACGTGCTGCTGGGTTTTGTTTACGACAGCTGCTGCATAATGGAGGCAATAATGCCGACTCGCCGTCGATGAAACACATGTTGTTGTATATATATTTCTTTACGATGATTTCTGTAGAACGTAGTACTAATGATGTTGATATGTGTTAATAATGAATGGACTAAAATGGAATATGCGCGATGTGGGCATGCAGCCAGATGCTGGACCCATCCCCGCTTATAATCTATGGTTTTTTTAAATAAATTAATGCATCGATTTCTTCATTGTTTTCCAATACTGTTCATAAATAAAGCGTGCGATTCTAGCCGATATAGGTAAAGTTGAGACAATATCTACAATAATCGATTTGTAGCCCTCATCTTAAAAAGACACTATGTTTAAAAGCTTGTTTCAGTAGAATGCTAAACTATAAGCCTAAATAATCCACCCACAAATCATTGAAGTACTAAGGTTGTGTTTGGTTTAGGAACAACGTGGGATGGGATGGTCCTGTCCCTGGTTTTGGGATGAGATGATCCTATTTTTTCTTTGGTTGGGGGATAGAGTCATTCCTGTTTTTTGTTTGGTTGGAAGGATAAAGTGGGATGGAATGGTCACATCCTTTGTTTGGATGGAAGGATGAAGGTGGGACATGTGTGACATTTGAGTGTTTTTTTTTAAAAAAAATTGAAGGCTATTGTTGATATGTTTCTACACATAAGCCTTTGAGTTTTTTTATAAAAAAATTAAACAAAACAGTACTTAAAGAAACAAAGAGGTGGGATGACTCTATCCCATGTGGGATGACTCCGTCCCATGAAAAAAAGAGGATTGTCTGGTCCCGAATCTACAAGGAATATTCCTAGTGGGATGTCCTTGACTCTGCTGGTCTCCTATCGAAACACCTACAAAAACGGGTCCATCCCATCCCGTCCCACCTAGTCCTTGCAACCAAACACATAGTAACTGTGCAGAACACGTGGTATTTAAGGTCATGTTTTAAATAGTTTTTCACGCCACGCGTGCAGGAAGAGACCGCAGGCTCTGTCCACGGATCCAAAGTCAGTGAATGCAACAAGGAAAAAGGATGCGTGAATCACCCAAAATTTGCCCCGTCAAATGTGCCCAGTTGTGGCCAGATTTTTTTTGTTTTGATTTGCGTACTTTAAACGTACTAAACTTTTAGATTGAATGTTTAATTTAAAAACATTTGAACCACCGTGTTCTTAACGATGAGATTAAGAAAATAAGATCAATATTGATCATATTTTAACAAAGTAAAAAATCGAGTGTCATCCTAGCCCCACATGGCATAGAATCGATTAGCGTTGTATGTTTTTACCTTTTATAATCATTGTATGGCTCTTTGTAGTTACTAAGAGAAAAATCTAACAATCGCTTCAATATATTTTTAGTCATTACAATAAAAAAAAGCTAGAAACCACGGCTTAAAAACTGATTAGAGCACTAACTTAGAATAGTCTACACGCATCATTACATGCTCCTCCACCACCTAAACCTTTTCTTTTCTTCTAAATTTACCAAGCCATTTATACAGTCTCATATGCCATATATACATGTATATTTTTTTTTAAAAAAAAAAGACTAGCTGCGCAAATGTCACGCTGTCGTGCGAGCCAGGAGCTAGGATTCTATCTTCATGGTTGAGCCACGTTGCCTTTTTTTTATGTCAGCCGTTAGATCACCTCATCGATTAATTCTAGGCGTCGGATTAGCCGCTGGCTGGCCTTTAAAAATAAAAGAAATGCTAAAGTACACGCGAAGCGTACGCAGAAGGAAGGGTTCTCTGAATGCAGTGCGGGCCTAGGACCCAACTTGAGGGCAGTGGGAGTGATAATGCCGACCAGATCTTTTAGTGGAAGCACATGCATGACATGGCGAAGAGCAATGATCGGTTGTCATGTTTCTCAAAATTCAGTTTCCTTTTGATTTGTATTCTTCCGGAGACCATATATATCTCTTCGACCGAATACCAGATTTGTGATCTATTCGAACTGATATAGCTGTCCAATGTTGCATATGTTTGGACATTCACATATATTTGGTGACATGTGAGGCCAGTCATAGAGCTTTGTTTTATCCAATTTTGTACACCACGTATATAACATGGCAACAACTATTGATTTACATGTGGGGCTCTGCCTTTTATTTACCATTTTGTTTTATTAATTTGGAGTAAAAACATCAACCAGGGGGATAGACGTCCCGCTCATTTCAGTTTGAGCTTCTGGGTTATTTCATCTTGTTCTGATAAATATTCAATAATCAACGATGAGTACAAAAACTATACTCCACAAAACTTTTAAGGAAAGGTAATAGTATATACGCAAGTTATGTCAAAGGAATGGCTGTCCTATCTAGTTATTATGCATAAAGCCATCATTTATTTGCAATAGACATAGCAAGTTGTAGATAGCAAATTATAAGAACAATTGACAATAATAAGAAAATACAATTAATAATAAGGTAATAATGAAAGAACTTAAATCATGTGACTTACTTTTATCACAAACTTTTCACATTGGCGATCCTTCGCCAAAATAATTTTCTCACAGGCAATCTTTTGCCAAATCATTTTACCATACTATTTTGTTAAAACTTTTCTAGTACCGATTTTCATCACCATACCATTCCTAAAACTTTTTGAAAAACAGGATCTAACCTAGAGTGGCATTACCAAGTTGTCTATAATCAAAGACATAGCTATTTAAATAGATTTTACACTCTACAGAGTTTATTAACTTTATTCGTTTGATATAGTCTAACTCCTCCCTGTCTGCCACGACAAACCATACATTATTATATGGTTGAGAGCCTAACGAGGCCTTTTACAAAGCCTTGTCCAAAACAGTAAATCGCTTACCAGTGTCAAGAGAGCCCAACACAGTCCATCGTCAACAGTGTTTCATCGAGCATGGAGTTACGTTTACCAAGCTCGCTCAGAGAACCAGCCACCTGCTGCCAAGTTTGCCCCAGTGGTGCTACCAGGATTTTTAGAATTAATGTTTAGAGTTAAAGAAAATATTGCTTAATGAAAAAAAAATAAAAAAGGTTCTGTAGCAAAAACCAAAATTCAAATTTTCTTACTAAAAATATCTCAAAGTAATATATAAAAGTTACAAAATGATTAAGAAAATATAATTTTAACTCAGCGGCTTTTTATGCAATCTTAGGGATAGTTATTTCATTTTATTGTTCCTTAGGATCACTTTGCTAACTTCTTCAAACTTTAAAAGTTGAAGGAAATTTCTTTCACTACGTGAGTCTAACTAGCATTATCTAAAAAAAATTCAAATATATAAACTTCTTTATTTTTGAAGATTATATGATCTATATTTAACAAAACATAATCGTTCAATCAACTATTTAGGATTTGCCGATTTTGAAATTAAGAGGGGGAGTGGGAGAATGAATGCAACTTACCTGAGGATGAGGCCTTGCCACAACACTGACTACTTCCTACCTCCCTACTTGCTTGTGCTGCCCAACACAATCACTTCGTTCCTAGCACGCTTGCTTGCAATTGCGTTGAGGCTTCTTATTCATTTTTCAAATCAACGTATTTCTTTATTTTTTTTAAAGATCTAAGAGCTAAAATTGGTCATTTGAGGTTTACCTATGGTGGTTTTGATGTTGCCGGTGGTGCTCAGTCAGGCATGGCCTTGTGCATATTGCCGCGCTCCTTCTCTTCGTGCTTTGGCACTTCTTCAACCTCCTAGGCCAGGTCGTTGTTGTGTGTAGCAATTACGGTCTATGGGATGTGGGCTCGCACCGCTGGCTGTTGCTGCCTCCCTTGCGCTTGGCGCTTACCACCCATCTACCGTCCTACTTGCCACACGTGGGCCGTTGACCACCCTTGCCACCACTTGCTTGTTGGCCGCTTGTCTCCTACATACACCGTTAGTGTAGTCAAGCACCCAAGCGAAGTGCCACTCGTGAGCATCATCCTAAGCACCAAGTTTTTTTATGAGAGACAGCGATGTTCTCGTCTCTCCAAGCGAAGTGTCGCTCGTGAGTCTCATCCTAAACGCCAAGTTTTTTCGATGGGAGACAGCGATATTCTCGCCTCCCCAAGCGAAGTGTCACTCATGAGCTTCATCCCAAACGTTAAGTTTTTCCAATGGGAGACGGCAACGTTCTAGCCTTTCCAAGCAAAGTACCATTCGTGAACTTCGTTCTGAGTGCCAAGTTTTTTCAATGGTTTCTTCAATGGGAGATGGTGATGTTCTCACCTCTCCAAAGTAAAGTGTCGCTTGTGAGCTTCATCTCGAACGCCGTGTTTTTTCAATGGGGGATAGAGTAACGGGATACCTTGTAAAAGAATAGCAAGCAAACTTTATTCTAACATTAGAAGCAAGGTAGTTACAGCCCCTTTACATTCTTTCTAGAGAAATCCAAAATTTGTCCTTGCAGAAAGAGTCTATCCCTAGGCACTCTACACGGAGCACTTAGAACCGCGGCCAGGCCTCAACCCCAACCATTCGCCGCCCAGCTGTCGCTCAAATTTAGGTGCTTTGTGTGAAGCTCAGTGCTTGACCAACTTAATCTAAGTGGGTTTAGTCCCTAAATGACCAATGATTGATTTAGTGCACCACACCGTCGGCAAAGGAAATATCGTAACATTCTTCTGCACATGAATGTAAATTCCCCTTTAAATAGATGCAAGTTTCTTCCTGCCTGAAATTGCATGCAATGCTATTTCAGGTATGTATTTGTTCACAGCAATAATGTTACTAATGACTTTCCTATTACATAGAGCAGTATTTCTTCCTATCTAAAATTACATGTGGTAGTGTTACTAATGACTTTCCAATTAAGATAGGACTATACCAAGGGTCAACGCTGAGGCCATACATTTTTGCCCTAGTGATGGACGAGGTCACACGAGACATACAATGAGATATCCCTTAGTGTATGCTTTCGCTGATGATGTGGTGCTAATTGATGAGAGCAGGATAGGTGTTGATAGAAAACTCAAGTTGTGAAGGAAGATATTAGAATTGAAGAGTTTTAGACTTAATAGAACTAAAATTGAGTATATGAGGTATGATTTCAGTGGTGTCAAGGCAGATGATGGAGATGTTAGACTGGACGGATAAATAGATCCTAAGAAGGACACATTTCATTATTTAGGATCGATGCTACAGTGGGACAATGAGATTGATAAAGACGTGAGGCACAGGATAAGAGCAGGGTGGGTGAAATGGCACCAAACATCTGGTGTCCTGTGTAACATAAAAGTCGCTCAAAAGTTAAAGGGTATGTTCTATAAAACGGTGATCAGACCTGTGACGCTATATAGAGCAGAATATTGGGCAACTAAAAGACAACATATACAGAAAATGAATGTAGCGGAGATAAGAATGCTGCGGTGGATTTTTGGTTACACAAGGCGGGATCGCATCCGTAATACTGATATATGTGATAGGGTGAGGGTATCACCAATTAAAGATAAACTTGTCCAACATCACTCCTGAGACACCGGTACATAGTGGAATTTTAAGACATACTGAAAATGTAAAAAGAGGTACAGGTGGGCTAAGTTGATGTGGGAGAAAGCAGTTAAAAGAGATTTGAGGGATTAGAATGTACCTAAAGAATTAGATTTGGATAGGAGCGAATGGAAGATAACGATCCACGTACTAGAACCATAGGAAAGTTAGGGGCGATGTTTTAGACTCTCGGCTCAGATAACAGGATGTACGGCTTAGGGTTTTAGCAGTGTAGATTTTATTTCAAGGCTCTCATCTCTTTGACTTTAAGAAGGTTTTATTCTTAACCTACCTTAACTTATTTGGGATAAAAAGCTTTGTTGTTATTATTGTTGTATTTCTTCAGCGCAGTAACATGACACTAATTCTCTCACGGTCACTCTTTTGCCCTATATTATTCTGTTCGTTGGGTCTTCTGTTGTTGGATGCAGAGTATTTTTGAAGGTGCTAGATTGATCACACTGAATATAATTCCGATGGTTCATTGCCCTTCTGTTTTCAAGAGCTTTGTCGACTCTAATCTGTGCTAAGATTGTCCTACAATATAATACAAGTTCCAGTTTCCTGTGTGATGTAGAGAGTATGATTTCAGCTCACATTAAGCGGTTTAACAATCTGTGTTATTCACGCTTGCACTGATTTCTGATGTTAGATTCTTTCCTTTGTCCCGATGGATCAGTGTGGTAGAGAGAGAGAGAGATGCCTGTCTGAATGATGTTTAACCATACTATTTGTTACCCGTGAGTAGGGCTGTAAAAAAAGCTCGAAGCTCGCGAGCTACTCGAGTTCGGCTCGTTCTAGGCTCGGTTCGAACTTTAAACGAGCCGAACTCGAGCTTGATCTCGAGCTCGCGAGCTTCACCGAGCCGAGCTCGAATAGTTCGCGAGCCCCAATTCGAGCTCAAATAGTAATACATATTAATTCTTACCGAGCTTACTCGAGCCGAACTCGAGCTCGAGCTTTTATTATTGTTAAAAATTAGTGTATATTTGAATTATTTTGACTGTTATCGAGCTTACTAGAGCCGAGCTCGAGCTTAAAATTTTCTCATTATTGAAAAATAGTGCATAATAAATTATTTTAATTGTTACCGAGCTTCAACGAGCCGAGCTCGAACCTACTCGAGCTTAGGCCGAGCCGAGCTCGAGCCCCGGTCCAAGCTCGGACCCCAACTCGAGCTCGGCTCGAGCTCGGCTCGAGCTTCTACCGAGCTCGAGCCTGGCAGGCCAAACTCGCTCGAGCTCGGCTCGTTTACAGCCCTATCCGTGAGTATGCCAACTTTTGCCAAACCAATAAGGCTGGAAGAATTTAAATTTGAAGTGACTGGATCTCATCTTAGAGATTTTTATTTTTCTAGCCCCTTGAAAAACGTTATTTGCAGAACTAGCTCCCTACGCCGTATTTTACAATTCTGACCCCGGTGCCGCACGTGGTAGGTGCCCGACAGGTAACTTGCCCCCTGTGGGGGCGCAGCAGGAGGTTGGCATGGCCCCATACTGTTCATCTCACTGATTCCCGCGTATGTCTTTTCCACTCGTCATTTTTTCGTACTTAGCTATTTAAACGTGCAGCCATGCACTCATTTGTCACAAGCCTCAATCGTGTGGGGGGGCAGATGATTTGCCCATATAGGGGCGCGGCAAGCGCACATGCGAGTGCCCCATGCACTAGTTTATCTACCCCGTATAAGTGGATGCCCCCCGGTACAGAAGGTAGGTCATCTGCTAGTGCTTAGGAGGAGGGTAGAATTACAAAATATGATGCAGGGGCTAATTCTGTAAATAATGTTTTTCATGGGTTAGAAAAATAAAAAAACTCCTCATCCTATATAAAAAAAGAAATATGGAGGGCGTTTATGCCCATTTTAGTTTATAGATGATATATAAAAGTCTTCCTCTGGAATCGATTCAAGTCAACGGTATGCGTTCCAAGTCTTCCTCGCCATGGCCCGCACCCAAGTGTTAAGTGAATGACAAGTCCACGGAGACCTTCAAGCCATCGACAATTAATGGATTTCCTTTCAGCAGCGACTGGCGCTGTTGTTTTGTACTGCGTCGGATAGTTTTTGATTGTGGCCGGCGGTTTTTATCTATATTTTTAAAATAATGGTGGGTATGCTATACGAACGATGTATATAGTTTTAGATTTGAAAAGTCGTTTGAAAATTTTGTTTCAAAAAACCATTTTGTGTATTTAGATTTTCGGAGAAACTAGAAGCCAAAACAAAAGAGATCAAAGGCATTGTTTTGAACAACTTTTGGCTGCTAGTTTCTAAAAGCTAAAATCCGTTTGAAATATGTTGGCTTTTTAACACGGTTTTTTTTATAATTATCCGTAGAGATACAATGATATTTTTCATTATGTTTTGTTTCTTCTTTATTTTTTATAGTTGAATGAGTCATAAAAAAAAAGTAACCGACGCTAGGGTATCATCTTAACTAAAAGAAAAAAAAACACCCGAAAAGGACGAATTAAACGGGCCAAAGAGCGAAAAGCAATACTACTCTTAACTGGTGAGTAGGTCGCAGAGCCCACAATCTTAATCCTCAGTCCGTACGTACGACGAAGGTTCCACAATCCGAAATCTTTAAGATCCATGCGTGCATTTGGGCAGCAGAGCAGAGACGACTGACTGATTCCCATGGCCCTCCTCCTCCTCCTCCCTTGTCTCCTCCTCCCGGCTCTCGCCGCCGGCCAGATGCCCTCCTTCTCCGCCAGTGACACCGCGTGGCGCCCGACGCAGGCTAACCGCACCCTCGTCTCGCCGAAAGGGGAGTTCGCCGCCGGGTTCGTGCCGTCGCAGTCGTCCCCGGGCAAGCACCGCTTCGCCGTCTGGGTCGCCAACGTGTCCAGCCCCCGCACCACCAAGACCATCATATGGTACGTCCGCGGCGGACCCGACAACCACACCGCCTTGGAGACCGACGCCACTTCCGTGCTCGCCGTCGACGCGAAGGGCGTGCTCTCTTGGACCGCCGGCAACAAGCCCATCTGGTCCCACCGCAACAGCTCGACGACCCCGGCGCTGATGCTCAACGACACGGGGAGCCTGGACTACGGGGACTGGTCAAGCTTCACCGAGCCGACGGACACGCTGATGCCGGGGCAGCTCATACCCACCAACAGGACCGGCACCACCACGCTGCAGTCCAACAACGCCCGCTACAGCCTGGTGAACTCCATGACGCTGCAGTACATGGGCACCTTGGCGTTCGCCAACATGACCGGCGACAGCGCTCTGAGCAACCTCACCACCGACGGCACGCTGCAGCTCGGCGGCGGGACCTCCACGCAGCTCATCGCCTCCGACAAGGGCTACAAGCGGCTGCGGCGCCTCACGCTCGACGACGACGGCAACCTGCGCCTCTACAGCCTGTGGCCCAGAAACCGGCGGTGGGAGGTCGTCTGGCAGCTCG
Source organism: Dendrocalamus latiflorus (assembly GCA_017311315.1). Lineage (NCBI taxonomy): Eukaryota > Viridiplantae > Streptophyta > Magnoliopsida > Poales > Poaceae > Dendrocalamus > Dendrocalamus latiflorus. The sequence goes on along the minus strand of CM029670.1, from coordinate 28,915,232 downwards.
TGCAGGAGCTCTGCACCATCCGGGGCACCTGCCCCGGCGACAACAGAATCTGCGTCCCTGTGGGCGCCGACAACGTTACCTGCGTCTGCCCGCCGGGGTTCCGCAACGCCTCCAACCAGCAGGGCGGCTGCGAGGCGAAGAAGAAATACAGCGGCAGGGGCGACGACGACAAATTCGTCCGGATGGACTTCGTGTCCTTCTCCGGAGGCGCGCTCACCGCGGTCTCGGACCCCGGCGCTTACATGACTAAGCTGCCTGCGCAAAACCTGGATGAGTGCGAGCGCAAGTGCCGGGGCAACACCAGCTGCGTGGCGTTCGGCTACAAGTTCGGCGGCGACCGGACGTGCCTCCACTATACGCGGCTCGTGGACGGGTACTGGTCGCCGGCGACGGAGATGTCCACCTACCTGCGGGTGGAGGCGTCCAACAACGACAAGAACAGCTTCACGGGGATGACGGACATGATCGACACGGTGTGCCCGGTGCAGCTGGCGCTCCCGGTGCCGCCGAAGCAGCGGACGTCGACGATCCGCAACATCGCCATCATCACGACGCTGTTCGCGGTGGAGCTGCTGGCCGGGATCCTGTCCTTCTGGGCGTTCCTGCGCAAGTACTCGCAGTACCGGGAGATGGCGCGCACGCTGGGGCTCGAGTACCTCCCCGCCGGCGGCCCGCGGCGCTTCTCCTACGCCGAGCTCAAGGCGGCCACCAAGGACTTCTCCGACGTCGTGGGCAAGGGCGCCTACGGCACCGTCTACCGCGGCGAGCTCCCCGACCGGCGCGCGGTGGCGGTGAAGCAGCTGCACGGGGTGGGCGGCGGCGAGGCGGAGTTCTGGGCGGAGGTGACCATCATCGCGCGGATGCACCACCTGAACCTGGTGCGGATGTGGGGGTTCTGCGCGGACAAGGAGCAGCGGATGCTCGTCTACGAGTACGTGCCAAACGGCTCTCTCGACAAGTACCTCTTCTCTTCGTCGTCGTCGTCGTCGACTTCTGCTTCCGGTGATCAAAACAGCGGCAACGACAACGGCGGCGAGCAACGCCCTCTGCTCGATCTCAACACCCGTTACCGCATCGCCCTGGGCGTCGCGCGCGCGATCGCGTACCTGCACGAGGAGTGCCTGGAGTGGGTGCTGCACTGCGACATCAAGCCGGAGAACATCCTCCTGGAGGACGACTTCTGCCCCAAGGTGTCCGACTTCGGGCTGTCCAAGCTGACGAGCAAGAAGGAGAAGGTGACCATGTCCCGCATCCGGGGCACGCGGGGGTACATGGCCCCCGAGTGGGTCATCCATCGCGAGCCCATCACCGCCAAGGCCGACGTGTACAGCTTCGGCATGGTGCTGCTCGAGATCGTCTCCGGCCGCCGCAACTACGGCTTCCGGCAGGAGTCGGTGGGCAGCGAGGACTGGTACTTCCCCAAGTGGGCGTACGAGAAGGTGTACGTGGAGCGCCGCATCGAGGACATCCTCGACCCGCGCATCGTCCGGGCCGAGGCCTACGACGACGCCGACAGCGTCGCCACCGCGGAGCGCATGGTCAAGACGGCCATGTGGTGCCTGCAGGACCGCGCCGAGATGCGCCCCTCCATGGGCAAGGTCGCCAAGATGCTCGAGGGCACCGTCGAGATCACCGAGCCCGTCAAGCCAACCATCTTCTGCGTCCAGGACGACTAACTTGTTCACTACAGTAGTACATCAAAATCGAATGCTGCTACTAGATACCAATGCGATCCTCAGCTTAGTAGATCAATGGACTATGATGGATGCGTGCGACAGGAGATCGAGGAGAGCTAGGCAAATGTATTGTACACTACACATCATATGTATCATAAATGGATTATGGATAGATCAACAAAATGTTCCTACCGCCATAAGAGAGGGACTCTTTCTACTTTTTCAGGTCAACAAAATATTGCTTTAACTATTAAGGGCCTGTTTGGGACTGCTCTGCTCCAACTTTTGCAGCTCCGCTCCTAAACTACCCAGCCAAACAGGTCTAGCTCCAGAAACTCCACTCCAAGAAAAAGGTGGAGTTGAGGGCCAACTCCACGTTTTTCCTGGAGCTCCTCAAGGGGTACTCCAGAAATCAGCGTTTTGTATCTTCTCGTGGAGTTGGGAAGTAATTACCCACCACTGCCATTAGCTACACAAGGTAACGTTTCGTTCTATTCTCCCCTTCTCCCACCCGACCCTTGTGTTCGCTCGACCGAGCGGCTCTTTCTTCCCCCGCGAGTTCGTCGTTGTCCTGGCGTCTCGTCGCGCCACGGCCTTTTCTTGTTTGCTCCCTCGCTGTTTCCACCGCGGCCGCCTTGCGCCTCCCCTCCCCTTCCTCTGTTTGTCTCTTGCCTTCCCAAATAAAAGCAGCGGAAACAGAGAGCCAAATCCCCCCAAACCCAAGCATGTCCTCTTGATTCCGTTCCTTGCTCGTGATTTTAGGGTTCGTTTCGGGATTCAGATTACCGCGTCCGCCGCAAACACGGGGGATCGTGGGATCGTTTCGAGATGATTGGCGTCTCTGGATTGATCTAGGGATTGAAATGGATGCCCTTCGAATGTTGATCTTGTTTTTAGTTCTCATGTTTGTAATTTTAGTTCGTGAAGCATTGAGCTGTGATGACATCCATGTCTTCAAAGGGTTGCTCTGAGTTCATTAAGTTGCTGAATAGATGGATTGGATTCCTTAGAATCATCTGTATTGTCGTGATTGGCTTTAGTAGGCAATAATATGATGGACCATCTTGCTATTCTCTCGACAGAGTTAGGCGATGTGTCTGACTTTGAAGTTGATGGCATCGAGAACCTCACTGAGAATGATGTAAGCGATGAGGAGATTGAGGCCGAGGAGCTGGCCCGGCGAATGTGGAAAGATAAGATCAAGCTCAAGAGGATAAAGGAGAGGTAGGAGAAGCTTGCTTTGCAGCAGGCAGAGCAATTATAATATTTTACATCATATTTCAATTGGCAACAAAAAAAAATTCAGTTACATATGCTCCGCAGACATCAAAACATACACTAAACATCATTCAGGGGCACATTGGACCTTTCTCAGGGAAACCTCACATTCCTGGAGTTGGAGCTAGCTGCGTGCCAAACAGGACCACCTGCTCCAGGAACTCCACAGTGGAGCTGCTCCATGGTGGAGTTGGTGGAGCAGAGCTGGAAAAACTGGAGCAGAGCAGTCCCAAACAGGCCCTAAATCTCTGCTGCTTAAAAGACTCGATTGATGCTGCTAGATACGAATGCCTCCACCCGCTCCTCTCCTCCGCCGCCATAGGCCTCCTTGCGCTCGCCTTCCTCATCTCCGCCTTGCCCCACACGTGCGATCCCCTGCTGCCGTGCTACACTCTTCAAGGCCGCCTCGTCCGCCTCCTCCCCTTCCCCCTCCTGGGCTTGCAGCTCCAGGCGTAGGCCATCGTACGGGGCTTCTTGGGCGGCAAGTCCGATAGTACCGTCCTTACCACTGCCCTCCTTAACTTCTACGAGTCGTGCTAGGAGCCCGGCCTCGCGCAGCGGGTGTTCGACGCAATACCATAAACTGACTTATGTAGCTAACTGTGAACACGATGTCTGGCCTTGTGTGTACCAGGTAGCGTAGGCCTCCAACAAATCTGCGGTAGAACGTGTCGTCGACCGGAGGATTTGAGCTTTCCTTGCTCAATTTCAGTCGCAGCTCCATTGGGACATGGATGGAGTTGTAGCTGGTCATACTGGCCTTCTCCAGTAGCTTGGCCATGTAGCATGCTCGAGACAGAGTGATCTTGCCCTCACTCTACGTGACCTCGATTCCGAGATAATAGCTAAGAGGGCCGAGGTCACTCATCTTGAAATCGGCTTCTATCAAGGCCTTGAATTGGTCGATCACCTCCAGACGGGCACCAGTCAACAACACGTCGTCGATGTACACACCCAAGAGCCGATGTTATTCGCCAATTCCCCGGGTGTACATGGTATACTCTGACGAGGTTTGCTTGAAGCCGAGGGAGGTCAGCGTGCTATCGAACTTAGCATTCCAGGCCTTGGAGCTTGACAAAGCATACAGAGTGCCTTACGCAGGCACAACGCTTGGTGCTCGGGGGCCACGCAGATGAAGCTAGGGGGCTGTGCCACGTATACCTCCTCCGTGAGGTCGCCGTTGAGGAAGGCAGACTTCACGTCTAGGTGATGTACCGGCCATCCCTCATAGGAAGCCACCACCACGAGTGCTCGTACATAATCAAGACACGCCACGGGTGCGAACACCTCATTGAAGTCTACACTGGCACATTGAACATATCCCTTGGTCACCAAACATGCCTTGTGCTTCACGATCTTGCCGTGGGCGTCCTTCTTTAACTTAAACACCCACTTAAGACCAATTGCACGTTTTTTGGCTGGAAGATCGATGAGGTCCCATGTCCTGTTCTCCTCAATGGAGTTCATCTCTTCCTGCATCGCCATCCACCATCCTTGGTCATCCTGAGCCTTGGTGACAGAGGCTAGTTCCTCCATCGTTAGCATGTGCAATTCGTCGGGATCGAGCTCGTGTGGTGGAGCGTCATCGATGTAGTCTTGCACCATGCGGAACCTCCAAGGAGCTCCTTCATCATCGAGGTTGATGTACGATGGAATGTTCGATGGCGGGGATGCAAATTTGCCTATCGGAGCACTGGCGCCTGAGGTCAGATTAGTGGAGTGCTCGCCCATTGCCATGGTCGACTTGGTGATGCTGGCATCGGGCGAGCTACCTTCAAGTCTTGCCATCAGTACAGAGTAGGCCACGGTGAAGCCATTGTGGCCACTGGCTTGTTCAGATTGCTCCTAGTGCCAGCTTCTCCCCTCGTCGAAGATAACATTCTTCGAGATGTGCACTCGGCCTGATGAGGGGTCGAACATTCGGTATGCCTTGAAGTGGTTGTCATAGCTGATGAACACCATGAGAGCGCTCCTGTCGTCCAGCTTGCTAGCGTGCGGCCATGTGGCTTTCACATGGCCTATGCAGCCAAAGGTTCGGAGGAAGTGCACGACTGGCTTTACACCATGTCAGGCTTTATAGGGGGTCTTCTCGCTCATGCTGCTTGTGAGAGAGCAGTTCAGGATGAAGACAGTTGTGGTTACGGCCTTCCCCCAGAATTTGTCGGGCACCTTTTGGTCCTTGAGGATGCACCTCGCCATTGCCATCACCATCTGGTTTCGGTGCTCAACGACACCATTTTGCTAGGATGAATACGGTGTTGTGAGCTGCTAGTGTACTCCTTACTCGGCGCAGTGTTCGGTGAAGTCCATGGAGGTGAACTCCCCCCACGGTTGATGTGCAGGGTGCGCAGCATGCAGCTGGTCTCGGTCTCGACTGCGGCCTGGAACTTCTTGATTGCGCCGGCGGCCTCATCCTTGCCTTGGAGGAGAATGAGCCCCATGTAATGACTCATATCATCGACGAGCAAAAGGAAATAGTGTTTGTCTCCGTGTGTCACTGGCGTGACAGGTCCGCACAGGTCACCGTGCACTAGGTCAAGGTGGTCATTGGTGCGGTGCTTGGTCTCTTGAGGAAAAGGCACGCGCCGTTGTTTATCGACAAGGCACCCGTCGCAAATCTGATCAATGTGATTCATGTGAGGAAGTCTGCGCACCATGCCGATAGCCAACATCTTCCGGAGCACATCAAAGTTGAGGTGCCCAAAGCGGGCATGCCAGTACCATGCCTCATCATCAACCTGTAGGCTCAAGCAAACCGATTGTACCACACTTAGGACGATCTTGTATAGTCGGTTTAGTGATCTCTTCACCTTGGCGATGAGGTTGTGCTGTCGATCACGGACGCGCAGAATGCTATCTTCAATCAGCACGCTGCATCCACCCACATCAAGCTGGCCAACGCTGATGATATTGCTCCGAAGACGCAGGAAGAAGTACATGTTGGTGAGAGCGCGGTGTCTGTTTCTCCAGCGTGTTGTATCGTGGCAGTCAAACAAGACTCGGAGATCCTGTTTTTTTTTCTTCGGCTTCTAGGAAAGCCGACACAAATGAGATGTTCTTTTCAAACAGTTTTTTAAAATTATTTTTTACAATAATTTTTTAAACTTTAAACTATAAACATCATTTATATCAATATTTTTTTATCGCGTTTCAAGAAAACGTACACCAAAATCACCGAAGACGGCCAGAAAAAGCGGCGTGGTACTGGTGTGCAGAGTAGGACCTGCTCTAATTGGTCTAACATTCAACACCATTGACCGACTGCTTCATTTTTAGTACAGCTGGAGTCATAAACATGACAGGCCAGATTCGCTTTCCCTCATGGAAGTACCATCATATTATATCTTAATTACCACGCAGGCATGCCCATGTGGATGATGGCTACAACTCCAGAAGACCAGCTCAGCAAACAACCGACAGCACGTCGGTACCACGTGATGAAAGACGAGCGATCCATTTCATTTGATAAACTATGGACCGGTAAACCGTGCCTCTAAATTTTCAATAGATATAAAAAACAATCAAGATTAAGAAATAAAAATTCTGAAAATTTTCTATGCTACAGTAAAATCATCTCGGTGAACAATAAAAATAACTTTGTTTCAAATCCAAAAACCAATGTAGTTTTTGATCCGCATATCTAAAAGACTTTAAACTTAAACCAATGCAAGATCATGACCTTAAGAATTTATCCCAATCAAATATCTTGAAAGGACAAAAGAATTAGATTTTTTAGTTCGGGAAGCTCTGTTGCACCAAAACCAAGTCAAAGCCATAAATTGAGCAAATTCTCAAACTAAAACTATAAATCACTTAAAATTTGGTATACGTCTTATCTAGGATGTCAAAAACCTATTCCAATCAACGAACAAGAAAATCGCTGCCAAAATTTTGATATTTTTTATTTGAAGGAAGATTGCACTAAAATTTGACAAAAACAAAAAACAATGAACATGACTTGCTCGTGAGTAAATAATGGCCAATATGGCTCTAGATGCATTTCCATATGTCATAGCAAACTAGAACACCTAGGAATCGAGGCAAAAACAACTGATCAAGAAATCACTCGGAGAAGCTAAAACAAGTAAAAACCGGACAACTTCAAGAACTTACCAAATATGATGCCTAAATAAATAGAGATTGATTTTTAAGGTATATCTCTATTACTTATCATTGGCATCCAACAAGATCAAAAAAGGGGAGAGGCAAGATCAAAACAAAAGCAAGAGTAAATCAACCAAAACAATAGGGGTCTATGAGTGATAAATAAAGTTGATATATTGCTATTTGAGGATAAAGATTTTACAGCCACTCTACCTGGATGACAAGAGGACATACCACAACCCTAACCCTAGAACATTAGGCTTCAATAAGTAAAGTTAGGATAGTTGGATGGTTAATTTGCAAGTCTCCATTTCAACCCATAAATAGACAAGGTGTTGAGGGAGGGTCCCCGTGCTACCTTAGGCCCACGACAACTTCAACGTGACAACACACATCGAGGAATCTACCCCAGGCAAGGTCCGTGGACTAACCCCAGACGTAGTCTGGAGTCCACCCCGGATTGAGTTTGCGTCACCCTGGACATGGTCCGGGAAACTAAGACGGAGCCCAACGACCAACCTCAAAAAGGTCCGCGAGCCAACCTCAGCGCAGCCCACGAACCATCCCTAGAGTGGTTCTGGATCCAACCCCAGATGAGGTCCAGGGCCAACCTCGGGCGAGGTCTAGGGTCACCCACAAACTGACCCGGGGGTCTTCGGGCTGGACCCTTGTGGGGCAAAGGACGTAAATACCTCTAGGAGTAAGCTAGGCACCGATGGTAAATTTGTAACTTCATTTGCCTCCCTCCCCCATACTATAAATAGCACCCCTTGTAATGGGACAGGGAGGAGACCATTTGTAACTCTAGACACTCATATTGAATACACTGTCATCTATGTCCCTCTGCATACTTGGCGGTCTTCAAATCCGACCGGGGATGCTTATAAGTTTACTGTTCGGTCTCGTATTGATGACAATTGGCGCTGTCCACGAGGACTCGAGCAAGAAGTCACTCTACCTACGAAGTGGGACGCTGGGCCCTGGACCCCTGGGTCCATGCGTGTCACTCCACAGACTGCGTCCCCTGGACACCCTCCGATTCTACTCACACGGAGGCCCTCTGTGTTGGAACTAATCTTGTTGTGTTGTTGTAGCAGCCGGTGTCAAGTACTCGGTGTGTTCGAGCATTGTGTCATTGCGCGTAGAGTACTCAGTGTGTTCGAGTACGTCGTAGTCGGTATTGAGTACTTGTTGTGTTCGAGTACTTAGAAGTTGTGTGTGGAGTACTCGATGTGTTTGAGTACTATGTAGTTGTGTCGAGTGCTTGGTGTGTTCAAATACTTTGTAGTAGTGTGTCGAGTACAAGTCGAAGACTTGGAGTCGGAGAGTAGTCGGAGACTCCGGAGTCGGACACCAGTCTTAGTAGTCGTTGTCGTAATTCGAGCTACACAGTAGTCGTAGCTGCAGTCCGTACTTGGGGGAGTACTGTAGCAAGTAGTCATAGCTATAGTGGTTGTAGATGCATAGTGTCGAAGGTCAGTTATCGTAAGCTACAGTATCTCAATCGTGCTCGAAGACCGGTAGTACCGTCTGTGTGAGTGGTACTACTGGAGATGCTGGTCGACAAGCCTAGGTCAGTGAAGCGGTCGATGAAGCCATAGTCAAAGATGTGGTCGACAAGCCGTGCTCGGTGAAGCGGTCGAAGGGACCATGGTCAAAGCAGCTGTGATTGCGCAGCATGGTCGAGACATTGTGGTCCACAAGACGTGGTCGTTGAAGGACTTGAATGATTGTGTGTGGTCATAGACTGGGCCAGGTAGCAGTTAGTTTGCATGTAACTGGTCATGTCCACTAAATTGAGTGAGCTGGTTGGTGGAACAAGTCGTTCAGGTGGTCCGAGTCATGGGGATCGTGGCCGAAAGACTCAGGCAGCTTTGTTAGACTGTATACTTGTGATCTGAGAGTGTAAATGAAAGGACAAAATGGAAAAGTTGCATCGGATTAACGCGGTGAAAAAACTCTTGTATGTCTTGGGTTGATCAGAGGTGTTCGTGTGCGTTTACAACCACTGTGTGAGTGCATTTTGTTCTGTGCCTAGGCCAATAATTGGTGTCATAGCTTGGAGATTCACGTGAGTCGGAGAAGATGTCAAGATAAGGAAGAAGTGTGTCTCCATTAGGAGTACGAGGCCTACTACGAGGTGATTCATCTACCTCTAGCTCGCAGGTGGCCGTGAAGAGGGAGAGTGCGGTGACATTGTCGTACCCGCAGCTCACCTGCATGAACTACATGATACGGGCGGTGAAGATGCGATGCACTTCAGGCTCAGAACATGTGGGAAGTAGTGGAGCTTGGTGCCGCGGAGTACCAGAAAGATTGCATGGTGTTGTACGCTATCTATCAGTCTGTGCCAGAGGACGTCATGTCTTTCCTATCCGGGAAAGACACAGCAAAGTCGGCACGGGAGGGAATCAAGATAGTGCACATGGGGCACGAGCACGTGCATGAAGCCAAGCTCCAGACCCTCAAGAGAGACTTAGAGGGGCTGAAGATGGAGGAAAGGGAGTCCGTTGAAGACTTCGTCGGTTAGGTGACGTCGATCATCACCGGTATCCGAGCGTTGGCCGATACCACGGTAGATGAAATTGCTGTTGTTCGCAGGTTTCTTCGTGCTGCCCTGGCATGCTACATGTAGCTTGTCACGTCCATCGAGTAGTGTGTGGACTTGAAGACCCTCACCGTCAAAGATCTCGTCGGGCGATACAAAGCCTACAATGAGTTTCAACGATGTGAAATAGAGTGAGCATCTATTGCTCGCGCACACGTAGTGGGAGACCCTCAAGAAGAAGAAGAAAGGTGAAGGGTCAGGTAGCGATGCAAGAAAGAACTGTGATTGTGGCAGTGGCTGCATCAAAGATGGTAGTAGTCATAGAGATGACCATGACGACAATGACGACGAGAATAACAATGACAGTGGAGGTCCAACAAGAAGAAGGTGAAGTGCTACAATTACGACATACGTGGACACTTTGCCAGCGAGTACCGCAAGCTGAAGAAGGAGGAGGAACATCTTACTACGACTGATGCCGATGATGAACTACACTGCTTTGAAGTTTGGCAACAAGGTACTCAAAATAATGACAACAAGGTTAGGGGTGAATGTTGGAACTAATCTTGTTGTGATGTTGTAGTAGCTAGTGTCAAGTACTCGGAGTGTTTGAGTATTGTATCGTTGCGTGTAGAGTACTTGGTGTGTTCGAGTACGTTGTAGTCAGTATTGAGTACTTGGTGCATTCGAGTACTTAGAAGTCGTGTGTCGAGTACATGATGTGTTCAAGTATTGTGTAGTCGTGTCGAGTATTTGGTGTGTTCGAGTACTCTGTAGTGGTGTGTCGAGTACAAGTCGAATACCTGGAGTCGGAGAGTAGTTAGAGACTTCGGAGTCAGAGACCGGTCATAGCAGTCATAGTCGTAAGTTGAGCTGTGCAGTAGTCGTAGCCACAGTCAGTACTCAGAGGAGTACTGTCGTGGTCGGTACTCAGAGGAAGACTGTAGCAGACGGTTCTCGGAGGAGTATTGTAGCAAGTAGTCATAGCTATAGTGGTCGTAGCTGCATAGTGTCAATGGTCAGTACTCGTAAGTTACAGTATCCCGGTCATGCTCGAAGACTAGTAGTATCGTTTATCTGAGCAGTACTACTGGAGATGCTGGTCGACAAGCCATGGTCAATGAAGCGATCGATGAAGATATGGTCGAAGATGTGGTCGACAAGCCGTGGTCCGTAAAGCAATCGAAGGCACCATGGCCGAAGGCACCATAGTCGAAGCAGTTGTGGTCGTGAGGCATGGTCGAGGTGGCGTCGTCAACAAGACATGGTCGTAGAAGGACTCGAAGGATTGTGTGCAGTCATAGACCAAGCCAAGTATTAGTTAGTTTGCACATAACTAGTCATGTCCACTAAACTGAGTGAGCTAGTTGGTGGAATGAGTCATTCGGGTGGTGTGAGTCGTGGGGATCATGGCCAAAAGACTCAGGCAATTTTGTTAGACTATATATTTGTAATCTAAGAGTATAAATATAAGGAGAACATGGAAAATCTGCATTAGATTGATGCAATAGAAAAACTCTTGTGTGTATTGAGTTGACTAGAGGTGTTTGTGTGTGTTTACGATCACCGTGTGAGTGCATTCTATTCCGTGCCTAGGCAACACACTCGACCCCTCCGTACTCCTTCTCCTTCCTCTTCAGCTGCGCCTCATCCTGCCTCTACTCGTGTGTGGAGTAATGGATTGCGCGTATGCTACGAGAGCAGAAAACAAAAATTTCTACCGCGCACACCAGGACATCATGCTAAGGAGGGATCATGGATCGTTACCACTAGACGCGCAACACAGCGGAAGAAGAGTTGGAGAAGCCGATCCAACCACGCGCGTCGAGGTAGTAGTGGAAGTAGCCGATCGTCCCGAACAGATCATCTCCTCCACGCGATCAACCACACCACGAGCAGATCCAATCTGTAGGTTGTTGATGCCGATCAACGCCGCAACGAGCAGCGCCTCCACCGGTATCCACACGTCCGGGGCTGGAACGCCGATCGCGAGTGTACCAGCACTCGCGAGCGGCTAGGGTTTGGCTTGGGAGGTGGCGGCTAGGGTTTTGCTCGGGAGGAACAGAAACATGCACCCCTCAGCCCCTCGCCTTCATATATATAGACCTCCCTACTTGGGCCTCGTGGACCGAGGCCCAATAGGAGTCTATCCGGATCTCTATCCGAATTGAGCCCACATCTGAATCACATTCGAATTAGTGTTCCAACCCGTTAAGTGTGCGACCCTGTAGGTTCACGTATACTTGGTCGCGACCCGGAAACGCCTTTCTGGTCACCCTGTTAATAGCGGCCTCTAGCAAGACATATTAACCCCAAAGTATACGTAAAGATCATATCGGCTGAACCTGTAATGTTCTCATGTACGAATCCCTTTGCATCACGATATAGATTAAGCTCAAGGCGAGACCTGTGTCATCCTCTTAATAGCTCAATCACTCTATCGTTTCCGTGATGGATTATAAACTCGTGATTGACTCCTCAATCACCTTGGCATGGCCATGCACTTTCATAATCGATTACATCGAGGGGCCCAGAGATATCTCTCCCATAAGGAGGGGCAAATTCTATCTTGATCATTCACATCCCACTACATGTTTCATAGCAAACCCGAAGACTACTTTTATGACTACCCAGTTACGGAGTAGTGGTTAGTAATCCCAAAATAGGCTACTACGCATGTTGGGAACCATGATGATCTCAAGTCTAAGGATTCTACATAAACACTACTTGAGACCAACTGATGACACATGGAATCTCTGCAGTGTCTCATGGCGGGTCTATCCAACATATGTTCACTAACACATATCCATATTATTGATTTGGCATCACCATACCATGATCCATGAGACATGATCATCAATCAATACATATGCTGATCTTTGAATCATATTTGTTCCTCATATGATATATAATCAGGGATCATTTAGAAATAGCAACATTTTGGCATTAAGAGTCTCATGAATAAGTCACATACTCATTGATCAATAATGATAATGTCTATTTCAAGGAACAAAGCAATGTATCATAAACATAGTATGTGATATATTCAACATCTCCATGTTGCCTCTAGGGCATATCACCAACATGGAGTTCCTCGGGAGTTTCATCGCCGACAAGACCAAGTTGAAGTTTGTCAAGGGTGGCAAATGGCTCATCTAGAAGATCAAGGGCGACCAGATGCTAGCCAACTACATCAATGACTACAACTTCCCATTCATACTGGAGCCCCTCATGTTCGACTTCGTCAAGCAAGCCGCGCTCATCATGAAGTAGGTGATGCATCAACTCGTCACGTCCCTGAAGCGCAAGCACAACACGAGCATTGTCCACCACGACGTTAAGCCCTTCAACCTCGTGGTCACCTACTACGGCCAGGTCAAGCTCATCGACTTCGACGCCGCCACCAACTTCCGTGTCGGTAATAACTATGTCCCTGACCGTGCCTTCCTCGATCCAGACTACTGTCATCCTAGCTCTACGTCCTCCCTGAGGAGACTACCCAGCCCCTCACCGAGCCCATCGTAGCCATCCTCTAGCAGCTCAACAGCCCCAACCTTTTTGAAATGTACTCGGTGAGGATAGTACTGATGCGGATGGCCACGCCAATGCTGAGCCATTGGAGAAACTCACCCAGGGCAGCCCGGGGGGGGGGGTGAGTTCATAGATAGTTCAACCGGAGGTGGCCTAGGGATCACAGCCATTTTACCCGGGGGAGCCCCGAGAGTTCATGGCTATTTCATTCAGGACGGTCCAGGCACCAAGGGGCGGGTCCCTATGGGTTGTCCCAGCACCGAGAAGCAATTCCCTCGGGGGTGTCTTAGGCAACAAAGAGGAGGACCCGAGGGGCAGTATGTTGGGAATAGTCCCATATTGGTTGTGGAAAAAAGAAAATGCATAACTTATAAGTATGAGAGAGACCTCACCCAATGGACTAGTCTCTTGGGGGTGGGAGAAAACCCAATATCACTTATAAGTCTATTGCTCCGTGGGCTTAGTTATGTTCAGTCCATTTGGACCTGCAGCCTAGGGAGTAAACCCGATTGGACCTAGGCATGCAACCAGGGTTCGATCTGACATTTGGTATCAGAGCTTAGGTGCCTAACATCTCTTTGGACCTCATGATTGCAAAAGTGCACAACCAATGTGTGAGGGGGAGAATGTTGGGAATAGTCCCACATTGGTTATGGAAAAAAGAAAAAAACATAACTTATAAGTGTGAGGGAGGTCTCCCCCATTGGACTAGTCTTTTGTAGTGAGAAGACCCAATACCACTTATAAGTCTGTTGCTTCGCAGGCTTAGTTGTGTTCAGCCCGTTTGGACATATGGCCTAAAGAGTAAACCCGATTGGACCTAAGCATGCAGCTAGAGTCCGATCTGACATGATCTGGGTATCAATGAAGTAAGACCCTAAAGGGTGGTCCTGGGCCTCAAGGCGACGTTGTCTAGGAGGGGCCCAGGGCTCCAAGTGCGGAACTCCTCGAAGAACTTCAACACAAAGCTCAAGGCTGCTGGCTATAGCCTCAACATGTGGTAGGAGACCACACAACTATTGGAACTAATCTTGTTGTGTTGTTGTAGCAGTTAGTGTCGAGTACTTGGTGTATTCGAGTACTGTGTCATTGTGTGTCAACTACTCGGTGAGTTCGAGTACTGTGTAGTCATGTCGAGTGCTTAGTGTGTTCGAGCACTCTGTAGTCGTGTGTTAGTCGGTGTGTTCAAGTATTGTAGCTGTCGATGAGTCTGAGTGCTACGGTAGTCATAAGTTAGAGTGAACCGGCCGTAGCTACAGTAAACTAGTCGTAGTTATAGTGGTCGTAGCTACAGTAGTCATAGCTGCATAGTGGTCAACGATCGGTACTCGTAAGCTATAGTATCCTAGTCGGTGCTCGAAGACCGATAGTACTGTTTGTGTGAGTAGTACTACCAGAGATGCTGGTCGATAAGCCGTGGTCAGTGAAGCGGCCGATGAAGCCATGGTCGAAGATGTGGTCGATTGTCGGAGCCCAGATTTTACAATCCAGATTCCTCTGTCATTCCACCGCACTATTCCCTGGATCAGTAGATAGTGCTCACAGATTACAGTTCTGAATATCAAAGTACATATCATACGAAAGCGTAAATATAATAGTAGACTTACTCATGGGCCGATTAGGCCGAAATCAATAAATTGCAGTAGCGGAAGAACGAGCACACAGGTGGGACCTTCAGGACATGCCCACAGGCAGCCAACTGGAGGGTCGCGACCTAGTTCTTGACATCTTCATCTTCTTCGCCATCATGATGCAAAAGTATTGCTGAAGCGTAGTGATTTGATTCCTGATTCTGGATTGGGGGGAAAGCGAATATGAGCACAAACCACCGTGCCCGCGAGCCAACACACAGGATGCAATTAAATAGTATGCATGGCTTATCAAAGGAGAGGCTCGGGTTATTTTATTTGCCAAAAATCGCTTTTGGTATCATTATTATTATTAAATCATAGTGTTGCTAATTCTACCTAAACTCCACACGGCGATTGCCATAATTGACTTAATCCACCAAAGACACACTTTCCTTACTGATTGTTGTCTAAGACTCCAAATAGCGAGTGACATCATTTAACTAATCCACCGATCATACATTTTCTATATTGATTGCTGTCTAAAACTCAAAACAGCGGATAACATCAATTATACAATCCACTAATCAATTGCTACCTAAATCCCCAAACAGCGAGTATCATAATTTATATAATCTACCGATCAATTACTGCCTAAAACTCCAAACATGCTAGTGACATCATTTATCTAATATCATTTAATTAATCCACCGAACACACTTTCTATATTGAGCGCTGTCTAAAACTCCAAACAGCGAATATCATCGATTATACATTCCACCAATATCTTTGGTATTCCAAATTCCTAAAAATCCGATCCTTTTGTTATTGATCCACAACCATAGTTTGCTCTTCCAATAATCTACCTTATTTTCCCATTATCTATCCCAAACTAACTCATCAGTATATCTCCACCAAAATATCATTGATCAAGTCTACGATTGACTAGTATTCATCCACCAAGAATATCATTAATCAGGTTTACGATTCACTAGTATTCATCCACCAAGAATATCATTGATCAAGTTTATACTCCAATAACTGTTATCATACCTCCAAGTGCCTAAAAATCCAATTCATCCATCCATTATTTGACTAGAGCCTATTAATTCCATAGTCGCCAACAACTCCCAATAATTAATCCAACAACTACCTTTGCGCTACCTAATTCTCCAAAAATCATTTAAATCACCTATCTAGTCTATATATTCATTTAGGCTCCACAATTTATTTCTCCCAGAATCCACACTATCGTTTCCTAATTATGATCGACATGAATCCACCAATATCTTTATGTGTTTACTACAAACATCCATCTCCTTTACTCTCGACTCTATTTATTTCCCCATATATTTGATTTTGTGAGAAGAGAAAACAATTTACTTTTGAAATATGATACATAAAAATTCCCTGAGACCTAGTAGTTTTGAACAAAAACATAATGTGTAAGGAAATGCATTAATAATAGCGATCCAGATTCCATCCACCGTTACATGGCATCTGCACCATATAGCCTCTTTCAACGTTATAGCCGCTTAATTTACCACTGGGATGACACTCAGGACAATTCAAACCAGGGCTTTCCACTGCCCTTCCACTTTTCCATTCCCACCCACAAAGTTTTTGAAATAGAACTATATCTGGTTAAGTTCCCATGTCCGCCCTTGACCGTGGGCACGGCTATTTGAATAGTTTTGATTCTGCAGAGTTTGTACACTTTCACCACAAGAGACAATCAACTCGTTGCCCCACACGATTCCTTAGTCATGTGGTTGAGCAGATCATCACAGTGACTGTTCAAAATATCTAGTCCCTTTTGTCATCTCACCTTATGGGAAACTGCCCACTTGCGGTGGGTCCCATCTATGCACGGGATGTTCGCCACGGATACTAGCGCAGCCCAGGCTCCACTCCCCGCAGTGCTAGCACGACTGGAAAACTTCACCCTCCACTCGGTGTCCCTTTAGGCCTCCCCTTGCCCTTGCGTATACACTTCCATCCACTCCCAGTGAGATGAGTCCGGGGGTTTCGATAAATTTACTTAGCCAAGTTGTACTTTACAGACTTGTGGTTGCACTGTTTTACATAGGAGGTCATGACAAGATTCAGTTCTTAGTGGTATCTGGGCGGTTCTACCACTACCCACTTTGTGCTTCCACTGCACCACATACACACACACCCTCGAACCATCCGCCCAGATAATTAAGCAATTTGAGGTTTTTGGGAATATAAAATAATCATATCCAACATATACCAGTCATTACCACCATGACTGCCCAACCAAATTTTCTCATGATTAAAAGTAATGCTTGAGGGTTCTCGCACCCATGAGTATCTAAGCAACACTAAGCATGGCATATAATTACAGACTTATTTTCGAAAGGTTACTATTATAATTTTTGCTAGGGCGACAAGGTTCACAATTTCAAATATTCCAAAGGAGGGGTAATATTAATCAAGGTACACAATGGGATAACTAGAATCGTAAATTAAACATGTATTTGTATATAAAATAACAACATGCAATTTCATAATTTAAACAAAAATAATTTGCAGAAAGTGTAGGTTCAACATGATCAAAGTATTGACTCACCTGGTGCGGTTTACCGCGGTCTTGAGCTCACACAATGCTTTCTCTTGAACTTCTGGTCTTTATCTTCATTTTGCTCTTGATCTCGCTCGATCCCTTGACTCTTCAGAACTCCACTTTCTAAATTACGTGCTAGATGACTGAATACAAATAAAGGCAAATAACTCAAAAGATCCAAATAAAATCCAAATAAACTCGATTTAGCTTTATTACGAGTTAATGGGTGGTTTGGGTGGTTTGAGGCAAGGTCGGTGATAGGATACGATGACTCGATCTTTTTATTAATAATCCCTTTTATTATTTTTGTATTTATCAAGGAAGTTCCATGAGTTAGTTTAGATCTATGAGTTGGTGTACAAATCTAGTTGGGTATTATTTTGTCGAGCGCTAATATTCCGGACTTATACTATATACACGATGTATACAAATTTTATCTTATTGGATTAACTCATATTACTAGTAATTTGATATGTAGCATTTTATGTGACCTTATGATCTGGAGGTGCTGTGGAATTTTTCTGGTAGTGATATTTTATCCCTTAGCATTTGTCGTACGTTAATCTTAACTTATTTATGGCCGATGAAGCATGTTACATAGGATTACACTTCATCATCGTAACTTATTTAAGGCTGTCATTTAAGATTTTATGATCGGTGGTATAGCAATGATGATGTCTACATTTCTAATAGGGTTCAAGGTGAATGCAAAATATTTACTAATATGTTTACTAATGGACTGCATACATATCCTCCACATTCCTCTAATTATTTTCTTTTAATTAAGGTTCTTGTGATATTTAGACATTTATACAAAAGAACCATCTTAAATTTTCAGATTTAGAATAAATAATAGAGGCACATTAATTATTCCTAGATGATTATTAACTTAATATTAAGTCCTAAATAATGTTATTTACATTTTAATAAAATTTATTGGCTTTTCTAAATTATCCACAATTTATCCTTGATTAAAATGGGTTAAGAAAAATCAAAAATAAAAGAAGAAGAAAAGGTGCAGCCCTCTGTATTCGAACCGCAGACCTCAGGCCAGTGTGCTTTCGGGCACGCGCGGCTAGCCAGCTGGGCTGTCGCCCTCATGCGAATGAAAAGTAGCGAGGTTAGTTAAAAGGTGTGCGCACGGGATCGGCTCGAAACAGAGCAATGCCGGCGGTGCTCGGGCTGGCTTCGCCGGCGGCCGGGAAGGCTAGGGCAACCGGGAAAATGCGTTCCTCCGGAGGTGGGGAGCCTGATGGGGAAGGTGCCGCGGCTCGGGGTGGCGCTAGGGGAGGTCGGCGGCGCTGAGAGCGGCCGGCGACGAGGGCGGAAAGGGGGCGGCGGCGCTGTGGCGGAGGGGAGGCGATTTGACCGGCGCAGGAGCAGCAGGAGGTCGGGAGGCACTCACCCATGGCGGCGGCTTGGCCGGGGAGGTACCGAGGCATGCTGGCGACGTGCACGGGCGGCGGAGTGGGGAGGTCGCCGTGGAGGGAAGGGGTCGGGCGACGAAGTGCTCCGCCGGCGGTTGGAGGAGGTTTGGGGCGCTGAGGTGACGCTCCAACCACGCCGAATTTGCCCGAGATGGTCTAGGTTGGCAGATCGTGGGTTCGCCGGAGTTGGAGAAGAGGCGACGACCGGCGAGCTTGTGGGGGCACCAATGGCTAATTCCTTGCGGTGGGAAGCAGAGGGGGATGTGGCGAGGCGGTTGGAGGCGCTCTCGTACCTTTATAGTCCCCGAGCCGACCGGGCGACGTGGAAGCTCTGACGGCCATGGCGGCAGTTGCCTCGGGCGCTGTTCGATGTGGGTGACGCACAGCCGGGATTCGCGCGACGAGGCTGGGCGCGGCGACGTGCACGATGCGATGGCGAGGACGGAAGCAGGCGGATGGGAGAGCGTGGCTGGTGGAAGCGGTTGCTGGCGCGTGATGGGGATGCGATGGAACGACGGGAGACGCGGGCGACGTGCGCGCACAGAGGTCGGTGACGCACGGGCGTGACGGCTGAGCAGTGAGAGCAGCGACGCGCGGTGATGGGAGCAGTTAGCGCGGAACCGAGATGACGCGAGCAGCAGCAATGGTCCTCGACTTTGACTGAGGCATACGGGGAAGAAGGCAGAGAGGATGAGGGAGAAGAGAGAGGGGGAGGCGTCGGTCCTAGCAACAAAGAAAGGACGGGAGCCCACTGGCAGGGGGGAAAGGAGTAAGAGGGTAGAGAAAAGAGAGAAAAGGGGTCCACGTGTAAGAATGAGAAAGAGGGAAAAGAATGACAAAACAAAGGCTTAAGAAAATCTGTAAATTTAAATTAAATTTTGAGTTCACATTCAAGATTAGTGATTTCAGTTCTTGCATAAAATTTAAATTTAAATTTTTAACCAATTAAAATGTGAGTTTTTTTAACACTCCTTTGGTCACTGCTTCTCTTTTATTTAAATAAATTGGATTTCAAATTTTTATTTCCATTATTTTATACTTTAATTTTTAATTTGTGTACAGATCCTTGGATTGTCCATTATTCTTATTTAACATCAATATTATTTTTACTCTTGATCTTACTTCTTAGTATATTAATTTATGTGTCACAAAATCAAAAAGATTTTCAATATTCAAAATAAATTCGAATGCCAGCAAAATGCAAGAAAAAGTTTTAAAACTTCCATCTTTCTGAAGATCCGAATTTTAGGATGTTACATCGATAAGCCATGGTCGGTAAAGCGATTGAAGTAGCGTGGTGGAGTAGGCATGGTCTAGCAGCCGTAATCGGTGGTGTGGTCAAGCAACTGTGGTCGAATAGGTATGGTCGAAGGACACAAAGTAGGACTTGTTGAAGGACTCGAAGCAGGACTCTGGTCAAGTAGCAGTGTGTCTGCACATACTGGTTCGTCCACTAAGTTGAGTGGGTTGGTTAGTGGAGCGAGTCGTTTGGGTAGTGTGCAGAGTGCAAGTCGTGCGGATCATGGCCGGAAGACTCGGGCATTTTTGTTAGTCTATTTTGTGTGTAAACTAAGACTATAAATACAATAGAAAATGGAACAGCTGAAATAGTATTACACGCGCTAAAACTCTCGAGTCTTCAATTGATTGAAAAGTGTTTGTGTGTGTTACGACCACCATGAGCGTGCGTTTTGATCCATCCTTGGGCCAACACGACGGAAACCAAACTTGCAGACACTGGACCTGGACTTCGGGAGAGGGTGGGACCTAGCCAAGAAGCTCATCTCGGAATGAGGCCAATAGCATCTGTCCGTTGCAGCGGTGTTGCGGCACCCATATTTTCTTCTAGGTGGCGACCAGGCCACGGCCATCTTGTTGATGCTGTCACCTAATGGGGCCGAAGTGACATGTGGTGACAATTGCGATGCGACGAGCAATTGCAGCGCGCATGGCGCAATTGACGATGCGGTCAATGAAGGCAGGCACACGTGGCGGGGCAGGGGCTACATGGGCTAGGGTGCACGTGCGTGCGCACATGGCACGGTGCAAGCGGCGCGGGTTGGTCGACGCCTAGTGCAAGACCAAGAGAGGAAGGGGGGGTCGGGCACGGGGCAGTGCGGCACACACAGCGAAGTCAAGTTGGCATGGCCAAAGCATGGGAGGGGAGAGAAAAGAAAGGGTAATCGCCAAGTTGGCGTGTAATCCTTGCACGGATTCAAGTAGGAGCGATACTCCTATGAGAGTGCTCTAACAAGGAGTAGGGGAGATCGCCAAATTACCGAGACCTTGGTGTAAAAATCGGGTGTCTCTTCACCCCTTTACGTTTCTGCATGTAATCTCTTGATCTTTCAATACCTAGAGCACGACTTGTGTTGGATGGGACTTGGTTGCAAAACTTTGGCTTCATTCTGCTATGCGCTTGGAGAAAAAATGGGTTTAGAGCTGCCCATGGAGCACGGCTACGTAGGGCTGGCAAAAAAGCTCGGGCTCGTGAGCCAGCTCGGGTTCGGCTCGAGCTCGTGAAGGCTTGGCTCGACTCGTGAATGAAACGAGCCGAGCCGAGCCAGTAAAAAAGCTCGGGATCTAAACGAGCCAAGCCCGAGCCAGCTCGCGAGCCAGCTTGGCTTGGCCCAACTGCCCGATGGGCCGTGGCCCGATCGACCGACCGCCCAAATGCCCCGACCCCCGACGCCCCGAGGGCAGCGATGCCTCCTGCCGTCCTACGGTCCTGCCCTCGCCCTCCTCATCTTCTCGGTCTCTCACTCACGCGCCCGGCGGCCGGCGCCCCCTCCCCCTCCCAGCCTCCCCCACTCGGCTCTCTCTCTCTCCCTCTCGGTCTCTCCACTCACGCGCCCGGCGCCCCCTCCCTCTCCCTATTTCCTTGCCCCGGCCGACGCCTCTCTTCGGTTCCTCCGCGCCGGCCTCTACTCCGGTTTCCGGCCTCCGCGCTCCCCTACGTAGCTACGCTCGGCCCTCTCTCTCTCCTTCCCGGACTTCCCCCTCTCCTGCGCCTCCTTGCCCGTCGGCACTGCTTGGTGAGCCACGACCCGGCTGCTCCCTCCTTGCCGCTCGGCGCTGCCCGGTGAGCTATGGCCAGATCCGGCCGATCTGGTGCTTTTTCCCCATATCCTACCCCGATCTATCGGTTTTAGTTTGCTATTTTTGGGTTGCTCTAATGGTTTGCTCGAGGTGCTAGGCGCCGCCCGTACGCCGGGGAGTACACGGTGGTGGTTGGAGGTGTGGCTATGCCGGTGGTAGCTGGGAGCTCGGCCGGCGCCCGACGGTCGCACGCAGCCGCCATCCTCGTCGGTATTCGGTAAGCCTCTTCTCCCCTCTTCTACCTCTGGTGATATGCTTGGATTGGTTCCATGTGTTCTACTGAGGATGGATGCTTCATGCTTATGGTTTCTAGTTCAATGTTGGCTATAATGGATGAATGTAGTACATGGATGGTGATTTGTGGGCTTTACCTTTACTGGTGATTGCGAGAAGGGTTAGGGTTTGTGGCTGGTGGTGGTGGTCGCTTGCTTGCGGTGGGGTTGCCGTGCCTTCATCTTCTTGCCGTGCCTTCGTCTTCTTGCCGTCGGTTCCCCTCCCCTCGGTGGTTGTTGGCTCGCGAGCCGGCTCGAACTGGCTCGAGCCGCATCACGAGCCGAACCGAGCCCACAAAAAAGCTTGATACCCTAACCAAACTGAGCCGAACCGAGCCTCCATTCCACCAAGCTTTCACGAGCCGAGCCGGGCTGGGCTCGGCTCGGCTCGTTGCCACCCCTACGGCTACGTGCATACGTGTATACTTGGCACATGGTGTACCCATTGTGGGCCTGTTCGGGCTGGGCTCGGGCCTCATATTTTAGCCCGAAGTGATATTCGGGTCGAGCTTGGGCTTCAACCTGAAAAGTCTGTTTCGGCTCGGCTCGGTAGCAGATCTATTATTCTTTTGAGCTATACCATACCACCTTATTAGTTTCATTAATGAATCGGCTGACAAGTCAACAGACGTGGTCGGTCGGAGGCTCTCCCTCGTCTCTTTCGACGATGTTCAACTAATTAAGGCAGCCTGTACGTGTTTACCTCTCTTAAACCATTGGAACCGTACGTGTTTCGCCTTAGGAGACGAGGATGCACCACCTAATTACCTACGTACGTACCTTCTCCTTATAAAATAAATGAAAAATGGATGTACTAGTATTATTATTTATAAGCAGCTGAACGATCGCAAGTTGGAAACCGAACATCAAACACGTTACCACTGGCGCGCAAGTTGAATTTAGTCAATCACTCTCTCTGAACTAACTAGAAGTAATTTTATCTTCCTGAAAAACACACAAATAATATGTACATGTATGTGTATATTTGTGTGTATATATCTTTGCTGTTAAAATAGATTATCCGTGTATTTGACCCTTCCAAGAAACGTCCGGCAGAACAATAAATTCTGCCGTCTTATGTGGGAAAGACATGGGGTGTGAAACAAGAACCTCTTGTTTTGCTTGACTTGAGGTCAATGCCCTCAAATTCCACATATCCTATCAACCACAGGACGATCGAATGCATATGTACGGGGAAACCCAAGTCGCAATCTAGCATGGCTGCAGGACTAATTTATCCTTAGTTTAAGCTGATCTATCAAGCAAGTTGGTTAGCCTCCCCTTGTAACTGCACTCTGGAGAGAACCAGTCAAATTAAGTAGACAGTTCAATCCAAAATCACATTTAGTGTAAACTTTAAAATCCAAAATCAAATGAAGTAGAACTTTGCATACACCTTACTGAGAGTTTCAAAACCCTATTCTATCTAAAGGTCGTATGGATATGGGCTAAAGTTTCAACATTTCTTCAAAACATGTAGAATTGCACCAAAATAGGGCAAATCTCAAAAACTTGATAAACAATTTGCTGGTGGTTTAAAAACAGAAAAGATGGTTCTAAATATAGTATCACATGTCACAATAAGGAAGACCACCTAACGAATCGAAGTCAAAAAACCTCGGACAAGATTCCTCAAAAAGGACTCTAAATCAAGCAAAAACCAAGCAATATAGAAATATTGCAAACCACATTGTCTAGATGGATAGTATTTGATTTGCATGAGTCATCTTCATCACCTACACATACTTGGCATGCAGCAAGATCAAGAAGGGGAGAGAAGAGGTGAAGAACCAGCAAGAACGAGAGCAAATCAACCAAGACAAAAAAAACTTTATAAGAGATGAACAGAGTTAATTATATTGCTACTTGAGGAAAAAGATTTCACATACACTCCATAAGAAGGACAACAGCGTCGCAGTTTTGATCCAACGAAGTTTTCGGTATTTGGCTAACTACCAAAATATCCTCGTCTTGACCTGGTCATCTCTTTCCCTTGTAAACAACGCAACGATTGCCACATGTAGGTGCACCAATGCCTTACTATGCATCGGCAAGTCTCTCCCACTCCAGTTGCTACTGGACCACATCTCACCTGGACCAACCAAACCACTTGGTGCAACCGATTGATCAAACATTGAGCTCAACCATCTCACCCAGCATCATTGACTGTTCTAAACCTTAGTTTCTCCATGAGTGTAGTCCCGGTCCTCATTGTTGACCATAGTTGACTCAAAACTTCCCTGCACATCTAAAAACCAAGAAATTATTTTTAGGTATAAGTTCTTTACAATTTGGCCCACGTTAGCTCAAACATGCTTCATGCAACATGAATGCACTATCCTAGAACCAATTTACCTAATCCATGATCAAATTCCTAAATTTCAAAACTCTCAACCGAAAATTCAGAACAGTCAGTCTGATCACCAGGTATGGGTAATTTGATCGCTCTGCAGGGCCGGTCTGATCGCCAGGAAGAAACTATTGACTAAAAATCTAAATTTTTCACACATTTAAATTTCTACTCTACACACATTGACAATAATTCATCACAAATAATATTAAACCTTATCATATGGTCCTCGCCTTCCCCACACACTCTCCCATTCACTGCCCATCCCTTGCTCTCTCTCTCCGTGCATGGAAGACATGGGAGGCATCCAAAGGGCGATTAACCGTTATCAAAATTAAAGCACAAGAGTGCGATTACAAGATTGACAGGGGAAGTAAGGGTTGGCAGGATGCAACTTTCTCAGAAATGTAATTTAAGACGACCGTAACTAGTGATCGACTTGAAACAAGCAATTGCTTCGGTCAACCAAATATAAATAGTGTACATGTGATAAGAGTACCCCAAATCGAGGGTAATTAAGTGAACTAATGCTCAAGCATATGGAGTATTTTAATTAAAGTTGCATATGCTGGCTACGCATATATAAGAGCAACTCCAGCAGTAGCCCTCAAAATAGGGCCTCTACTTTTTATTTGAGGGCTCCCCCTACTTTTGAGGACTCTGTTTTCTGGGCTGCACTCCAGCAGGAGCCCTTGAGAGACCATGTGGTCGTGACTCCATGTGAATGATGAGTAATTGACAAAGGTTTAGGATAGTCGAGTCTGGATTGTGTGGTCGGACCATGCCGTTGCGTGGTGCAACGGGCTTGGTCGGACTTGGTCAAACTTGGTCGTATGTGATTAGGTTGCATATTCCGATGATTCGACAGGTTTGGACTTCGTCATGAGTAAGTATGATGTGCTTATGCTATTTACGCTTTCATGTATCGAGCGGTGCTATGTGACGTGTTTCTTGTCTGTGTGACTGCAGGACGTCGAGGCGGAGTCGTGGTGAGACACGAGGTGACCGGACTAGACACAGGCGGTGTCGAGGTCAGAACGGTCGGATGTGTCGAAGACGGCGAAGATTCGATGTGGTTGCGAGTCGTGGACGACAAGGAGCGCGGAAGCTTCCCGGAAGGTGCAGGAGGGGCGAAACGGTGATTTCGCAAGGCTGCACAAGCGGGAGTGGGCTCCGTTGGATTTAGCGAACGTAACGGGGTGGAGACCCGTTAGCCAAGCGCTATAAATAGGTGGAGGGGGCTGCATGCCTTCCCATGCATTCCAAGTTGTTGTGAGGGGTTGTTAGGGTTTGCTTTAGTCAAAATGGGCTTTAGAGAGTTGCTTTGGCTTTAATCTTTAGTGGTTGAGAGCAGGAAGAGGGCAGAGGTTCTGTTGTCTTCCTTCGATGGTTTCTTGAGTGCATCTCCTCCTTCAAGAATGTAGAGAGTAGATGAGTTCTTGGCTTGGGGAGAGGGAGAGATTGGAGTGATGTGCATGTAATCTTCCTTGTTCTAATGTCCATGTGTATCGGTACACCTCTGTATCCCTTTTGCTTCAATGAATGAAAATCTGAAGTTTGATTCTCTCAGTTCGTGCTCTCTGTTCTTCGTTTCTCCTCATTTGGTGGTTTCTTGATTTTTTGAGTTTCTTGTTGTTTCTTGCTGGGGAGGCCCAAAATGGGTTGCTCTATGTTGGGATGATGCCTCAAGATCATTTGATCGAGTTTCCCAAGAGCAAACTTCGTTTAATTTCATATTTGGATTTTTGAGCCTCCCTGTTCTTCATTTCCTCCTTCTAGGGTTTAATGAAAATCTTGATTCCCTTCGCGAGATGGCATGCAATTTGGCATGGAGAGTCCAGAGGCTATCTAGAAGCTGTCCTCAAAGTTTCATAGCCAAAGGATCAAAGGTTGAGGAGTAATTTGGTTTTTGGCTCGGTTCTTGCAAGATTTTAGATTTTTACCTAAAATCTGAAATTCTTGTTTCTTGGAGTGCTTTCTCGAAATTGGTTCTTGGCTTATTCTTCTGGGAGTGTTCCCTAGCTATCCTCAAAGTTTCCCAAGCCAAAACTCCAAGAATCTTTCCGATTTTCTCAGTTTTTTAATAATCCTGTTTGCTGATTTTCTCGAGAGGTACTACCGCTCCTCGAGAGGTACTACCGCTCAGCGGTACTACCGCTCGGCCCAGCGGTACTTCCGCTTGCAGTCAGACTTGCTCTGAATTTATTTTTCTTGACTGTTTCTTTCAGGATCTGGTTTAGCCTTGTTGTTGTGACTTCCAGTTGTGCCTTTCTTCTTTCTTCATAGCTTCCATAGCTATTGTAGAAGAAGCATAAATGTGGATACTTGAGGGGCGAATTTAATTTTGGAAAGCGACATTCACCCCCCTCTGTCGCCATTTCGGTCCAACAATTGGTATCAGAGCCGGTTAGCTCTAATCAATAGATCTTAACCGGTTTCAAGAGCCATGGCGACGGACAAGTACTCGACCAAGCCTCCCGTCTTTGATGGCATCGATTACCCCTTCTGGAAGAGCCGAATGGAGACATATATCCAGGCTCAGGGGTATGCCATCTGGCGAAAGGTCAAGGTCCGGTTTGCTGTTCCTGCCGATGAGAACATCAACGCCGGGAATATGGCTGATGTTGAGGCAAACGCTAAGGCAAGGAACATCATTATCCAGGGCCTAAGTCGTAGTGAGTTTGACCGCATATCTCATCTCTCGTCCGCCTTCGATATTTGGGAGACCCTCGATGCGTACCATGAGGGCACCACCCAAATAAAGACGGTGCGACAGGACCAGTTCAAGCGAGATTACAACAAGTTTGAAATGCTCGCTGGCGAGTCCCTTGATGAGTGTTTTGCGCATTTTCACAAGATCTTGAGCAACCTCCGAGCGGTCGGTCTCACGTACCCCGACTCGGATAACGCTCGACAGATGCTCGCTGCACTCGATCTTCGTGTTTGGGAGATGAAGGTGACTACCATCAAGGACACTACGGACCTCTCGACTTTGACTCTTGATGCGCTGTACTCGCGCCTCAAGACTCACGAGATTGACATTGTCTCTCGCAAGTCGAAGTCACAGTCGATGGCGTTAGTCACCGATCCCACGTTGGCTTCTGGTCTTTCTTCTTCCGAGTCCTCTTGCGGATTCTCCCTTGCCGCTCTATGTGACATAACTGATGATCAGTTAGAGCAGATTGCGGATGAGCAGCTGGCCCTCCTTGCTCGAAGATTCTCCCATGCTTACAAGGGGAGGAGGGACAGAAAGAGAGGAGGACCCGTCATTTGCTTCGAGTGTGGTGGCCCCAACCACATTCGGGCAAACTGCCCCAAGCTGGAGAAGGGCAAGAACGACTACGGCAGTTCGGGCAAGATCGACTACACCGACAAGAACCGCAACAAGAAGCCTCCAGCTCCTACACAAGGCAAGAAGAAGTTCCGCAACCTTGGCAAAGCCAAGAAGCTGTTCCATCGCGTCCTCACCGCCTTCGATGACCTCGACCTCAGCGAGGTGGACGGATGGAGCGACGACGACGGGACGGGTGACCAAGACCCCAAGGGCGGCGACGACTTCTCCGGCATGTGCTTCATGGCTCTTGAGGGTGAGCTGAGCGACAGCGAGCTATACTCCCACTCGGACGAGGTATGCCCCACCTACGACCAGCTCAATCATGCTTTTCTTAAGCTAGGTGGATTTCATGCTAGAGCTAGGGCTAGGTGTACTGAGTTAGAGAAGGAAGTAGATAGATTGTCACTAGAGATTATTGCTCTTACATCTACTCACTCTAGTGATGATTGTGATACATGCTGTGCTCTTTTGGGTGACATGGAGAAACTAAGGACCTCGCATGATAGTTTGTCTTCTGAGCTTGATACGCTTAAGGTGGAGAACATTAGTCTTCTTGTTGAGCTTGAGATGAGTAGGGTAGTTCCTGTTTCATCTACTACTGTTGAGACTAGTGCTTGCACCTCATGTGAGGATAAGGACAACGCATTTAGAGGTCTTTATACCATGTTGTTCGATCTGCCCGAGACTTGTGAAAACTGCAATAATTTGAAGATGAACCTAAAACGGGCAGATCATAAAATTGCTGAGTTGCATGCTTCTTTACTTGAGCCTGTTGTTTCTTGCACCAACTGTC
Source organism: Dendrocalamus latiflorus (assembly GCA_017311315.1). Taxonomy (NCBI): domain Eukaryota; kingdom Viridiplantae; phylum Streptophyta; class Magnoliopsida; order Poales; family Poaceae; genus Dendrocalamus; species Dendrocalamus latiflorus. The sequence goes on along the minus strand of CM029670.1, from coordinate 28,886,665 downwards.
CAAAATTGACGCTTGAGCTTGAGTCCGTTTCTAAGCAATTTCAAGAGATGGTTGATCGTGACAACAAACTAGCTCAGTTTGCGACTAAGGATCCTGTTAGCTCACCATGCATTAGTTGTGATAAACTAAAACTTGAACTCGTTGCTTTGAATGAACAATGTGTGAAGCTAACTAATGATTTACTAGAGAAGCCATCAACTCATTGTGATGTGACTGCTGAGGTGGGGAAGGAGCCCAAGGGTAAGGGGGAGACGTTTAGCGACGTGAACCAACTGGCTAGTAGTAGGACTATTCCTTCGGAGTCGGCTGTGCGTGCACAAGCCATTCTTTTCTCTACTGTTGGTTCTTCTTCTGCTCCCTTACCTTCTGCTGTCTCTTCTTCCCCCTGCTCTTCTTGCACCTCTCTCTTTCGGGAGTGTCAGTACCTTATGAACACTCTCGAGAGATTTGTAGGCGGCAAGAAGAAGCTCAATCTTATTCTAGACCAATCTAAGATCTGCAAATTTAATCAGGGTCTAGGATACGATTTCTATGAGGACACGAGGAAGCATCCACCTGCCGTGCTCAGACCCATAGCACCAGGTGTGATCGAGATTGAGCCCAGGACCGAGAAAGTCTAATTTAAGTCAGCGGGCTTTGTCCAGGGGATATCTGACAGTAAGGTGATCTCACCTGCTGCTTCGGCCTCTCAGAAGGCGAAGCCTCTTCGTGCTCATTGCACCTTCTGTCAGAAGGATGGACATACGATCGATCGATACTTCAGGCGTGCCAGGATCGCGCAGAGAGACCGTGTTGCAGCTCTTAGGCGTATTCAGGGTCAGCCCCAGACCTTGAGTGCATCTAAGACCAACACGAGGTCTAAGTTTGCTTCAGATGTTTCAGATGGGTTTGGGCAGCATCGAGGACTTGGTTTTTCCGAGTTTTCTGGTTTTCGTCCTAAAGCTCCTTTTGGTCGTGATTTCCGCCGTCTTGAGGGTAGATCTCATTTCCCCCGTCGAGATAGCTACCCGCGGCGTGATCAGCATGTTGCTGGTGTCTTGACTCGCTCCTCTGTAGCAGTCAAACCCAACAACAGCTTCGGGTCTGCACACAGACCTTCTGGCTTGTTGAGTGACAGAGAGCGTAGGGTAGATAGAGGTCAGTCGTGCTTGACTACTTCATCTGCTCGACGTGTTACTCAGTATTGGGTGCCAAAATCACTCTTGATTACCCCAGTGCTGAGACTTTACTCTCTGTTTGACTCAGGATCGCCCGGCAGGGAAGGGAAAAGTTTGGCTTATAGACTCCGGGTGTTCACGACACATGACCGAAGACTCCCGTTGGTTTTCTTCCCTTGCCCGTGCTCCAGGTGATGAGACGATCACCTTCAGAGATGCTTCTTCTGGGCGCGTCATTGCCAAAGGTACAGTGCGCGTTAATAATTCTTTCATTCTAAAAGATGTTGCCTTGGTTAGTAAGCTGTAGTATAATTTGCTTTCTGTTTCTCAGCTTACCGATGATGGTTTCGGGGTGAGCTTTAAGAAAAACGCTTGCAAAATTCTTGATTCTTCGGGTAGTCTGATTTGCGGGATTTCTCGTTTTGGGAGGATCTTTTGTGCTGATTTTTTTGAGTCTTCTGGTGATCCTCTCAGGTGTTTAGTTGCTTCTGAGTCTCGCGACCTTTCTTTCTGGCATAGGAGACTTGGTCATATTGGATTTGACCATTTGACCCGAGTTAGCGGCCACGACCTCATTCGTGGTCTGCCGAAGCTCAAGATGGTCAAAGATCTTGTTCGCGCTCCATGCCGGCACGGCAAGATGGTTGCCGCTTCTCATCCTCCGGTCACAGTGACTATGATCGATGCACCGGGACAGCTGCTCCACATGGACACAGTTGGACCAGCTCGAGTGCAGTCAGCAGGAGGGAAGTGGTATGTTCTTGTCGTGGTCGATGACTTCTCGAGGTATTCATGGGTGTTTTTCTTAGCCTCGAAGGATGAGACGTTTACACATTCCCGAGGTCTTTTCAGTAGGCTTTCTGTTGAGCTCCCAGGTGCCTTACGAGCGATCCGCAGTGACAATGGCACGGAGTTCAAGAATTCCTACTTTGAGAGGTTCTGCGATGAGACGAGTGTAGAGCACCAGTTCGCTTCTCCGCACGTCCCACAGCAAAATGGCGTCGTGGAGAGGTAGAACCGTACCTTGGTCGAGATGGCCAGGACAATGCTAGATGAGTACTCTACACCACGGAAATTCTGGGCTGAGGCTATAGCCACCGCGTGCCATGTCTCAAATCGAGTTTTTCTTAGGGCACACTTGCACCGCACTTCTTATGAGTTGAGATATGGGCGAAAGCCCAGTGTATCTCATTTTCATGTGTTTGGTTGTAAGTGCTTTATTTTGAAGTCCGGGAACCTAGATAAGTTCGAGTCACGTTCTTGTGATGGGATCTTTCTAGGCTACTCGACTTCTTCGCGGGCTTATAGGGTCTGGAACTGCGAGTCTAGTAAATTGGTAGAGACCTGCGAGGTGACCTTCGATGAGGCTAGTCCGGGGACTAGGCCCGATATCTCAGGTTCTTTAGATCAGTCCGAGCCATCTTCGTGGATGATGAGGACGATGGAGATGAGGGTTGTCTACCCGATCCAGTCCCTCATCCACCCCTCGAGGTGCCTTCATCCACTGCACCTAGAGGCGATCAGCCCATGCCTTCTGCTTCTTCTGGAGCTAGTGGCTCTGTTCCTACCTCGTCAGCTCACGAGGTAGAGGCCACTTCTTCTTCTCATCCTGGACCTCCTAGACATATCCAGAAAGCTCATCCTTTCGAGCAGATTATTGGAGACCTCTTTGAGCGTGTCACACGCTCAAAGTCTGCCACGTCACTTTTTTGTCTCCATTCTGCCTTCATTGCCTCCTTTGAGCCCAAAGACGTTTGTCATGCTCTATCTGACGAGTCTTGGGTCAATGCCATGCATGAGGAGTTAGAAAATTTCGAGAGAAACAAGGTCTGGTCGCTTGTTGAGCCCCCTCGAGGTCACAATGTCATTGGGACCAAGTGGGTGTTCAAGAACAAGCAGAGTGAGGATGGGGTGGTTATTCAAAACAAGGCTAGACTGGTAGCTCAGGGCTTCTCCCAGGTTGAGGGTCTAGATTTCGAGGAGACCTTTGCAACTGTAGCTAGACTTGAGGCCATTAGAATCCTGCTTGCTTTTGCGGCTTCTAAGGGTTTCAAGCTTTACCAGATGGACGTCAAGAGTGCCTTCCTCAATGGGTTTATCGAGGAAGAAGTCTATGTGAGACAGCCTCCAGATTTCGAGAACCCCAAATATCCAAACCATGTCTACAAGTTTTCCAAAGCATTGTATGGACTTAAGCAGGCCCCAGAGCTTCGTATGAGAGGCTTAAGTCCTACTTGTTGAGTCATGGTTTTGAGATGGGTAAGGTGGATAAGACCTTGTTCAGTCACCGGCATGGCACCGACATCTTGCTCGTCCAGATTTATGTGGATGACATCATCCTTGGTGGCTCTTCTCATGCTGTCGTTTCACAGTTCTCGGATGTCATGAGCACCGAGTTTGAGATGAGCATGATGGGTGAGTTGACCTTCTTCCTTGGCTTCCAGATTAAGCAGACTCGGGAGGGTACATTCTTGCATTAGGGCAAGTACACTCGTGACCTCCTAAGATGCTTCGACATGTCTGATGGTAAGCCAGTGTCGACTCCCATGGTATCTTCCGCCACTCTTGATCCAGACGAGGATGGTGAGCCTGTTGATCAGAAGGAGTATCGGAGTATGATTGGCTCCCTCTTATACCTCACTGCCTCGAGACCGGACATACACTTCACTGTGTGTCTTTGTGCTCGGTTTCAAGCTTCTCCTCGCGTATCTCACCGCCAGGCGGTGAAATGCATTCTTCGGTACCTTCGAGCTACCATTGACTATGGTATCTGGTACTCTTCCTCGTCCTGTCTTTCCTTGAGAGCCTACTCGGATGCAGACTTTGCTGGCTGTAGAATAGATAGGAAGAGCACTTCGGGCACTTGCCAATTCATTGGTACTTCTCTCGTTTCTTGGTCTTCGAGGAAGCAGTCCGGTGTTGCACAGTCCACCGTAGAGGCCGGGTATGTTGCTGCGGCTAGTTGCTGTAGCCAGGTGCTTTGGATGGCTTCGACCCTGCGGGACTTTGGGTTAGTCATAGATAGTGTTCCACTCTTTTGTGATAACACTTCTGCGATTAACATTGGTAAGAACCCAGTGCAGTACTCTCGGACCAAGCATATTGATATACACTATCACTTCCTTAGAGACCATGTAGAGAAGGGTGATATAGTGCTCCAGTTTGTGGAGAGTGACCACCAGTTGGCTGATATTTTCACCAAGCCTTTGGATAGCTCGAGGTTTTCAGCTCTGCGGGGAGAGCTTGGGGTGATTTGTCCCTAAGGGCTGTTGTGAGGGGGAGCTTTGTATTTTACTGCTTTATTATATTAATTATGCTCTTGCTCCTTTCTGTTGCATTGCATTTTGGGTGCATTCGGGATAGTCCTTCTAACATAGGTTAGAGTGGTCTTCTTGTCTAGCGTTTAGACTTCTTGCTCTTATCTTGTGACTCTAGGATGCTGCTTGTTAGCTGTCTCTCTTTTCTCTAGGTTGAGCTTACTCACTTCTTGTGGGTTCTAGCGAGGGTTGGGCCACCCTCGGGTAGACAGGGTACGTGTTTGCTCCCTAGGTTGTTAGCAGACCAGCTGATAGTCCTCGAGTCATATGGGGTAGATGAGAATCAGTCTGAGCCATAGTTGTCTCTATATCTTGTCTATGCTTTAGGGACTACCCTTTTGGTTTTTCTTGCCAGCTTCTCGTATTTACTGCTTTGGTTCAGGGGGAGTTCATTTGGAATCTTCTGGAGCTTAATATTGACCTAACTCAACTTGAACTAAAAGTTGCATCACATGTTGAGGGGGAGCTGGATCTCTTGCATGTCATTCTGCATTGTAAATACCTACATTGAGCCTTGATTATTATCCTTTCATGACATGTTTACATCGCTTTACATCCTGCCATGATTTGTGCTTCATTGCTAGATTGATCATGAATTCATATGTGTAGACTAGCTTTTGCCAAGATAAGTTAATTAAACTTGCTCAAATTGAATTAAAACTTGCCATGCTAGCTCACGAAATTAGTCTTTCTTGAGTTATCTTTTTATGATTCATGCCATGCCAAATATGCTGAGTTGAGCGTTGAATCTCTATTGAGTCTTAGATTGAGCTATTGTAGTCTCTTGATGCAGCATGAGTTAGTACAACATGTTAAAAAGCAAAAAGATCTCTTTTGTGCGAAAAACTGATCTCACCAATTCTTTCTCATGAGACGGCTTGCCATTGCACAAGGCATGAACTCAGGGGGAGTTTTGGATGACCTAGATCATCTCCTTAAGCTTCTTGCTTGGAGTGGTCGCATAAGGCTTGAGATCTAGCACATGATAAAACAAAAATCTGGTTGGCAACAATCATAAGATTTCTAAAGAAAAACTTATCATTTGTGCTCAATTTGCTAAAATTACATAGATTACAAGTACTTAAACAAATGTTTCACTCTTGAGTTTGTAGCACTCTAATATGACTCAATACTAGCTTCTTGGTTCCGCTTAAGCTTATTGTCATAGTTTGCATCATCCTTGGATACCTCTAGTTAGACTTTGATCATGGATGACTTGACATGCTCTCAAATTGCACTAAATACCTCTTGTCTGTGTGACTGCGGGACGTCGAGGCGGAGTCGTGGTGAGACACGAGGTGACCGGACTAGACATAGGCGGTGTCGAGGTCAGAACGGTCGGATGTATCGAAGACGGCGGAGATTCGATGTGGTTGCGAGTCGTGGACGACAAGGAGCGCGGAAGCTTCCCGGAAGGTGTAGGAGGAGCGAAACGGTGATTTCGCAAGGCTGCACAAGCGGGAGTGGGCTCCGTTGGATTTAGCGAACGTAACGGGGTGGAGACCCGTTAGCCAAGCGCTATAAATAGGTGGAGGGGGTTGTATGCCTTCCCATGCATTCCAAGTTGTTGTGAGGGGTTGTTAGGGTTTGCTTTAGTCAAAATGGGCTTTAGAGAGTTGCTTTGGCTTTAGTCTTTAGTGGTTGAGAGCAGGGAGAGGGCAGAGGTTCTGTTGTCTTCCGTCGATGGTTTCTTCAGTGCATCCCCTCCTTCAAGAATGTAGAGAGTAGATGAGTTCTTGGCTTGGGGAGAGGGAGAGATTGGAGTGATGTGCATGTAATCTTCCTTGTTCTAATGTCCATGCGTACCGGGACTCCTCTGTATCCCTTTTGCTTCAATGAATGAAAATCTGAAGTTTGATTCTTTCAGTTCGTGCTCTCTGTTCTTCGTTTCTCCTCATTTGGTGATTTCTTGATTTTTTGTGTTTCTTGTTGTTTCTTGCTGGGGAGGCCCAAAATGGGTTGCTCTATGTTGGGATGATGCCTCAAGATCATTTGATCGAGTTTCCCAAGAGCAAACTTCGTTTAATTTCATATTTGGATTTTTGAGCCTCCCTGTTCTTCATTTGATCATTTGATCATCTGGGAGTGTTCCCTAGCTATCCTCAAAGTTTCCCAAGCCAAGAATCCAAGAATCTTTGCGATTTTCTTAGTTTTCTGAAATTCATGTTTGCTGATTTTCTCGAGAGGTACTACCGCTCAGCGGTACTACCGCTCGTCCCAGCGGTACTACCGCTTGCAGTCTGACTTGCTCTGAATTTATTTTTCTTGACTGTTTCTTTTAGAATCTGGTTTAGCCTTGTTGTTGTGACTTCCAGTTGTGCCTTTCTTCTTTCTTCATAGCTTCCATAGCTATTGGAGAAGAAGCATAAATGTGGATACTTGAGGGGCGAATTTAATTTTAGAAAGCGACATTCACCCCCCCTCTGTCGCCATTTCGGTCCAACAGCCCTCAAAACAGGGCCCTCAAATTCATTCTTAACATAGGATCCACCCGTCATCCTCTTTCTTATCTTCTTCCCTATTGAGGAACTCGGCCATGTATCGGCAACGGAAGAGGAGAGCCGCCGAGCGGGTGCCGCGAGGGAGGGGCTCGCTGAGGGAGGGGCGCTCGACGGAGGAGGGGAGCCGCTGGCCTCTCGACGGAGGAGCGGGGAGCGCGTCGCGAGGTGTCGAGGAGCCGCAGGGAGGGAGTCGCGAGGGCTGCCGGGGAGTGATCTGTAGGGAGACGCCTCGCCGGGGACGGAGGAGTCTCGCCGAGGGGAAAATCGTCGGGAGCGGCCTTGCCCGGATGCTTCCGCGCCGGAAGACGAGCGGCCGGGCAGGGGCGGGCTGCCGGGCGGTGGCGAGATCTGGGCGGGGGCAGGCCGTCGGTGGGGAAGAGGAACCGGGCGAAGGCGGGCGGCGGCGCGGAAGGTCGAGTGGGCGCGGGCGGAAAAGCCTGCGCACGAGCAAAAACCGTCAAAACAGAAAAAGTAGGGGCTCCCTCCAGACCCCCCCAGGAATGAGGGCTCGAGGGGGAGATTTGAGGGCCTCCTACTTTTGAGGACCAGAGTAGGGGCCCTGCTGGAGTGAGTTTTTTTACCTCTCGGCCCTCAAAAGTAGGATGAGGGCTCAAGTAGGGGCCCTGCTGGAGTTGCTCTAAGTAGCTAGGCATGCACTCCTTGAGCTAGCAAGTAGCGCCTCGCCTTCTCTCTCTGCCTCGACGTAGTAGCTTGGTATGTAGTAATGGTGGCTGAAACAACACGAAATGCAAAACATATTTGAACTTCCTTTTAGTCTTGATTTCTTTTGATTCTTCGTCTAATCCAGAGCTTTCTTCACCCATTCACGCCTTTTTCCCCACCACATCATCCCCTCATCCATTTAGTGCACAGCTCAGCCGGTCAATACTATTCACCATCCGACAAAAGGCTGAGAGGCGATAGCTGCCATAACATTTGGACAGACGCCGCCTCCCCTAATTCAAACATCGTACTCCTCGATGATAGCATCCCTGGCACCCTCTTATTACCTCTTGACAGACGTTGAGCATGCCAAGCCGGGAAGGCCACTGCTGCCAGTTCTCATCTCTCACGACCGACCTCCCCACCGTAATCTTCGATCGCCTAGACCCATCCCTGCTGCCACACCTCTGCCAATCGTGTCAACCATCATACGCATCGTCTATCGCACCCCTGACAACCCTTAATTGCACCCTGTCCTCGTGCAAAAGTAGCCAAGCCAGAATTCACCACCGCCTTCCTCCCATGTCTCATAGCCAACCTGACACGTTGTACCTCCTTTTGATCGGCGCAATGCCACACCTAAGGAAGCAAAAAGATCTCCGAAGCTAGCCGCATCATGCCCTCTCGTGCCTTCTCGACCTAGCCATACATCGTCTCCCTGTCGGAACCTCCCCTGTAGCTGAACCGCCTTCCTCGCCCTATTTAAAGCCTCGAGCTCCTCCATTGAGATGCACCGGTGCCCAGGTAAGCCACCCACACCCTCAATTGCTCCAACGACCGAAGCCTCACCGATGATCACCGAAACCCCTGAAGTAAGCTGCCATTTCAATTCTTCATGTACATTGCTTTTCTTTTTCAATTCCTTTGGTTAGCAACTCCCTTGCAACCCTAGTAGTGCAACCGAAGCACCGCCTTAACCTTTATTGCCCTCTTTTTCTCCGGTGCCTTGATCTGTCATTGGGCCGCATCCATCCTCCATGGACAACCCACCTCCGACCACCGCCACCCGAGCTGATACCACCCGAGCCACCCATAGATGGTTAAACTACAGCCAACTTGGCCGAAGAAGCCTCCTGTAGCTTCTGTGCCATGCAAAAGTCCTATCAACTCCCCACCTTGTCGCTAGCCATTTCGTGCTTCCTAGACCCTACCAAGCCCAAAAATGGATTCCTCTTAGTCCCAGCAACCCATCCATGCCATCGGTTTTCATCAGAAGTCACTGTAGCAACCAGAAATGCCCTGTGATTTTGCTCTGCTCTCCATGCTATACTAACTAGTGGGATAAAGAAGATGAATAGTACCGACACGGTACTATAGCACCGACCTAGTATGAAAAGTAGCCAACCCGTTAGTGAACAATACAAAACCTGCCATGAATAGTACCAAACCCACAATGAACAGTGCATGTATGTTACTATTCATCCATACCTAAATATACAAAATATACTCGTTTCATCTGTTTCAAGCCTATCTACCCTTTTCTCAGCTCTGTTTTCCTGTATCAAACCCCGATAAACCCCAAAACCCGAAAAATGAATATACGGCCGTTTTGACTCCACAAAACTCATTCTTGACTTTGTTTGGTCAAATTAGACACTGGTGAAACCCTAAACCTCCTAGACACTGTTCCAAACCATAAGTTCAATGCGACCCCAACCCTTACTGTTCACTGATACCTCTGAGCCGTGAAATCCGTTTTCACCTCTGTTTAGCCTGAATATGCTCCAATGAAGCTCTAAACCACCCAAATGATATTCCGACTTCAAACCCAATACCGTCCATACCCACATCCATTTGCAGAAATCCATATTTCCCAAAATATTTTGTTCCTAGCTTATATTCTGCAAAGCAGGAACTTATTCATATTCATTTCTCATGCTAGTATACGGACTTAGTGAGCTGGTCAACAAAAGAACTACACAAGCAATTGAAGCAGGCCTGAAGCCTACGTGAGAAGACCAAAGATATTGGAAAAGGAGGCAAATCCTTATATTGATCATGTTGAACCTAATTTTCAAATGCAATATTTTGTTTTCAAATACAAATGCATGCATGCCTTTATTGTGTATATAGATTGCCTAGCTACACCATACAATGATACCTCTTGTCTTCCCTTTTGATATTACCTTACTCTTGTCACCATAGGATTATCACGATAGTAATATTGCCAAATAATGGTTGTATTTAGATATGCTTTAGAGATAATAGTAAATACAATACGAGCATTGCCAACTGAAATTTGCAACATGATAATGGTAGTGGTGACATGGGTTACCACTGGAAACAGGGAATTTTTATAAAATGATGGGAGACCCGGGTGAGAGGTTGACTTGAGACCGATGCAGGTACTGCCTGAGGTCTGGATTGTTGGTTTGTCTCACTTGAGTCGATTAAGGACCAAATCCGTGTGTGCTCATTTCTACACCCACCGTACAACCACAAGTTTGGTATGGAACGGACCTGGCCAACTAATTTGTTTTGTTTCAATATAGTCTCCTACGCCATTTGGGGGTGATCTACAGGGTCATTGCCCGGGGAGGATATGTTTGGGAGTCAACTATAGGGGTCACTGCCTAGGGGAGACTCAAAATGTCTCTGCCCTGAGAGAGAGTGTACTCATAATAAGCTAATAACGGAGTCCCTTAGCGCTAAGGGTGCATAACTCTAAAGCAGGAGACAATATCAAAACTAGCATTATAAAGGCATTGTTATGATTACTCGGTCATACATCTACGGAAATGTGTAATAGCCGATATTATGAGATAATCATATCTTGTGGGTAAAGTTATACACCTCTGCAGAGTGTTAATAATCTATTCGAATAGCCGTGCCCCAGTCATGGGCAACGTTTTAAAATACCACAGTGTGTAGTTTTCGCAAAATGGTTATTGGTGTGAGAGTATGGTAAAGGACATAGACTAAGGTCCATGGACCGAACATGTGAAATTAATACCTGTGAGGAGAGTTGCTCCCACATAGTGAAATTCTTATGGAAATTTTACTTATTTATTTTATTTTAGTTAAAGTGACTAAGTCATAGGTTTGAAAACTAATTATGATATGATATTGAAAATCTGGCTTCATATAAAAGAAACATAAAACCATCCTTTGATTTAACCTTGCATATAGATGATAGCCCTATAAATGCATTCTGCTATATGAACTTGCTGAGTACTGTTGGTTGTACTCGATCTTGCTATATTTCCACCACAACAGATACTAGAAGAAGAAAGAATACTTCAAGTTTACGTGTTAGGGTTACGACCATACTCAATTGTTCTTGTGGGGATTTTCTACGATTCTTCTGTAAGTTGAATGTTTTGGCTTGGACACCTATAAAGTTGTTAAAGTTGACTGTTATGTCCTATTTTAATCAAACTAACCCTATTTAAATGTTTGTGAGTAGGCATGATATTCCTCCTATCCATAACTGAACTTTTGGGTTGTTACGGAAGGTAACGATGGCCCTATTCCCAAAAACGGGGGCATTACAATGGCTCCCATAATAGCATCATCGTTCTGTCTCCTATTGTTGTCGGGCCTCACCGGCCACATTAGCACCCGATCCGATGCCAGCGGCTCTGCCATCTTGCAGGCCATCTACTGTTTGATGGCCGGCATGGCAACTACACCTCCAATGATTCCTACATTGCCAATATGACCAGCTCCTGACCAGGCTCCCAGATAGCATTGTGTTGAAGAACAGTGGCTCTTCAATGGCATGGCCGGGCAGCCGGGCATAGCATACGGCCTGGCCCTATGTGTTATTGTACCTACTACTATGATGGTCCAGCAAGCAAATGGGAGAAAAGGCCCAACCAAAGGTATCCCAAAGGTGGGTGGGTCGTATGACCTAGGCTTGGTCCAGATAGAAAGTCCGAGGGAGAGAAGCCAACTAAGAGAGACCTAACCATGTCTTGGCTTCACTATGTAGGAAATCAGCATCGAACATGTATTAGCAAGACTCTGAGTTATTCCCCAACTCTTATCTTTGTCCTGTCTATTTCTCTCTTCTTGTCCCCCTCCAAATTCTAAGCAACTTGTATCCATCGATTGTAATAGACTCTGAAATCCTGTGTTGATTAGTGAGATTCAGAAGGGGAACATAACAATCTAGTATCAGAGCTGAGTTTGAAGCCTTGGATCCACCTCGGTACTGCACAAGAACCCTAGCCTGGGCTAAGGAAATGGGCCAAATCGTGGAGCTCATCAAGGCAATCAAGGTCTAGAGTGAAGCGATTGTGGCTCAACGGGAGTCAATCAAGGAGTTGCAAGCGCAAGGCGGAGCCATATACTGATCCGTCGAGAAGATTAAGCCCGTAGTATTAGAGCTGCGACAATGGAAGCCAGAGATGGAGAAGACAACTGATGAATTGCGCTTTGAGATGGGCGAGTTGAGCGATCAAGTTCAACAGATCACTCACAACCTAGTGCTCACCATCCGCTCGGTGGAATTGCCTGGAATCCTCCCCAAGCCGGAAGCACCGTCGACTACCCCTTCATCTCGATTTGGCTGTGGTAGGAGGAGGCGTCTTGGACTGTTCCTGGTGGGAGTAGTTAAGAGCCTGATGGCCACCGTGATGAACTGCAAAACCAGAGGATGGCAAATGGGGAGATATCACCCTTGTTGTCTTCAGACAATGGTAAGCACCATCTACAAAACCTTTCTCATCATGGCATTGAGCACTCTAAATTTCCTATTAGGACCCCAGGGCATCATCACAACCCTAGCGTAACCTCACACGTTCCCATCCCCCTCACTCCTTCCACCATTGTTGTCGGTGACAGGTCTCTGCTACCCATTACCTCTACTGGTTTCACTAGTCTTGGCCCTCTTCATCTTAATAATGTTCTTGTCACTCCGCACCTTATCAAGAATCTTATTTCCGTTCGTCAATTCACTATCAACAACAATTGTTCCATTGATTTTAACCCTGTTCCCGAAACATGATCGCCAGGTGCAATAGCTTCTGACCTCTCGACCCCTTGTGTCTGCTGGCGTCTACCTCCCCTTCGTAAACACTCATCGCCAGCACCTCCACCTCCTTGTGGCATCGTCGTCTCAGGCACCTCAGCCATGAGTCCCTGTCTTGCCTTGCTAGTGCGTCTGCTATTGCTTGCAATCATGAACCTGCTGATACTATCTATCATGTGTGTCAGCTTAGTCGCCATGTGCATCTACCTTTTGCTACTTCACAATCTCGTGCTTTTAAAATTTTTGATTTGGTTCATTGTGACCTTTGGACCTCGCATGTCGTCAATGTATCCGGTTACAAATACTACTTGGTTATTCTTGATAATTGCTCACATTATCTTTGGATGTTTCTTCTATGACTGAAATCTAATACTTTTGCCACTATCTCTCACTTTTTCTCTTATGTTGCTACTCAATTCGACACTAAGATCAAGAGCATTCAGTGCAATAATGGTCGTGCGTTTGATAACTCCACTCACACCTTTTTCCTCACCCATGGCATTGCACTCCGCATGTCATGTCCATACACGTCTCAGCAGAATGGTAAGGCCAAACACATTATTCATTCCACTAATAATATTTTTTGGTCTCTTGTGTTTTAGGCCAGCATCCCTTCCTCTTACTGGGTTGAGGCTCTTCACGCCGCTACCTACCTTCTCAATTGCCAACCCACAAAAACTCTCAATTTTTCCATACCTTTTTTTGTGCTCTTTTGTGTTTCCCCTCCTACTCTCACCTTCAAGTTTTTGGCTGTAAGTGTTACCTAAACCTTTCTGCTACCACTCCTCACAAGCTTTCTCCTCGCTCCACCATATGCATGTTTCTCGGCTACCCGTCCAAACACAAGGGATATCGATGCCTCCTCCAATCAGGTCATCATCTCCTACCATGTTACTGTTGGTGATATGCCCTAGAGGCAACATGGAGATGTTGAATATATCACATACTATGTTTATGATACATTGCTTTGTTCCTTGAAATAGACATTATCATTATTGATCAATCAGTATGTGACTTATTCATGAGACTCTTAATGCCAAAATGTTGCTATTTCTAAATGATCCCTGATTATATATCATATGAGGAACAAATATGATTAAAAGATCAGCATATGTATTGATTGATGATCATGTCTCATGGATCATGGTATGGAGATACCAAATCAATAATATGGACATGTGTTAGTGAACATATGTTGGATAGACCCGCCATGAGACACTGTAGAGATTCCATGTGTCATCAGTTGGTCTCAAGTAGTGTTTATGTGGAATCCTTAGACTTGAGATCATCATGGTTCCCAACATGCGTAGTAGCTTATTTTGGGACTACTAAACACTACTCCGTAACTGGGTAGTCATAAAAGTAGTCTTTGGGTTTGCCATGAAACATGTAGTGGGATGTGAATGATCAAGATAGAATTTGCCCCTCCTTATGGGAGAGATATCTCTGGCCCCCTCGATGTAATGGATTATGAAAGTGCATGGCCATGCCAAGGTGATTGAGGAGTCAATCACGAGTTTATAATCCATCACGGAATCAAAAGAGTGATTGAGCTATTAAGAGGATGACACAGGTCTCACCTTGAGCTTAATCTATATCGTGAGGCAAAGGGATTCGTACACGAGAACATTACAGGTTCAGCCGATATGATCTTTACGTATACTTTGGGGTTAATATGTCTTACTAGAGCCCGCTATTAACAGGGTGACCGAAAAGGCGTTTCCGGGTCGCGACCACGTATATGTGAACCTACAGGGTCACACACTTAACGGGTTGGAACACTAATTCGAATGTGATTCGGATGTGGGCTCAATTCGGATAGAGATCCGGATATACTCCTATTGGGCCTCGGTCCACGAGGCCCAAGTGAGGAGGTCTATATATATGGAGGCGACGGGCTGAGGGGTGCATGCTTCTGTTAATCCCGAGCCAAACCCTAGCCGCCACCTCCCGAGCCAAACCCTAGCCACTCGCGAGTGCTGGTACACTCGCGATCGGCGTTCCAGCCCCAGACGTGTGGATACCGGTGGAGGCGCTGCTCGTTGCGGCGTTGATCGGCATCAACAATCTACAGATTGGATCTTGCACGTGGTGTGGTTGATCGCGTGGAGGAGACGATCTGTTCGGGACGATCGGCTACTTCCACTACTACCTCGACGCGCGTGGTTGGATCGGCTTCTCCAACTCTTCTTCCGCTGCGCTGCGCGTCTAGTGGTAACGATCCATGATCCCTCCTTAGCATGATGTCCTGGTGTGCGCGGTAGAAAAGTTTTGTTTTCTACTATCGTAGCCTACGCGCATTCCTTCAGTTACGTTTGACAAGTCCTCTTTTCCCTTTGCCGAGCTCACCGCCCAGTCCTCCCACTGACCATGATTTTTTTATTAGAGCTTGATCACACACCGATGCCCATTGGGCCTCCGTGTCTTGTAGGTCCTGGTGTGACCTGCCTGCCCGTACACCTACCAGCCATGGAGCTAGATGGCGCTGCCTCCCCTACGCCGGTTGTGCGTGGCCCTAGCGTGCTCGTACCTATGCACATGATGCTAGCCAGCAATGCCTCTCCTGGCAGGGACTCCACCTCGCCCGTCGCTTCATCTGTACCTGTGGTAGCACCCAGTGCTCTAGCCATGGCTCCTCCCATGGTAGTGGAAACACACGGTGCTCCTACCGCAAGTCTACCAGTTGACTCACCGGCTCCTGGCAGGGTCATTCTACCGCAGCTTCCCCTAGGTGTTGTGCCACTCCAGTCAATTGAAAACTCTCACACCATGGTGACTCATGGAAAGCACAGTTTTCGGTAGCTACTCACCCACATGAACCTTCATGCTGCCACTCTGTCTCCTATTCCGACCACATACCAGGCAGCTCTCGCCAACCCTAATTGGCGTAGTGCCATGGAGGAGGAATACGCTGCTCTTCAGACCAACAACACATGGACTCTTGTTCCACGGCCATCTAATGGTCACTGGGAAGTGGATTTTTTGGCATAAGTATAATTCAGATGGCACTCTTGCCCGCTATAAGGCTCACTGGGTTCTTCATGGTTTCACACAGCGTCCTGGTGTTGATTTTGATGAGACTTTCAGTCCAGTCGACAAGCCGGCCACTGTTCGCATAGTTCTCTCTAGCCCTATCTCGGGATTAACCTATCCACCAGCTGGATGTTAAGAATGCGTTTCTTCATGGCACACTCTCTAAGACTGTCTTCTGTTCGCAGCCAGCTAGATTTGTGGATTCCTCTCACCCGGATTATGTTTGCTGCCTCAACAAGTCTCTCTGCAGTCTCAAACAAGTGCCCCGGGCCTAGTACAGCTATTTTGCGGCCTACTTGTGTCTCTCGGCTTCATGAAGGCAAAGTCCGACACCTCTCTTTTTGTGTCTCATCGAGGCGGTGACACTGTCTACCTACTACTCTATGCAGACGACATTGTGCTGGCTGCTTCTTTGGACAGTGTGCTTCGCCGAGTGATTGCTTCCCTCCAACAGGCTTTTTCTATGAAGGATCTTGGTCCACTCCATCATTTCCTAGGTGTTTCTTTTAGTCGTCATGATGGCAGCATGTTCCTACTCTCGACATCTTGGACCGCTCCGGTATGACCGCTTGCAAGCCTTGCAGCACCCCTGTTGACACTCATTCTAAGGTCTCCTCTACTGCTGGCGTTTCTATGGCTGATCTGACGTTCTACCGAAGTCTTGCCGGTGCTTTGCAGTACCTCACATTTACTCACCCAGATATTGCCTACACCGTACAACAAGTTTGTCTTTATATGCATGATCCTCGCGAGCCACAACTTGTCGTCGTAAAACGCATTCTTCAGTATCTTCACGGCACTATCGACCACGACCTCCTTCTTTACCGAGTAGCCTCTACGAATCTGGTTGTCTACATCGATGCTGACTAGGCTGGTTGTCTCGACACACGCAAATCCAGTTTGGGCTACGCCGTGTTCCTAGGTGACAATCCCGTCTCTTGGTTCTCCAAGCAGCAACATACTGTCTCTCGTGTTGTTCGAGTGTGGAGGTTGAGTATCGGGCCATGGCCAATGCTGTTGCTGAAGCGTGCTGACTGTGCCAACTTCTTCAGGAACTTCACAATCTTCTACGTTGAGTTACCCTCGTCTACTGTGTCAATGTTAATGCGGTCTATCTCACAACAAATCCAGTATAGCATCAGTGCACCAAACATATTGAGATTGACCTCCACTTCGTCCAAGAACGAGTTGGTCTTGGTGATGTCCACGTTCTTCACATTCCGGTGTCATCTCAATACGCTGACATCTCCACCAAAGGGCTGCCTACTTCTATTTTCACCAAGTTCTGGTCCAATTTGAACGTCCGCTCAGTCGACGCTCCAACTGCGGGGGTGTTAGAACACCTTGGTTAACATGTTACACTACTACAGAAAGGCTAATAGTAGACGCTAAATCACAGACGGTTTTGTGAAACCGTCTGTAATGTACACTATTACAGACGGTTTTAATTTGAAGGCCGTCTGTGGTATTTGTGGCGGGAAAAAGGAGTATCACAGACGGTTCTTACCGCTGAACCGTCTGTGATACTGGAATATTACAGACGGTTTGTATTAAAAACCGTCTGTGTTGTGTAGACTATCACAGACGGTTGTTGTTAAGAACAGTCTGTGAATGTTCACAGACGGTACATATTACATTGGTACATTGTTTACTGCAGTAGCTTAATTAGTTTGCTATTTGGTACATTGTTTACTGCAGTAGCTTAATTAGTTTGCTATTTGGTACATACTACATTGATACATTGTTTATTGCAGTAGCTTAATTAGTTTGCTATTTGGTACATATTACATTGGTACATTGTTTACTGCAGTAGCTTAGTTTAATTTGCTATTTGGTACATACTACATTGGTACATTGTTTACTGCAGTTGCTTAATTAGTTTGCTATTTGGTACATATTACATTGGTACATTGTTTACTGCAGTAGCTTAGTTTAATTTGCTATTTGGTACATACTACATTGGTACATTGTTTACTGCAGTTGCTTAGTTTACATTGGTACATATTACATTGCTTGTTGTGTTAGTATATAGTATATAGTATAGGCACATAACCCCTCTCTCTGTCCACATCACCCCCTCCCTTCTCCCCCTTCCCTCTACTCCTCTCCTCTCTTCCTAACATTGAGCATCATGTTTCACTTTTCTTACTTCCTCATCTTATCATTTAGTAGCGGGACGGCCAAGATTAATCTTGTACAACCCTACAATTTGAGAGCACAAATTAACCAATCAAGAACCACTCTAGTGTATATGCCACATAGACCTTCAAGGGGCATGAAGTAAGTGACATACTCGAGTGTTCCCGTTCAATGAATCGGATACACTAGTTTGTGTCATTTGCTTCATAGAACTTTGTTTAGAGACCTTGTAGTAATAGTATATGCCGACTACTGCCGAGATGTGATGTCCACTCCCACAATCCATCTTTTTCCTTCTTAAATGCAAGGCAATTTTATTACAAAAGTGCAAAAAAAAGACATTCCCAGATTCTTCGTGAGCAGCCACATAGCCGACTTCTTCGGTGAGCGACTATCCATCTGCTTCTTTCCACTCCTTTTCTTCATCTCTGGTCTCTGGATCACGTACGCCAATAGCGATGATTCTGAACGTACGCCAGGACTTGTGCCGGAAAACTATTCTTTGGTCTTTGCATGTGCAGGTTGGGCGTGGAGATGGTCATGGTCGGTGACGAGGATGACTAGGACTAAGAAGGGGAAATCTGAGGTCCAGATGGTTAAGGATGTCACGAGGTGGTTGGGCTCACGCTGAGCATGTAGAGATCAAAGGTGGATGATGCGTGGAGAAGCTTTCGGAGGTACGGTCCTGGAGGCTTCGACACGTGATGAGTTAGAAAAATTAGAATTTTAGAAAACTCGAGTTAAAAAGGGTTTCGGATCCCTTGAAAAATAGTGGGCCGAGAGCCTGGTTGAGATAAAAAAAAAAGTTTAGATCTAATTGGACGAGTTATATTAGGGTTGTGAGTAGAGATTGAATATTGG
Source organism: Dendrocalamus latiflorus (assembly GCA_017311315.1). Lineage (NCBI taxonomy): Eukaryota > Viridiplantae > Streptophyta > Magnoliopsida > Poales > Poaceae > Dendrocalamus > Dendrocalamus latiflorus. The sequence continues at coordinate 28,867,959 of CM029670.1, read as the reverse complement.
AAAGTCGATTGTATGAAAACAGAAAACGGAGACGGCGGCTTGGGCAGACTGTTGTGAGTGACAGCCATATCCGTCATTGAGAAAATAGAAAAAGTAGAGCGGCGGCTGTGCTTTTGGTTGAAGACTCATTGAGATGGAAGTTAGACGTTTTGTGGGGGCTCGCCGAGACATTGGCCGGAGAGATTAATCAGCAGGGTGTTCGGAGGCGTGTCAGCAAGCGTACGTATTCGGCTCCTTCACGTGTGCGCATTCAGACGAAGCCTTCCAACAGAGCAGGTGCATCGCGTCGTCAGCAGACGGCGTTCCACTGGCGGGACTCACCAGAGAAAAAAGGAATAATGCGTACCTGGAGACTCGCGCAGTAGCGAGATCCGAGATAAAAAAAAACTTTAACGAGGCACTGTAATCATCCACTATCCTCTGGTTGCCATCGATGATCCTATAGAAATATCATACTAATTTTATATTAGAACATTTATATCTCATATTTATAGACAAGATCATTCAAAAAATACACCTTATAAACTTGGACGAGAGATAAGATTTAACATAGCTTTGGGCAATTGAGCTAGCCAACCATCCAACTCTTTTAAATTTATATTAACAGAAAGTTATAAAAAGTAAAGATTAAAGTAACATTTCAAAGACCATAAAAAAGTAAATAACATAAAAGAAAAGGAACTAGAGGAAGTACTAGTGTGCTTCACCGGATTAGGCGAGCAAAAAAACTTGGCTAAGTTAGGTTTTGAGGTTTGCCAAAGGAAAATTTTACAGTATATTCTACTGGTAGTATAAAGATGTTAGTAGAATTAAAATCTGACCATTGATTTATAAGGGTATATTCGACTTTTGTTTGTAAATCCAAGGCATTCATCCCCTGGACATCCCCAAGCTCTAGAGGGATAATCCCAGTGAGGTGGTTATGTGAAAGGACCGACTGTATCAGCTTCTTCAATCTTCCAATGCCTCATGGGATCTCTGCAAATAGGGAATTGTTGCTCAAATCAAGCCGGTAAAGTTCATACAGCTCAACAAGCGACGGGGACACCGGCCTGGAGAAGTATTTGAAGCCAACACCTCCTGCAGTTCGATCAAATTCCCCAACGTCGCCGGCAAGTGCTCGGTCAGGTTGTTCTTGTACAGGTGCATGCTCTCCATGCTTGGCGCGGTGAACACGTCCTCTAGTATCTCCTCAATGAGTTGATTCATGGAGATGTCTAAGAACTAGATCTTCTTGAGTCCCCCTATCCGGAGAGCTGGTTCGTGAAGATCTCCATCTGGACTAGAGAACTCAAATTCCCAATGATTCTTGGTATCTTGCCAAAGACGCTTTTTGACAAGAGGTCCAGATTGACGAGATTGTCTAGCTTTCTGATGGAAGAAGGGATGCTATTGTTCAGGGAGCGGTTGGCGAGAAACAGTACACGGAGGCCGGTGAGGTCGCCGAGCCTCTCCGGCAATGGTGACGGCGAGAACTCGTTGTAGGCAAGGAGCTCCTGGAGGGTGGTGAGGTTAGCCAAGAACCCTGGGACTTGTCTACATGTTTCCATGATGAATCTAACCCTCTTGAGATTATACTACTAGTAGTGATGATGCTAGTATAAATAAATCTAAACTAATATGATACGTTGTATCAAAAAGAACAAAGGGCCCGTAAAATAGCTCTTGCTGAAAGCCTGACTATAGATGAGTTGAGGGGATGATATAGTGGCAGCAGGCCGTGGGTTGGTGGGCGGTGTGTGTATGGTCCTTCACTTGCATATGCAACAGAGGTGAATTTAGGAGGGAGATGAAAGGAGAAGAGAAGGGGTTTGGGGAAGAAGAGACAAGGGGAACTGGATACAGAGTCGTGGGAGGAGGAGGAGGCCAAGTCTTTCTCCAGGATCTCCTCTTCCTTTGTAATGCCTCGCCTCGCCTCACTTCCGTGGGCATGACCCAGCCCAAAGTCCATGGCTCAATCCCACATATCATGCCTTGGTTTACCTTACCTATAATAGACTGACGATCTTAATAGCTTGTTGCCTTTGCTTGAATGTGACATGGAACAGTACTGTATATTATTACCCCCCTTGCATTTGGTTTCACAATATTCGTCCGGTCTACGACCTACATCTGCTTCAACAATCTTTCCTTCCTCTTGTTACACACCAGACACAATCGAAGTATCAAGGCCAGGCGAAGCTTCGTTCTTCTTGGACAACAGCGGACAGTGGAGACAAGATACTTGGAGTACATTCCAGGCCGGCAGGAAGCACAGCAACATATTGTGAAAGTAACGAGACAACCATGCATTGCTTAGTCCCCTCATAACAATGTGCCATGTACTCATTTATTGGCTCCTTTGCACTAACCATATGGAGTTGCTCACTTGTAACCAAGTCCAAACAAGAGCATGTATATACTATCTCTCTATGCGATTGCCATTACCCTTGGCGATCGCACCTACTAATTTTGAACCCTTGGTGGTCCGGTCCATTCAACACGCTGCATACATATCATAAATGTTGAAACATGCACGCAGAAACATATTGATGGTGCAGCAGTTTTTGACCTGAATGTGCCAGCTGAAGGGGCTTAATTACAGGGTGTGAGCGCTCGAAATGCCTCAGTGTACAGCTGACCCAACTAGCTTCAATGCCGAGAAGAAAAATCGCTCCTGCTCCTACATGTCGTGGTAGTGTGTGTATCTACGAAGGTCCCGACCTGCTTGTTCTTTCCTCTTCGTCTGGTCTTCAGTGAAGCATCCACGACTGCTGTGGCCCCTAATGTTTCAATATGTATGCTCTCTACCAGTAGAACCACCACATAACCAACTACACCAGAAAAAATTAATTTAATAAGAAAAGAGAGGGTAATATGAAGAAGAGAATTTTTCACTAGTCAGTAATGCAAGTAGTGACAGCATAACAAAGAAGACATGCCAAGCCATATGACTTGAAGCTTACAATCTATCAGACAAGCAAGAAAGTACTGTACATTCATTATAAGGTCCCATGTTACAACCATCTGATGATGATCCAGTAGTTTGCACCAGCATAGAGCTCACATAGAAGTAGCTCTACTCATAGAAGACCATGCCAGATTTTCAGTGATAGCAAGAGAATGCCTGTTGGTTTCTAAACAAAAGATGCAGTCTTTAGTTGTGGACCTTCGGAATTATGGCTATCTTTTCAGAAACATAGTGCGGCAATGTGGTTACTACAATAATAGCCAATGATGATTCTTCCACCCATAGACACAACAGTGAACAGTGTCAACCAAGCTGTAAGGTGCTTATAGCTTGTAAGTGATAAATGTAATAAGGACGGTGACAATATTGATCCAATAGTTCCTTCAAGATACCTTCACACAGCCATCAGCTTTATTTCTATGCCTTGGTTTATCCACATTGACCAGGCTAACATTCTGTATCTGAAGATCTTGTGAGATACTGTGGAAAGAAAATTCATACTGGATTCTGATAGGAATAATAAGCTTTAAGCAAGTAAAAGTCAATTGATGTCCGGAAAAAGGAGGGTGGATCCATGTCATGAATGGACAGCTAATCTACAATGTGAAAAAGGGGAACAGCTTGGGGAAAAGACTAAGAAACCCAATAAGTCATGCTCGTAGGATTAAAATGAAGATCAATCCATGAAAATTGGTGGATTTTCTGATGCAATGTTTCTTCCTACCCGCTATATGCTAGATGCAGACTTCCACCTTATAATGAGAGGGAAGCTTTGCATGATCCAGTAGGATTGAATAATGTATGCGGGACTCTACGAGGATGGAGACCAGTAATGGACATGCTGAGAAAATATGGATAGAAAATTACGACCAAGCCAATATATAGCTGTTAAGGATAGAATAGTATTGTCATTCGTTTCCTTATATGCCTTGATTTCCTTATCTGTATATAGCATATTCCTCTGTATTACCCTTTGTACTCCCTATATATGTTGTCCTTTGGACCTCATGAATACAAACACAATATTCATAACATGGTATCAGAGCGAGGGATTTGACCTTGTTCTTCCGCTGCCTTCGACGCCGCCCAGGCCGTCGTCGTAGCCACCCAGGTCACCACCGCCGTCCGGACCGCCGTCGTCACCGCCCAGGCTGCTGCCGACGCCCGGGCCACTACCGTCGTCTCCACTCGATCCGGCACTACCCGCTTGATCCAGCGCCGCTCAAGCCGCCGCCGCTTGGGCCACCACCGTCGCTGCCGAAGCCGCCGCCGTCTTCACCTGATCCGACGCTACTTGCTTGATCCGGCACTGCTCGCCAGATCCGGCGTTGCTGCTGCCTAATCCATCGTCGTCGTCGCCCGACCGAAGCTGCCTCTGTTTCACGAGCTGTCGGCCACCACTTTGCTGACGGGCACTTCGCCGTCATCTGCCCGCACGTCGCCCCTGAGCCGTTGGCCGCCCACTCTGTCGACCGCTGCTCTGCCAGTCACCCGCTCCGCCGTCCGCCTGCTCGTCGCCTCGACGACGCTGGAGTAGAGCCGAGTCGACCATCTGTGATGGTTTGAGAAGCTTTAAGCTTCTCTTTTTTTTTGAAATAGCAAAAAAAAGGAAAAAAGGAAAAAAAACATAATGTTGATCTAACCGCCGCGCGGTCCAACGTCGCTTGTTAAACTTCGCTGCCTTGGTCACCGTGCTGTCTACCGATGGCTTCTATTACGTCTGCTACGATCACATTCTTGGAAACAAAGCTCTATGGGACGAACTACAGGTTATGGTCTTCTCTTATGGAGATCACACTGGATGGTCTCCGCCTTTGGGGACATGTTACTAGTGCATGCCCTTCTCCGCCACCGCCAGTTCAGCCTCCTTGTAGGCAGTCTACTTCTGCGCCTCCTGCAGCAGATGAGGCTACCAAGGAGGCAAAGGCTGCTGCTGACGCTGCTGATGAGGCTTTTCAATATGCCATTGACGCTTTCGAGCGTTGGTGTGCTGACGAGGCCCATGTTCGTGCCATCCTAGTGGTCAGCGTCGATGACTCAATCCAGCCAGACATTGTTGGTCTACAGTCTACTTGACAGATCTGGGAGTACTTGCATGAGCGATACCAGCAGAGCAGTGATGCTCAATTCTTTTCGCTTCAGCGTGAGTTAGAGATGCTTTGCTAGGGAGATTCTTCCGTTGACTTCTTTTAGGCCCTGGCAAGTATCTGGCGCCAACTAGATGAGCTGGCCTCTCTACTTTGTTAGGAGTATCACAAAGTGCAGAAGGCAGATCATGATCGCCTTCGTCTGCCTCCTTCGCCCAGAGTTTGAGCCTGTCAAAGCTCAGCTGCTGAGCCGCTCTCCACAGCTGACCGTTACAAAGACCCTTTCGACGCTTCAGGCTGAAAAGCTTCGTCTCGGGTTAGCAGCAGTCTGTTCCAACTATGCTTCTTGCCCCTTCTTCGACTACGACAATGATATCTGCTTTGACACAGCCTCTTCCCAGGTGCCTATCTCCGCTCCTGTTTTCGCATCAACTGGAGTTCAGTGCAACTACTACAATAACTTCGAGCACGACTACCAGAGTTGTGTGCTGCGGAAAAAGCGGAACAAGACATGTGGGGTGAGCAACCAAAGGGGGTAGGGAGGCCCTTCCTTCACAAGACAGACCAGCTCATCAGTTTCTGCTCAGAAAGGTGACTATGTTTAGCAGCTCTACCATGCTCTACTTTAGCAGCTCTCACAGCTCAGCGGGTTCTGCCAATCTAGCTCGGACATCTCCAGGTACCTCTTGGGTTCTAGATTCTGATGCCTCTTTTCACATGATACCGGACTCCACATCTCTCACTTCAGTAGGACTCCTGATTTTCCTATCTCTGTTCAGACAGTTGACGATACTTCCTTGGCTATCAGCTGTCATGGCATTCTTTTGTCCACTGACTTTTCTGTTCTAGCTATTTCTCATGTTCCCCAGCTTACCATGCAGCTTCTTTCGATGGGACAGCTCACTGATCTTGGTTGTCGGATTGTTTTTGACTCACACCTGTTTCGTTTAGGATCGACAGATAGGGATGGTACTTGGGATTGGCCGGCGCCGTCGGGATCGTTAGGGTCTCTATATTCTCGACCGCCTCCACCTTCCGTCCACTTTAGTTGCTCCTACCATGTCTGCCTCTACCGCCACTACTGCCACCACCTCTAGAGCTTTTGCATAGTGTTATCATCGTTTAGGACACCTGTGTGGGTCCCGTTTTTCTTCATTAGTTCGTCAAGGTGTTCTTGGACGTGTTACTGTTGACATGTTAATGTTTTGTCAGGGTTGTAAGCTGGGCAAGCGGCTACAACATTCTTATCATTCTAGTGAGTCCATGTATTCTCGTCCTTTTGATTTAGTTCATTCAGATGTATGGGGACCTATGCCTATTATCTCAAAAGGCGGGCATAAATTTTATGTAATTTTTATTGATGATTATTCCTATTTCACTTGGCAGGAGAAGAAACTAAATTCTACTAAAAGTAGATAATACGAATTATAATATGGATTAAAATTAAGTGGTATCGTAGTAGGATCATTATTTTACTCGTAAAATCATTAGAATCAGGTAGGATCGCAATGAAATCGTGATTCTCATAATAAACTATATTAGCATATAAAATTTAATATTACCTATTACTAGTTTAAGTTGTACTAGTTTAATTTGCTTTGTTTTATTATTTACATGTTGTTTATTAAAAATAATTAAATATGTTTCAAAAATTAATCTTAATTCAATATAACATGAATAATGTACTTAAATTACAAAATTAAATTTAAAAGTCTACTACAGACTTGTACATTTAGAAATATAGTTTAATTTTTATATAAAATATATATACTTTTAAATTTTTGATAGAATCATGATTCTATGATCCGATCCTATCAGACGAAAAACGATTCTATCTGAGATCGCGATCCTGACAACCTTAAAGAAGAAGAGCTATATTTTACTTTTGAGAAAAAAAATAAAGAGGAAAGATGGATAATTTCCTACGGGAAATTTTGTTGTCTTTGCAAAGTTACTACTATTCATTAATAATAATAACGATAGTGATACAAATTAAGATTTCTAAAATTAAATATGGACGGAAGACACACATATATAACTTTTTGTATTTTTACTCTATTTTGGAGTACTACTTCAATTTTTTTATATAGGAAGGAGTAGTACTACAAAGTTGGTATATTGTTCTATGTTTTTGAGAGAAATGTACGTTATTGAAAAACATGGAAATGGTGTTGTCGCCATCAGCTTCAACTCCGACGAAGAAAACCCTAACAACTCCAAGGAGAAACAAGCTACGTCTATCAAAGTTCTGCCACCAGACCAGAAAGCTTCACTAAGTAACAAATGCATCGAGTGTGGTAAAGCAGGACATATCGCATAACTATGCCCTCCATTACGACAAGTTAAGCGAGGAGCATGCTTCACATGTGGGCAAATCGGTCATTACTGCTACAATTGCCCAGTTTCCTACTGTTCATACTGCAAGAAACATCATTACCCAGACGACTACCTCACGAACCTAATAGTTGTAGGCGATGTGGAGACAAAGGACATAAGAAAAGTCAATATTCCACAAACTGTCCCAGCTGTGAAGAAGACCACCCACTAGGAGAATGTCCCACGAGCAAGGTCATGTTTTCTCTGCGAAGGACAAGACCACTGCCCCAAGGATTGCTCCCTGAAGTGTTGCCGACCAAGGCAGCTGAGATATAACGAATGAGTCTCTAAATCACCACAAGACTCATCATGCCTAGAACCTGCTGCTAGCTAGATTAACCCCACTTACTTCTACTCTACCGGAATCTCGGAGTCGAGATTCATTTGAGGGGGGTAGGTTTGTAACATCCTAAATTTCAAGTGTTAAAAAATATGGAAGTTTTAAAAACTTTTCTTGCATTTTGCTGGCATTCAAATTTCTTCTGATATTTATTTGATATCTTTTTGAGATTTGTGGCATGCAAATTAATAATCAAGAATAATCCCAAGTGCAAATAATGATCATATAAATAACATTACAGATCATGAATTCAAAATACCAAAATCTTGAATTCAAATTCAAGTCAATAAAATAAAACCAAAAGAAATATTGGAATATATATGTTAATGGTTAAACCAAAAATCCCTTCTTTTAATTCAATTAGTATGCAAAACTCAAAATCAATAAATCCTAATGTAAATTCAGAATTAAAATTGAAATACCAAATTTCAAAATTCTGATTGAGCGTTCTTTATCTCTTTTTCTCCCCTTTCCCTTTTCCGACCCTCTTACATGTGGGCCTAGCCCTTTTTCTCTCTCTCTTTCTCTCTTTTCTCCTCTCTCTGCCGCTGGGCCCGGCTCCTACCCCTGCCTCCTTCTTTCTTTTCTCCTTCTCCCCTTGTGCTATCTTCTTCTTCACTGACAACTCTCTGCCTCGCTCTCGTCAGTCGACCCTGCTCCATCCTGTTCCTCCGTCACCGAGCTCCTGCTCCCGTCGACATCACGTTCCCTCCATCATGCCCTGCCACGCCATTGTTCCCGTGTCACCGCCGCACCTTCCCCCGTCGCCGTCACATCGCTCGTGTCGCACATCGCCGCTCCACGCCGAGCACTATTTTTCGGTCGCTGGCCACAGTATCTTTACAGCGGCGCCCCCACGGCTATAAATAGCAACCTCGGCCTCCCCCTTGCGCCTTCACTCCTCCCCTATTTCTTCTCCTGCCTTCGCCCGTGCGCCAGCCGCCATGCGCAACCGCCGCTTTAGCCGCTCCAGTAAAGCCCCACCACTCCAACCACGTCACGGCATGCCCCAAGGAGTCTTCTACCTCCTTCCCGTTTAATTGGACTCTGGTGCCCCCGGCTCGCCGCACGGCCGTTCTTCCCCATTGCCGACCACCACTGCCGTTGCCAGCGCCATTCTTCCTCCAGGACACCTTGGGCCAATTCCTCCCTCGGGCACCATCTACATGCCTCCCTGGAGCATTCCCCACTGTCGCCGGAGCTCCTTCCTCACCCCAACTCGCCGCCGCCGACAAGCTCCTTCGCCGCCCACCCCGTCGGCTATACCCAGCCATCTTTGAACCTAAAGAGGAATATTTCCATGAATATTCCTTCATTATAAACCTTCTTTGGCACCCGTCTTGACGGATTTCCCTTAGACATTTAACACTTCGCTCCAACCCTTTTTACTCCGCGCCCCATCGACTTTGCATCAAATCACCCAAATCACCCATTAACTCGTAATAAAGCTAAACTGAGTTTATTCAGATTTATTTGGGCTTTTTGAGTTATTTGCATTTATTTGGATTCAGTTGGTTATCGTGTAACTAGAAATTGAAGTCCTGAAGATTCAATGGATCAAGCGAGATCAAGATCGAGGTGAAGATAAAGACCAGAAGCTCAAGACCAACGACTGAGAAAGCTTGAGTGAGCTCAAGACCCCGGTAAACCACGCAAGGCGAGTCAATACTTTGATCATGTTGAACCTACATTTTATGCAAATTACTTTCGCTTAAATTATTGAATTGCATGTTGTTATTTCATATGCAAATATATGTTTGTTTCAAAATTCTAGTTATATACCCATTAATAAACTTGTTAGTATTACATTCATTTGGAACACTTGAATATCTGAGCCTTGTCACCCTAGCAAAATTATAATAGTAAAACTTTCAAAAATAAGTCCATATTTAAACGCCATACTTAGTACTACTTAGATAATTAGGGGCACCAAAATACCCTAAGTATTATTTTCAATCATGAGAAACTAGTTTGGAAAATCATGGTGGGAATGACTAGTATATTTTGATATAACTATTTTATGCTCCCAAAAACCTCCCAACTTGCTTAAATATCTGGCAGATGGTTCATAGGCTAGTACAGTGGTGCACGAGAGTGTGGTTAGTGGTAGAACCATCCAGATAACCCTAAGGACTGGATCTTGTCATGACCTTCTGTGTAAGACAAGTATAACCACAAGTCTATAAAGTACAACTTAGCTTAGTAGATTTACTGGACTCTGAAAGTCATCTCATCTGTGGAAGAGGTGAGGTAGTGCAAGTGACTGTCTGTGCGACAACTTGAATGGGACACTCATTGAGGGGAAGTTTACCACGACGAGCTAGTCAGTGTGGGTAGTCCAACTGGTAGTCGTATAGGGGTAGAACATCCCGCACAACTTATGGGATCCGCTGCAAGTGGGAGAAGCCCATATGGGTGAGATGAGGGAAGGGGAGAGGTATTTTGAAAAGTTATTGTGATGGTCTACTCAACCGCATGACTAAGGAATCGTGTGGGGAAACGAGCGGATCGTCTCTTGTGAGTAAAGTGTACCAACTCTGCAGAGTGAAAACTATTCGAATAGCTGTGCCCACGGTCAAGGGCGGACATGGGAACTTAACCAGATATAGTTCTACTTTAAAAACAACTTTGTGGGGGAATTAGAAAAGTGGAGGGCAGTGAAAAATCCTGATTTGTGTTGCCGTGGGTGTCGTCCCAGTGATAAAGTAAGCTGTTATAACGCTAAAAGGTTAACGTATGGTGTAGAAGCCATGTAACGATAGATGGTATCTGAATCGCTATTATTATTGCATTCATTCACACATTATATTTTAGTTCAGATTGCTAAGTCTCAGGAAATTTTTATGTATCATATTTTAAAAGCAATTTAGGGAAAATAAAATAACCTGAGTCTTTCCTTGATAAGCCATGCATGTTATTTATTTGTATCCTGTGTATAGCACGGTGGTTGTGCTCACCATCACTCACTCAATTAATCCAGAATCAGGAGTCAGAACACTACGCTTCAGAAAAACACCTGGACATGATAGTGAAGAAGATGAAGGTGTTAAGAACTAGGTCGCGTATCCCCAGTTGACTGCCTGTGAGCACGTCTTGATGGTCCCACCTATGTGTTTCGCTTCTACTGTTGTATTTTATTGATTTCGGCCTGCTCGGCTCATGAGTAAGTCTACGTCTGACATGACGGACCAGACAAGCACGGCATGCACAGCAACTCTCATGTGGTAATACAATAAAAATTGCTTATGATTGGTAGTAAAATTACTTTGTTAGGGTTATTGTACTCTTCTGAGCACGGACGGGTGACTTGGCAGTAAAATTACTTACGATTGGTAGTAAAAATATTCGTTACTGATAATAAAATTACTTGTGACTAATAGTAAAATTGTTTGAGACTGTGAAAGAATGTGTAGCTCCGCTCGTTTCGGCTTCAGCTTTTGGCTTCCGGCTTATTTTTTACTATTCATAAATTTCGTCTTTTTCTGAACTTTTGGTTTTTTTTGAGCTTTTTTGCCGGTTCTTTTTTCCCGTATTTGTTTGTATTATATGTAACAGGCTAACATATATTTTTTTATATTTTTTAAGTTTTTAAATTTAATTATGCTAAATAAGCGTGTGTCAGCTACAGTGTTTTTTTCAGTCAGCTACAGTGTTTTTCAGCCATAAGCCACCCAAAAAAGTCCAAATGAGCACAACCTTAAAAGCTAATTTTAATAGTTCTTACTTGGCACTTAAGTTTCCTAGCTACTTATGAGCTATGTACTAGGTGGTCATTAGTCGTGCCCCAGTTGGACGTGAGTTATGTCTTAGCTAGCAACATTGGATAGGTTGGGTTGGAGTAGCCCCTAAGTTGGCTGGTTGTGACAGACCATGAGGGGTAGGGGCGGAGTCACCATCCGATGAGCCAGGGCAACTGTTTGTTTCGTGTGCTTGACGCGACATTACTTAACGACCAGATCGTGTTGCTCCTTTTGAGTTATCTTAGCAGTTCTATGCTTATTATCATCATATGATTAGGCCAATCCTAATAAGCTAATGTCCTGCTCGTTTCAACGATAACTTCTGGCTTCTGCTTTTAATTTACTATTTTTAGCTTAATTTTTTTCTGATTTTTTTAGCTTTTTTTTTCTCTTTTTTCCATGTTTCTTCGCATTGTCTATGATGGACTAACTTGTTTTTTATCTTTAAATTTTTTTAATTTAATTATGCCAAATAAACTATCTCAACTACAGTGAAAAATAAACTAGCTATAGTAAACAAACAATAATCTATCGTCAAAGTGAACACCCTAATTTTGGTCAAAACTTTTGGATGCAGTCAGATCTACACACTGTACAATATGACTACATCACACTAGCTTAGCTTTTTTTCTTGTGAGAGAAATCTGATCGAGAGCTTTATTCATCATCTATCAGAAAGTAAATTACTACATCCGAGACAGCGGGAGGCTTGAAACAAGAAAATCAGTGCTCGTAGCGACCCACTCGGTATGCACGCGTGCAAGCCATTTTCGCACATTAGCCTCCTCCTAAGTAAAAAATGGAAGAGACATGAACCACACACAGAGAGTACAAACTAGTACTAATATAAGTTCAACATGTAGATTAATCAACAGTAGTATATGACAGACATTATTACAGAAAGCCTAATACTAGACGCTAAATCACAAACGGTTTGACAAAACCGTCTGTGACCGACACTAACACAGACGGTTTTAATTTGGATACCGTCTGTGTTGATGGTGTCGGAGAAAACGAGTATCACAGATGGTTCTTACCGATGAACCGTCTGTAATATTCCAGTATCACATACGGGAGACATGAACCACATGTACTCCACACACACACACACACACACACACACACACACACATATATATATATATATATATTGACACAAACACAGTCGATCGATCAAAGAGGATCGCTGGAGAGCCATCTATCAACCATGGCAAGGCACTCCCTGGGCATGTACTCCGGAGCTGTGTGGCCAGCACCCTACATGTACATTAGTCGATCAATTATTTTGCTGAATTATATATTCTATTCTATTCTATATGCTAGCTAGCTTTGAAAAATCAATTCAAATCCAAGTTTAACTGAAAATATCCGCCACGTACCTTCACAGTTGCGTATGTCAAGTTATTGGAGTAGGTTCTTGTGAATCTAGGCAAGTTTAGAAGGAAAAAAACAATGTGCAAGACATCAATATAAATATATATAAAAACAGTTGTTGCATATATAATTAACTATGTATGATTGCACCCCCTTCCCTTCTCTCTCTCTATCAGTAGAATTGTGATTGGATCCTTACCCTACAACTTGGCCGGCAACATACCATGGTCGCCAATCATCTGTGATGGACAGGTTAAGATATCTAATCCATGCTTGGGTGCCAACCAAACATACTCTGCTATCATGATCGCCGCTGCAACATTACACGAACAAACAAAAACAACTAATCAATATACGGTTGCAGGGCCAAGCAAATGGAAGAATATAAATGAACCTGCAAATGATTGCAATGAGCATGCATGTTAGTTGCCCTCCCCTAATAGTCATAGGTAGCTAGCTGCCCACACTTTGTTGATAAGATTTGAGTCTCTTGCCAATGATAATCTCAGTACTTGACTCCTCAGTTAAATACATTTCCTTGCATAATTATGAGAGCGACATATCAAAGCTAGCTAGCTCACTCCCTTACTTGTAAACCATGGCTCGGTATCCTTTGGTGATCAAGCTCAAATGGTACTCCACTGTACTGACGATGTCCTTTGTGTAAGGTATGTGAAAATCACATCTTTTCCATGAAGGAACTGTTCCCTGCAGTGAACATGACAATTTTTGTAAAAAAAAAAAAGATCAACGTTTGAACATATATAGGTACAAAACATCCTTTATCTTAACTAAAGCTGACTACAAAGTAAAGCCCAAGAGAGTGCCACATCATTTTAAATTCTCTGCTGTTGGATGCTACGACATGGCCCTCGAATAAACCCTAAATATCTGGACTGCAGTCACTAAAATAAATGTTGAACTCACGTCTCTACATGAGCTATTAGAGTACTAATCTGACAAGGGTAATATAGCGGGTTGACATCCTCAAGAGGAGGCCACCCCATCCTATCGGGTATATACAATGGTGTAACATCAGCTGTTAATTTGTGACGCCACGTGTCCCATGGGATGATGCGGAGAAGAGAGGAGAGCATAGAGAATTGTGTTATTTCTCAAGACAGCTTTAGCATAACAACATAGATAGTGTTAGAGATATGTATAGTTTGTTATTCCCCATTGTTATGAGGGGTTCTTTGTATATTTACCACCTGTACTTTGTGTATATATACCGGCCCATTGGCCTCATATGAATACAAGCGCTATTCATAACATGGTATCAGAGCCAAAACTAGGGTTTTGGCTTACCTAGGGTTCCGCCGCCGTCGCCGCCTTCCGCGCTCCGTCGGCCCCGCCGACTCGCCTCCGCCTTCCGCTCCGCCCGGTGGTCGCCGCCTCCCGCGCTCCGTCGGCCCCGCCGACTCGCCTCGCCGCCGATGCCGCCGGCGTCTCCCCCGTTCGGCCTCGGCGCTCGGCCGCTTCTCTCCGCTGCCGCCACCGGCTGCTCCTCGCCGCCCTGCCGGCGTCGCGGTCTCAGCCCGAGGTCGCCGCCTCCGCCTCCCGCCGCGCGATCTCTGCCCGGGGTCGCCGCCTCCCGTCCGGCGCCTGCGCCGCCCGGCCCCGGCCGCGTGTGCCCGGTGTCCGCCCGCCCGGCCCCGGCCGCCCTCCGACCGGTGCTGCCTCCGCCGTCGCCGGCCTCGGCGCCGCCCGGCGACCGCCCGCCTCCAGCCCGGCGCTCGCCGCCGCCGCGCGCCTCCGCTCCGCCCGCGCCGGGCCGCCGCCGTGCGCAGGGCCGCCTCCCGATCTAGGGTTGGTTCGGCTCTCTTCGTTTGGCTCGGTCGGTTTTGTAAACCGACCGAAGAAAAGAAAAAGCAAAAAAAAAAGCAAAAAAAAACGTCGTTCTAACCGCCGCGCCGTCCAGCGCCGCCTGTTAGACTTCGTTGTCTTGGTCGCCGCGCCGTCCAGCGCCGCCTACCAATGGGCACCGTTTCCCTCCCTCGCTGCCCGGTGATCTTTGATGGTGTTAATTACACCGACTTCGTGTCTCACATGCGCATCCACATGCGTGGTCTTCGTCTCTGGGGCGTCCTCTCTGGCGATGTCACCTGCCCGCCTTGCCCTATTCCTCCGACGGAGCCTACGCCTGTGGCATTGCCTTCGACAGCCGATAAGACTGCTACTGAGGCCGCTCGCCTCGCTGATGATGAAGCTGCCTCTGCCTACCACGAGGCTCTGGATTTCTACAAGGATCGTCTGACCGTCTACACTCAGTGGTACGATGACGACGCTCGGGCTGCTGTTGTCTTCATCGCCAGTGTCCAGCCTCAGTTTTCTTCTGAGGTTGTGGGACTCCCTTCGGCTTTTCAGATGTGGACTCATCTTCGTCAGCGCTACGAGTTACGCGCAGAGGAGACTCGTTTGAGTGGTGCTGGTCTGATGCCACTCCCCTCTGTGCTCGCCGCTCGTCCGCCTGCTACACTGCCTCCTCCAGCGGCTACCACAGGTGATGGTGGCCGTCCTCCGTCTGGAGGTGGCCGTCCTCACTGTTCCTACTGCGACAAGGATGGCCACACTGCGTCCCAGTGCTACAAGAAGAAGCGGCATCTTTCACGCCGTTCTTCTACTGGCACTAGTGCTTCTACGACGACGTCTGCCTCGACTTCTTCAGCAGCTTCTCTCACCGAGCAAGAGATAGCCAGACTTCGACGCCTACTTGCCGCTTCAGGTTCTCCCTCGACAGCTTCTGCAGGTTCTGCTACTGACTCTTGATTCTTGATTCTTGATTCTGGAGCATCTTTTCACATGACTCCTGATCCTTCCACTCTGTCTTCTATTACACCTCTTGATTCTCCTATCAGTGTTCTTACTGCTGATGGTACATCTCTTTCTGTCTCTGGTCGAGGATCTCTTAGCAACTCATCCTTTCATGTTCCTTCTGTTGCTCATGTTCCTCGCCTTACCTTACATCTTCTTTCTGCTGGGCAGATTACTGACCTTGGTTATCGGGTCATTCTCGACTCTGACTCTTGTTGTGTTCAGGATCGCCACACGGGAGCTCTGGTTGGTTCTGGCCCTCGGCGCCGTGACTCACAGCGTCTCTGGGAGCTTGACTGGCTTCACCTTCCTTCCGCTGCCACCACCGCCGCCAGTCTCTCCGCTTCTGCCACTTCGTCTACCGGCTCTTTCCAGCAGTGGCATCACCGTCTTGGCCATCTGTGTGGATCCCGTCTGTCGTCCTTAGTTCGTCGTGGTCTTCTGGGGTCTGTCTCAGGAGACGTATCTTTAGATTGTCAGGGCTGTAAGTTAGGTAAACAGATTCAGCTTCCCTATCCTCATAGTGAGTCTGTGTCTCAGCGTCCTTTTGATCTTGTTCATTCAGACGTTTGGGGTCCGGCTCCCTTTGTTTCGAAAGGGGGTCATCGTTATTATATTATTTTTATAGATGATTTCTCTCGCCACACTTGGATATATTTCATGTCCTCTCGTAGTGAGGCCTTGCCTATCTATAAACAATTTGCCACTATGATACACACTCAGTTCTCCACTCCTATTCGTGTCCTTCGTGCTGACTCTGCTGGCGAGTACCTCTCTCGTCACCTGCGCAGCTTCCTTGCTGAGCAGGGCACTCTTGCTCAGTTCTCTTGTCCTGGTGCTCATGCTCAGAATGGTGTCGCTGAGCGCAAGCATCGGCACCTCCTTGAGACGGCTCGTGCTCTGATGATCGCCGCCTCTATTCCACCTCACTTTTGGGCTGAGGCTGTTTCCACTGCCACCTATCTCGTCAACATCCAGCCCTCTTCTGCTCTTAAGGGTGCGATCCCTGTTGAGCGTCTCTGTGGTCTTCTTCCTGACTACTCTGACCTTCATCTGTTTGGCTGCGTTTGCTACGTTCTCCTCGCCCCTCGAGAACGCACCAAACTGACCGCTCAGTCTGTTGAGTGTGTCTTTCTGGGATACAGTGCCGAGCACAAGGGCTATCGGTGTTGGGATCCTGTTGGTCGTCGGATGCGGGTTTCTCGGGATGTGACTTTCGATGAGTCTCGTCCATTCTACCCACGTCCTGCCTCTCCTTCGGCTTCCTCTGTGGAGTCTCTGTCTTTCTTGACCTTTCCAGATACACCTATATCTGTTTTGCCCTCGTCCACCTGTCCCACTGAGTCTCCACATATTCCTCCTGTGGCCTCTCCGCCGTTGTCGCCGCCTGTGTCGTCTCCTACGACTCCCCAGGCTCCTCCTACTACAGTACCTCCTCTTATCTTCTACACTCGTCGACCTCGTTTTGAGGATCTTCCAGCTGAGCCATCTTCTTCTGATGTTCCCTCTTCTTCTGATGCTCCATCGTCCCCTGATGGGCCATCTTCTCCTCGTTACGCTCTCCGCGATCGCCAGTTGATTCGGCCTCCTGTCCGTTTTGCCTTTGCTGGCGCAGCTACTCGTGAGCCTGTCTCCTACCGGGATGCTGTTACTCACCCTGAGTGGCAGCTTGCCATGGCCGAGGAGATTGCTGCCCTTGAGCGTACTGGTACTTGGGATCTTGTTCCTTGTCCATCTCATTCTCATCCCATCACTTGTAAGTGGGTCTATAAGATTAAGACTCGCTCTGATGGCTCTCTTGAGCGCTATAAGGCGCGTCTTGTTGCTCGTGGTTTCCAGCAGGAGCATGGTGTTGACTACGACGAGACTTTTGCTCATGTGGCTCACATGACCACTGTTCGCACTCTTCTTTCGGTGGCGTCTGTTCGCCACTGGTCTGTTTCTCAGCTTGATGTCAAGAATGCCTTTCTTAATGGCGAGTTGCGTGAGGAGGTCTACATGCATCCGCCACCTGGGTATTCTGTTCCTGAGGGCATGGTCTGTCGCCTTCGTCGCTCTCTCTATGGCCTTAAGCAAGCCCCTCGTGCTTGGTTTGAGCGCTTCTCCTCTGTGGTCACTGCTGCTGGCTTTTCAGCTAGTGATCATGATCCTGCGCTCTTTGTCCACACTTCGTCTCGTGGTCGGACTCTTCTTCTCCTGTATGTTGATGATATGATCATTACGGGAGATGATTCTGAGTACATTGCCTTTGTCAAGGCTCGTCTTAGTGAGCAGTTCCTTATGTCGGATCTTGGTCCTCTTCGTTACTTCCTTGGGATTGAGGTTACTTCCACTCCAGATGGTTTCTTTATGTCCCAAGCGAAATATATTCAGGATCTTCTTGATCGCGCCTCTCTCACTGATCAGCGTACTGTTGAGACTCCCATGGAGCTCAATGTTCATCTCCGACTCTCTGATGGCGAGCCTCTTTCTGATCCGACTCGCTATCGTCATCTTGTTGGGAGTCTTGTCTACCTTGCTGTTACTCGTCCGGATATCACTTATCCAGTTCATATTCTGAGTCAGTTTGTTTCCGCTCCCACTCAGGTCCACTACAGCCACCTTCTTCGAGTTCTGCGATACCTTCGCGGGACTATCTCTCGCCGTCTCTTCTTTCCACGTTCCAGCTCTTTACAGCTTCAGGCCTATTCGGATGCTACTTGGGCCAGCGATCCTTCTGATCGCTGGTCTATCTCTGCTTACTGTGTTTTTCTTGGTGGTTCTCTTATTGCCTGGAAGACGAAGAAACAGACTGCAGTGTCCCGTTCGAGTGCAGAGGCTGAGTTGCGAGCTATGGCTCTCTTGACAGCAGAGATTACTTGGCTACGGTGGTTACTTGAGGATTTTGGTGTTTCTGTCACTACACCGACCCCTCTCTTGTCAGACAGTACAGGTGCTATCAGTATTGCTCGCGATCCTGTGAAGCATGAGCTCACCAAGCATATTGGTGTTGATGCTTCTTTCATGAGGTCTTGTGTGCATGATCAGATGATTACTCTTCAGTATGTGCCTTCGGAGCTTCAGATAGCGGATTTCTTCACGAAGGCCCAGACTCGAGCACAGCATAGCTTCTACCTCTCCAAACTCAGTGTTGTTGATCCACCATGAGTTTGAGGGGGGGTGTTAGAGATATGTATAGTTTGTTATTCCCCATTGTTATGAGGGGTTCTTTGTATATTTACCACCTGTACTTTGTGTATATATACCGGCCCATTGGCCTCATATGAATACAAGCGCTATTCATAACAGATAGTACAGACAGCTAAATATTGCTTCATAGGGGAGGTTTGTCTCTCCAAGCATATATTTTGATGAGAGGAGTCTGAGAGAAGAAAAGATTGAAAAATACTCTCTCTGTCATGCAATATAAGTTTATTTTCTAGGAAAACACGTCAAGTCCATTGAGGAGATCGAATGTACAGTTATTGTAATATTTCTACTCTATACCTCTACTTTAATGTTGAAAAAGTGAATAAGTAGTTATAGCATGCCATTTAATATAAATATATATGGTCCAATAACACCAACTTTTTGTTACATTTAGTGCTTACTTGGTTTGTGCATGTGGTGGGGTTGAATTTATATTTCAGGATAGAGGGAGTAGAGAAAAGGACATGTGGAATGTGTTAGGGTTAGTGTCAAAAGACAAGTTATTAGAGAGACTTTCTCTTATATTGCCTATAAAATGGCATGGAGACATCATAGACAACCTTAAGAGATAACTACACGCCCTCAACTGACTCTTTAAAATATTTCAGCTTCATTTGCATATTTGCCAATTGGCGGCATATTAGCAGTTAAAGAAAAGGAGAAATTAACCAAGAAAATCCATTGATTGGAATTTAACTGAAACCATTTCTTAGAACAACTCATAAAAATAACATACAATACAGTAAGAGGAAAAAAAATCCCGCAGCAAATTGTGGGTTTAATATCCTAGTAATCTACTTTACCCTATAGAGTCAATTCATGCATACATATTTAATTAGCCGTGATCAATTAAGTATGAAGTAGTACTAAAATACACACACACACACCCCTACCTTACCTTGTGAATACCCAAACTCTCCCTCACAGTCTCATCATTTGCCCATACTTCGGATAGAAAGTAAGTGGCATTCTGAAAAATTAAATGGAGCACAACATGAAGATCGAATTATGTACAATTTTTTTGAGCGAAATCAAAAGGACAAAAATATATGAAAATTAACCAAACCAGCCACGAAAAATCAAAAGGAGAATTGTGAAGAAAGATTGTTTGTTCTTTACCCTGCAAATAGACAAAACTGCGGACTCTAGAAGCCTTTCTCTTCCATCTTGCGACATCGACTTGTGAATGATGAGGCTTTCATATTCCTCGCAGCGTGGCTCCAAGACGTGTACGTCATTTACATCCCTTACGCACTGCATGCTAGATCTACTGACTAAGTTACCTAGCTCTTATATAAGCACTAATACAGGTTCTAAAATAACAATCACAATATAGCAGTATATGCTATAGCATTAATTTTATGCCATGAATTAATTGTTCAAAGTAGTAGGAGGATCACTTACATTGTCGATGGCTTGGACAGCATTGGCACACTGAGCGTTCAATGGGCTGCTGTATTCTCCTCCACAACTCTTCCTAGCAACCTTTAAGGTGGATAAAAGCTAATATGCAGTCAATACGCAAATTAAGCGATGTCCAGATCTTCAGAGCTATTTAAAATGAGGAGTTAGATCAATTTCAGTATTAAGTCGTTATTTCTTTAGTCTGATTAAGAAGCATTGTATTGGTTCAAGAGGTAGCTAGACAGCGAAGCCTACATCAATTAGATGTGTGGAATTTTTGTACTTGACTGTTTGTTTGACATAGCGCAGGAGCAAACCTCAAAAGACAAAAAAAAAATCTTAATTATGTCACCTCATAGAGTTCATCTGGTATAATTCCCATCCCATGAAGAAACGGAAACCGAGCGTTGCCATCAAACCGTGTTTCATCAGTCAATGGATTGCCGGCAATGTAACCCTGAATATTTGTCCATACATGTAGATGAAAAAATAGATACATTTTCATATGTGTATGGATCCCTCATAGAGCATTATAAGGTTTGCAGATATATAATGATGTTATAACAAATCTCATTCTCATCGTTACACTCGGCATAGAGATAAGGCATATATAATAGCACAATTTGTAGGTTTTATTTCACACAGAGGAGGATAAATGTTAGATTGTAGTTGACAGTTTAGGGATATCAGAAAATTGACCAAAAACAAAGTAAAGGGTGAATTATTGACTCATCAAAGTAAAGTAAAGTAAAGGGTGAATTGTTGGCTCATCGAAAATGAAAATTATGGTAACCAATTTATGGACTTATCACTTATAGTGAAAGTAACACATAGATTCCAGTTGGGCACATATTTAAACTGAAATATTTGAGTCATAACATAAAGGTGTGCTTGTGCATTCGATATCTCCCCTAACATAAGTTATTTTGTGTTTTCTACTCTTGTGTAACTAAACTAAGCTTTTCATGACCTTAGTAGAAAGAAAACCTGGCCCCATACCACTTGAATCCCTCGACTTAAATGTAAGCAAAGAAGGCTTGTAGACATAGGCTCTTGGCCATCTTTTGCTAAAAAATAACTCATACTACCCAAGCATCTAATGTACTCAATTGATACCTGTTTGTTTTCTCTTATAGAACCATCTAAATCCCATCTCATCTGATACTAGTTATGCCACAAATGAAAAAGGTGCAATGCAGACCTCAAAAGAGAGTAAAAATTACAATAAAAGTAAACATTGGGTGTCAGACGAGAGAAGTCATGTCAAAATATGGAAAATCCTTGAACCTTGAGATTAAGAAGTCGCTCATCACCGGATTCTATTCCTAAAATGAAAGCAGCACGTAGTTAAAACAATGCACTTTGAACAAACTTGCAAGATAAATAATCCGTGTTCATGGGCAGAAGAATTGTGAAGAAAGTTTAATTACCTTTAGCAATTTCCAAGGTGAGAGAAGGTATAATTATGCCACCATATGAATCGCCAGCAATATAGAGAGGGTTTGACAAGAACTGTGGGTGCTCATCAAACCACTGCGGACAATGATGCAATGAAATATTCTTAGGAAAGAATGCAAATGAATCAAAGTAGCGTGCTTTAAATGCATGGTATTATGTATCTCTGCCATTATTTGTCTGTAATGTAAAGCATATACAGAATAGAGGAGAGTCTACTCTAAACAAACCTTTCCGAGGAAAATGCGTAGGTGTTGAACAACCATGGTGTCACTGGGCACGAATCCATTGTCTGTGGTGGCGTACGAGAAGCCAGTCCCCGCTGGAGAATCCACAAAGATGATATTGCTCACCTGCAATATAATCATCAAATCAAACAGAAAGGCAAGGGGATATGTAATTGTATTCCTCCACCTTGGTATATGGGGTGTTACGAGTGGTTTTGAGTCTGAAATGAAGGCAACGCACTCATGCTAACTAGCTACAACCTTCCAGTTAATTTGGACAGCTTTCAAAGCTATTATTTGCTTCCTAGAGCGGGGCTAGCTCAAGCTGGAATGTCAGTGAAGGAAGGAAATTAAGAGATGAACACATGCAAGGTACTACCAGCTAGTACAATATACGCATACTGCACTTAGATATAGTAAGTAGGAAACAAAACATATCAGTTTGCCAGCGAACCTTAGTCCAGGACGCTGGCCTGTAGAGCAGAGTAGGCAACCCTCCTCTGTAGCCGTCGAAATCAAAAGACAGAGGGCCTGCACATACAATTGAAGTATTTTTTGTTTTTAATTTCTGCAGGATAGTTGGTTAACAAGCAATAATCCAGTCATGGCCAATACAATAGCATCAGAGTTGAAATGTTGCTCAACACACTAGCTAGATGGACGAATCTGCTTTGGAGAAATCTCAATTGCCATGGATCGATTACTTGTTTGCACGAGTTGATGTTTGTCACAAATCTCGTTATCTATCTATCTAATTGCGACTCTCTCTCTCTCCATCCATCCATCCATCCATGCAGCCTAACAAGTATGGACAGAGTGAGGAGTTACCGATCTCGTAGACGAGGCCGGAGAAGCCGGAGCATCCGGGCCCACCCGTCAGCCAGAGCAGGACGGGGTCCTCCTCCGGGCTGCGCTCCGACTGGATGAAGTAGTAGAAGAGGCGCACGTCGTCCAGCTCCACGTACCTGCGCGCGCGCATACCATCGCATCAGCGATCATGCCATGCCAGATATACGATGATGGATACGAAGCAGCAGAGCAGATTCGCTGCTTTAGATGCTTCACCCTGTTAGTCGGTGAGAAGAGCAGAGCATACCCTGTTTCGAGGGAGAACGGCAGGGGGCCGCTGAATCCGGGCAGGCGCGCGACAGCTTTCCTGCTGATCACCGACGGCGCGGAGAAGCAGGGCCGGAGGAGAAGAACAAGAAGCAGCAGAAGCAGCGAGCGGTGCGCCGCTAGTGCTGTCGCCGCCATAGTTGTGACCAAGCTAAGCTAGCTTCTTCTGGTGCCTTGAGATAGCTCGTGCTCGTGGCCCAGGTGGGGAACACGCAGGCAGCACGCTAGCCTAGCACTGCTCCACTGGCTATACTAAATGTGATGTGATGTGATGTGGTGAACGAACAAGACTAGTCCCCGTTGTATGGGCAGGTCATTGTATTCAATGTCAGCTTCAAGTTTTTCTTTCAGTTCCTTCTTTCCTTCAGCTTTGAAATCGACCCAAGGAATTAAAAATCAGAAAACTCTATTAGTGCTTTGTACTCCATCCCCTAGACACTTGTCAATACCTTTTTATGGACAATAAATTTGTGCTACAAGTATGTGGGTGGTTGGTGAGTAGGCCCTTTGTTGGCAGGCGTGCAGATGCACGTCAATCCATCTCATAGATATCGTCGGTGACTTCCTTAACACTTTCTATCTTTCTTATGTCATATTTGACTTTAGCCATCTCATTTGATATCTTTAATTGTTTCAGGGTTTAGTTTCTCCGTAAGTATAGCTCCGATTCTCACCGTTAACCACGGTTTGACTCTAAGCCTCCCTGCATAACCAAAAACCAAGAAATCATTTTTAAGCACAAGTTCTTCACAACTTAATCTACGTTAGTCAAAATATACTTCATGCAATATATATGCACTAACCTAGGTCAAACCAAAATATATCACGACCAAAATTCCCAAAAACATGCAGGCCGTCATGGTTGTGACCAAGCTAAGCTAGCTTCTTCTGGTGGTGCCTTTGAGATAGCTCAGCTCGTGCTCGTGGCCCACGAGGGGAACATGCAGGCCGCACGCCTAGCCTAGCACTGCTCCACTGGCTATAATAAAATGTGATGTGATGTGATGAAAGGACAAGACTAGTCCTTGTTGTATGGGCAGGTCGTTGTATTGAATTTCAGCTTCAATTTGTTCTTGTCAATACCTTTTTTATGGACAATAAATTAGTGCTGGTGAGTAGGCCCTTTGTTGGCAGGCATGCAGACATGCACGTCAATCCATCTCACCTAATATTCTTAATTATTTTAGAGTTCAGTTTCTCCATAATAATAACTCCAATTCTCACTGTTAATCACAGTTGACTCCAAACCTCTCTACATATCCAAATACCAAGAAATCGTTATTTAGCATAAGTTCTTAACAACTTGACCTACGTTAGTCAAAATATGCTTCATGTAATATATATGCGCTAACCTAGGTCAAACCAAAACATATCTTGACCAAAATTCCTAAAACACAAATTTCACCTGAAGTGAACATAAGGGCCGATTAGACCGCTAGTTCTTGTCGGTCTAATCGTTGGTGGCTACCAATTAGGCCATTACAGCCGGCCAGTCTGACCAGTAGCCAGTCTAACCGTCACCTCTGGCCAGTTGACCGCTTAGTCTACAAGATGTTCAGAAAACTACAAATTTGCAAAAATCAAATATCAATTCCTCCAAATTGGTAATGGTTTATCACAACAACAAATTTTAATAGTTCTTACTTGGCACTTAAGTTTCCTAGCTACTTATGAGCTATGTACTAGATGGTTGCCCTAGTTGGACGTGAGTTATGTCTAGCTAGCAACATTGGGTAGGTTGGGTTGGAGTAGCCCCTAAGTTGGCTGGTTGTGAGAGACCATGAGGGTAGAGGCGGAGTCACCATCCGATGAGCCAGGGCAACTGTTTGTTTCGTGTGCATGACGCGACATTACTTTACTACCAGATCGTGTTGCTCCTTTTGAGTTATCTTAGCAGTTCTATGCTTATTGTCATCCTCGTCATCATATGATTAGGCCAATCCTAATAAGCTAATGTCATGCTCGTTTCAACAATAACTTCTGGCTTCTGCTTTTAATTTACTATTTTTTAGTTTAGTCTTTTTCTGATTTTTTTTAGCTTTTTTTCCTCTCTTTTTTCCGTGTTTCTTCGCATTGTCTATGATGGATTAACTTGTTTTTTATCTTTAGAATTTTTTAATTTAATTATGCCAAATAAACTATCTCAACTACAATGAAAAATAAACTAGCTATACTAAACAAACAATAATCTATCGTCAAAGTGAACACCCTAATTTTGGTCAAAACTTTTGGATGCAGTCAGATCTACACACTGTACAATATGACTACATCACACTAGCTTAGCTTTTTTTCTTGTGAGAGAAATCTGATCGAGAGCTTTATTCATCATCTATCAGAAAGTAAATTACTACATCCGAGACAGCGGGAGGCTTGAAACAAGAAAATCAGTGCTCGTAGCGACCCACTCGGTATGCACGCGTGCAAGCCATTTTCGCACATTAGCCTCCTCCTAAGCAAAAAATGGAAGAGACATGAACCACACACAGAGTACAAACTAGTACTAATATAAGTTCAACATGCAGATTAATCAATAGTAGTATATGACAGACATTACTACAGAAAGCCTAATACAAGACGCTAAATCATAGGCGGTTTGATAAAACCGTCTGTGACCGACACTAACACAGACGGTTTTAATTTGGACACTGTCTGTGTTGATGGCGTCGGAGAAAACGAGTATCACAGATGGTTCTTACCGTTGAACCGTCTGTGATATTTCAGTATCACAGACCGGGAGACATGACCCACATGTACTCCACACACATATATAGACACAAACACAGTAGCGTCGATCGATCAAAGAGGATCGCTGGAAAGCCATCTATCAACCATGGCAAGGCACTCCCTGGGCATGTACTCCGGAGCTGTGTGGCCAGCACCCTACATGTACATTAGTCGATCAATTATTTTGCTGAATTATATATTCTATTCTATTCTATTCTATTCTATATGCTAGCTAGCTTTGAAAAATCTATTCAAATCCAAGTTTAACTGAAAATATCCGCCACGTACCTTCACAGTTGCGTATGTCAAGTTATTGGAGTAGGTTCTTGTGAATCTAGGCAAGTTTAGAAGGAAAAAAAACAATGTGCAAGACATCAATATAAATATATATAAAAACAGTTGTTGCATATATAATTAACTATGTATGATTGCACCCCCTTCCCTTCTCTCTCTCTATCAGTAGAATTGTGATTGGATCCTTACCCTACAACTTGGCCGGCAACATACCATGGTCGCCAATCATCTGTGATGGACAGGTTAAGATATCTAATCCATGCTTGGGTGCCAACAAAAGATATTTTGCTATCATGATCGCCGCTGCAACATTACAGGAACAAACAAAATCAACTAATCAATATACAGTTGCAGGGCCAAGCAAATGGAAGAATATAAATGGACCTGCAAATGACTGCAATGAGCATGCATGTTAGTTGCCCTCCCCTAATAGTAATAGCTAGCTAGCTGCCCACACTTTGTTGATAAGACTTGAGTCTCTTGCCAATGATAATCTCAGTACTTGACTCTTCAGTTAAATACATTTCCTTGCATAATTATGAGAGCGACATATCAAAGCTAGCTAGCTCACTCCCTTACTTGTAAACCATGGCTCGGTATCCTTTGGTGATCAAGCTCAAATGGTACTCCAATGTATTGACGATATCATTTGTGTAAGGTATGTGAAAATCACATCTTTTCCATGAAGGAACTGTTCCCTGCAGTGAACATAACAATTTTTGTAAAAAAAAGATCAACTTTTGAACATATACAGGTACAAAAATATCCTTTTATCTTAACTAAAGCTGACTACAAAGTAAAGCCCAAGAGAGTGCCACATCATTTTAAACTCTCTGCTGTTGGATGTACGACATGGCCCTCGAATAAACCCTAAATATCTGGACTGCAGGCACTAAAATAAATGTTGAACTCACGTCTCTACATGAGCTATTAGAGTACTAATCTGACAAGGGTAATATTGCGGGTTGACGTCCTCAAGAGGAGGCCACCCCACCCTATCGGGTATATACAATGGTGTGACATCAGCTGCGGCCATGTGTCCCACGGGATGATGCGGAGAAGAGAGTATAGAGAATTGGATTATTTCTCAAGACAAATTGAGCATAAGAACATAGATAGTATAGACAGCTAAATGTTGCTTCATAGGGGAGGTTTGTCTCTCCAAGCATATATTTTGATGAGAGGAGTCTGAGAGAAGAAAAGATTGAAAAATACTCTCTCTGTCAGGCAATATAAGTTTATTTTCTTGGAAAGCACCGTCAAGTCCATTGAGGAGATCGAATATATAGTTATTGTAATATTTCCACTCTGTACCTCTGCTTTAATGCTTTTTTTTCTCGAATACGCAGGAGAGCTGCGTATCATTGCATTAAGAAGAAGAACTCAGAAGAGTACAACACACCCAAAACACACACACCCAAAACTCCCGAAGGAGCCAAGACACCACAAGAACCGCCTGAAAAGAAAAGAGAAGACCAGAAACGACCCGGCTAAACAAAAGCCGCCAAATTATCTAGCAGCGACCGCTAAGTGAGCTAACCCACTTGCACCAGCTAGACACCAGAGATTAGCCTCTTCACAAATCTGCATAAGAATACGTTGCACATTGAGAGCAGCTCCATTAAACACTATATCATTACGGTGCTTCCACAAGGACCAGACGACCAAAATAATTAGCGAATTCAGCCCTCTCTTGCAGTTGTCAGGGAACAAATCTAGAATACGCATTCACCATACATGGAGGATCTTGTCATCAGGGAGTGGAGAGAGATCCGGTAGCCCATAGCGACGGAAGACAAGGGACCAGATTTGTCTTGCAACCACGCACCCACAAAGGATATACTGGATGGTCTCATCTTCCTGGTCACATAGGGGACACTGAGCAGGATGAGGTAAACCTCTCTTGGCCAGCCTATCCGCAGTCCAGCATCTATTATGGAAAGCAAGCCAAAGGAAAAATTGACACTTCTTCGGCGCCCAAGTATTCCAAATGAGTTTCCAAGGATCAAACTGCACTGAGCCAAAGAAGAGAGCATTATAGGCAGACTTGGCTGAGTACTGTCCAGAGGCAGTGAGGCGCCAATTGTGCACATCTGCTAAGTCAGGTTGCAGCTGCACATCCGAAACAAGATTCCAGACAACAAAATAATCTAACAGAGCAGCCATAGTGAGGGCACCTCGCAAGTCCCTGATCCAGTAATTGTCCAACAGAGCATCAAAAACTGTGCGTCTTTTGGCTGTCCTCTTGTAGACCAGAGCAAAAAGGTGAGGAGCAAGTAGCTCAATGGACTGCCCATGCAGCCACTTATCAGTCCAAAAGAGAGTAGATTTTCCATCACCGACAACAGTGAACACTGCCATGGAGAAGAAGGCATGTACAGAAGGGTGTAACAAGATCTTAAACTCCACCCATGGCCTGTCTGGTTGGGTCTTAGCAAGCCACAACCATCTCAATCTCAAGGCCCAGCCAAGGGATTTTAGATCATGTATACCAAGTCCACCTAGCTCTTTAGGCCGGCAAACTCTAGGCCAGGTGAGTAAACAATGACCCCCATTAGCTTCTCTTCTTCCTCTCCAAAGAAAACTCCTTCTAATCTTGTCGATTTCCTTGATAGCCCAAGGGGGAAGATCCGAAGCTATAGCCAGATAAATCACCATAGATGTCATTACAAATTGGACCATTACCAACCTCCCAGCTCTGTTCATTAGATCAGATTTCCAACATGGCAAATGGGCAGCGATGCGGTCTATGATGGGCTGAACTTGCCCTTTGGTCAATTTCTTAAACGAAAGTGGGAGGCCCAAGTACTTGCAAGGGAAATCCTGAACTACACATGACATATGTTGCTGGATTATGGCAATATCCTCATCAGAACACTGTATGGGGGAGGCACTACTCTTTTGAATGTTGGTTTTGAGTCCTGAGGCAGTGCCAAACAACTGAAGGACAGCAGAGATCAACTCCAAATCAGAGGCAACAGGTCTGAGGAACAGAACCACATCATCCGCATAAAGAGAGACTCTATGTTTGAGGGGGCGATGCTGAAAAAGTGAATAAGTAGTTACGTATATATGGTCCAATGACATCAACTTTTTGTTACATTTAGTGCTTACTTGGTTTGTGCATGTGGTGGGGTTGAATTTATATTACAGGATAGAGGGAGTAGAGAAAAGGAGATGTGGAATGTGTTAGGGTTAGTGTCAAAAGACAAGTTATTAAAGAGACTATCTCTTATATTGCCTATAAAATGGTGTGGAGACATCATAGACAAGCTTAAGAGATAACTACACACCCTCAACTGACTCTTTAAAATATTTCAGCTTCATTTGCATATTTGCCAATCTGGCGGCATATTAGCAGTTAAAGAAAAGGAGAAATTAACCAAGAAAAATCCATTGATTGGAATTTAACTGAAACCATTTCTTAGAACAACTCATAAAAATAACACACAATACAGTAAGAGGAAAAAATCCCGCAGCAAATTGTGGGTTTAATATCCTAGTAATCTAGTTTACCCCATAGAGTCTAGAGTCAATTCATGCATACATATTGAATTAGCCGTGATCAATTAAGTATGAAGTAGTACTAAAACACACACACACACACACACACACACACACACCCACCTACCTTACCTTGTGAATACCCAAACTCTCCCTCACAGTCTCATCATTTGCCCATACTTCGGATAGAAAGTAAGTGGCATTCTGAAAAATTAAACGGAGAACCACAAGAAGATTGAATTACGTACAATTTTTTTGAGTGAAATCAAAAGGACAAAAATATATGAAAATTAACCAAAACAGCCACGAAAAATAAAAGGAGAATTGTGAAGAAAGATTGTTTGTTCTTTACCCTGCAAATAGACGAAACTGCGGACTCTAGAAGCCTTTCTCTTCCATCTTGCGACATTGACTTGTGAATGATGAGGCTTTCATATTCCTCGCAGCGTGGCTCCAAGACGTGTACGTCATTTACATCCCTTATGCACTGCATGCTAGATCTACTGACTAAGTTACCTAGCTCTTATATAAGCACTAATACAGGTTCTAAAATAACAATCACAATATAGCAGTATATGCTATAGCATTAATTTTATGCCATGAATTAATTGTTCAAAGTAGTAGGAGGATCACTTACATTGTTGATGGCTTGGACAGCATTGGCACACTGAGCGTTCAATGGGCTGTTGTATTCTCCTCTACAACTCTTCCGAGCAACCTTTAAGGTGGATAAAAGCTAATATGCAGTCAATACGCAAATTAAGCGATATCCAGATCTTCAGAGCTATTTAAAATGAGGAGTTAGATCAATTTCAGTATTAAGTCGCTATTTCTTTAGTCTGATTAAGAAGCATTGTATTGGTTCAAGAGGTAGCTAGACAGCGAAGCCTACATCAATTAGATGTGTGGAATTTTGTACTTGACTGTTTGTTTGACATAGCGCAGGAGCAAACCTCAAAAGACAAAAAAAAAATTTCTTAATTATGTCACCTTATAGAGTTCATCTGGTATAATTCCCATCCCATGAAGAAACGGAAACCGAGCGTTGCCATCAAACCGTGTTTCATCAGTCAATGGATTGCCGGCAATGTAACCCTGAATATTTGTCCATACATGTAGATGAAAAAATAGATACATTTTCATATGGGTATGGATCCCTCATAGAGCATTATAAGGTTCACAGATATATAATGATGTTACAACAAATCTCATTCTCGTCGTTACACTCGGCATTGAGATAAGGCATATATAATAGCACAGTTTGTAGGTTTTATTTCACACAGAGGAGGATAAATGTTAGATTGTAGTTGACAGTTTAGGGATATCAGAAAATTGATCAAAACAAAGTAAAGGGTGAATTATTGACTCATCAAAGTAAAGTAAAGGGTGAATTGTTGACTCATCGAAAATGAAAATTATGGTAACCAATTTATGGACTTATCACTTGAAGTTAAAATAACACATAGATTCCAGTTGGGCACATATTTAAACTGAAATATTCAAGTCATAACATAAAGGTGTGCTTGTGCATTCGATATCTCCCCTAACATAAGTTATTTTGTGGTTTCTACTCTTGTGTAACTAAACTAAACTTTTCATGACCTTAGTAGAAAGAAAACCTGGCCCCATACCACTTGAATCCCTCGACTTAAACGTAAGCAAAGAAGGCTTGTAGACATAGGCTCTTGGCCATCTTTTGCTAAAAAAGAACTCATACTACCCAAGCATCTAATGTACTCAATTGATACCTGTTTGTTTTCTCTTATAGAACCATCTAAATCCCATCTCATCTGATACTAGTTAGGCCACAAATGAAAAAGGTGCAATGCAGACCTCAAAAGAGAGTAAAAATTACAATAAAAGTAAACATTGGGTGAATTGTACGATATGTCAGAGAGAAGTCATGTCAAAATATGGAAAATCCTTGAACCTTGAGATTAAGAAGTCGCTCATCACCGGATTCTATTCCTAAAATGAAAGCAGCACGTAGTTAAAACAATGCACTTTGAACAAACTTGCAAGATAAATAATCCGTGTTCATGGGCAGAAGAATTGTGAAGAAAGTTTAATTACCTTTAGCAATTTCCAAGGTGAGAGAAGGTATAATTATGCCACCATATGAATCGCCAGCAATATAGAGAGGGTTTGACAAGAACTGTGGGTGTTCATCAAACCACTGCGGACAATGATGGAATGAAATATTCTTAGGAAAGAATGCAAATGAATCAAAGTAGCGTGCTTTAAACGCATGGTATTATGTATCTCTGCCATTATTTGTCTGTAATGTAAAGCATATACAGAATAGAGGAGAGTCTACTCTAAACAAACCTTTCCGAGGAAAATGCGTAGGTGTTGAACAACCATGGTGTCACTGGGCACGAATCCATTGTCTGTGGTGGCGTACGAGAAGCCAGTCCCCGCTGGAGAATCCACAAAGATGATATTGCTCACCTGCAATACAATCATCAAATCAAACAGAAAGGCAAGGGGATATGTAATTGTATTCCTCCACCTTGGTATATGGGGTGTTACGAGTGGTTTTGAGTCTGAAATGAAGGCAACGCACTCGTGCTAACTAGCTACAACCTTCCAGTTAATTTGGACAGCTTTCAAAGCTATTATTTGCTTCCTAGAGCGGGGCTAGCTCAAGCTGGAATGTCAGTGAAGGAAGGAAATTAAGGGATGAACACATGCAAGGTACTACCAGCTAGTACAATATACGCATACTGCACTTAGATATAGTAAGTAGGAGACAAAACATATCAGTTAGCCAGGGAACCTTAGTCCAGGACGCTGGCCTGTAGAGCAGAGTAGGCAACCCTCCTCTGTAGCCGTCGAAATCAAAAGACAGAGGGCCTGTACATACAATTGAAGTATTTTTTGTTTTTAATTTCTGCAGGATAGTTGGTTAACAAGCAATAATCCAGTCATGTCCAATACAATAGCATCAGAGTTGAAATGTTGCTCAACACACTAGCTAGATGGACGAATCTGCTTTGGAGAAATCTCAATTTGCCATGGATCGATTACTTGTTTGCACGAGCTGATGTCTGTCACAAATCTCGTTATCTATCTAATTGTGGCTCTCTCCATGGATCCATCCATCCATCCATGCAGCTAACAAGTATGGACAGAGTGAGGAGTTACCGATCTCGTAGACGAGGCCGGAGAAGCCGGAGCATCCGGGCCCACCCGTCAGCCAGAGCAAGACGGGGTCCTCCTCCGGGTTGCGCTCCGACTGGATGAAGTAGTAGAAGAGGCGCACGTCGTCCAGCTCCACGTACCTGCGCATACCATCGCATCAGCAATCATGGCAGATATACGATGATGGATACGAAGCAGAGCAGATTCGTCAGTGAGCAGAGCAGAGCATACCCTGTTTCGAGGGAGAACGGCAGGGGGCCGCTGAATCCGGGCAGGCGCGCGACGGCTTTCCTGCTAATCACCGACGGCGCGGAGAAGCAGGGCCGGAGGAGGAGAACAAGAAGCAGCAGAAGCAGCGAGCGGTGCGCCGCTAGTGCTGTCGCCGCCATAGTTGTGACCAAGCTAGCTTCTTCTGGTGCCTTGAGATAGCTCGTGCTCGTGGCCCAGGTGGGGAACACGCAGGCAGTACACTAGCCTAGCACTGCTCCACTGGCTATAATAAAATGTGATGTGATGAAAGAACAAGACGAGTCCCTGCTGTATGAGGGCAGGTAGTTGAATTGAATTTCAGCTTCAAGTTTTTCTTTCAATTCCTTCTTTCCTTCAGCTTTGAAATCGACCCAAGGAATTAAAAATCAGAAAACACTATTAGTGCTTTGTACTCCATCCCCTAGACTTGTCAATACCTTTTTTATGGACAATAAATTAGTACTATGAGTCTGTTTGGTTGCCCGTATCTTCTCAACCCAGCTCGTATGGCTCATCCTGGCTAGTCTCATCCTGGCTAGGCACATGCAAATATACTTGTTTGGTTGCCTGTATCTGTTGAAGCTGTATGAGTAAAGATGGTGTTTGGTTGCCCGGCCCGTCTCTCTCTCTCCCTCCACTCATTCGGCCGACCGGCCTCCTCCCTCACCCGTCTCTCTCTCTCTCCCTCCACTCATTTCGGCCGACCGGCCTCCTCCCCCTCACCTTCTCCGCCCGGGGCGGTGCGGTCGGCGCGCGGCCAGGCGCGGCGGCGCTGGTGGTTTTCCCGCCGCCCCTACCTTCCCCCCGCACTCGGGCTCACCTCCGGCGGCACGACGGCGCGCGGGTGGCTCAGCGTGCCGACCTCGGGCTCCCCTCCGCCGGCCTCGGGCTCTCCGCCGCCGTCCCCCCTCCGCACGCACACTCTCTCTCTCTCTCTCCCTCTCTCGGCGGTGCGGCACGGTGCGGCCCGTGGAGCGGGAGTGCGCCGCCGGTCCAGATCCGGCCAGATCTAACCGGCGCCCTACCGGTGGCAGCCTCCCCGCCGGCCTCCCCTCGCCCTCCGCCCCGGATCCGGCCGACCCGAGCGGAGTCGCCGCCTCTTCCGCTCTCCTCCGGCCGACCCGAGCGGAGTCGCCGCCTCCCTCTTCCGCTCTCCTTCCTTCCCTCGGGCGCCGTGCGCTGCATCCGCCGGGCCAGGCTGAGGAGTGAAGGTCGATATCTTCGTTTCCCTCGGGCCTGGCTCGGGACGTCCTTTTGCATGAGATGGGCCTGGCTCGGAGAGCCAATCAGGCAACTAAACACACATCTATTGCATGAGCTGATGCAAGCCAAGTTCCATGCGGGCAAGCCAAGTACGTGGGCAGTTGGTGAGTAGGCCCTTTGTTGGTGAGTATGCACGTCAATCCATCTCAAAGGTATCGTCGGTGACTTCCTTCAGCACCTTCTTTCTTTCTTATGTCATATTTGACTTTAGTCATCTTATCTGATATTCTTAATTGTTCTAGGGTTCAGTCTCTTCATAATCATAGCTCCGATTCTCACCGTTAACCACGGTTGACTTCAAACCTCCCTACATATCTAAAGATCAAGAAATCATTTTGAACACAAGTTCTTCACAACTTGACCTACGTTAGTCAAAATATGCTTCATACAATATATATGGGCTAACCTAGGTCAAACCAAAACATATCATGACCAAAATTCCCAAAACACAAATTTCACCTGAAGTCAACACAAGGGCCGATTAGACCGCTAGTTCTTGTCGGTCTGATCGTCGGTGGCTACCGGTTAGGCCATTAGAGCCGGCCAGTCTGACCAGTAGCCAGTCTAACCGTCACCTCTAGCCAGTTAAGAGTGGCAAAAAGTTAAATTTCCCGTCGCCGCCATAGTTGTGACCGGCGCGGGGAGGCGCGGGGAGGCCGGGCGGCGGCGCGGGCGGCGCGGGCGTGACATGGCGGTGACTAAGCGCCACGTAGGCTGGAGAGTGACAAAATATTAATTGCAATGTAGAGGATGACATTTGAGTAGGTGACAATGTTAAGAGTGGCAAAAAGTTAAATTTCCCGTCGCCGTCATAGTTGTGACCAAGCTAGCTTCTTCTGGTGGTGCCTTTGAGATAGCTCGTGCTCGTGGCCCACGAGGGGAACACGCAGGCCGCACGCTAGCCTAGCACTGCTCCACTGGCTATAATAAAATGTGATGTGATGTGACGAAAGAACAGGACTAGTCCTTGTTGTATGGGCAGGTAGTTGTATTGAATTTCAGCTTCAATTTGTTCTTGTCAAAAACCTTTTTATGGACCATAAATTAGTGCTACAAGTATGTGGGTGGTTGGTGAGTAGGCCCTTTGTTGGCAGGCGTGCAGATAGCCAGATATGCACGTCAATCCATCTCATTGTTGGTGACTTCCTTCAGCACCTTCCTTCTTTCTTTCTTATGTCATATTTGACTTTAGCCATCTCATTCTCACCTAATATCCTTAATTATTTTAGGGTTCAGTTTCTCCATAATAATAGCTCCGATTCTCACCGTTAATCATGATTAACTCCAAACCTCTCTACATATCCAAATACCAAGAAATCATTTTTAGCACAAGTTCTTAACAACTTAGCCTACGTTAGTCAAAATATGCTTCATGCAATATATATGCGTTAACCTAGGTCAAACCAAAACATATCATGACCAAAATTCCCAAAACACAAATTTCACCTGAAGTCAACACAAGGGCCGATTAGACTGCTAGTTCTTGTCGGTCTGATCGTTGGTGGCTACCGGTTAGGCCATTAGAGCCAACCAGTAGCCAGTCTAACCGTCACCTCTAGCCAGTTAGACCGCTTGGTCTACAAGATGTTCAGAAAAACTACAAATTTGCAAAAACCAAATCTCAATTCCTCCAAATTGGTAATGGTTTATCATAACAAAAATCTGAATCTTCTTACATGGTCTTTCACATGCCACAGGGTAGAGTGGGACGATAACAACAACGTCACAGTGGATGACTGGTTGGCTCATCCCCCGGAGGACGAGGCGGCGCACGTCCTAGGCGGTTCACAACTCTCTGGACCGAGCCAGCTGACCTGGCTGGACGTTGCAACTCCCGTGCCTAAGGCTCGCCCAGTCAAGTCATGGCACGCACCTGACTAATGGACCTACCCTTAGGTCATGCACAATGCCGGCGCATGGATGGGGTCATTCGTGGGTTAGCACCTAGGACGAACCCTGTGTAGGTCCGTTTGAGTTAGTGAGTCTTTGTAATATGCTGCTATATGTTAGCCATGTGCTACGGTATTCGTAGTGATATGTTATTAATTCTTTGTTCTAGTTTCTTTATAAAGTTGCCGTACTACATGATTTCTTCTATGAGCATGAGATAGCCCCCCTTCTCAGCAGTGCGATGAAGGGGTATTAGTAACAACACGCATCGTGGCAAGTGAGTCCATAACCTTTTCAGTTAGAAAAAACAGCATCATGTCGTCTCCTTTTTTCAGGACGAAGTGACAACATTACCACATGACTCTGTCGCCAGACGAATTAGCAACAGGGTCTCTATCATCGAATTGGTAACAGATCCTGCGTACTGCCATGTAGGATGGTCGCCAATTCAAACGGCGACAGGCTTCTGTCGCTATTTGAATTGGTGATACAGGATTATTTTTTTGTAATTTTTTTAAATGATAGTACATTTATATAATATTAATAAAAAAGAATGATCATAAAGGAAAATTCTATCATTGATGCTTGCCTTTTTTTTGGGGTATCTCAACGCTGCAGTGTGCTTGCGCCGATACTACAGGGCCACCTTATCCTTACCGGCTTTGAAGGCATCCCGCAATCAGATCAGGAAATGGCCTAAGAGACGTATAGAAACTCTGATAGATGGTCAAGCCTGGGAGAATGCACATGCCTGATCTGCCAGTGAAAAGAATCCCATGGAGATGATTAAAAGGTTAATTTCATCTAACCCGTCATCATAGTCTACACATTTTGAAACATTTTGAAGGAAACAAATAGAAGAATTTTCAACCAAAAACATCGCGGCCCTCAGGATATACATTGCCGATGCTATTCAAGATGAGTTAGCGTTGAGAGCTAGAGCTTGACAGTAGTCTTTCTTTTGTTTTTAAGTTGCTTCTTGAATATCATCATCTAGACGGTTCCTATGCTTTATATTAATAACACAAGGCAAAAGTACATATAAGTAGTCAATTTTTGTATTGAAGATCCTAGATGAAAAACTAACATTACGGCAGCGACCCTTCCCCTTCCCAGCGCCGACTCCCACCCTTCCTCTCCCCTTCGCCTTGCCGCCGCTGGAGCACGCCGCCGGAGGCTTGTGCGGGTGCTAGGAAGGCGGCGGCGGGGCTCTCTCGTCTGGATTTGGACGGTGGCGTCCAGATCTGGGCGTTGGTTTCGGGGCGGCTTGGCTCCTGTGGAGGTCACTGGCGGAGGTCGAGCGGCGGGAGCGGCGGCCGGGGCCGGAGCACGCATCCGGGCGTGCGGGGGTCGTGGTGGTGGTGTAGCGCCCGCGTGGAGCTGTGTCGAAGTTGCCGGTCATCGGTGTGCGCCTTCGGCGTGCTGGCGCCCGGATCTGGTTGAGCTTAGGTCCGGCGGCGGTGCTGAGGCACGGCGCGGTGCGGGTAGCCGGATCCCGGCTTGGGTCTTGGCGGGAGGCTAGTTTTCTGCGGCTGGAGGCGGTGGAGGAGGATGGCGAGAGGGAGGTGGGGTCGAAGGAGCTCACGGCGGCCAGCAGCGTCGAGGGGGCGGAGGCCGATGGCGGCTCGGCGGATCCCGTAGGCGCCGAGCGGCGGCAACAGAGCAATCGGGCGGAGAGGGTGGGCGCGCTGGAGAGGGCCGTTCGGTGGGTGGAGGCTGATCGGCGCTGGCGGCAAAGTCCGGGAGGCGGCAGGAGTGGTGGCTGCTGGGTTGTCCAGGCTTCCTTGGCGCAACGTTGCTCGAGCGGGAAGCGGCTTGTGGTGGGTTCATTGGATGGCTATGCCATGGCCTTGAGGCGTGCAGAACCCCGGTGTGCTGGTGGTGGTCTTTTTTGTGTGTGGGTGTGCGTGGTTTGCTGTGGTTGTGCTGGCAAAAGCCTTGCCGGTGTTCCTACCGGTCTCGACAACTATGACGCCTATGGACGCCATTTTCCTTCCTGTGGCACTCCATAGCCATCATGTACTCTGTTCTCCAGGTGAAAGCCTTGTCTCGGTGAGGCGGGCGGCGTCAGCGACCCTAGTCGCCTCTTTGAAGACGTCGCTTCGGAGGTTCATCTTCACACAGGATAGACCGGAGTTTGGGTGGCTCATTTGGAGAAGGTTAGAGGCTTGGTTGAAAGTAAGGACGGAGAAGAAGTTCTGAAGCTTAGTCTTTCTAGCTTTTTCATAGTCCTTAAGATCTCTTTCTTGCTGTTGTGTACTCCTCAGTGTTGAGGATTTGGGCCTAAGAGCTCGTGTAACTTTTGGCTGTGTATATCCCTTGTGGATATAGAGGCCGGATTTTATATCCTTTATCTAAAAAAATCAGGAAGTAGATTGTCAACGATATGTAAGGCATGCGTCTAATAGCGATGTTGTTTGTCTGAAGAAAATTATAAGAGATTTATTTGTATCCAACTTAGCCTGACGTCCATCTCCTGAGGTGGTGTCCAACTGGTGCTGATTCGGCAAAAAAAATCATAGATTGATAACACTAGAGAAAAACAAAAGCTAGAAGTACTCGATATAGAAAAGCAACATAAAAGAAATGAAGAAAACCTAAAAATTACTAACGGAAAATATCATGTTGTCTGACCACCCAAGGCCCATGGATTGGGCTCCGCTCATTTCGGCTTAAGCTTCTGTCTTATTTTTCATTATTTATAAATTTCATCTTTTTTTTGGCTTTTTTTTGAGCTTTTTACCTTTTTTTCCTTGTATTTGTTTGCATAGTCCTTAATAGGCTAACCTATTTTTTTCATTGTATTTTTTTTAAAATTTAGTTACGTCAAATAAGCCATTATCAGATACAATGTAATTTCAGCTAGCTACAGTGCAATTTCAGCCATAAGCTAGCTTATTTCAGCACCGAGCGGCACCAAAAGCAGAGAAGACGGAGGGGGGCCTGCCTGACAGTGTAGATGCGTACCACTCACTATAGTATCATAGCGGTGCTACAATTACTTTTATCGTACGGTATTTACCTCCTTCCCACTTTAAGAAACTAAATAAAATATCACTTATTCTCCCTCCATCCCTTATTTTACACAGCAAGGTGGGGCAACTCCTTGCCCCCTGACCGCTTTACCGCTTAGACGGTACTTAATAAGCACGTGCATGCTATCCATCTATATTATTCGTTGTCCGATTTGAATCTGTTAAATATCCGCCCTGATTTTACTATTTTCGAAAATCCGCATATTCCGAATTCGTATTCGTATTTGGGCTGACTGTATTCGATACCAAATCTGGGGGGGGGATACGGGTTAGGATATGGTATAAGCTGTTAAAAATTAGCCCTTGTGAGTAAGGCTCATTTCCTTAATTCCAAAGTATGAACGGTTTAGTACCATATTGCTAAGGCAAGGTGGATGAGACCAATTTATAAGGTGGAGCTCTTGACACTCCTTGAATCATGTGACATATGGATGGGGATGGCATGAGGAGGGCTATGGTTAATTACACACACGTGCACGCACGCATGCGCGTATTCGCGTGAAAATCGCGTGACTTGTGACTTGCGATGCACGACCGTATCGTGCCGTAACGTGGCGCACCACTTGGCAGACCAAGTCCATCTTTATTTTTGCTAAACCCTGCACCACTCTCTCTCTCTCTCTCTGTGTGTTTGAATGATATTCAAACGTTTGAATTTAAGACTTTATTGGGGTTTTGATGACAGGCAGTTACCAGTGGGTAAATGGCTGGTTGAATGTGTCAGTTACTAGTGGGTAAATGGATGTTTTAATCATGTCAGTTATCAGTCTGTCTATTTATATGCCTAGAGACGTCTAGAGTATGTGTGAAAATTTCACTGCTTCCATTTTCTTCCTCTCTGCAATCTTGTGCTTCTGTACTGTGCTGTCTGAACTTCACCAACCTTTCTTCCCGGCGTGCACCTGGAAAGAGGGAGAGCGGCTATCTCCGAACCATTGCCGCAGAGAGTACCTACACGGAGCAGCAATAAGGCTTCTAGGCAGCGCACATCTAAGTGATCGTTCACTACACTGCGTCATCTACGTTCTTCATTAAGCTCAAAAGTATGTCGTTCATGTGTTCGTTCGACTTTGTTACTATACTTTCCTTACGTATATTCTGAACTATGATGAGTAGCCTGCTATTAGTAGTAAGTTTTACATCACTGGTTTATTGTATTTCTCTCCTAGTAAAATTTGAAATTAAAATATTGCCCACATTTTCAACAATCCAGAAACCTTATTGT
Source organism: Dendrocalamus latiflorus (assembly GCA_017311315.1). Classification (NCBI taxonomy): domain Eukaryota; kingdom Viridiplantae; phylum Streptophyta; class Magnoliopsida; order Poales; family Poaceae; genus Dendrocalamus; species Dendrocalamus latiflorus. The sequence goes on along the minus strand of CM029670.1, from coordinate 28,827,559 downwards.
GAATTTTGTTGCAATACAGCTATGGCTAGTGCTTCTGATGGGATGAAACCTGATAGGTTTTCTGGTCAGAATTTTTGTAGATGGCAGACTAGAGCTAAGTTTTGGCTCATGTCTTTGGGACTGTGGTGGGTTATCCACCCACAGTATCCATTTACGATTGAGCAGTTTATGCAGTTTGAAAAATGCAAACAACACAACTCTTGGCTGCATTCGGACTGTTCTGGTAGATCAGCTCTATGATGTGTACATGAACTACAAGTCCGCCACAGAGTTGTGATATGCACTAAAGCACAAATATGCAGAGGCAGAGGCAGGTCGCTGGCTCTACATGTGTGAGCAATTTTTTGACTTTTGCATGGATGAGGCTAGGTCTATGGTTGGACAAGCTCATGACCTCCAGCTATTAGTCGGTGAGATTGCGCACCTGGGCTGTGTGTTGCTTCCAAAGTTTGTGGTTGCGGGCATTGTTGCTAAACTCCCTGCCTCTTGGCGGGATTTTGCTACTAGCTTGAAACATAAGGGGGAAGAGATTTCTATTGAGGATCTCATTGCAGCCCTCAATATGGAAGAAAAGGCAAGAGCAAAAAGATGCACCTAGCATCTCTGGCCAGAACAATGCAAATATCATACAGAAAAAACTGTTGCAAAGAAGTACAAATCCAATAAACCGAACAAGACAACTAGCTTTAAGAAGAAGAAAACTGAAAAAAAAAGAATTTGAGAGACATCACCTACTTTGTGTGTAGAAAAGAAGGTCATATGGCAAAGTATCGAGCATAACGGAGGTGACCAGTGTCCATGACCTTTGATTGGAAGTGGTGATTACGTGAAGTAATTCGGTGAGTTGCTGGCCAAAGAGATTGCATGGACATGTGATTAATGCTTTGGCCGTGAGTGCTTGCGTGATCCTTTTGGTTGTCTGTTTAGCTTATTTGGTCTATATACATGTGCTATTGAGGGCCTTATGTGGAGAACATGGCATGACTAATTTGCCCCGCTCGTTTCGGTTTGTGCTTTTGGCTTCTAACTTATTTTTCACTATTCAACAATTTGGTCTTTTTTTGGTTTTTTTGAGCTTTTTTGTTGGTTCTATTTTCCCTGTATTCATTTGTACTGTCCGTGACGGGCTAGCCTGTTTTTTCTATTTTAAATTTTTTAAAATTTAATTATGCCAAAGAAGACACCGTCAGCTACAGTATTTTTTCAGCTAGCTACAGTGATTTTCAACCAAAAGCCACTCAAAATAAGCCCTTTTAAGTAGGTCCTAAAAGAGATTGTTTTTTTGTTTGTTCATGAACATCTCGGTTGCTACAGTACTAAAATGAAATTTTTTGGCTGCTACGGTAACCAAGAATAAAAGGATATTTCCTTTTCTGTATGCTACAGTAATTTGAGAATAAAAATATTTTTTCTTTGTCTCTTTTGTGTCTTCTGTGTTTGTTTTTGCTCTAGCTGTTTCTCAGGTGGAACGAACGAAAGACAACATATTTTAAAGAGAAAATTTCTGTTACGAATTGCAACCATTCATCCTATTTAATTACCATCAATGATTCTATAGGGGCAATCGTTTGATTTACTTAGGTCATTCTCAGTGGAGGTTTCATGTCCCAGTTTCCAACACACCCATATTTTGGAAACAGTGCAGAAGAGTTTCATCCCCATGAAACTCTCTTACTCCCATGAAACTTTTATCATCTCTCTCTTCATCAATATAGTGCCATGTTAGCGTATTTAATGCGTACGATTTGGACGGGGAGACAGAGAGGAGAGGACAGGAATTGAAGAGAGTGAGACTGGAGTGAAGCGAAGGTGAGATCGGACGGATAAAAAGCGACGTGCATGCATGCTGTAAGGTTGTCGTGCGTTAGATTTGCTGTTTCTAACCCAAGCAATACTCAAGTAAACTCCGAATGGTTTTAGAAAAAGTAGGGAAAAACCAGAAAGTCCCCAGAAAGGTTGGTGTTGTATAGGAATGCCATGCACGTCGAATTAATAAAGGGCAAATTGCAAGAAACTTATGGGTCCTATCTGAACTTTGATTCCGTTAATGTTTGGTCAATATATACATATTCCTATCTGAACCACCTTTATAGTATACAGAGGTAACGATGGTATGCTTGAAAAATGTTGGATTTAAACTCCTAATACTTGTTGGAAATAGTCTGTACCGGCTATAGTTTCACCAGCATATAAAACCGCTCCATTTTTGTTTGTAGAAAAGAAAATACGCCTTTATTTGTTAGAAAATAGCAAACATTTTGCCTACTCCCTCGAGGTAAGGTAATCTTCAAACAACCACCTTTAGGCCCCGCTCAGTTGGGCTGAAAAGCTATGGTTTATGACTGAAATTGCACTGTAGCGGCTGAAATTTCACTATAACTGAAGGTGACTTATTTGGCGTAATTAAATTTAAAAAAATTAAAAATAGAAAAAAATAGGATAGCTCATTATAGACAACGCAAACGAATACGGGAAAAAAGAACCGACAAAAAAACTCAAAAAAAGCCAAAAGTTCACAAGAAGACGAAATTTATAAATAGTAAAAAATAAGCCAGAAGTTGAAGCCGAAACAAGCGGGGCCTTAATTCCCCATGGGGGCAGGTACCACGCACATTATTAAAAGAGAGAGAAGAAAATAAATCTTATGGGGTAGACTGGATGTATACATATGTTTTTTTCCATATGTACGTGCAGTACATGTACTGCCGCCACCATCAAATGTGGCTCAACATTGTTGTAAACTTTCAAAATTCAAACCACAATCCTATTTTCTAATCATTGCAATATCTTTTGCACGAATCCTGATACACGTCAGAGGGCTCAGATAGTATAGTACCGACATGTATATGTGGTTTTGCATTTGTACATAACAAAATCAGAAAAACGGTAGGTGAGTACAGCTGAACTCAGTACATTTTTTTACTATAATTGACCTTTAGATCCGCCTTGAAAACACATCGTTTTTAAAAAATGTACTATAACTACGTGCATTAGTATAAGCTGTAAAAGCAAAAACGAACCCGATGGAGCTGGTAGCGTAGTGCTCCTGGAAAGATGCTTGGACAATTGGTCATAAAAAAGGCTAAACCGGCGGTTTATCGCATTTGCATAAATCTTTTCTTTTTCTTTTTTGTTGAAGTATATCACCCGTCTTGTGTCATTAGTTAAAGCTGTTAGATGAAATGGTTGGTGCATGCAAATCAACACTTCTAAGGAAGTTTTCTTAAGAAACTGTACCAGCCCTGCTTGTTTGCAGAACGAGATCGAGTACATATTCAGATAATGATATGTACTGAAGAGTAGTTTGCATTATGAATGAAGCTTTCACAACTGTTCCTTGTTTCTGGGTACACCTTCCTTACACCTTTCCATCTAAAACAATTAATTATCTTGCAATGTGATGCACAGAGTAACTACCACTTGAGGCTGCAATTAACACCATCAAAGAGGGTTACCAGAAACCCACCTCGCAAACATAGCAAGGCATTGCCTTGGCATGTACTCTGGAGCAGTATGTCCACCACCCTAATTCACAAAACGAAATATATTATATAGGGAATTAACTTTTATCTTGGTTATCAAATCATGCTGCAATCTTGATATTTGATATAGCAAACCAAGAAAGCGCGCTGCAACGGAAAATCGAGAAAGAAATCCAGGGCTCCTACCTTCACAGTTGCGAATGTGAGGTTATTAGCGTATGACCTTGTAAATCTGCAGATAAGATCTCTGGTCAGACTGTTGCAGAAGTTCCTCTTGAGCATAAGAAGTCTTTCAGTTGCAAGCGATACAAATCTCAAAAAGAAAAAAAAGCAAGCCATATATGATCAACAAATCAGTTCTCAAAGTGCTAGAGCATGCATGAAAAACTAGAATTTGATTTGACGTTCAGGCAGTAGTCTGCATTATCGTCTATTTGTTCCAAACTGTATCCAGTATTCTAAACCAGTTGTTGCAGTTATCTGTGACTCACCCTGCAACTTGTCCATCGACATACCATGGTCTCCAGTCATCCACAACAGAGAAATTCAGAGACTTAATCCAGGCTTGCGTGCCGATGAAAGGTATAAGCATGTCATGATCACCACTGTAAATCAGACTTGTGTAGCCTCTAGTGGTCACATCCAGATGGTATTTCACTGAACTTTGAATATCTTTAGTGTAGGGTATGTCGTAGTTGCATCTTACCCATGAAGGAACTGTTCCCTGCAATGTTAGAATAGAATGGATCAACCTTACCTTCACAAAAAATTTATCAGTTGCTAGGCTTCTTACAGAGCCTTTGGCACGAAAAAGATTGTTCAAGACACTGTTGCATCAGCTGTCTGTCATACCTTGTGGATACCGAGAGCCTGCCTTACTGTGCCATCGTTTGCCCACATTCTCGACATTGTATATTCTGCCGTCTGCGAAGAAATACGAGATGTTAGATAAGATTACCTTATGCAAAATGTACAAGTATAGAAGAAAGGCAAAGCTCCTTTGGCCATTAACTCTACACTCTGAAGAAATCTCAGACAGGTGAAGCTCTGCAGTGTAGTCTTGGAGTTGGAGCATCTCCCGTATGCCTGAATTTAGCTTCGGCCTGTATGGATGAGGGCTTGCAAAAGTGCATTGGGGCTCCAGAATGTGATTTGGATATATGTCCTTGACACACTTTACAAAGAGACCATTTGTCACCTTTGAAAATTGAATGAAAAATAATTGCTTGGAAAAGGAATTAAATAATGTTTATATGCACCTCATCTATGGCATCAAGACTATCTGTGCACTGAATGCTTTGGTGGCTGTTGTCCTCCACGCTGCAGCTCGCCTTGTATGCCTGGAGATAGCAAGACACAAGTAAAGAAACTGCTATACATCTCAAAAGACAAATAGAAAGCCACTATTACTTTGTCAAATACAACTCACTGTTAGTGTGTAGCTATCTGCAAACTTCATTGCTTACTATTACACATGAGGCAAATATTGGGAAATTTTTTCTCACTGCCAAAGAGGCAGAACTGTGGAGGCAGAGGACTAGTGTGAATTTATTCAACACATGTAGTAGTGACACATTGCAAAGGAATAACATATTATGATTACCCCACTGAAAATGTGCAGTTTACCATCTGAACTACAAATTTGTGCATTTCATTGAAGTATAATTTAACACTTGGGGTCATGGATCAGTCTGGTAAGCTCTCTACTTTGATTTGGAATGTACAGGAAGCGTGTCAAATCTGCCAAAAAAAAACTCAGCAGCTCTTTGTTTTGGAGGATGCTATTCAATTTTACCTCGTACATTTCGTCAGGGATGAGACCCATCCCATGAGCAAAAGGAACTTTCGATGGATCATCAAAGTGACTATCTGTGACTGGATTGCCCACAAGGTAGCCCTGGTCATGATATGTCAGATTACTAGGGGGCAAAGCACACTAATCTAACTTGTAAAAAACAATTACTACAGAACCCAAGATATCAATATAAAACGGACAATTTTCTCCATTAGCAAGCATATGGTATAATTCCCAAACCTTTAGATTAAGAGCCGGTTTGTTGCCAACTTCTTTACCTGGAAAAGTCACTGATTGCTTCATTCACCAAGCAAAATGTGTTTATTCAAAAACTGAAAGGTATGAGAGGTTACCTCTGGCAATTTCAAAGGTGACGGTTGGCACAATCATACCGGAGTATGAATCACCGGCAATGTAAAGAGGATTTGACAAGAATTCCGGGTGCTCATCAAACCACTGCAATATTAGAAAGGGAGCTAATAGAACTGATTTTAGCATGATTAGTGAGGGCTTATTTTGACAAACATTTGTCATGAGTTTGTGTATAACATTAGTGGTTGGGACCTGGGACCGAAATGCAGGAAGTCTGACCTTTGTGAGGAAGATGAGGATTTGGTTGACAGCTTCGGTGTCACTTGAGTTGTACCCTTGCTCTGTTTTGGAATATGAAAACCCAGTTCCTACTGGGGAATCAAGAAAGATTACATTGCTCACCTGAAATGTGCAAATTAAGGATCAATTAGTAACAAGTTGCATTAATTAGTTCGTGGGATAGAGAAAGTGAGATGCATGGGTTGAATCAAATTAACCTTGGTCCAGGAATCTGGTTTGTAGACCAACTTAGGCAAGCCATCGACGTAGCCGGGAAGGTCGAAACTGAGAGGGCCTGCATATATATATCTTACAAGTTTGAGCAAAGTTGATTTGAGATCATAATAGGTGTATTGTATGTATATCTTTGGGTATAGAACCAACCAAAACATGAATGGAGCAACACCATAGATGCCATACGTATGAACAAGACAAGTCCAACGTAGCAGTGCATTGTCCAAGGTAGCATAGCATTGTGACATACTACTCCTAGAAGTATGCCTGCCTGCTTGCATGGACATATGTACGTCTCTGCTTGCAGACACCTGCAAGGCTTGTGGACACTTGGCTTGAAGGCCGCCAAGTAGATGTGCACCCCCTCCCCATACTCAAATGAGACGTACGTATCCTGTTTTTAGCTTCGATTTATGGCTTATAATTACAGTTTACAGTTTTAGACTGTTCTAGAGAGAGAGTACAAGTAACATAAACTTAGACAACTCAGGCAAGCCGTCGCTACAGTATACTATAATCAATTAATAGATCTCGTCTTGAAAAAAATCATATTTAAAAGTTAGTGTCCGTGGAAATGTAAAACGACGGAAAAGAAGAGGCGTGAGCATTTTGGTGTCATTTCATTACGAGGATGGACACAGAGGCAAAGACAGAGAGAATGGGCATTGACTTTCTGCTTGGTAATTAGACAGAGAGAGAGAGACAGTACCAATCTCGTAGACGAGTCCGGAGAAGGCGGAGCATCCGGGCCCGCCGGTGAGCCAGAGCACGAGCGGGTCCTCCTCCGGGTTCCTCTCCGACTGGATGAAGTAGTAGAAGAGGCGGACCCCATTGCTCTCATCCACCTCCACATACCTGGAGGATTGTTGCATCAGTTTAGTAATTAGTGATGCATGCATGCATGCATGATTCAAAGAAGAAATCGGACGATATCATCCTGAAATATCGATGATCCTTAATTAGAAACCGTACCCTACAAAACATACCCTGTTTGGAGTAGGAAGGGGAGGGGTCCATGGAAGCCAGGCAGATGGGTGATGAAGCTTTTGTTGTTGCGAATATATTGCTGGGTGAAGCTGGAGGAGGAAGAAGACGGGGAGGACAAGCAGCAGCAGCAGCAGCAGCAGCAGCAGAGGAGGAGGAAACCAACAAGCAGTGTGAAGCTACGCCGCCGGCTGATGCGCGTCGAGGCAAGCAGAGCGCCGCCGCCGCCGTACTCGCCTCTTCTTCCTGTCATTGTTTCCTGCGCGATCTCAACTGAAAGAAAGTTCCTTTCCTTCGACAACAACAACAAACAAAAAAAATGCTCAACTGAAAGAAGAAAAAGGATAGTACTCCATATTTATGGAGATTATAGTACTAAACACGAGTGAAGCACTAAACACGAGTGAAAGGGATTGATCCATATGTACCTGCCCTCTTTTACTTCCGTATGTATTGTCGCTGCTACATCCACCTGCATTCATCAGAATATCAGTTTCGCGCGCGATCGATCCAGCAAGTTCTTTGTTTAGGAGAGAAATATAAGCAGGAAGTTTTTATTGATAAATATGAGCCTTCCCTACTTTATCTCTAATTATTTTCTCTATCTTATGTATTTATTTATTACCACTGCACAAAACTAGTCTCTCATCTTTCAACGATAATTGCATCACCTCATTAATCTTTTTATAAAGACAAAAGATATCGTATGGTACTTCTCAACGGATGGAGTATTAAACTAGTACAAGAAACCCTTGCACCTGCTAGTTAGCGTAGTAGGTTAATTAATTTGACTTTGACTGAGATGATAAGTGGTGATCGGTTGGGCTATGGCTTATGGCTTATTTCACTGTAGCTGACTGAAATTACACTGTAGCTGAAAGTGGCTTATTTGGTATAATTAAATGTAAAAAATTTTAAAAATAGAAAAAATGGGTTAGCCATCACGTGTAATGCAAACGAATACGGGGAAAAAAGAATCGGTAAAAAAACTCAAAAAAATCCAAAAAAAATCAGAAAAAGACGAAATTTAAAAAAAGTGAAAAATAAGCCAGAAGCCGAAACGATCGGGGATTGGTTAAACTACTTGCACGTGCTGTGCGTGTCCGTACTACTACTTATAACATTTGTAATGGTGATATTATATAGTAATATCTATAAATTGTTATCTCATATAGATATTAGAGTAGATATTATCCTTTCAATACATAATATTTATCATTATGTAGGATTGAAGATGGTAACACAGGGGATGAATAGAGCCTCAGATTTTTAGAAAAGTACTCCCTAATTTTTACTTCAATAACTACGAAAAATTATGAACATCAAGAGTAAAGAATAAATCAACAGAGACTAATTTGAAAGAGAAAAACCAGTGTGGTCGAACAAGACTAGAGTGGTAGGAAAAAGGAGTTGTGTGGTCGAACAAGACCAGAGTGGTAGGAAAAAGGAGTTGTGTGGTCGAACCAGATAATACGGTCGAAATAAGACGTGTTTGGTCGAACCAAATAATGTGGTCAAAATAAGACTTGTGAAATTAGGCGATAAACAGAAATTTTAGATTTGTTTTACAAATGAAAAATCCATATAACTTTTGATTGGTAGATCCAAATGATATGAAAATTTGTAGAAATATTCTCTAGGATATCACGAACCTATTCCAATGAACGATTTTCAAAATTGAGGCCTTTTTTAGTTTTAATACAGATTACACTAAAACCGATCAAAAACCTAAAATAGTGAATACGACTTGTTCGTGGGTGGATGATGGCCAAGATGGCTCTAAATATATTCCTACATATCACAACAAGTTAGAACACTGATGAAATCAAGCCAAAAACCCCATATCAAAAAATCACTTAAACGATTAAAAACATGCAAAAACTGAGTTTCTTGATGAACTTACTACCAAAGTGCTTAGATGGGTAGAGATAGATTTTCTGAGATTATCTCCATCTTTTATACGTCCTTGGCACAACAAGATCAAGAAGAGGGATGAGAGGAGAGGAAAAACCAACCAAATCAAGAGCAAATCAATCAAGATAAGAAATAGCCCTGAAGATGATCAAAGATTGATTCTATTGTTGCTTGATAAGAAAAGTTTTACTGCTACTCTACCTTAGAGGACAAGAGCATACTGAGAGACCATGTGGAGGTCATCCCATGTGTGTGATGAGTAATTGACATCGGTTTAGAAAAGTCGAGTTTGATTTGGTTGGTTCGGTCCTTGACGTTGCGTGGTGCAATCGGGCTCGGTCGGACTTGGTCAAACCTGGTCAAAATGGTTAGGATGCATATTATGTCGACTTGTCAGGTTTGGGCTATTTCATTAATGCATTTATGCTTACATGTATCGAGCGGTGCTATTTGATGTGTTTCTTGTCTGTGATGGCTGCAGGACGTCGAGGCGGAGTCGTGGCGAGACACGAGGTGACCGGACTAGACACGGGCGGTGTCGAGGTCAGAAGGGTCGAGATGTGTCGAAGACGGCGGAGACTCGAGGTGGTTGCGAGGCTTGGACGACAAGGAACAAGGAAGCTTCCTGGAAGGTGCACGAGGGGCGTTTCGGTAAAAACGCAAGGCTGCACAGGCGGGAGCGGGTTCCGTTGGATCTGGCGGGCGTAACGGGTTGGATACTCGTTAGTCAAGGGCTATATAAAGGAGGGAGTGGCTGCATGCCCCTCATGTATTCCAAGGGTTTCTAGGGTTTGCTTTAGTCAAAATGAGCTTTAGAGGGTTGTTTTGGTTTTAGGCTTTAGTGGTTGGAGAGTAGGTGTGGACAGAGGCTTTGTCTCCATCGTAGCATCTCCTCCATGTGTGTGTTCTTCCAAGAAGCATGTAGAGGGTTGGTGTTCTTGATCTTGGAGAGGGAGAGGATGAGTTGAGAGTCTTGTAATCATTCCTCTTGTTCTAATGTCCATGCGTATCGGGACTCCTCTGTAATCATCTTTGATTTGGAATGAAAATCTGAAGTTTTTCTCCCGTGCACTCTTTTCTCTTCGATGCTTTCTGTGTTGGATTATTGAGTTTTTCGTTTTCTTGTTGATTCTTGCTGAGGAGTGGCAAAATGGGTTGCTCAGTGATGGGAATAGGTCTCAAGATCTTTTGATTGGATTTTTCCAAGAGCAAAGTGAATGAATCAAAGATTTGCATTTTCCCTCCTTTCCTGTTCTTCAGTTCATTCCTAGGGTTTGAGGTGGATTTTGATTCCCTTCATGATATGGCATAAAACTTGGTTCCTAGAGTCCAGAGGCTATCTATTAGCTATTCTCAAAGTTTCATGGCCAGAGGATCAAAGGTCGGGGAGTAATTTGGTTTTTCGTTCAGTCTTGCAAAAATTTCAGATTTTGACCAAAATCTGAAATTATTGCTCTTCAAGTTGATTCCTGTGTTTCCCAAGTCCTCCTGCTATTTAGTGTGTTGTGGTTTTGTTTTGAGCCAAAAGGAATGGAAGAAATCCATCAATTACTCTGATTTTTGGAAGGTTTGAAAGTATACTGAAGTTTCAGAGTTTTCAGAGTGCTCTCGGGCTGCAGGGACCAGGGGACCGGTCAGACCGATTTGTAGAAGGCGGTCAGACCGACCTAGGCTGGGCGGTCAGACTGGCCCAGCCCGAGCGGTCAGACCGGCCTCCTGCAGTGAGCAGTGATTTTCCAGTGTTGTTTTATGCCTTGGTTTCTCCTCTGAGTTTTTGAGGTTTCCAGTGTTTTTTGGATGTCTTCCTCATAGCTTTGTAGGTTTCGGAGAAGATTTCTCGAGTGGAGATTTTATGGTATTTGAGGTCCCTTTGTGTTTGTGGTCTGGTAGAATCTCCAGTGTGCTTAAGTTATTTTTCATCACAGCTTCAGTAGCTTTTGGTGAGAAAAATCTTAAGTAGATACTGTTGGAGGCAAGTTTTTTAAAGTCGACATTCACCCCCCTCTGTTGCCATTTCGGTCCAACAATTGGTATCAGAGCCGGTTAGCTCTTCTCAATAGATCTTAACCGGTCTCTAGAGCCATGGCGACGGACAAGTGCTCGACCAAGCCCCCAGCCTTCGATGGGATCGACTATCCCTTCTGGAAGAGTCGGATGGAGACCTACATCCAAGCTCAGGGCTACGCCATCTGACGTAAGGTCAAAGTACAGTATGCTGTTCCTGCCGATGAGAACATCAATGCCGGAAATATGCATGATGTTGAGGCAAATGCTAAGGCGAGGAACATCATAATCCAGGGGCTGAGTCGTAGCGAGTTTGACCGCATATCTCATCTTTTGTCCGCCTTCGATATTTAGGAGACCCTCGATGCTTACCATGAGGGCACCTCCCAAATAAAGACGGTGCGACAGGGCCAGTTCAAGCGAGATTACAACAAGTTTGAAATGCTCGATGGCGAGTCCCTTGATGAGTGCTTTGCGCGTTTTCACAAGATTCTGAGCAACCTCCGAGCGGTCGGTCTCACATACCCCGACTCGGATAACGCTCGACAGATGCTCGCTGCACTTGACTTGTGCGTTTGGGAGATGAAGGTGACTACCATCAAGGACACCACGGACCTCTCGACTTTGACTCTTGATGCGCTGTACTCGCGCCTCAAGACTCACGAGATTGACATTGTCTCTTGCAAGTCGAAGTCACAGTCGATGGCCCTAGTCACTGATCCCACCTTGGCTTCTGGTTCTTCTTCTGATTCTCTTTGTGGTTTCTCTCTCGCTGCTCTCTGTGACGTAACTGATGATCAGTTAGAGCAGCTTGGAGATGAGTAGTTGGCCCTCTTGGCTCGGAAGTTTTCCCATGCTTACAAGAGGAGGAGGGACAAAAAGAGAGGAGGACCTGTGATTTGCTTCGAATGTGGTGGCCCCAACCACATTCGAGCAAACTGCCCTAAGCTGGAGAAGGGCAAGAACGACTACACCGACAAGAACCGCAACAAGAAGCCTCCAGTCCATGCCCAAGGAAAGAAGAAGTTCCGCGACTTTGGCAAAACCAAGAAGCTGTTCCACCGCGTCCTGACCGCGTTCGACGACCTCGACCTCAGCGAGGTGGAGGGATGGAGCGACGACGACGGGACGGTTGACCAAGACCCCAAGAGCGGCGACGACTTCTCCGGCATGTGCTTCATGGCCCTTGAGGGCGAACTGAGCGACAGTGAGCTGTACTCCGACTCCGACGAGGTATTCCCTTCCTACGACCAGCTCAATCAAGCTTTTCTTAAGCTAGGTGGATTTCATGCTAGAGCTAGGGTTAGGTGTACCGAGTTAGAGAAGGAAGTAGATAGACTATCACGGGAGCTTACTTCGCTTACATCTGCACCCTCCCGTAATGATTGTGATACATGTTCTGCTCTGTTGGGTGATACGGAGAAATTAAGGACCTCGCATCATAGTTTGTCCTCCGAGCTTGATATTGTTAAGGTAGAGAATCTTAGTCTCTTAGCTGAATTAGAGATGAATAGGGTTGCTTCTATTTCATCTACTACTGTTGAGACTGTTGCTTGCACCTCATGTGAGGATAAGGACAACGCAGTTAGAGGTCTTTATACCATGCTTCTGGATCTGCCCGAGTCTTGTGAAAATTGTAATAATCTGAAGATGAACCTAAAACGGGCAGATCATAAAATTGTTGAACTACAAGCTTTTCTTCTTGAGCCTATTGCTTCGTGTGTTAATTGTCCCAAATTGACTGCTGAGCTTGAATCTGTTTCCAAACAGTTTCAAGAGATGATTGACAATAATAACAAATTGGCTCAACATACTTCTAAGGACCCTGTTAGCTCACCATGCATTAATTGTAACAAACTAAAATCTTATTTGATTGCATTGGATGAGAAATGTGTGAAGCTAACTAAGGACCTTCTAGAGAAGTCACCTTCTGCTTGTAATGTCTGTGCTGAAGTGGGGAAGGAGCCCAAGGGTAAGGTGAAGACGCCTAGCGACGTGAACCAATTGGCTAGCAGTAGGACTGTCCCTTCTGAGTCGGCTGTGCGTGCACAAGTCATTCGTTCCTCTGCTATTGGTTCTTCTTCTACTACTCCCTTACCTTCTGCTACTCCTTCTTCCCCCTGCTCTTCTTGCACCTCTCTCTTTCGGGAGTGTCAGTATCTTATGAACACTCTCGAGAGATTTGTAGGCGGTAAGAAGAAGCTTAATCTTATTCTAGACCAATCCAAGATTTGCGAATTTAATCAGGGTCTAGGATACGATTTCTATGAGCACATGAGGAAGCATCCACCTGCCGTGCTCAGACTCATAGCACCAGGTGTGATCGAGACTGAGCCCAGGACCGAGAAAGTCCAATTTAAGTTTGCGGGCTTTGTCCAAGGGATTTCTGACAGCAAGGTGATTCCACCTGCTGCTTCAGCCTCTCAGAAGGCGAAGCCTCATCATGCTACTTCTACCTCTCAGAAGGTGAAGTATCATTGCACCTTCTGTCAGAAGAATGGACATCTGATCGATCGATGCTTCAGGCACGCCAAGATCGCGCATAGAGACCGTGTTGAGTCTCTTAGGCGTATTCAGGGTCAGCCCCAGACCTTGAGTGCACCTAAGACCAACACGAGGTCTAGGTTTGTTTCAGCTGATGGGTTTGGGCAGCATCGAGGACTTGGTCTTTCTGAGTTTTCTGGTTTTCGTCCTCATGCTCCCTTTGGTCGTGACTTTCGTTGTTCTGAGGGCAGATCTCGTTTCCCCGTCGAGATGACTACCCGCGGCGTGTTCAGCGTGTTGCCGGTGCTCCGACTCGCTCGCCCGTAGCAGTCGGACCCAGCAACAGCTTCAGGTCTACACAGAGACTGTCTGCTTCTTTGAGTGACAGAGAGCGTAGGGTAGATAGAGGTCAGTCGTGTTTGACTACTTCATCTGCTCAACGTGTTACTCAGTATTGGGTGCCACTCTTGATTTACCCTAGTACTGAGACTTTACTCTCTGTTTAACTCAGGTTCGCCGGGCAGGGAAGGGAAAGGTTTGGCTCATAGACTCCGGGTGTTCACGACACATGACCGGAGACTCTCGTTGGTTTTCTTCCCTTGCCCGTGCTCCAGGTGATGAGACGATCACCTTCGGAGATGCTTCATTTGGGTGCGTCATCGCCAAAGGTACAATGCGTGTTAATGATTCTTTCATTCTGAAGGATGTTGCCTTGGTTAGTAAGCTGCAGTATAATTTGCTTTCTGCTTCTCAGCTTACCAATGACGGTTTCGAGGTGAGCTTTAAGAAAAACGCTTGCAAAATTCTTGATTCTTCGGGTAGTCTGGTTTGCGAGATTTCTCGTTTTGGGAGGATCTTTCGTGCTGATTTCTCTGAGTCTTCTGGTGATCATCTCCGATGTTTGGTTGCTTCCAAGTCCCGTGACCTTTCTTTTTGGCATAAGAGACTTGGTCATATTGGATTTGACCATTTGACCCGAGTTAGCGGCCACGATCTCATTCGTGGTCTGCCGAAACTCAAGATGGTCAAAGAACTAGTTTGTGCTCCTTGCCGGCACGGCAAGATGGATGCCGCTTCTCACCCTCCGGTCACAGTGACTATGACCGATGCACCAGGACAGCTGCTCCATATGGACACCGTTGGACCAGCTCGAGTGCAGTCAGCAGGAGGGAAGTGGTATGTTCTTATTGTGGTCGATGACTTCTCGAGGTACTCTTGGGTGTTTTTCTTAGCCTCGAAGGATGAGACGTTTACACATTTCTGAGATCTTTTCAGTAGGCTTTCTGTTGAGCTTCCGGGTGCCTTACGAGCGATCCGCAGTGACAATGGCATGGAGTTCAAGAATTCCTACTTCGAGATATTCTGTGATGAGACAGGTGTAGAGCACCAGTTCTCTTCTCCGCACGTCCCACAGCAAAATGGTGTCGTGGAGAGGAAGTACCGTACCTTGGTCGAGATGGCCAGGACGATGCTCGATGAGTACTCTACACCGCGAAAGTTTTGGGCTGAGGCTATAGCTACCGCGTTCCATATTTCAAATCGAGTTTTTCTTAGGGCACATTTGCACCGCACTTCTTATGAGTTGAGATATGGGCGAAAGCCCAGTGTATCTCATTTTCGTGTGTTTGGTTGCAAGTGTTTTATTCTGAAGTCCGGGAACCTAGACAAGTTCGAGTCACGTTCTTGTGATGGGATCTTTCTAGGTTATTCGACTTCTTCGCGGGCTTATCGGGTTTGGAACTGCGAGTCTAGTAAAATGGTAGAGACCTGTGAGGTGACCTTTGACGAGGCCAATCCGGGGACTAGGCCTGATATATCAGGTTCTTTAGAGCAGTCCGAGCCCATCTTTGTGGATGATGAGGATGATGGAGATGAGAGTTGTCTACCCGATCTAGTCCCTCATCCACCCCTTGAGGTGCCTTCTTCCACTGCACCTCGAGGCGATCAGCCCATGCCTTCTGCTTCTTCTGGAGCTAGTGGCTCTGTTCCTACTTCGTCAGCTCACGAGGTAGAGGCCACTTCTTCATCTCATCCTAGACCTCCTAGACACATTCAAAAAGGCCCATCCCGAGCGGTCAGACCGGCCCAGCCCGAGCGGTTAGACCGGCCTAGCCCAAGCAGTCAAACCGGCCTCCTGCAGTGAGCAGTGATTTTCCAGTGTTGTTTTATGCCTTGGTTTCTCCTCTGAGTTTTTGAGGTTTCCAGTGTTTTTTGGATGTCTTCCTCATAGCTTTGTAGGTTTCGGAGAATATTTCTCGAGTGGAGGTTTTATGGTATTTGAGGTCCCTTTGTGTTTGTGGTCTGGTAGAATCTCCAGTGTGCTTAAGTTATTTTTCATCACAGCTTCAGTAGCTTTTGGTGAGAAAAATCTTAAGTAGATACTGTTGGAGGCAAGTTTTTTAAAGTCGACATTCACCCCCCTCTGTCGCCATTTCGGTCCAACACATACCAAGCACTCTACTGTCAAACCCTAACCCTAAATATGAAAGCTAAGAGAGATAGGTTGGATGGATAACAAGTCTCCATCCCAACCCACTTTTATAGAAGGGCTAGCCAACCATATCCAGCCCATAGTGAATACTATCCACTTAGCACAATGGGGAACCCGGTAGTCCTACACACACGGATTTTACTCACACATATTTACTTATACACGCTTTTCAAAGCGTATAAACCCGAATCCGCTAAATATTTAGCCTTGATCCATCTTAATTAAAACTAGCTATACCTTGATCTAAACTGCTCCCCCAAGCGCTACACATGCACACCAAGGTAGTTTATGATATTTTAGCCAAACTACTAAAATACTCTTTGTTGACCTGATCATCGCCATCCTTTACAAGTAATCATCATGCTTGCCACACATAGGTGCACCACTAGCTTGCTATGTGTCGCTAAGTCTCTCCTGTCTCGGTTTCACTGAACTATGGCTCACTTGTCTCGCCCAAGCCACATGGTGTTTCCCACCGTTCGAACTCGCTTTTAACATTTTTCGTCTTTCTCGTGCCATGCTCAAGCTCACCATCTCATCCCACATTGTTGATCGATCTGGGCCTTATCTCCTCCATGAGCATAGCCCCGATTCTCGTTATTGACCATAGTTGACTTCAACGACCCTACATATCCAAAAACAAAGAAATCATTTTCAGGCACAAGTTCTTCACAACTTGACCCACATTAGTCAAAACATACATCATGCAACCTTAATGCAATGACCTAGGTTACTCCAACTCGATCCATGACTCAAACCCCAAAATCCTCAATTTCTGCCCAAAACCAATCCAGACAAAGTGCGATCTTTGCAAAATCACTTAACCACTCCACAAAACTAGTAATGGTTCATCACAGCAATTCCATGGACCTTCTCACGTGGTCTTTCACATTAATCAATATTGTAATTTAATATTTATTTCCAATTCCCCCCAATGCGGCGTTTAATGTAGTGTCACACCTTTGTGATGTGGTAGATATCACTTCTCTCTCTAATAGATGCCTTAGCTAATGTCGTGTGCTTAAGCAATGTGTTACATGAGACACTACTTTTCTCTCTTATTTTATTAATTTTTCATCCATCTCAGTACTAATCCTACATGGCTTGTTAATTAAATCTATAGATACTATTTATATGGAACCATTGGAAGTGCCTTAGTGACTTTTTTTAAAAGAAAAAAAGCCTAACTGGGTAACTTAATTGCAGGTCGTGCACGGCGTCTACATTCTAATGAATTGATTGCTACTCCAGTTTCTTGGGCGGCTGCCGCTGGCTAATACTAATACCGGAGTACTAATTTACTGCTATCCGATCCGGACATGGATCTTAACCTACCAAGATGCTCTATTATATAATGGTCTACTTGCTACGAGTATATGTATAAATATATATAATTTGTCATCAATGAATTATTACCCGTCACTCTCTCTCTCTCTCTAGTCCACCGGAGCATGAAGACGAAAACGTCTGTTTCACTAGTGCTACTACCTGGGCTTTGCTTCTATCTTCCTTGCAGAGGAGCAGTATGCATGATCATCGGAGCTCTAGTTCAATTGGGTCTTCTCACTTAGATGGAGTTTATTTGGAATTTACTAATTTGAGGCCCAGAGTTATTTCCATAAGACCGGAAAAGCCTTGGTCTTACGGAAATAACCCGGGGGTCCTTATAGCGCTTGGTATCATAGCCATACTGACTGTACGTTAGAAATAGCATAGGCGTTAGTCTTAGCAAGTCTTTAATCAAATTAATTTTAAATTAGCAAAATAATTTCAGAAAGTTTAAGTTATGAACATCTTTTATTCCTTACCCATCCTAACATCTATTTCTTACCTCTCTATTCAATTGAATTGTGCAAAATATTTTTCCATTGCTCGTCTCTCCTTTCCAAAAATAGACACGCTAATGGTCATGGTAAGAGCAATAGATGTTGCCGTACCGCGATATTAGGATTAAGTTAGGGATTATTCTTAGAGTATATATACCCTAATTATATTCCTTAGCATGTAGACATTGGACTTTGTGGTGTGATCTTTTGCTCTCTTTTGTTCTTTGTAGTTGCTAAGCATGTATATATGGTGTGTTTGCCGGTTTGCCTTCGACCGTTGTATTTCGCAAACATGCTAAAACCTAGCCTTATGTTAAAACTAAATCGTGTGCTTTTCCTACTGCTTTCTTTTTAGTTTATTTTGAGTTGGTTCTTGTCTTTTGAAGCTTAAAATCTCTAAATTAAATTAAGAACCTTACCCCAGTTGTTTCCCGTACCTTATGCTCTTCCCCCCTCATCTCTTTAATGGAAGTCGCATGTTAATTAAGAGATTAATAGCGGAATTGGTTAAGAGGAGGATGTGAGCAAGTAATCGCTATCTTATCTTCATTTAGATCCCTAATGTTAGGATGATGTTGGTAGACTTGCATGACCAAAGTGATGTTTGATAGTTGAGAAATTGAATTATTACTCATGATCCCCAAATATGATCTTGGAAGAGCTAATTAGATTTTCGAATCATGAGATATTAGCCTTTGTGAGATCAATTGTGGATTATGGTAGTTGTTGTTGAGGAACTGTCGCTGGCGACCAGTCCAAGCGATTCCTCTGTTTAGAACAAGAACGAATCAATCACAGAATCACAGAAGAATAGATTGAACACACAGAGAGATAGAAAGAACTCTTGGTCTTTCTTTATTGCTTTTCTTTCATGTGTACATAATATGCTGGTATGACTCCCTATTTATAGACTACAATGAGGTGCCCACCATGGGCCGCGGGCTGCTGACCCAGGCTCAGATTTCTTAACAGTTGTTACCATAAGAGGTTACGATATGAGTATAAATGGAACAATTGTAGTGAGGTGTAAGTTTGCCTACGGATGATGCTGGAGGATATGCAGGTGGAACTCATGGAATACGTGAATAGGCTTGAATAATTAATTTATGGGTTCACTTGGGGATTTAGATTTTTGGTATGTCTTAGTCATTATGTCGATAAGACTGTGATTCAGATTCAGGTCTAGCGTGATAAAGTAGAATTTGAAACTGTAATGATATTTTAAGTTTGGTGGGTACTTATGATGCTAATTTGATAATTATGAATTTGTAATTGAGGATATAACCAGATCGTAATACTTATAGAGATGACGAACGATTAGGTGATTGAGTGGTCACGTAGTGGATGACAATGATGATTGAATATGAGATTTATCTTTATGGGAAAAAGTTTTTCCAATGATGACATAATTAGATTAATTAGGGACGATTAAATGTGGTGATTGGATTAGATAATGTTTGAGGATAAGTAGATTGTGGAAGACATCGAGTTAGTATTGTTGAATTGTACTAAGATAATTATTGTTGATAACTTGATCTGGACAAAGTTAATGATTCAGACTATTTGGATTATGGTTGGATTACAAACCCACCTTGGATGGATGACCTATTTGATGATTTGATTTACCTAGGTCGGAGTTGACTATGGATAAAGGAGGTATATCTTTAACCTAGGATAATGATGTTGATTTTGTTGGTTGATTAGATCCTAGAGTAGGGACAAGTGGATTAGACCTTAAAAGATTAATTGAAATATTTGGTGGATTGGTTATTGCAAGTGGATTGATCATGCTAACAAAAAGATTGAGAAGCAGAAATGTAGAGACATTGCTTGAAGATGCAAATTGATCTTGCATAGACATAACCTCTTTTAGGAATTGAAATTGTTGTGAGGAAAGTTGCTGGAAACCAACAAATTATTTATGGACGGTTATAGGCATTGAAATGCGGTTCATTAGTGCTCACGATTTGAGGGTTATATTGGAGATGCTCTATGGTAGAAATTTATAAAGCAAATGTAATGGAATAGGTGAGCAATATGGTGGTTGCACTTAGGATTAGGAGTGCTATAAAGAATGCGATTGAAATCAGAGTTAAACCATGATTTATGTTGTGGGAGTGGATTAATAAGTTGTTTGAGCTCACTTATGGATTGTGAGAATTTGGTAGTAAGTCAATGTCCTTATTAGAAATCAAATCAAACCTATAAATTTTAGTGGTTTGGAAGATTATATCAAAGCAAGCGATTTCGGTGGTTAACGTACAAATTGTAGAACTATAGATTGGAGTGTGCTTGCTATAGACTAAATGTGATCAGTGGATTTTAATTGGAGGAACAACAATTAGAGGTTGTTGGACCAAAGGTGTTGAGATAGTAGTGGTATTGGTTCAAGATCGAGTCGTTCGATCTTAAGCGACCAAGTCTTTCTGCCTCTACTCTTTTCCGTCTAAATCTCAGGGACGAGATTTTTTCTAAGGGGGAGGGGTTTGTAACACCCCGATTTTCAAAATCGAGATGTTATTATTTAATTTGGCGATATATTAAATATTTGATCGTATTTAAAATTTTATTGGGTTAAGTAAAAATATTGCTTTTAAAATCAAATCAAATTAATTAAAAGGGTTGCATTTTAAAGCTAAATCAAGTTGTTAAAAAGTTGCATAATAATAATAATAATAATAATAATAATAATAATAATAATAATAATAATAATAATAATAATAATAAATATTATTAAATCAAATGGTTGAAAGATCACTTTTAAAAATTAATTTATTTTTATTTCTTGTTTTCGCATGCTTTTCAAAAATCATGTTAGTATCGTTGCTATATTTTCTGGTTCAACTGACTGTAGGTGAGACGCCTGCGTGTCCTTTCTTTTTCCCAACATTTCTCCTCGCAATCACAACCAAAAAAAATCAAAAATCGTGCAACGCTTGTTATACCCCATTTGCACTGCCATTTTCTTCACTTAACATCCCACATCCAGGACATGAATCTTATTCACTAATTTGCCTTGAAACTTTGATCAAATTAATCATATTAACCCAATTTTGAACTAATCTAATTAGCCTAATTTCCACTGATCAATCACATTGGTCTATGATAGTGACAAAGCTGATCGGTTGGCCTCATACAGCTATGCATCACAGCTTATTCTTATGGTGGAATCCCAACCGATAGAGGTAACATGTGATACGACCATGAATAGGTACAGCCAAAACTGATCAATCTCTCAGAACCCATTTTCTAGTGCTAATGTCTAGTGATCTTATCAACTGATGCCAAAACCAGTCCATCAGTATGAACCGATCTAGGATACTATACAAGACCAGTAATAGATCCAATCTACTAATACCATAGATCTGCTATAGGCGACCAATCTAGATAAAAATGACACAGGATGGCTCTGATACTACTGTTGGGTTACAGGGTAGGCTACACTAGCGCAAATTAAAATTTCAACCACGTAAACCAGGAATTTATACGAGTAAAAGATCATGGATTGTTACCACTAGACATGCATTGCAGCGAAACAAAAGTTGAAGCGGCCCAGTTCAACGAAACGTGTGTCAATGTAATGGAAATAGTTGATCGTCTAACATCCCAATCAGTGTCCTTAGAATGCGATTGTCCTCAAATTGTAGTCGATCTCCACGATACAAATGTGTCTTCTCCTTAGATCGTCCCAAACAGTGCTGCTATCATAGCAGCACCTCTACTAAAGTCCACACATCTGGGATAGAACATTGTGTGCTGATATGTTAGCACCAGCGTGCACAGCAGAGCTTTCAGAAGGAGGTAATTAGAATTTTGGTGGGTGTGTATTTCTCACATGCAACCTATAGCCCAATGCACCCCTTTATATAGGACCTTCGACTGGATTATTATCCAATATGAGTAGATATCGTATCTCACTTGGAAAGCCTTTGACAAGATCGTTATCGTTCTAACCGTTAAGTGTGTGATCTTGTAGGTTTATATATATTTGATTGTAACTCAGAAAATTCTTCCAATCAATGGCCGGTAGCAGTTTCTAGCAGAACATATCGACCCCTAAATATACACAAAGATCAATCTAGACGAATCTTATGCAATATGATCTGCATCCAGGTCCTACTCGCTCACGATATGTTAATAACTCCTTATGATTATATCGTATCTGGTTACGAACAATCTGTATCCCTATATGACTAGTTCGTAGATTGGTATGTGTATGTCTAACTGGCTCACGACCAGTCAGTATACCCATACTACCATTTTGTATCTAGTCGAACTAATCGGCCTAGTTATGTATTCTCCTTTTGCCTTGCGATACATGATCAAACTCCAGGTAGGAAATGCGTTATTCGTGGACAGTTCAATTTTTTTCCCGATCTAGTGATAAATAACTTTATGTGGTCGACTCTTTGACCACTCATGGCATGGCCATACACTTTCTTTATCCGGTCATGATATCTAGTTATTAGGGAGAGGCAAATTCTATATCCGACCAGTCACATTCCTTCGCATATTTCATAGCATACTCCAAAGCTACCTTTATAACTATTTAGTTACAATGTAGCGTTTGGTAATACCTAAGTACACTATTACACATGTAGAAAACTATACTGATATCAGGTACAAGGATTTTACATCATAATTGCGTGAGACCAACTGATGACACATACAACATAACAATCTCAATAGTGTCTCAAGATGGATCAATCCAACACCATGTTCTCTAATATGTATCCACATTATCGATTTGATATTCCATATCTATGGTCGGTGAAATGTGATCATCAACTAATATATGTGCTAGTCTATAAGTCACTAATGCTCCAACCAATGACATCCGACCAGGAATCTTTTAGAATGATATTATTCAACAAATAAAAAGTTTCGCCAACAAGTAACATACTTGGCAACCTTTATAAATGATTATTTATTAAAGGAACGTAACAGTATTTATTTAAAAAATTATAAACATAAAAGTAATATAATCATCTGTATGATTATCTTTAGAGCATATTATTAACACATGATCCATCGAATAGAATGTTACATGTATACATAGATCTTGGCCAGGAGAATAGACAGGAATTAGAAGCCCACACAAAAAAAAAAGAAAGGAATTGAAATTGCATTGGTTAATACAATTTAGCTAGTCAACAGGGGGAAAACAAGTCGTGTACGGATAATCGATGAGAGGACCTGGTTGGTGAACGCCATGGCGACAGTGGATAGGATATCTATGGCTCCGATGCATTTGCGTCGTACATATTTTGGCTGCTTGCATTGCATGGACTAAAAAGCAACAAAAGAAAAGAAAAACCTCCTTCTTACGTATCGATCACCTCAACCTAGCTTTTTTTTTCCCTCGCGATGGCAATCCATCCATCGAGCCAGGACAGGATGGAGTTCGGCCCATCTAGAAGAATTTTTTTACCACATTGCATTTTTCCAATTTTTTTCCAATTTTTTTTTCTGAAAGGCCCTGGTTGCTTAATCTCTTTTGTTTTAATTTCTTGAAGGAGATTAATTAAAAGACTGAAGAGACACTACTACAAAAAAAGGTTATACTGGACGTCTCATCTTAGACGGTACGATGGAACAGTCTGTGTTGTGATTACTACAAACGGTTTTTAAAAAGGCTATACCCATGTGAAGATTTTGTTCGAAATTCAAACTTAGCAGAAACATGTGCTTATCTAAGCATCTAGACCATATATCAATGTAGTATTCCCAATTGACAGTATATATTGTCTAAACCATATCTTAGAGGTTACAACCGTGAGGGTATTAAGTTTTCAAGGAGGTTCAATGCATATAAGTGGTCGTAACTACCATTACCCACAGTATAGCAGTTTTAACAGAACATACATGCAAAAATACTTGAATCAACATGGTCAAAGGGGGTGCTTACCTTGCTTAAATTATCATGATCTTGACCTTACTCAAAACTTTATCATTCAATGATCTAGAAGCTATTGATCTTCTGTCTCAATTCTGCTCGAGTTGATGCTCCTTCGGGTCCTTGACTTCTAATTGCGTGATAAGCGATTGAAAGAACAAATAAATCCAAAAGACTACAAAAAAATCCAAATAAATCAAAGGAGAACTTCATTAAGTTTTATCAGGATTGAGTTTGATGATGTAAGTTTAGAGGGTGAGGGATGTTTGTCATAGTCGAATGGAGTTTGAATTTTGGCTTGGTTTGAGTTATCTCAGCACTTTTCACGACTACCCAAGCTCCTTGGTCGCTACGGTGTTCTTTCGACTTCTAACATACTTTAGTTGTTAGCTACTCAATTCCACCAACGACTGCTACAGCTTATGACTGCTGTAGCATATGACCTTTATAGCTTACGATCTTAACTTATGACCATTATTGCTACCAATCACTGTGCCTAGTGATCTTATGAGTACTACTTTGATACTTTGGACGTTTAGACCGTTATGGTACTCGGACGCCCTTACTAATGACTACCAATCGCAACACTTTGAACACACAGGTCTTTGACTACGTCGATCCTACCGCAACTCTGGTCGTATCATTCGTATAGAGCTAGTACTACCGATCTTCATCCACGCTGGTCTCCCGAGCATCGATCGGGTACTGTACGACTATCGACTGGGTATTGTAACTTATGACTACCGATCATGACTTACGACTATCGACCTTGGTCTACAACCGTCGACTATCGATTATCGATCGGTACCATAACTTATGACTTATGACTAATCTTCTGCACTTGCGATCGATCTACCTCACTCAAGGATTACGAGTCCGGCTGTGGTGGAAGGTTTCAACTATGGCTACGGTCGAAGATTTCGACAACGTGAGCGATCTACGATCACGACCATGCCAGGGGTCGAAGATCACGATAATGCAAGCGGTCGAAGATTACGACTACGCAAGTGGTCAAAGATATCGACTACGCAAGCGGTTGAAGATCGCGACCATGCAAGCGATCAAAGATCTCGACTACGCAAGCGATTGAAGATTACGACTTCGCAGGTAGTTGAAGTTCTCGACTACGCAAGCGGTCGAAGACCACGACCATGCAAGCAATTGAAGATCGCTACTATGTAAGAGATCGAAGATCACGACAACGTCAGCGCTCGAAGATCATGACCACGAAGCGATCGAAGATCACGACCAGTCTAGCGGTCAAAGATTTCAACAACGTTAGAGGTTGAAGATTTTGACAATGGTTGCGGTTGAAGATTTTGACAACATCAATGATCAAAGACCTCGACTCTGGCTATGGTCAAAGATCTCAACAACATCTTGCTCTGATCTGGATGTGTTTACGGCCTAACCATAAACACATCTAGATCAGAGCAAGATGGGCTAACTGGCCGCACGAGAGAAGACGCAAAACGAATCAAGTAAATTCTAACTAACATTGGAGTTTGGCCCATCTAGAAGATTTTTTCCCACCTCTCGCCCCTTATTAATCTCCTACCCTTCTCCCATTTTCACTCCGAAAACCAACACAACAGGTAGGCACTTGATTCTCCACCATGGCTGTGGGGACCCGGGATGTGGGCTGCCGCATGTGTGTTCTGTACTAGTCCCATGATCAGTAGCTAGTACACATATTCACAACATTGAGATCACATCCATACACTTCAAATATATTTAATTTATAACAAAAGAGTGAATACAATAAGGTTCTATAGCATGTAGCCGACTAGCTAAGAGAATACCAAAGTCAAGAGTAAATTGCAGTGGAAGATAAATAAATAAGTGAAAGTATCCAGTGGTATGCTAGCATATCCACAAGGCAACCGACTGGTGATTAGGCCTTAGAAAACCCCTCATCGAACTCCCCTAAGCTAGGACGAAGTATGTGTCATCTGGCGCGTATCCTTCTTCATTCTCTAATCAACAATAATTTAAGTATGGTTGAGTACATTGTGTACTTAGTAAGACTTGTAGTGTATCGCAAATTGTGTGTGTGTGTGTGCAAGGCTATCAAAGGATGGGGCTCTATACTAAGTTATTTTCAGCATGAAGCAAATTTTATTTGCAATATCTGTGAGTAGTAATTTGCAACGGAATTGTAAATAGCATTTGACACATAGTGAAATAACATTTGTACAATTTTCATAACCATAGATCAAATCCATTCGCAACCTTTCTCGACTGTGAATATCGCATAATTCCCACCCATGGGCATGGCACACAGTTGCGTACATGCCATCCTATATGTTTAGTAAAACAGTTTTGAATAGGAAAACTATACCCTTTGTAGCTACATCCAAGCTTGCTCATGACCATGAGCATGACTATTTAAATAGTTTTTAACACTCTGCAGAGGTTGTACGGCTTTACCTATATGAGATAATCAATTATACTATGGGCGACTTCACACTTCCTTTGGTGTATGATGATAGTTGATTATCATATGGTCTTTAGGTCATCTAATCCTAACCTTGTACCAGTCCAATGAACATTGAATCTCTCGTAGGAATATCCCCTAAGAGAGCATTCGAATCCTCACTTAGGTAAATCCCCTAAGCGAAGACCCTCACTTAGGTAAACCCCTAAGTGGGCATTCATCGTTGTATTAAAGTTTTTCCTTGTCACCTTGGTGAAAGGAGCCCCTGCGAGCAAACCTAACCGGAGTGCCCTTACTACATCTGTGGCTACCACAATGTAAGGCTAGACCTAGACAACTTAATCAGCTAAATGCCAGAGCCCATATAGCACATCTGATAGTATGGTGTGACTTAGATGAACAACAATAGTGTTCGGTCCTTAATTGTCCCGGGTGAGAATCTCCCCCTATATACATGTGAGATTCCCTCTCTATAAGATTCTCTCTCACATTTGACAAATTATCATATAGCTCGCCCACATCCAAAAACTAGGTTTTTCATTTTATTTGATACGAAAGTAACAAAGGTTTCCCCTCTAGTCCAACATTTTGAAACCATCGTACCCACGAGAAGATTTTGTTCGAAATTCAAACTTAGCAGAAACTTGTGCTTATCTAAGCATCTAGACCATATATCAATATAGTATTCCCAATTGATAGTATACATTGTCTAAACCATATCCTAGAGGTTACAACAGTGAGGGTATTAAGTTTTCAAGGAGGTTCCGTGCATACAAGTGGTCGTAACTACCATTACCCACAATATAGTAGTTTTAACAGACCATATATGCATGCATAATAGATTTTGCAAATAATATACAATAATTGAAATACTGGGATCAACATGGTCAAAGGGTGTGCTTACCTTACTTAAATTACCATGGTCTTGACCTTACTCAAAACTTTATCAGTGAATGATCTTGAAGCTATTGATCTTCTGTCTCAATTCTGCTCAAGTTGATGCTCCTTTGGGTCCTTGACTTCTAATTGCGTGATAAGCGATCGAAAGACCAAATAAATCCAAAAGACTACAAAAAATTCAAATAAATCAAAGGAGAACTTCATTAAGTTTTATTAGGATTGAGTTTGGTGATGTAAGTTTAGAGGGTGAGGGATGTTTGTCATAGTCGAATAGAGTTTGAATTTTGGCTTGGTTTGAGTTATCTCAGCACTTTTCACGACTACCCAAGCTCCTTGGTCGCTACGGTGTTCTTTTGACTTCTAACATACTTCGGTTGCTAGCTACTCAATTCCACCTACGACTGCTGCAGCTTATGATCGATGTAGCCTACGGCCTTTATAGCTTACGATCTTAACTGATGACCATTATTGCTACTGACCATTGTGGCTGGCGATCTTGCGAGTACTACTTTGATACTTCGGATGTTCAAACCGTTATGGTACTCGGACGCCCTCACTAATGACCACCAATCGCAGCACTTTGACCACACGGGTCTTCGACTACGTCGATCCTACCGCAACTCCGGTCGTATCGTTCATATGGAGCTGGTACTACCGATCTTCATCCACGCTGGTCTCTCGAGCATCGACCAAGTACTATATGACTATTGACTAGGTATTATAACTTACGACTACTGATCACGACTTACGACTATCGACCACAACCTACAACTATCGACTATTGATTATCGATCGGTACCATAACTTATGACTTACGACTAATCTTCTGTACTTGGGACCGATCTACCGCACTCGAGGATTACGAGTTTGGCTATGGTCGAAGGTTTCAACTATGTCTATGGTCGAAGATTCCAACAACATTAGCAGTCAAAGACCTCGACTCTGGCAGCGGTTAAAGATCTTGACAACATCAGCGGTCAAAGTTCTCAATTATGGCTATGGTCGAAGATCTTAACAACGTAAGCAGTCAAAGATTGATGAGGACATCACTTCTTCGGATACACATAACACTCCTCCACTTGACATTCAAGGACCAATCACTAGAGCTCGCGCCCGACAATTGAATTTACAGGTGAGCTCGTTCCTAAGTACTTCTTTTTTTCATTTGAGAATCGGTTGCTGCCTAATGATTTAATTATGATTAGGAACCATGGAGAGGACCAGGAAGAACTTGGAGAAGGGATACGAGGTGCACAAGTCCAGCAAGGGCGGTCGAATCATGTTGGAGGCCCAACTCAAGCCGACTTCGAATCCAATTCGGAGTCCAGGACCAGGCCGCACTAAAACGGACGCCCAGATCGCATCCGGGCTCCGTTTTGGAAGTTCTACATATGGATGGAAAGCTGAGAAGGTGACCTTTCCAATGGCTTGGTTCCATGTCAAAATTCCTTCTGAGTCAACAGGAATCGTCAAAACAATTGGGCGTTCAGAATCTGTCAGGGTGCTGCGCCACCGTCTTTTAGGCCGTTCGGCTTTGTATCGTGTTGGAGCCCATTAGGGCGCGTCCAGGGGTTTTGCACGCCCCTCACTCCTCTATATCCAGCCGCCACCCCCACCATTAGGGTTTGGGTTTTGCTTAGATTATCCTGTCTTTGAACAGTTTCACCGTTCATCGGTTTGTGAGACCCCAACTTTCGAGTGCTAAATCAATACATCTGCAATTCAGTTGTGTTCTTCCTTGTTCTTGCTTGTGTTCTTCAATTCGCAGGCGAGGATTAGCCTTCTTGGCAAGGTCAACTGGGCTACGCACGGTTGATAACCTGAGGAGATGTGGTGCTGCGATTGCGGGGTTCGGAGCGTGTTGTTCGGAAGCCGGATCGATTTGTGTCGCGCCTCCACCAAATCGAACATATCCAGAACCTGTTGGAAGATCGGGACCCCGTTCCTACCAAAGATCATGACGATGCGAGCGTTCGAAGATCTCGACAATGCGAGCGGTCAAAGATCTGATCTCGACTACATGAGTGGTCGAGATCATGACAACGCAATCGGTCAAAGATCTTCACTGCACTAGCAGTCGAAGATCACGACAACGCTACCAGATTTTGACTTCAACTGCTACTGTTCCTTTTACAGGTTTGACTACTTTAGTTCTCATCTTGACTTCTATCACTTTAGTTCTCTTTTCAACTTTGATTACTTTAGTTCTCTTGCCGACTATGATTACTCTCCTCAACTTACGTAGTCTACGAGGGAGGTGGAGCTCACCGATGATGATGGCGGCTCACAAGAACGAGTTGGAGGAGCTGGTGTTGGAGACCTTGTCAGTGGCGAAGGGGCCTGCGGTGACAATGATGACCATCAACAGAGAAGCTACAAAAAGTGGTGCACATGAGACTGCAGCATGCATGCAGAGGTACTGTCACATCCCAAATTTTCGCTTTCTGAAAAATTTTATTAATTATTTTAATGTATTTGAGTCTTATCTGGATTTATTCGGATTTATTTGGAGTTTATTTAAAATTTTAAAGCAAGAAAATGTGTTTAAAATATTTTATTAAAGCCAAAAATAGTTTATTATATTTTCCCTAGCCTTCCCTAAATTTTTAAGGAATTATTGAGAATTTTCTAGAATTTAAAATCAATTTTCAAAGTTAAAAAGTATTTTATAAAGTTATTAAATTCAAATCTGAGATTAAAAATATTTTATTAAAGTTTAAAATACTTCCAGGAATATTCTATGATTTTTCTGGAATTTTTAGACATTAAATATTATTTTTCGAAGTATTAATAAAGTTTCTAGTAATTCCTGAAATTAAATCCGAAAATAAAAATCAATATATCCTTAGCCGCCACGTGTCGCCCTCAGATGAAATCCATCTCTCTCCACGTTTTAATCCTAGCCATCCACCACAACTTACCCTTCATAAAATCCAAAGCCTCTCATACACTCACTTGCCACGTGTCGCAAATCCGACGGCCCGTACCCCTTCACTTCCTCTCCTCTCTATTACACATGGGACCCACATGTCATATCCATCTTCAACCTCTTCTTCTTCCTCCTCCCACCCTCTCTCTCCACCTCCATTAACCCGAAAATGGAGCTCTTAAATCCGGCCGTTTCTTGCCCTTTAAACTCCGAGCGTTTGCGCAATCAATTGCCCTCATCAATCCCCACTCATGGCCGGCCGCATCATCCCTTTAATCCTCTCTAAATCGCCGGCTTTTCATCTCTTTTTCTCCACCTATAAAAGTTAAACTCCGGTGTTCCTCCTTCCATTTGGCCTTCCTCTCACCACCGCTCCTCCCCTCCCGTTCGGCCGCCACCCCGCCGCCGTGCGCCGCCCCTCCCCGCCGCCGGTCGCCGCCGTTCCGGCCATCTTCCGCCGCCGCCCAAGTTCCACCACCGCCGGCCTCCCACCTCCTCTCGCCGCCGACCGCCCGCCCCTCCCCGCCGCCGTCGGTAAGCCGCCGCCGCCTCTCCTCACCCCGCCGCCGCTCGCCGCCCCGCCTCCGGCCGGCCATCTCCCCGTGCGGCTGCGCGTGCGCCCGCGTGGCCTCCACGTCGGCCGGTTGTGCCCGCGTGGCCGCCACCTCACACCCGCGTGGCGCCATGTGGCCGGTGCGCCACGTCGGCGAACCCCGTGGTTCGTGGATCCGGTTCACGGTAGACCGGACCCACCCGTCATTCAAATAATAATTCCCGCTCAGAAAATTCAAAAATTGATGACGTCATAAATCATATTTCTCAGTACAAAAATAATTCCCGAAACTAGGTTTTTTCCTTTTTCCCTAGTTTTAATCTTCCGGAAGCCATAACTTTCTCATTTTAAATCCAAATTGATCCATTCAAATTTCTAAATTCATCTAAAATTCTAATCTTTCAATTGGTATATTTAGTTTCAATTTTTGAATTTTTCTATTTTATTTTATTTATTTGGATTTCTTGATTTACGTGTAGAGACCGATTTGTCCGAAGAATTTCAAGAGCAAGCTCCGGAAAATTTCAACCCAGCACAGGAAGGCAAGTCTCCTTTGATCATTTTGATCCTATGTTTTGCAAGTTTTCTTTGATCAACTTGCTCAAATGATTTATAAAATGATTAGGTGGTTATTTTAAATTATTGCATGCTTATGTTATATCAAGTGATAATTTGATTTAGAAAATTTAGTTAAATACCCAATTTGTTATACCTTCCATTGAAAATTGTTTACCTTGTACCATTGTCAACTTAGAATATTCCTTTGACTCAATAATGAGTTAGTATTACATCTGTTGAATTTTTAAATACTAGCAAATGCTTAGCGTAGCAAATCAATGTAATAATGCTCAAATGAGTAGCATGTTTGCTAAATGTTTTGATGAATGATTTGTTTGAACATTGGTAATGAATGTTACCATTGTTAAATGATTTGTTTGAAAAGTGGTAATGGATGTTACCACTGTTAATTTAAAAGTAAAAATGAACTTTAAAGTGAAAAGTTGACAAGGGTGGATGGAAGGTTTGGCTGGTGCAGTTAGCACGAGAATTTTTTTTTGAATTGTGAATGAACCACCCTGGTCGTTTAAGGACCGACGCTTGTGTTTGTCCAAACTGAGCAAAACAGTGCAACCACAAGTCTATATGGGTACGACCTAGCTAACTAACCTATAAAGGTGTAGTTTAGATATCACCAGTGGTGTATTGGGTGCCAGGGTGTACTGGTTACTCATAGTGAGGGACAGGGTTTACTGTACTCATACGGCGCAAGAGGGGGCTCCGACTCGTGGATTCGAGTTGTGGTGAAACCTTAGCGGGTGGTATCTAGCTATACTGGAGTAGGTGAAAGGCTTTGTGATATTTTATCTGGGTCTCATGCCAAAGGAAGCATGTTGACTATTAAGATAATTTATCTCTTGTGGGTAAAGTGTACAAACTCTGCAGAGTAAAACTATTCGAATAGCCGTGCCCACGGTCAAGGGCGGGCAAGGAATGCATTCACATGGTAGAAGTTTGATTTTGATTTCAAAATAAAATGGTTTGTCAAACTCGGGAGCGGTGTAACTCTCGTGATTTAAATCTGGTGGTGTGACCCGATCAGGTAGTTTAACCTGAGGTTTTCTTGTAAATTGGCAGATAGCCTGAGATATTAGTGTTGGTGGTTTAACCTTCACTAAGTTATTTATCTAATTTCATTTATGAAAAACAAGATGTTTATCAAATGACCTTTGAAGTAATTATGTAGATTTGAAATAAAATGCTGATTTTTTTTGCAAAAGAAACATATAGCCTTCCTTTGTAAAGCCTTGCATCTATGCATCTTTCCCAAGACTTGCGGAGTACATTTTTGTACTCACGTGTTGCTCTATAAATATAATAGCAGAGAATGAAGAAGCTCAAGCCGGAGAGTACGACTTCTGTGCCGAGTGTGGATGCGGTGGATTCTTCCCGGATGCTTAGGACTCGTTTCCCCAGTCAATTGCCTGTGGCAGATTGATGGGTCGATTAATTTACTTTTTGCTTCCGCTGTGTTAATTTTCGTTTTAAGGTTCTGTGAACCTTTGTAAGGCAATGACCTTTGTAAACCTTCAGTTATTATTGTAATAAATCGTGGATGACAATGTACCGTTTTTCTGGTTATCTGTGTGTACTAGCTTTGATCTGGGACTAGTACTGAAATGCACAGGGGGGGTCCGGGAGTTTCTACTCCGGGTTCCACAGAAGTGGTATCAGAGCCATCTTGACTGTAGGACGAACCCTAGGTATTGGGAAGTTTTAAGGACTTATGTTTAAAAAGAATATATTAAAAATATATAAGCTTCTTTGCTTCTACTCTCCTTTTACTTAGTATCTTGTTTCTGTCCTCCTTTTCACTATTTAAAAATCTTTACTGATCTCTCCTCTTTCCAAACTTGTAGATGGCAGGTTCATCGTCATCAGCCCCGTGGGATCATCATTCTCATGGCGAGAGCGAGGGAGCTTTTGCGACTCTTCTACGGCAGCTAATGCAGCATCTGAAGTACACCCAACAGCCTATCTTCAGAGGGCGGAACACGCGAGTGATGAGCACGGACTCCTGGAGCATGGAGGTGTTCATTTACGCTCCAGACGGGAGGATTGACCCAGTTGAGCGTCATATTGAGTATCCACGGACCTTCTGCTCAGATGCGATCCAGGATGCAGCACAGTTGGCGATCTCGGAGTTGTGCAGGAGGCACAAGGAGGAGCTACGACAGTCACCTTTTTGCTTCTTCCCGACGACGAGAGCAGGACAGACTCATCCAGAGCTTTTCCAGCTGGTGGTGGATGACCCGCGCTTGTCTCACCAGGTGCAGCACACCCTGGCAGCTTCAGCGACTTACGCCAGAGCTCAGCAGGAGATCGGACTTCTTCGGAGGCTGCTTACGTCGAGCTACGGCCACTCCGACACTCTCCGAGCCCAGCTACTGCAGAGTGAGGCTGCCCACGCCGACGCTGTTCAGGCGAGGACTGCTGCCGAGGCAGAGGTAGAGCGTCTTCGAGCTGTTACCACTACACCGACTCCACCAGCCCCTGTTACTGCTCCGGTCAGATCTACAGGACCTCGCACTAGGCTTACTGCGAGGAAGAGTGTGCGACGCTCCAGTCCGCCACCCGACATTGATATTGGAGGATCTAGCCGAGGACGCCAGCTATCTCGCTCCGGTTTTTCCGACTTCAGTCAGAGTCGATCACGGTCGCGTTCGCCGAACAACTGCCGTGGTTGTGGACAGAGATACTTATCGGATTCAGAGGAGGACCCCGAGGAGGAGCCAGAGGAGCGCATCATCGTTGAGGATGATTAGATACTAGCCTATAGTTTACCTTTTGAGTTGTCGGCATTAGAACGTTTTATATTACTATGATGTAATAAAGTGGACTGTACCAAGCCTATGTGCATCTGTGGTACAGCCATTCTTCAAAAGATAATTTGAATTTAAAGGTTGCGTTTTTCTCTGTCTGTTGTGTTGATCTTGTGAGTTGTTTGGGATGTTGTTAAATTGCCCCGACCATCTTATCTATGCTACTTTCATCTTACCTATACTTTTCTTGTTGGAGCTTCAGATGGTGAACACCAGAAGGAATATCAACAACAATCAAGCGCCCAACAATAATGAAGCCCCAATTCCACCTCCGCCAGCTCAAGCTCCCAACATGGAACAGATGATGGCCATGCAGTTGCAACTACTTCAAGCTTTGGCCCAAAACCAAGTCCAACAAGCCCAGCAAGCACCAGTTCAACAGCCACAGTCTAAACTTGGGGAATTTATGAGAACCCGACCTCCGACCTTTGCAGGATCTGTTGACCCTTTGGAGGCGGATGATTGGATTAAAGAAATAGAAAGAAAACTCAATTTGGCTCAATGTGCAGAACATGAGAAGGTTCTGTACGCCGCTCACCAACTCAAGGGAGTTGCTGCTAATTGGTGGGATAACTACTGTGCCGCACATCAAGATGCCCAGAATATTGCATGGGAAGAATTTTTGGAAGCCTTCCGTACTGCTCATATTCCTATGAGTATTATGGAAATGAAGAGGAAGGAGTTTCATCAGCTACAACAAGGAAACCTTAGCGTTTCCGCATATTTGAGTAAATTTATCCAATTGTCAAGATATGCACCGGAAGATGTGGCGACTGATGCCGCAAGGATCTGGAGGTTCATGGGAGGAATGGACCCCAACCTCAAAGTTCAGTTAGTTTCCAATGACTACCCTACTTTTCAACATCTGGTGAACAAAGCTTTAGTACAAGAAGATGCCCAGCGTCAGCTTTTTGATGCTAGGAAAAGGAAGTTTCAAGCCCAACAGTCTGCTAGCAGTTCCCGTCAACGCCCTACTCAACAACAGTACAACCGGCCTCCAGTGCATAATCATCCAAGGACACCCATTTCTGCGCCTCGCCCTTTGCCCCAAACTCCTAGAACTGGAAATGCAGCCCAACAACAGCAGAATAGAAATGTAGCTGCAGGAGTGCAATGCTACAATTGCAAAAATATGGGACACTATGCCAGCAGTTGCCCACAGAAGCGTCAAGCGGTAACCCCGGTCCGCTTCAACCTGGATCCTACACCAGCAAGAGCTCCAACTACCGGTCAAGGACGTGGAAGCCCTCAGACTCCACAGCCATTCAACAGAGGGCGTATCAATCATGTCACCGCAGAAGCAGCGGAAGATGCACCAGACGTAGTTCTGGGTAAGTTCCTGGTTAATTCAGTACCAGCAATTATATTATTTGATTCTGGAGCTACACATTCATTCGTAACAAAAGCTTTTGCTGAAAGAAATAATTGGAATATTTGTATGCTAAAGAACCTTATGATAGTCCAATCTCCTGGAAAAGAATTGAGGACTAAATTGGTTAGCCCTAGTGCAACCATAATTATAAATGGAGTAAAGTTCCTAGCGAACCTCATTATAATAGACTCCGATGGCATAGATATAATACTTGGTATGGATTGGTTGATCAAGTATAAAGGACATATAGATTGTGCCAATCGTGCTATTACTCTTACCAATTCTGACGGAATTCAGATAAGACATGAGGCAGATATGCACTCAAAGAAGAACATTATGTTAACCAACCTAAAAGGGAAAAAGTTGGAGGATGTGTCGGTAGCTTGCGAATACCCTGATGTTTTCCCTGAGGAATTGCCAGGATTGCCACCAGATCGAGAGATTGAATTTGTTATAAATCTGGTACCTGGTACAGCCCCAATATCAAAAAGACCTTATCGGATGTCAGCTGATGATTTAGCTGAAGTCAAGAGGCAGATTCAAGAATTACAAGAGAAAAGTTTCATTAGACCAAGTTCTTCACCTTGGGGAGCCCCAGTACTTTTGGTAAACAAGAAGGATGGTAGTCAGCGTATGTGCGTGGACTATAGAGCTTTAAATGAAGTAACTATAAAGAATAAGTATCCCTTACCCCGGATCGACGATCTGTTCGATCAACTCAAAGGATCAAGCGTCTTCTCCAAGATTGATCTTCGGTCAGGATATCACCAGTTGAAGATTAGACCAGAAGATATACCAAAGACAGCCTTCGCCACAAGATATGGACTATATGAGTATACGGTGATGTCTTTCGGTCTGACAAATGCCCCGGCATACTTCATGAATTTAATGAATAAAGTATTTATGGATTATTTAGATAAGTTTGTTGTTGTCTTTATAGATGACATTCTTATCTATTCGAAAAACGATAAAGAACATGAGGATCATCTAAGGATAGTGTTGCAAAGACTCCGTGAACACCAGTTATATGCCAAGTTTAGCAAGTGTGCGTTTTGGTTAAAGGAAATTGAGTTTTTGGGACACGTAATTTCAGCAGAAGGAGTATCTGTAGATCCTGGAAAAGTTAAGGATGTACTAAATTGGACTCCACCCAAGACAGTAACCGAGATCAGAAGTTTTCTGGGATTAGCTGGTTACTATCGTCGATTCATTGAAGGCTTTTCCAAGATTGCCAGACCTTTAACCCAGCTGTTAAAGAAAGAGAAGAAATTTGAATGGAGTAAATCCTGTGAGGAAAGTTTTCAAGAGTTAAAGAAGAAGTTAACTTCAGCACCAGTTCTGCGATTACCGGATATTAGAAAAGATTTTGAAGTTTATTGTGACGCATCAAAACAAGGCCTTGGATGTGTACTAATGCAAGAAGGAAAGGTTGTTGCTTATGCATCAAGGCAGTTAAGGCCACATGAGGAGAATTACCCCACTCATGATTTAGAGCTAGCTGCTGTAGTGCATGCTCTGAAGTTGTGGAGGCATTATCTAATTAGTAATCGGTGTGAGATATATACGGATCATAAAAGTTTAAAGTATATATTCACTCAACCTGATCTTAATCTGAGACAAAGAAGATGGCTCGAACTAATAAAGGATTATGATGTGGGAATACACTATCATCCAGGAAAGGCCAATGTAATAGCAGATGCTTTAAGTCGGAAAATCCATGTTAGCAATATGTTGATTCAAGACAGTCAGTCAACTCTTCGTGAAGAATTTCAGCGCCTCAATTTGGGAGTGATAAATGAAGGAATTCTGTCTACATTAAAGGTTCAACCCACTTTAGAAGATCAGATCAAGGCAGCTCAGAAAGAAGATGAGTATGTTAAAGAAATAAAAGATAACATGAAGAAAGGCAAAGCACCTGGATTCTCAGAAGATGAAGAAGGAATTCTTTGGTTTGGAAAAAGGATTTTAGTACCGGAGAGAAAGGAAATAAAAGATTTAATTCTAAAGGAAGCACATGAATCAGGATATTCCATTCATCCCGGAAGTACAAAGATGTATCAAGATCTAAGAGAAAGTTATTGGTGGACCAGCATGAAACGAGAAATTGCAGAATATGTAGCTTTGTGTGATATATGTCAAAGGGTTAAAGCAGAGCACCAACGACCTGCCGGTCTTTTGCAACCTCTGCAGATACCTGAATGGAAATGGGAGGAAATCGGAATGGATTTCATAACAGGACTACCAAGAACCAAGTCAGGGTATGATTCAATTTGGGTTATAGTGGATCGCTTAACAAAGGTTGCACATTTCATACCTGTAAAGACTACCTATTCAGGAGATAGATTGGCAGAGCTCTATATGTCAAGAATTGTATGTCTGCATGGAGTTCCAAAGAAGATCGTATCGGATAGAGGAACACAGTTTACCTCAAGATTTTGGCAGAAACTGCATGAAGTTTTGGGCACCAATTTAAATTTCAGTACTGCTTATCATCCTCAAACAGATGGCCAGACTGAACGAGTGAATCAGATATTGGAAGATATGCTAAGAGCGTGTGCATTGGCCAACAAAGTTAGTTGGGATCAAAGTTTACCCTATGCAGAATTTTCCTATAATAACAGTTACCAGTCTAGTCTGAAGATGTCTCCGTTTGAAGCCTTGTATGGCAGGAAATGCAGAACGCCATTATATTGGTCAGAGACTGGAGAAAGTCAAGTATTCGGACCCGATGTCTTGAAGCTAGCCGAAGAGCAAGTTCGATTAATACGAGACCGATTGAAAATAGCACAGACCAGACAAAAGAGTTATGCAGATAATCGTCGCAGAATGTTGGAATTCGCACCGGGAGATCATGTGTATTTGAAGGTGTCACCTTTAAAAGGGATGCGACGTTTTAAGGTCAGTGGAAAGCTTGCTCCAAGGTATATCGGACCATTTCTAGTTATAGCCAGAAGAGGTGAAGTTGCATATCAGTTAGAGCTTCCTCCTCAATTGTCAGATGTACATGATGTATTTCATGTATCACAGTTGAAGAAGTGCTTAAGAGTACCAGAGGAGTTAATACCTTTAGAAGAGGTGGATTTAAAAGAAGACTTGACGTATCCAGAGTTTCCTGTCAAGATTTTAGAAGAGGCAGAGCGCTGTACAAGAAACAAGACTATCAAATTTTGCAAGGTGCAGTGGAATAATCATCCAGAATCGGAAGCAACCTGGGAGCGTGAAGAGGATCTTCGAGCAGAGTTTCCTGATCTATTTCCCGGTCTTTCCGAATCTCGGGGTCGAGATTCTTTCTAAGGGGGGTAGGTTTGTCACATCCCAAATTTTCGCTTTCTGAAAAATTTTATTAATTATTTTAATGTATTTGAGTCTTATCTGGATTTATTCGGATTTATTTGGAGTTTATTTAAAATTTTAAAGCAAGAAAATGTGTTTAAAATATTTTATTAAAGCCAAAAATAGTTTATTATATTTTCCCTAGCCTTCCCTAAATTTTTAAGGAATTATTGAGAATTTTCTAGAATTTAAAATCAATTTTCAAAGTTAAAAAGTATTTTATAAAGTTATTAAATTCAAATCTGAGATTAAAAATATTTTATTAAAGTTTAAAATACTTCCAGGAATATTCTATGATTTTTCTGGAATTTTTAGACATTAAATATTATTTTTCGAAGTATTAATAAAGTTTCTAGTAATTCCTGAAATTAAATCCGAAAATAAAAATCAATATATCCTTAGCCGCCACGTGTCGCCCTCAGATGAAATCCATCTCTCTCCACGTTTTAATCCTAGCCATCCACCACAACTTACCCTTCATAAAATCCAAAGCCTCTCATACACTCACTTGCCACGTGTCGCAAATCCGACGGCCCGTACCCCTTCACTTCCTCTCCTCTCTATTACACATGGGACCCACATGTCATATCCATCTTCAACCTCTTCTTCTTCCTCCTCCCACCCTCTCTCTCCACCTCCATTAACCCGAAAATGGAGCTCTTAAATCCGGCCGTTTCTTGCCCTTTAAACTCCGAGCGTTTGCGCAATCAATTGCCCTCATCAATCCCCACTCATGGCCGGCCGCATCATCCCTTTAATCCTCTCTAAATCGCCGGCTTTTCATCTCTTTTTCTCCACCTATAAAAGTTAAACTCCGGTGTTCCTCCTTCCATTTGGCCTTCCTCTCACCACCGCTCCTCCCCTCCCGTTCGGCCGCCACCCCGCCGCCGTGCGCCGCCCCTCCCCGCCGCCGGTCGCCGCCGTTCCGGCCATCTTCCGCCGCCGCCCAAGTTCCACCACCGCTGGCCTCCCACCTCCTCTCGCCGCCGACCGCCCGCCCCTCCCCGCCGCCGTCGGTAAGCCGCCGCCGCCTCTCCTCACCCCGCCGCCGCTCGCCGCCCCGCCTCCGGCCGCCGGCCGCCGGCGAGGCCGCCGGCCGGCCATCTCCCCGTGCGGCTGCGCGTGCGCCCGCGTGGCCTCCACGTCGGCCGGTTGTGCCCGCGTGGCCGCCACCTCACACCCGCGTGGCGCCATGTGGCCGGTGCGCCACGTCGGCGAACCCCGTGGTCCGTGGATCCGGTTCACGGTAGACCGGACCCACCCGTCATTCAAATAATAATTCCCGCTCAGAAAATTCGAAAATTGATGACGTCATAAATCATATTTCTCAGTACAAAAATAATTCCCGAAACTAGGTTTTTTCCTTTTTCCCTAGTTTTAATCTTCCGGAAGCCATAACTTTCTCATTTTAAATCCAAATTGATCCATTCAAATTTCTAAATTCATCTAAAATTCTAATCTTTCAATTGGTATATTTAGTTTCAATTTTTGAATTTTTCTATTTTATTTTATTTATTTGGATTTCTTGATTTACGTGTAGAGACCGATTTGTCCGAAGAATTTCAAGAGCAAGCTCCGGAAAATTTCAACCCAGCACAGGAAGGCAAGTCTCCTTTGATCATTTTGATCCTATGTTTTGCAAGTTTTCTTTGATCAACTTGCTCAAATGATTTATAAAATGATTAGGTGGTTATTTTAAATTATTGCATGCTTATGTTATATCAAGTGATAATTTGATTTAGAAAATTTAGTTAAATACCCAATTTGTTATACCTTCCATTGAAAATTGTTTACCTTGTACCATTGTCAACTTAGAATATTCCTTTGACTCAATAATGAGTTAGTATTACATCTGTTGAATTTTTAAATACTAGCAAATGCTTAGCGTAGCAAATCAATGTAATAATGCTCAAATGAGTAGCATGTTTGCTAAATGTTTTGATGAATGATTTGTTTGAACATTGGTAATGAATGTTACCATTGTTAAATGATTTGTTTGAAAAGTGGTAATGGATGTTACCACTGTTAATTTAAAAGTAAAAATGAACTTTAAAGTGAAAAGTTGACAAGGGTGGATGGAAGGTTTGGCTGGTGCAGTTAGCACGAGAATTTTTTTTTGAATTGTGAATGAACCACCCTGGTCGTTTAAGGACCGACGCTTGTGTTTGTCCAAACTGAGCAAAACAGTGCAACCACAAGTCTATATGGGTACGACCTAGCTAACTAACCTATAAAGGTGTAGTTTAGATATCACCAGTGGTGTATTGGGTGCCAGGGTGTACTGGTTACTCATAGTGAGGGACAGGGTTTACTGTACTCATACGGCGCAAGAGGGGGCTCCGACTCGTGGATTCGAGTTGTGGTGAAACCTTAGCGGGTGGTATCTAGCTATACTGGAGTAGGTGAAAGGCTTTGTGATATTTTATCTGGGTCTCATGCCAAAGGAAGCATGTTGACTATTAAGATAATTTATCTCTTGTGGGTAAAGTGTACAAACTCTGCAGAGTAAAACTATTCGAATAGCCGTGCCCACGGTCAAGGGCGGGCAAGGAATGCATTCACATGGTAGAAGTTTGATTTTGATTTCAAAATAAAATGGTTTGTCAAACTCGGGAGCGGTGTAACTCTCGTGATTTAAATCTGGTGGTGTGACCCGATCAGGTAGTTTAACCTGAGGTTTTCTTGTAAATTGGCAGTTAGCCTGAGATATTAGTGTTGGTGGTTTAACCTTCACTAAGTTATTTATCTAATTTCATTTATGAAAAACAAGATGTTTATCAAATGACCTTTGAAGTAATTATGTAGATTTGAAATAAAATGCTGATTTTTTTTTTGCAAAAGAAACATATAGCCTTCCTTTGTAAAGCCTTGCATCTATGCATCTTTCCCAAGACTTGCAGAGTACATTTTTGTACTCACGTGTTGCTCTATAAATATAATAGCAGAGAATGAAGAAGCTCAAGCCGGAGAGTACGACTTCTGTGCCGAGTGTGGATGCGGTGGATTCTTCCCGGATGCTTAGGACTCGTTTCCCCAGTCAATTGCCTGTGGCAGATTGATGGGTCGATTAATTTACTTTTTGCTTCCGCTGTGTTAATTTTCGTTTTAAGGTTCTGTGAACCTTTGTAAGGCAATGACCTTTGTAAACCTTCAGTTATTATTGTAATAAATCATGGATGACAATGTACCGTTTTTCTGGTTATCTGTGTGTACTAGCTTTGATCTGGGACTAGTACTGAAATGCACAGGGGGGGTCCGGGAGTTTCTACTCCGGGTTCCACAGGTACTGGTGAAAGGAATAGAGGTATGGCTCACCCGAGAGAGAAAGTCATACAACCTCTTCTGGTCAAAGATGAAGATGAAAGCCTAGCTCGAGTGATCCACTGCATGAAAAGTCGATCAAATAAGTAGGGTGCTTGAGGCAAAGATAAGGCGCATTGAGACGGAGTTTGAGGAGGGGAGAGGATGACCAAGAAGCTAGCACATGGTGGCGTGCTCGCCGGAGTCATGTACGACTTCAGTTTTCTCACCGTTCCAGAGAACAGAGTGCTCAAGGATCGTGCGCAAGAGACCGAGTGGCAAGCTGAAGAGCTATGGCACAGTCGGGGTGGGTTTTATTGGCATAGTCTTAGGTTCTCGTCATAGAGTGCGAGGCACGGAAGGAGACAACAATGGGGAAGAGAACTATCGCGTCAGAGTGACGGATTAGGTAGGATTGGGCAACAGTAGAAGGGAAATTACAAGCACGGTGTCTAAAACCAGGGGTAGCTCGGGCCACGACCTTGGCGGAGTGGCGCATGCTTGTGAGGTGGAAGACGAACCCTGTTAGTGGGCCTGGCACATCATCAAGCATAGAAAGACGTCCTAATGGGATTTGTCTTGACACACAAAGGGTTTAGGAGCTGTGTATCTAAGTACTCATGTGTCTGAGAACTCGTGGTATTACTTGCTAGCTAGTCGAAGCTCTTGAGGGCCAACTTAGCGGCCAAGAAGCAAAGGTGGGCACAAAGCTGGGATGCACAAAGGAAAGGTGTAGCACAGGGCATGGGCTGTTAGCAAAGAGCTGAAACAACAGGCGTTGCATTCAAAACGATGAGCATGGTGTCCAAAACCAGTGGCCTGTGCTCATGCAGGTTGGAGGTGGAAGATGGGTCCTACAAGTGGGCCACACTCGATAGTGTGTGAGAGAGAAAGGGTGAGGAGAGCTAAGAGGTTTGAGCAAAAGCTAGACACATTAGATGAGCTTGAAAGATTATGAAAATCTCTACGAATCCTCCTTGGTGGAATTAATCTAGACTTGATTGGTAAATATCAAGTGCAGAGTACAAGTTGGTTCAATCTGGTTGTGAAATCAAACTAGGAGTTCAAGTTGTTTCCAGTTTTGGAGTCTAGTCTCAGTAAGAAATTGAGTTTGAGTCCAATTTGTAATTGGCGATGTTTTTTCGTCTTTAAGTTGTAAACTTGAGTATAAGTACAGGGGATTTTATACCAAAAAAGGTACGGCAATTGAAGTGCCACCGAAAAATCTTGTTTATTCTATTGCTCTATTATTATCGGATTGTCGTCATCATACTAAAAGAATAGAGAAGTCCTGAGAACTCGAAAGGCTTTGCGTTCAACTAACGAAGCTGGGTGGATTGTTGAAGTTCGACTTCGAGTGAGAAGTCAAAGAGTATCAAACAACGTTCAAGTAGCAGAGGAGAATTGGATGGCGTTCGAGCGACTTCATTGCACCAGACGGTGTTCGAGCGACTTCAGAGCATCGAACGGTGTTCAAGCGGCTTCAGAGAATCGGACGGTGTTCGAGTGGGTATTATGAAGGAATTATGAAGGATTAGAGTGAGGAGTAGTCAGAGATTCTAAGCACAAGAGTGGTCAGAGATCCTGGGGCACGCAGCGGTCGGAGGCTACGGTGGTTGAAACTAACGCTTCTCATATAGTGAAGATGACTGTGTAAATTTTCAATGTGTTATCTTCTCTTGATTTTTCTAGAAAAATCTGAGAAGACTTCTTGTTGAATTTAATTATACTTATCTGATTTAGATAGTTTCAGAACTTACTTCGATATTTATTTTTAGTGCCACAATTTATACCCGTGGCCTTTTTAAGATGGTGTCCACCATGAGTTTTCTCATGCCAACTTTTTAAATCATCTTTTTAGTTTTTCTAACTTGGTCTTATTTTTTGATTTGCATTACATGCAATTTTGATTTTTGAAATTCAAACTTTTCAAAGAAACTCCAATAAAGAGCCAAGGAAACAAAAATGTATTCAAAAAGTTTAAAATTTTTCTCATTTTTTTATGCTCTAGAATTTGGGATGTTATAATTCTACCCCCCCCCATAAACAGAATCTTGTCCCCGAGATTCAAAGGGAGAGAAGAGAAAGAAGTAGGTGGTGCTAACTGGCTAGCAGTAGGTTTTTCGTACAAAAATGGGTTAACACTTAGGGAAGGATGAAGACAAGGAGCAACCTTATTCTCTTGGTAGATCCTAGTTGTCTTTCCTAGCTCTGGGCATGACAAGTCCTATGGCAGCTTGGAGATTTATCCGTTGTATCTTTGATGATGTTGTTTCCTCTGAAGATCGGGTTGTTGAGGGGTCTTCACTTGTTCTTGATTGTCTTGATCTTGGTCATTAGTCACTCCATGTTTATAGACCCGATGGGATTTATAGTAAAAAGGCTAAGGGGGAAATAGCATGAGGTATGGGAAGAATCGTGGAGATAAGATAATCCAATCCCATTCTAGACTTTTTAAATAGCACACCCAAGAAATTAGGGTGAAACATAAACCACACAGTTTTTTTAAAAAAGTATTTCCTGTGGCTACGAAATGCAACGCCCGAGAGTAGAAGGTAGCGTACAAGGTCCAACTGAAAATCTATAGCAAAGCAACGTCTACTAGTGGGGACATATATGAGGGTACCCTATGCAATACATTGGCATCTTAGTGTCTCTAAACACACAATAAAGTTTGTTCAGTAGATGCTGTGCAGAGGATCAAGCTTTTGCTAACCAGGTGCAGATCCAGTCCTCGGCGCGGGGGAGCCACATGGAGTCGGGCAAGGTATGGGGGTCG
The DNA here is from genome assembly GCA_017311315.1 of Dendrocalamus latiflorus. NCBI lineage: Eukaryota > Viridiplantae > Streptophyta > Magnoliopsida > Poales > Poaceae > Dendrocalamus > Dendrocalamus latiflorus. Next base: position 28,782,875 of record CM029670.1, on the reverse strand, counting down.
ACGAGGAGGCGTGGCTACTTGCAATGGATGTAGAGGGAGCGGAAGGTGTAGTTGCAGTTGCTGTAGCCACTGCAATGCCAGTCGCCCTCCCTCCCCCTGAAGCCACCTGACGACGAGCCCATGCCTCCAGCTCCGATCATCGCCTCCCTTGTGGTGTGGACTAGGGTGGAGGTGGAAATGAAGGTGGTGGGGTTTGATTTGGTTTGGGAGATTTGGGAGCTAGATAGAAAGGGAAGGAATGATTCAGGGAGACCGAGGGTATACCCGCCTATCCGGGGGTGGCACCTTAAGGATGAGCCCAGGGAGATAAGTGAAGTGGAGTGAGAGGGGAAAGAGGAGAGGGAGGCTCTTCGGCAGGGGTTGTCGTTAGCCCGTGGCCAGATCTGGCGAGCAGCTAGAGGAAGTGGAGTGAGGAGAAGGTGGTCTAGTGGTGTGGGTGAAGTGGGGAATGGATTTGAGCTAGTTGGGATGCGGTGGAAGAATCCAAAGAAGACTCACTACAGCTCGATCGGACGGCCGAAAAGTGAGGCGCGGTAAGGCTATCACGCTAGTAGTAGCGTGTTAGATTTTGTGATATATATATATAGTGCTAATGGTGTATTCAGTGTTAACATGTAAACACCAACGTGGGCCATTGGATCCTCGTCGGGAGGCCAGGATCAAAGCGGGCGGAATCCCTCAGCTCACTTATGCGATTTTCCGGGAAATCTCCCGTGTGGCAATGCTTTCTTGAGAGCAGTACACTTGAGCCATCCCCCGGCGCTGCCCTCCCTGTCCTTCCTGGGTGCCGCCCTACCGCCGCCCTCGGCCTCCTACCACCACCAGTGCCGCCCACCCGCCTCCCTCTATCCCCTCCAGCCTCCCTCGGCACCGCCCCTGGCCTCCCCTAGCACCGCCCTCGGCCTCCCCCAGCTTTCCCCGGTGCCGCCCCCTCCTCCATCCGCACCTCCCCCTCCCCGACCACGCACTACTTTGACCACGGTGGTTTCGACCATGAAGGTTTTGACCACTGCGATTTCGACCACGTAGGCTTCGACTACGACGATTTCGACCACGGAGATTTCAACCACTGTGGCTTTGACCACATCGACTTCGACCACGGCGATTTCGACCATAGCGGCTTCGACCACGGCTTTTGGTCAAGGCCGTGGTCGAAGTTGCCGTGGTCGAAACCTCTGTTGTTGAAGCCGCCATGGTCGGGGAGGCGCTAGCTGCCAGAGGGGAAGGGGAGGCATGGGGGAGACCGGAGGGGGCAGCACCAGGGGAGACCGAGGGGCGACATTGGGGGAGGCCGAGGGCGGTAGACGGCGTCTGATGAGGACATCACTCCTTTGGATGCAACCGCTGGTCCTCCAACCGTTATGCAAGGTCCAATGACCCGAGCTCGCATGTGACAATTAAATCTAGAGGTGAGCTCGTTCTTAAGCGATCCTTTTCATAGTTTTGAGAATAGATTGCTACCTAATGATGTTATCTTGCTTAGGAACATTGGAGAGGGTCATGAAGTACATGGAGAGAGGTGTGGAGGTGGAGAAGACCAGCAAGGACGTCCGAGTCAAGCCGGAGGTCCAGTCCAACTCGAGTTCGAGTCTGCCTCGGCCTTCAGGACCAGCCTGCAGTAAAACGGACGCCTAGGACGCATACGAACTCCGTTTTCAGCAAACTTTATATGTTTTTTTATCAGAAAAATTTTTTGCATCCGTCTGTCCCCACCATGGGCGGGTTCGGCGAATCTATTTTTCCGTAAAACAGCCCGGAAGATCGTCTTTCCGAGGCCGGAAGCTTTTTCTCATTTTTGAGCGCATATTCTGAAAATTCCACAGGCCACGTCTTTCACTTGTTTGGGCTCAAATTTTCTATGGTTACTTCTTGTGTGCTCCTAAGTGAAGAAAAAATATCAAAAAATAAAAAGAAAAAGTCGAAGTTTCCCAAAAAACAACGACAGCCCAAAAAATAGAAAAAAAGAGAAGGGCAAAAGAGGAACAATACCTAGAGGAGCACATAGAGAAGGGCAAAGTGAGTTGTGTTAGCGTGTGCTGTCTTGGTCCTCGATTCAGATACTCTTGCTGTCCATCATACTTGTTTCACCACCTTGTTTGTCACACACCTGGTACTTGGAACACCTTAGGCCAGCAACGAGAATAGGTATTTGGGACTATAATTCAGCATTGCTATCTGTTACTGACTTGTGTGCCACATATACATATTTTTCTCTTTGTGTGCCTTCCAAGCTCCACATATTCTTCAGATCAGTACAGAAAAAGACCCTTGCAATCTTGGTGCCACTTCCTCACAGGTATCACGAACCTGCCGCCGGTTGTACCATCCACTACTTGCATTGGTAAGAACTTGGTAAGACGTGTGTGAGGGTGTGATTCCACCAACCCATAAATAGTTGATAGGGCTTTTATTTGATAACTAATCATGCCAAACGACGAGCCTGCTTTGAAAAGTGACTTGCAAGACCTGAAGGAGCAGATGCTAGCAGAGGTGGCCAAGCTAACGGATGTAGTTAAAAACGCCATGAAGGATGTGGGCTATTCGCTTGAGAGTGTGGACAGGTGCATGTCCACACTGACCGGGAAGGTTCAACAGCTTGAGACCAACCTTCCAAAGACCAGCGACGTCAACGAAGAGGAGGAAGATGACGAGATCCACGACGATGTTGTCTTCGGGGGAAATGGTAAGGTTGATGAGAGGGCGACACGCGAGAACACCCTGCGTCGACGCCTTCAACGCAACCGTACAGGTATGAGAGGTAATGGAAATTAGCGCAATCGTGGTAATGTTAATAATGATGATCCTTATGCTAAAATTAAATTCACCATACCACCTTTTTATGGAAAATATGATGCTGAGGAATATCTTGATTGGGAGATGACAGTAGAACAAAAATTTGCTTCCCACCTTGTACCTGATCATCATAAGGTTAGACAAGCTACTAGTGAATTTAAAGATTTTGCTATAATCTGGTGGCAAGAATTAGCTAATTTGCATCTACAACCTGAGTCATGGGATAGACTAAAAGAAGCAATGCGTGATCGTTTTATTCCTCCTTCTTATAAACATGATTTGCGTAAGAAATTGCAGCGCTTAGAGTAAGGTAATATGTCTGTCCAAGAATATTATGCAGAGCTTCAAAAGGGCATGATTCGTTGTGGGGTAGTAGAGGATCCAGAGGATAAAGTGTGTCGTTTCTATGGTGGATTGAGGCGTGAAACTCAGGATATTGTTGATTATAAAGAATTTACTACTACCAACCATTTGTTCCAGCTTGCTATGCTTGCAGAAAAAGAATTGCAGGGACGACAGCCGCAAAGGAGCAGGAGCAACTTCAGCAGCTCCTTCACGCCCAAGACGACGACACCGCCAACGAAGCCGTTCCCTTCGTCAAGTGCTCGTCCTCCAGCTCCACCAGCGAGCACACGTTCTTCAGCTCCTTCACCTTCGGCCGCACGCACCATGAAATCTGGTAAGACTCGTTTGCAGGAACCGGCTAAGAGTGCATCATCTGTGGCTTCCACCGGGCGTTCTTCTTCCATTCAGTGCCACCGCTGCCATGGACTTGGTCACGTGCAGAAGGATTGTCCTAGCAAGCGGGCATACATTGCTACAGAAGATGGAGGCTACATTAGCACTTCTGATGTAGAGGAAGACATTGTTGATGAAGCTGCCTCGGACGATGATCATGATGAAGATGGTCTTTCTTTGGGCATAGACGACGCAGGCAACTATCGAGCCATCATTGTACAACGAGTTCTCAGTACACAGATGGAGAAAGCAGAGAAGCTGCAGCGCCATAACTTGTTTCAGATTTTCTTCGTCATTAAAAATCGGCGTGCACGAGTCATCATTGACGGAGGAAGCTGCAACAACTTGGTGAGTTCTGATTTGGTTAAGAAGCTTGAATTGACCACGCGATCACATCCACATCCGTACCATATTCAGTGGCTCAACGACTCGGGTAAGGCAAAGGTAACACAAATAGCCCGGGTGCATTTTTCCCTTGGTACATATTCTGATTTTGTAGATTGTGATATGGTACCGATGCAAGCTTGTTCTCTTTTATTGGGTCGTCCATGGGAATTTGATAATGATGCTACACACCATGGTAGAAGTAATAAATATACACTTATGCATAAGGGACAAAAAATTACTTTGCTACCTATGACCCCTGCACAAATTGTACAAGCTGATAGAGAGAAAGTTGCTAGTGAAACTAAACAAGTTGATGCTAAAACTGAAAAACAGCAAGGAATTAAATTGAAATATCCTGTTATGCTTACTACTAAATCTGATCTTGCAGAGATTAATGATGTGTGCTATGCTTTGATATGCAAAGATGCTTTATTTTCCACTGATGATATAGCTAGCACTTTGCCATCTTCTGTCACTAACCTTTTGCAGGAATATAGTGACGTGTTTCCCACCGAGATACCTCCAGGACTTTCACCCATTCGAGGGATTGAGCACCAGATTGACTTGATTCCTGGAGCGAGCTTGCCAAATCGAGCTGCCTATAGAACCAACCCCGAGGATACTAAGGAGATTCAGCGCCAAGTCCAAGACCTTTTGGACCGCGGGTATGTACGTGAGAGCCTTAGTCCTTGTGCTGTTCCAGTTATTTTGCTTCCAAAAAAAGATGGCAGTTGGCGCATGTGTGTAGATTGTAGAGACATTTAACAACATCACAATAAGGTACCGTCATCCTATTCCCAGGCTAGATGACATGCTTGATGAATTAAGTGGTTCTATCATTTTTTTCTAAAGTAGATTTGAGAAGCGGATACCACCAAATAAGAATGAAATTAGGAGATGAATGAAAAACTGCTTTTAAAACCAAGTTCGGCTTATATGAGTAGTAATGCCTTTTGGTTTAACTAATGCACCTAGCACTTTCATGCGTTTAATGAACGAGGTTTTACGTCCTTTCATTGGAAAATTTGTGGTGGTTTATTTTGATGATATCTTGATATACAGCAAGTCTTTAACTGAACATCTTAATCATCTACGTGTTGTTTTTGATGCTTTGCGTGCTGCACGTTTATTTGGTAACCTCGAGAAGTACACTTTTTGCACCGAACGAGTATCGTTTCTTGGCTATGTTGTGACCTCGCAGGGAATTGAGGTAGATGAAGCCAAGGTGCACGCTATACAAAGCTGGCCAACGCCCACAACCGTGACACAAGTGCGGAGCTTTTATGGACTTGCAGGATTTTACCACCGCTTTGTGAAGGATTTCAGCACCATTGCAACCCCATTGAATGAGTTGACAAAGAAGGGCGTTGCGTTTCATTGGGGAGAAGAACAAGAGGCGTCCTTTGCTCTTTTGAAGGACAAGCTTACTAACGCGCCATTGTTGCAACTTCCTGATTTTGGTAAGACTTTTGAGCTTGAATGTGATGCTAGTGGAGTTGGCATTGGTGGCGTTTTGATGCAAGAAGGTAAACACATTGCTTACTTTAGTGAGAAATTGAATGGACCTGTTTTTAATTATTCCACGTATGACAAAGAATTGTATGCTCTTGTTCGTTCATTAGAGACGTGGCAACATTATTTATGGCCTAAAGAATTTGACGAGGTCAACCGGATTAGTGACACGGTTGATAACCAGAGGAGTCGTGGTGCTAAGGTTGCAGGGTTCGAATCTTTTGGATCTGAAGCCGGATCGGTGTGTCGTGTTCCACCAAAACGAGAGTTATCATCACCTGACGGAAGATCGGGAACCCCGTCCCCATCAACGTCGAGGGAGGCCGGAGGGGGTGGCACCGAGGGAAGCTGGGGAGACCGAGGGGCGGTGTTGGGGAAGGCCAGAGGGGGTGGCGCTGAGGGAGGCCGGAGGGGGCGGCGCCAGGGTGGGAGCCGGGGGGTAGGCGCCGGGGAGGAGCTCTGGGAGGAGCGGCGCCTGGGTAGAAAGAAGCAAACTCTTGTGAGTTATGACTGAATGCAAAGGAGCGGCGGAGGGTTTCATGCAAATAAGCATAAGTCATCCGGTAGTTTCCACCCACCTGGATCGTGCCCACCTAGTTGGGATTCGACGGTCCTAGGTGTTTATTAGCATGTTAGCACCACCCAAATAGACATTAGCACTAGGTATGCTCCCGTATACATATAATGTATCTAGTGCAAACGCCCTTTTTAGTAGTAACATGTAAACATGAATCAGGGCCATTGAATCTACCTTCTACGGCATGGATTTGTACGGGTGGAAGCCTCTATTTCACTTATGCATTTTTTCACAAAACCCCCACTAGTGGCAGCCGAATTTCACAGAAACCCCCCGCCTCCAATTTCGTCAGCCGCCTCAGTCTCCCTCTCCGCTCGGCACTGCGCTCAGTCTCCCTCTCCGCTCGCCTCAGTCGGCCTCAGTCGCCGGCCGCTGCCTCGCTCCGACCCCACGCCTCTCGTCGCCCGCCACCCCTCCACCACCCGGGCTCCTGCCCGCCGGCCCCCGCTTGCCTCGCCCGGCTCCCTCCCCGGCCTCTCGCGGCCCCCGGTCCGACGACGCCCCCGCATCTTGCCTTCTCCACGCGGCATAAGAAGTAAAGCTTGATGAAGAGGTTTGTCTGACCTACGCACGTCTAGTTCGTCTCCGCGACCATCGATTCGCCCTCGATTTTAGTCGGACTGGGTGGAGCCATTGGGGTTTCTTCGCCGGCGATCTCCGCGGGCAGGTACTCTCCGTTCTTGAATCGCTCGATTTCTGTTGTCTCAGTGGTGTTCGTGTGTCCAAGATTGGATTTTGGCGCTCGCTGTGTGCGCTGAATCTCATCTCTTCGCCGTGCAAAATTCCCAGGAAATAGGGGGACTTTGTGAGGGGTTTCTTCATGCCCTGTCGTACTCCTATCAATTCGCAATAAGGAGGTTGCGGCAGCAGGGTTTTGCTGCTTTTTGTGTTGTGTTTGTATTGTCCATAAAGAGAGGATTTTCAGTATTTATGCAGTAGTGTGTGTTGTAGCTAAATAGGTTTAAGGTGGATACGCCGTGAAGATGCTTTTGTAGGTTCTGTATTTAGCGTACCGAGCTATAGCGAATTTTAGCATTAAAACATCTGACGCTTCTTCTTTCCTACATTTGTAATATTGCTGTGTCAACCTGCAGACCTTAAAATTTTGCTGTAATGTAGCATTAAAACATCTTTCTCTACTACACTACATTGGAGGAATGGCTCTCATTGAGCATTGCTGCTTCTTTCCTAGATTTGTAATTTAGCCGTGTCAACCTGCAGAGCTTATTTGCTAGACAAAACATGTCGCTTCTATCCTTTCCCAAGAACTATACACCGTGTCTATGTTCATGGCATTCCCAAATGTTAATTTGCCTACGAGTTTGCACTTAAATGAAGCAGAAGCTTCTATCGGGGATAGGTTAACTTATTTATTGAAAGATTTAGAATAACTTAATATTCAAGGGTGTTTGTTTGCTCCTATATTGTTTCCCATGTCATATTATGCACTTATGCCTCCAGGTATTTTGTTCAAGTTATATTACTGTAGCATTTGCATTATAAATTTATAAGCGCCTTCCTCATTGCACAACCTATGCTTGCTCATTGTACCTAGGGGTGGAAACGGATCGGATGCGGTCGAATAGTCTCAAATACGAATACGAATCCATATTTTTAAAATGAATACGAATACGAATTCGAATATTCTCAAATACGGATACGAATATTCTCGAATACGAATACGGATATTTTCGAATACGGATTTTCTCGGATACAAATATCGGATAAAACGGATTCCTAGAGATTTTGCCGATTCTTCACCGGTTTTTTACGGTTACCGGTTTTAAACCACCTAAATTCAAATTTTGAATTACAAAATTTGTACAGATTTTTCATAGGTTCTAGAAACGGATCGAATACGAATCGAATAGTTTCGAATACGAATACGGATACGAATATTCTCGAATACAAATACTCTTAAATACGGATACGAATATTCTCGAATACGAATATTTTCGAATACGGATTTTGCTTACCACATTCGTGTTTTCTCGGATATGAATATCGGATAAAACGAATTATCCGTTACCATTTTCCACCCCTAATTGTACCTGTGGATTTTATTCAGCCTATAGTTGCTAGCCTATTGATATGATATTTTTTCTAGCAGGAATTCCTTTTGGCATGGAGAACTGATGGCATGTAGAAGTGAGAACCATCTCTGAACTGATGTAATAAGTACTTCTGGACATGTGCTCTGGGATCCCTTCATGTAGTCCTAGACAAATTTACGTAGTACTATGTGAGTGAACTAATGTGTTTTGTCATGTACTGGAAATGGTGAAAGCATGTCTGAGTGTGTGTTATTGCCATGTACTGATGTATCATGTGTTGCTATTAGCCAACATGTCCTTGGTTAGCTTCTGAACCTCGGCTTTTAAGCTCCATTGAAATTTCTGTTGTGGACTGGAACTGTCATTTGATTCACTGGGCATATGTTCACCTGTAGTGTCATGGTCATTTGAAATGTAGTGTTTTGTCGAATTGTGAATTGTTCTGTCATTGACATTTGAGTTCAAAATAGTTGTGAAACGTGAATGTTTGCTGGCAGTCAGGTGTGCGTCCTGCTTCCTACTGCTATTTGCCACTGCTACCGCTGTCTGCCCCTGGGGCTGCTATCATCCAACTTGCAATGGCTCCAGGTGCTGCCACCAATTTCACTCGGTTGCTTCATCTCAATTCAGCTATATCATCAGTTTCTAAAGCATGTTCCTAGTGGCAGTGCAATGCCATCACATATTCAACACAAATATACATTCTGGAGCAGTAGAAGTACTGGTTTCAGTCTGCACAAACAACATCCATTTTCATTCTAGACTTGTTTTGATGCGGATACAGACATACTTACTGTTTTTTAGTTAAATATGGTTCTATTCTTTTTCAGCTTTTAACTTCTGCTTTTGACTTTTCAACAGTAACTAGCTTTTAAACGTAGTATCTTTTCAAGTTGAGGTCTACTAGTTAATTGTAGTACATATTGTACCAACTTCATTTATATCGGCAAAAACCGCACGTGAGTTTTTGTTACTCTGTAATCTCTCGCATGAACAGCCCAAAAGCCACAAGCCGCAGCCAAAATCTTTAAGCCTCAGCAAAAAAAAGCAGGCCCTATATTATTTGACTGAAAAGAATTATTGTGCTGCATTAAATATTACCAGGCAAACTCTAATTTAATTGGGTATTTAATTATTATACTTGGAGATACAGTGCTACTATTGTGCTATATCTCTACCCCTCTATAATACACCAAAATTTTCTTTACTAAATCCACCCCCTCAACCACCCCTACAGTCATGCCTAATCTAAGTCCACCCAGATTTGTGTACCAAAGTAATCCAACTTCATACAAATGAATGGCCTGGATCTCTCCTCAAGCCTTCTTCTCTTACTCATTGAAGATCCTAAGGTTAAAATCATCTGGATCATGCACATCATTGAACCCAGAACCTTCTTTAAAAAGTAGTCTGACGTGTGGGCCCACCACCCCCTCCAACCGCCCGTGCGCCTGCCTCCCCACACGAGCCCGTGCGCCTCCTCCCCCTGATTTCTCCCTCGCCTCCTCCCCCGCCCTCCGCGCCGCCGCCTCCTCCCCCGCCCTGCGCTCCGCCGCCGCCGCCTCCTCCCCCCGCCCCGCGCCGCCGCCGCCTCCTCCTCCCCCCGCCCCGCACCGCCGCCACCTCCTCCCCCGCTCCTCCAATCCGCCCTCGGCTCCTCCTTCCTACCCCGCGCTGTCGCCTCCTCCTTCCCACCCCGCGCTGCCGCCTCCTCCTCTCCCCCGCTCCTCCGCTCCGCCCTCGCCTCCTCCTCCCCACCCCGCGCTGCCGCCTCCCCCGCTCCCCCCTTCCCCTACGCAACCGCCCCCAGAAAAACCTCCTCTCCGCTGCAACGCCGCCTTGCCTCCTCTCTGCCGCCCCCTCCCTCGGCGCCGCCGCCCCACCAAACCCCAGATCTACAGGGGGCGCTGGCGCGCTGCTGTGATGTGCTGCAGGTGAGGAGGGAGTCGCTGCGGCAGGGCGCGGCGTTGGACGAGATAAGGCGGTGGTTGGAGTTCCAGCGGATGCGCGTGGAGGAGGCCACACGAAGGCAGACAAGACGAAGACGAAGACGCGAGAGAGAAAGCGGCGACGGAGGCGGCGGCCGCAGCAGCGGAGAGAGACGGTCACGATCTCGAGCTGGCTACCCCGCGCTCCTCCCACCATCTCTCCTCCGCTGTCGCCGCCGCCGTGGGGCTCTCCTGCCCACCGCCGCTGCCCCCCACCGCCGCGGCCTCGGCGCCCGACATGGGCGCCGGTGGCGCCGCCAAACAGATCGTCGATTCCCTCCTCGCTCGCTTCCTCCCACTCGCCCGCCGTCGCATCGAGACCGCACAGGCCCAGGTCCCCTCTCCTCCCTCTTTCGTTCCAAATTCCACCGTATCCCACGATTCCAGATGGGGCCGTCGCGATTACGCCTGTTCCCTGAGAGGTCAACGGCAATCACAGCCTTCTACTTTTGTACTACCTAGGTGGATTCGAGATCGCCTGCCATTATTGCTGCGGTCGAATGCCTTGTCATTGATTTTAGGTCTAGGTCTTAGCCTATGCGCGTCCCTGGAGGCCGGATTCTACCTTTCAATTGGATTACACATCGCTTGCTATCATCAGAGCAGTCCCAATGGTGTATTGATGATGGTTTCTATCCTCATTAAATGACTTGCCACGTAGGCAAAATGCTGACATAGCAACGTAATTAATGATGAAAGAGAGCACAAATCCTAGAAACGGTTTCCTCATGAAGAAATCAGGTCTTCACTCCACCCAATGCACCAAGAAACTATGAAATCGTCATTGGTACCTGCTGATCACACCTGCTGCGTACGTGGTCCGGTTGCCCCTGCCGACGTGCGACCGTCCCTGGCTGGCGTGCGATCGTCCGTGGCCTGGGGTGCGCGCACTCCCGTGCGATCCTTGCCGCGCTCTCGCCTGGCGTTGACGGCGCCGCGCCGAGTATTCCGATCGGCCAGTCGGCGTGCCGCCGTCGCCAATGAAACCCAAACGATGTGAAAAGAAGAAAATAAAAGTGATTAGGGTTAAACAAAATGAGCAGGGGCAGTTCAGTCAATTGGGGGAGTACAAATTCGAAAATCAAATTATTTGAGTTAAAATCCCTGAGAATACTATTTGAGAGAAGTCTTAAGTACAAGGGTACTATTTGGGAGAAGCCCACGGTATAAGTACCGTTTCAGCGAAGCCCAACTTAGAGGGTACCATAATAGCAAAAAAAAACTCTCATCAATGCTCCAAAATTTTGGCATTTCATCATGTCATTGCTACCTCTCACTCTCAGACCATGTGCTACTTGCACGCGAAATGATACATTTGATTTGCTTGTGCCACAACATGCACACGCCTTGGAAAATGTAGAGATATTACTCATGCTTGGGTGGGCGGGTTGATACTCATTCATGCTCACTCTGGCAACACATTTTCGGAGAAGTTGTTGGTGTCACAGAATGCTGATTATCGGTTCGCGTTTCTTTGGGCATGATGGTGTTTCTTTCAGAAGTTTTTTTCACTCACTGTATAGTTTTCAATACTTTAGGCGGTCGCGATGTACTCCACTGCTGACGATACAACTTTAGGATTTGTGCTTTTTACTCTTTCGGAGGGCATAGAAGCACAACTAAGCTCAATATCCTCTGGTTTTGTTCGGTCATGTTTTTACCATCCAAATGAGCATGATGTCAAATTATACTAGCTATGTCACCACTCACCAGGGAAAATGCTTTAGGTATAACATAAACTACATCCAAGTCCAAATTTCTATTTTTGAAAAAATTGGCAGGATGGGCAATATCTCCGGCCATCTGATCCAAGCTATGAGCAAGTATTGGATTCACTTGCCATGGTTGCTAGACACACACCTTTGCCTCTTTTGGAAGCTCTTCTTCGGTGGATAGAAAGGTATGCTGATTGACCTTGTCTTGAAAGCCCCACCCTGATAGTCTTAGATTTCCATTATGTCACATTGAGCTTTCAGATTTATTGCTTACTGCTTCCTAAAAATTATTGTTGAACAACTCTAGAAACTCTCTGCAGTCTTTTACTTTTTACTGAAGTATTGTTCTTCACTGTTCCACAATGAATCACCAAAAGGTGCCCATGATGCCTCGACATACCAAAAGAAGGTCTGTTGTTGATCGATCATGTCCTTATCCTTATAAAGAATCACTCTGTTTCCACTGTGGTTTGTATGCTCAGTACACATCACCAGACATGCACTCTGTATATTATTGCATAGTTGCAAATAGTTACTAGCAAGTATTTTCATCCCAGATCTCTTAGAGCAACTCCAACCGGTTCTTTATCCTGCTCTTCATTGTATATTTACCTAATATGACTCAAGAAATGGACTCCAACCGGTTCGTTATCCTCCTCTTCATTTTTATCGAGTCGCTATTTTCTCCCTGCCGCTAACTAGATTTGGCGAGCACCTCCTCACTCGCTTCTCAAATAGCTAGGCCATTGGAATGCTAACTCAAATAGAGAGCTGAAAATAATAGCTAGCCTCTTCATCCTAGGAAATAGAGAGGGAGAAATGACTAATGGGATGGAGTTGCTCTTAAACTTCTACTTCACCAATATCTTCAATTGCATTGTCTTGTCTAAAATCTTAATGTCTTTCTTTTTTGCCCTTACTCAGCTTGCTGTTGAGTGCATATTCTGTTCAGCCTGCATTAGATTTGCTGAGTATTGCCCACAAGAGGGAATTACAGGTTTTTTTTTTGTTTCTATGAGTTCTTTGTATAGTTACTTTTCTAAATAGTTGGCTAACTTCTTGCCTTTATTTTGTCTAGAGAAACTTTGGATTGGCCTGGAAAGTTTCGTATTTGATTGGCTAATTAACGCAGACAGGTGAGATTTTACTGCCTTTTTTAATATAGTTCTCGTATGGTAAATACGAACACAACAATGCCATATTGTGCGATCTTAAATATGCTTAACTCTGGTTTCACATTGAATCAAAACATCATATCAAATCAGTGACGGATCCAGAAAAAAAATATAGGTAGGGCGAAGTCCAGTGGCGGATCCAGGAAAAAAAACTAGATAGGATGAAGTTGAAAGCGTGAAATAAACAGTAGTACCCAAAAGCAAAACAATCCATGATCAAACTATGTTGCAATCACAGTGGCGAGGGGAGCTCGGTCTGACCGGGTTATGCAGGCCGATCAGACCGGGTTAAGTACTCCGGACTGACCGGCTTGCGTAGTCCGATCAACCGGTTTTCTTTAAAGCAGTTTTCAGTTAGCTGTTTTTGCGGTTAGTAGTCTACTGGATGCTCGGATCGTGGGATGGCGCGGTCACTGTGGGATCCGTTTTATTTGTTTGGCCATTTCGTGCATGTAACAAACTCTCGACTGGGAGTTATTAAGAATGAGAAATAAACTTGAGGCAGTAAGCCGGAAAGTTGCAGCTCAAAGCCAATTCCATTTTTGCACTGTTGTCGTTTTTCCTTGAGAGTTTGTTCATCGTCTGAAACTTCAGTGAGCTGAGACTTCTCAGTGAAGTAGCGATTCTGAAGTTGCATTCGTTGGTGGATTTTCTGACATATGTGATCAGTCCAATAAAAAATAGCATCAATACCAGAATATACCATTATTAATATATATTCAAACAAAATGAAATGAAATCAATTAGTCCATTCCTTAATGGGCAATCTCTCTTAACAAATCACGTACTTTCTACTGTAATTATTCACACATGGCCATGTATATATAGACGTGTATATATACCACATATATACGGGTACGCGATCCATGCATCTATCTTCACCGCAGCATGCATGCTATCTTATCTTCCATTAATCATAACTTCTGAACGCCTGCCCACTCATGGAACCCAACGCCATCGAACAACCCATCCCACAGGACGGCGGCGATGAGGACGGCGGACGCCAGCGCGCCGCCGGCGGCGATGTACGCGAGTACGTTCAGGCTGCTGAACCACGTCGTCGGCAGCACGGCCAGCGTGGTGGCCAGCACGAACGCCTGCTTGGCGCCGACGCTTATCCTGCCGAGCCGGAAGCTCGCCGCTGGGAACAGCTTCTGCAGGTTGTCGCCCTCAAGGATCAGGAAGTCGATGACGACCAGGTAGAGCTCCAGGTACATGAACACTGCGACGATGACCCGGCCTTTCTGGCCAAAGTCTAGGGCTCCGATGTCCGGCCCGGGCGGCGAGGGGAGCTCGGGCGGCCGCCCGGGCTCGCCCGAATGGCAGGTCCGCCCCTGTATCAAATATTACATATACAACGGGTGTATGCTGTCTTATTGGTCAACATGTGCCAAATTTCTTGAACTTTATCATCGTGTAAAATTCTGTTTCTTGATTGCCAGAAATAAAAGGAGTTTCTATACTTGTGGATGCTGAGTTCCCCCATTCCTTCTTTACTTTCTGCAGGGTTGTCAGCCAAGTAGATTATCCTTCATTGGTTGATTTGCGAGGTCTGCTCTTAGATCTTGTCGCTCAACTTTTAGGATCTTTATCACGTATCAGGTATGCTTCTTAACATCTTGACTTCCATGGATCCGCCGCCGGCGGGGGGGGGGGGGGGGGGGGATCTCTTTGTCTAAATTACTGCGAACTCTGATGATTCATACAGGTTTAGTTCTGTGACGGAAAAGTTTTTCATGGAGCTCAATACTCGCCGTATTGATACCCCTGTTGCTAGAAGCGAGATACTCAGCATTATTAATGGGATGCGCTACCTTAAACTGGGGGTACGATTATACAGAGTCTGCTTCTTTATTTCAATATTTGTGTTAGTTGATAAGGATTCAAAGTGCATGCAATGCCCTTCTGATTTGTCTTGGCATCCCATCACATGTAGCCGGCTATAGTCACCGCTATAGCCGGATTTAGCCTTTGGGAAGGCTAAGGGCTAAGAGAATTCAATTTTAGCGCTAAACAGTGTTTGCCGCTATTAGCCGGATTTAGCCCGCTAAATCCGCTAAATGGACTGCTATTTAGCCCGCTAAAGAGGGAAAAAAACCTGAAGTAGGTCGAATTATGGACTGTAATCTATTGAACTTATGTGTTTGTTTGATAATGTCCTGAAGGAATGCACTATGCCTCACTATTTGCTGCTATGAATGTTTTTGTACGCTAAAATATCCTTGATTATATGCTTGTATGTGCATAAAACATTGAATTCTGAGTTTTTTACATATACTTTTACTAATCCGCTAAATGAGGCTATAGCCCGCTATAGCCTTTGTAACCTCTGCGGAACCTATCCGCTAAATGTCTTAGCTGGCTATTTGAAACCTTGGTAGAAACTCGCAATATTTGAGGTTGAATCAACATCCTTGTGAGTGGATGGTGTACCAAAAAACTAACTGAGATAGAAATCATCTAAACTCTAAAGAGAAATTCGTAATATTTGATGTTGAATCAACATCCTTGCGAGTGGATGGTGTACCAAAAAGCTAACTGAGATGCTATGCAATTACGTGTATAAGTAAATCAATATTAGGTTAGTTATATAATTTTAATGAAATATGTATAAATTCTTCAACCCCTTCCATTTTCGACAATTTCCTTTTCTTTAATATGGGCCAAAATACTGATTGTTGGTACATATCTCTTAGGAGGAACCAACATATCTCTTAGGAGGAACACAATTCTTTTTTGTTAACAAGGATGCTTTTTTGTATACATCTCTGGATGATTGCTTCAAATGTAGTTGTTGTGAAACTATGTATAGGTGGCCAAAATATGAATTACTCATATATGTAGCCTCATCCGAGAGTGTTTCTCTTTTTTTTTTGGCAATTTTTTGTTGTATCTGTGTTGAGTACACAAAGTAGCAAAGTGGACCGTTATTTCACTTTTATTAGTTACCACACTAATATGGCAGGTTAATCTTGTCTATTAGTGATATAATAGAAACTTGTGAAAGACAATAAAAATTTAGATCATATAAAACATATCACAAATAAACTAATTTGAATCATAAGATAAATTTGAATCACGGGGAAAATGCATTATACGCGACTTCATGCCTTGGAAGCGGTTTATGATTTTTCCATCACTCCAAATGGTCTGCCTCCACATGAGCTCAAAGTGAAAATCCACTGCCCTGTGATCCTTCTCCGCAATCTAGATCCTAACCACGGATTGTGCAATGGAACAAGACTCATGGTTAGAGCATTCCAAAACAATGCAATTGATGCAGAAATAGTTGGTGGCCAACATGCAGGCAAGAGGGTGTTCATTCCTAAAAGAATCCCTATGGCTCCGTCCGACGATATCTCACTTCCTTTCAAGTTCAAGCGGAAACAATTCCCGATCCGCCTGAGTTTTGCAATGACCATAAACAAAGCGCAGGGCCAAACCATCCCAAATGTTGGCATCTACCTTCCAGAGCCTATTTTCTCACATGGACAGCTTTATGTCGCACTATCAAGGGGTGTATCAAGACAAACGACAAGAATTTTGGCCAAACTAAAGAAAGAAGTAGATACCTCAGGAAAGAGCACCAAAAATATTGTGTATAAAGACGTTCTAGCATGGTGATGTGGTAAGTAAATAGTCCACAAACACCTATTTCCTTACTGTGTTTCATATTTCTTTATGTGACAAAAATGTTTGTTTTCTTTGTAGCCTCAAGTTTAAACAATGTGGGGATGGAGAAAGTCGTCGGTGGGTGAGTCCAATGATGTTGTCGCCTTCTCAAAGGATCAGTCGTTATGTGACATTCATTATGTGACAAAAATATTTGGTTATACAATATATGAGACGTGAATCTTAATGAATCTGATTGTTCGTTTTATTTTTTACAAATTTTATCTTGTTTTATATTTTACCGTAGCGTTAGCACGGACACACTACTAGTAATTATATGTAGACTTATATTCGATTTGTGCAAGCCTAAAGTAAAGGTGCACTTAGAAGTTCTCATCGATACTAGTGCATCGTCCATCTCTTCAAGTGTACAAGATGATGAGAATATTTCGATTGGACTGATTAGCAAGCACGCGCTAAAAAGATTAATCAACATGTGAACTCGCTTTTAGTTGAATTTAGTTTTAATTTAAATGATAACTAAATACTACCTCATACAAATGTTTTGTGTATTCTCAGGTTTGAACGTTGTGAAGCTTTTGGAGATGAAACAATAGAGGAGAAGCTCATAGAAGCCAAGCAAGGGGAGATAAGTCCAAACAATCAAGGCCAAGTCGAATCATCCGCAAGTTCAACCAAACTCACGAATCCACTCAAGACGTTCGGACCAGTCCAATCGGCATCAAAATCGACTTTCGGATCAGGCTGAATGACTTTGGATACAGTCGGCACAGTTCGATCGTCTTCGGACCATCAGATCGCTTCGGTGACGTTTAGACCACTACTGATTTCGACCACGGTGCCTCCGACCATGGTACTTTCGACCACAGTGCCTTTGACTATGGAGATTTCAACCACGGTGCCTACGACCACGGTGCTTTCGCCACGGTGCTTTCGACCATGGTGCCTTTGACTGCTTCACCAACCATGGCTTGTCAACCATATCTTCGACCATGACTTCATCAACCGCTTCATTGACCATGGCTTGTCGACCAACATTTCTGACCACATAGGTCTTCGAGCACCGACTGTCATTGCAGCTTACGACTGTTGACCTACGACTATGACTGCTATGACCACCATAGTTACGACCACTGCACAGCTACGACTACAACTTCTAGGACCAATGACTACTGCGTAGCTTGACTTATGACTGCAACTGCTATGATCAGATTACTGTAGCCACCATTCGATTATCCATGGACCGCTCGTTCGCTTTGTTGACATTCGGACCAATCTGAACGTTTGCACCACTTGATTGGCTTCGATGACGTGCGGATCCGTACGATTGGTCTCGGTGACGATCGGACTAGTCCGATCAAACCCTCGATGTGTTCGGAGTAGTTCGAAGGTATATCTTGCGAATAAAAGGTAATAACTTTCACATACAGAGTCTGATTGAGGAGCTCTTAGACTCGTTGGAAAGCTTATTTTAAGGACTACATAATGGAAGGGACTCCATCTTAAGAAACATCACGTATTTTTATCTTATTTTATTTTAGTTTTTTTTGTGAGGGTTCGAGTCTGATACAATATAGTGTTAATTCGTACATGATTAGGGGTCTTGCGGACCCTTCCAAATTGCTATATAAAGCCTTGTAAAACGTAACCTTTTAGCAAACCACATTATTTCCAAGATATCCAATATTGCTTATTGTTCGATTGATGTTATGTGCTACCTTTCGGGAATTGGGCAATTTTCTTAAGAATATCTCCGTTGTTCTTGTGCTTCCTTATGATTCGCAAGAGCAACGACACGTGTACTTCTGTGGTTGGGTAGATGGGATCATAAGCATGCAGTTCGATGAATTCTTTTATCGTAGGTTATTGTTCTAACAGTGATTAGCGTCTCGTTAGGTTACACGGATCCAAGCTATCATCATCGATCCTATGTCGTGAAGATCAAATATCCCCCGTATCATATTTAATTTATCAACCATCAATCGTGGTTCAGCACTCAATTCTTACCAGTTAAGATAGCTCAAACATGCTTTATATTTTCGCACATTCATCAACTGAGAAACGCTCGGATCAATTTACAACAGCAATTCAAGAACTAAGAAACATTCATTTTCGGTTTACAACAAAAGAAAAATAGACACACAAGCTGACCACCACGGGGCAGGGGACATTGGGGAGGAGTTATCGATGGGCAATACTAGATGTTGCAAAACACAAGCACACAAATCATCTTGGTGTCATCACAAGAAGCAGATAGCCAAGCTGGGCGGAGGAAATAGAGTGGATGCTGAGGGGTCGGTGCCGTGAAGCATGGCTGCAGGAAACCCTTGCGACCGTCAGCATTCTAATGTTTCAGAGAAACAGCAAGTGATTTGAAAACATGATTATGAAGAAATTACATGAATGGTCATCTCCACCGTACCTTCTCCGTCAACATGTATGCTTCCACGAAACGGGGTCCTCTGATGTTGCGTAAAGCAACGTCAGAGTGCAGTTGCCAAATCTGAACCGCCCGATGAGAAATGAACGGTTCAGATCTAGTTGCTACAGTAAAAATTACTGTAGCAGAATCAGATCTGAGCCGTCCATTTCTCATCGGGCGGTTCAGATGCAACTGCACTCTGACGTTGCCTTACGCAATGTCAGAGGATTCGGTTCCATGCTTCCACCTTCAAGAACAAAAATTTGTTACAAACCTAGGAATCCTCTCCAATTCAAGACCTATAAATGAAGAGTTAGAGACCCACTACCCAGAATTCAAATAATATAAAGCACAATAACTAATGGTAACAATTTGCGGTAACAGGAAAATTCAATGCATGTGATTCGGAATTTTAGTAGTTTACTTACCTTCCTAGCGACAAGGTTATCTTCAGTATAATATTCTTCAAATCCTGTGGACAGGAACAAGGGCTCTTGAATTCGATACAGGTGATTCAAGAACTGCCCAGAAATCCAGGATTAAAGATGCAGTAACATGTATATCCCTAATCATAACTACTAATGTTAACCAGGGCAATTTCTCGTGTCGATCTCCGTTCTTGACTTTCACGCACAACAAACTAATGGGGGGAAATGAATGTAAGGATGCTGAGCTAACACACATACTGCAGCAGAACATCCATTTCCAGTAAGTAGAGAAGGAGCAGATAAAGCTTACGGTGGGGCCTAAATCGCATAACCAAACAAGACCGGTGCTCATCTCTGCAACTCTAACATTGGAGTTGTGTTTCCTCACATCGGATACGCGTGTGTACTACAGACACAAAACCACATCAAGTGTCAAAATATTAGGCGAATTGAGCGATTCAAGAATGGAGAGTACTTCGCAGAGATCACCAGCAAAAAACCCCAATGGCTCCACCCGGTCTGACTAAAATTAAGGGCGAATCGATGGTCATGGAGACGAACTGGACGTGCGGGGGTCAGACGAACCTCTTCATCAAGCTTTACTTCTTCTGTCTCATGGAGAAGGCAAGACACAGGGGCGTCGCCGGACCGGGGACCACGCAAGGAAGGCGGTGCGGCCGCGGCCCAAACCTTAACCACACTTCTACCACTGGTTTGATTCGGGGAGGGAGAGGTCGACTGGAATGGCTGGGCTGAGGAGGGAGGCAAGAACAGGAGGAGGCCGCGATGGATGATGGCGTGAGGATGGAGGGGGCTGCGGGAGGCAAGGGGAGAGAGCCGGGCGAGGCGAGCGGGGGGAGGGCGGCGGGGAGGAGCCCGGGTGGCGCCGGTGGGATGGTGGACGGGTGGGGGGGGGGGGGGGGGGGTAGTGGAGGGTGGTGGAGGGGGCGGCGGACGGCGTGATGTGCAGAGCCGAGCGGGAGACCGAGGCGGCCAAGGAGATCGGAGGTGGCGGTTTTGTGAAATTCGGCTGTCAATCACGGAGGTTTTATGAAAAAACATATAAGAGCAACTCCAAGAGCCTGACTAAATACATCTGTAAAATCTATTGTAGCTATTATGCCCAAAAAAAGCAGTCCAACAGTCTCTCTATATCATTTTCTATTTTTCCTCGCTCGGTATCCCGTTCTTCTCGCTGCCCATCTTTCCCGAGCGAGGGTTGCGTGCTATCCGCGGCGCCAATCCCCTCCCGCGCGCGGGCTGCTCTCCCGCGCTCGATTTTCTTCTCCGCGCGCCAGACTCTCCCCTCTCGCCGCCTCTGCTCTCCCCTCTCGCCGCCTCCCCCTCTCCCCTCTCGCTGCCTCCGCTCCACCCGCCGCCGTCCTCGACTTCGCCGACCCAGCCGCCCCTCGCCTCCTTCACCTCCGCTCCACCCGCCGCCTCTCCCTCGCGGCCTCGCCCCTCTCGCCGCCTCCGCTCCACCCGCCGCCGCCCTCTACTTCGCCGACCCAGCCGCCCCTCGCCTCCTTCACCTCCGCTCCACCCGCCGCCTCCCCCTCGCGGCCTCGCCCCTCTCGCCGCCTCCGCTCCACCCGCCGCCGCCCTCGACTTCGCCGACCCAGCCGCCCCTCGCCTCTTTTTTTCCCCGTCCTCCGCCACTGCTCCCGCGTGCGCCCCCTTCCTATGCTCCCATTTTTCTTCCCATCCGGCGCAGCTTCTTCTCGCGGCCGAGGGACCATGTCGCAGGCGCCATCAGAAGGGGATCCACTGTCCTCGAGCCACGGCGACGGGGACCCCAATTCTTCTGCGCTGTATTCGTTGCCCATCTTCCCGGCGACCGGCGGGTGGGAGCAACAGCAGTTGGCGTCGTTGCCTTGGTTAGAAAATGTGGGGCTACCTGGGCTGCGGCGTCGAGTCCTTCCTCCCAATGCTGCAGCTGCTGCATCGGCCCCCTTGTGTGGCATGTACTCCGGTGAGTTCGAAATACCCAGATGCAATTTTTATATTTAATAGTCAGGCCAATTCCAAATGTACATGTGAGCTGAGATGCAATTTGTGAATAGCTATCTATTGCGATCTGTTTGAAGGTTCTTCTGAGTACAAGTCCTTCCTTTGTGAGCTGTGAAGAAATTATCTGAGTTGTCTTCTGTCAGATTTTGGTATACTGTTTTGGTCCAATTACCATGACCCTCTCCGATGACATAGTCTTCACTAGTTTGTGGGTTGTAATTCATGTTGTACAGTGTTGTTAATTAAGCATCTTCTCTGATGTTGGAAAGTATACTTGTTAAATGATATAAGGATGCCCTGATTTAGTCTGGAAAGATTTGTTGTATCCTCTCTGCGTTTTTGGTATTTGTGGATCCACAAGTGTGTTAAGGGCATTCCCAATGGAATGTTTCCATACCAATGTCTATGAGGAGTGTGTATTAAATGGGTGTTTAGATACAGTTATCCCCATGGATAATGTATGTGGTTTTATTCCAATACCATTATTGTTGCATGTCTGATCAATTTGACATAGATGTGCTATTGAAGTTAAATGCAAGTCTGATCAATTTGACATAGATGTGCTATTGGACTTCAATGTGAGTTAGATGATCTGGGTGGGTTAGAGCATGACTCAGACTAATTTTCTAGAGGACAAGTTTTTCATAGTTGCATAGAGCTGGATGATCTAAGTTTTTCATAGTTTTATGTCTCAAATGTTACTCGGGTCCAAGGGCCATTGGTTGATTATGATCTTGGTGTTGGCTCAGAGATCTTTGATGTATTACTGTGTGGTGGCACATTAGGTGTATTTGTAGCTAAACTGAATTATATGAAGTGTATACCCCATATCTGCTAAACAAAGGGAACAAGAGTGGAATATTTTGAGAAAGGAGCTTATGGAAATTATGCGAATTAGCATCCTGTCAGAAGGGGAGGTTGAACAGATAATTTCAAGTGATTTCAATCCTGTAAGGTCTTTCAGATAACAAATTGACATCAATCAAGGGATATCCTGTAAGGTCTTTCAGATAACAAATTGATTTCAATCCTGTAAGGTCTTTCAGATAATTTCAAGTGATTTCAATCCTGTAAGGTCTTTCAGATAACAAATTGATTTCAATCCTGTGAATTTTAGAATAAATGTGAAATTTGGGTGGAGAACATTCTTAATCCTTGAATTTCGTAAGATATTGCCTGATGCAACATATAGAGCAGCTTAAATGTTCAATTTTACTTAGGGTCGGATTGATACATTGATTTTGGTTGGATTTAATGTTTTTCTTAAATGTTTTACTTATGTGGATGTTACTGCAGACTTATGTCTTAAGGTACCAGTGCACTAGTAGCTCAATGACAAATTGGAATAGTTGTTATTGAGAACATATGGTTGTATCATTCATTTGCACCATGTGGACCAGGGCTCTCTTATGTTAACTCATCGCATACTTTTACAGATATGGGAGGATATTTTGGGATTTGAAAATGCAGAGTTCTATATTAAAAGATGGCCAGAATTGGATGGCATGCGGTTGGGGGATGTGTTAGTCTCATTTTAGTCATTGTATGCTCTTTAGTGCCTGACAATTTTTAGTCATTGTATGCTCTTTAGTTCCTGACCATTTTTAGTCATTGTATGATAGGTACAATCATTTTGCTGGATGCTGATGAAGACTGCTCAACTATTGCTTCTTGTATGAAGTGCCGTTGCTCTGCATTGTTTGGCCAGTAATTCTGTATGCCATCGTTTGGGTGATGTTTGGACTTTTCAGGTTTTGTTGGAGAGGCAGATAGAAACAACGATAATAATTATTTCCTTTTCACTCACAAGAATATTTTCATCAGATACAACGGCAATCAGGTTTGCATTTCAGGAGCTTGCATCATTTCCCTTCACGGAACTTTCAAGCATTGATTATCATCATTCATAGTTGCTACTTTCATGCAGATTATCCATGTTAATCTTACTCAAGAAAGTCCAAAGCTTATTGATGCGGGTAAGGCATTGGACATGACATATTCTGTCAGGTGGGAACCAACAAATGTAACATTCAGTCGTCGCTTTGATGTATACCTTGACTATCCGTTCTTTGAACACCAGGTAATAACAATATTCGATTATGTGATATAAAGTGAATTTCTGCACCTTGGTTCTTCTGAATTTTATTACCAATTTATTTCACTTTAATCCTTTGCCTTTAACTGTATTCCTGTTTACCTTGCAAAGGACATGCTGTGTACCTTAACTCTACTGAGTTCTGACTTCTTATAGTTTCCTCTGACCACAGATATTGGTTGTGATTGCAGATACATTGGTTCTCTATCTTCAATTCTTTTATGATGGTTATCTTTCTCACTGGGCAAGAGTATGCTCTTTAGTGCCTGACCATTTTTAGTCATTGTATGCTCTTTAGTTCCTGATCATTTTTAGTCATCATATGCTCTTTACATGCAGAAATGGCAGACCTCTGAGCACTCTCTTCAAAGGTCAAGTTGCTGAGGAGAAGGTCATTGTTGTAAGCTGGCATTACCCAAATCACAAACGGAAACAAAACTCCTACAGAACTCTTAATGCGTACAGTTTGTGTGCAGCTTGTCACATTTGTTCCCAGTCGCTGTGACATTGGAATCACAAACTGTATGTACACGCATCGGAATCGGAGGCTTCCGAAACAACTTAGAAACTGTACACAAACTGTACACGAATCGGAATCGGAAACAACGCTTTCGGAAACAAATTTAAAGATGTCTTTGATGATGTGGCCGATTTAAATATAGGAATGAAAAATTTTTAGCTAAGCTGTTGTAGCACTCTTCTTTTTTGGAGAGTTTTTTATTTTACATGATGGCTAAATCAAGGGATTTAGCATTTATTTTTAGCTAACCTCTTGGAGTTGCTCTAAGTAAATTAGGGGGCTTGCCACTGAAATAGCCATTTGCCCTAACGTTTCCTACATACATACATATACATATGTATGCATATACATATATGTATGTATATATACATATATGTATGTGTGTACATGTATACATACATATATATATATATATATATATATATATATATATATATATATATATATATATATATATATATATATATATGTGTGTGTGTGTGTGTGTGTGCATGCATGTATATATGATAGCGTTATTTAGCGTCTGCGCGCACGATACACGCGGGTCGCTAACTGCACGTACGAAATGATAACTAGTTCATGAATTGATAATAACCAGCGCACCAAAAAGTTACTGACGTTTCTAAATAAAGTTACCATCAGTTCTAAATGAAGTTATTGCCAAACCTTCACAATGCCGAAATGTTACTGACGTCTCTGAATTAAGTTACCATCGGTAGCGAGTAAAGTTACTACCGAACGTTTTTAGTAAACAACTGTTGGTAACTTTCCTCACAACAGGTCGTAACTTTTCTCACAGTGGGTAGTAACTTGACTTGCATGTATGCATACAACATGAGAGAGAAGAGAATAAATGCATTTGACTTGTAATTTTTTTTATCTTGTTTACAAGCTAAAAATGCAATAACTCTTTCACCAAAAGTCCAATCCGCGATTTGTTTTTACCATTATGCTTTAAATTATGAGCTTAATAAACTAAGATACAAGTTGAATATGTTTTGATGTTGCGAAAATCATGTCATATAAAATTACTATCGCGTATGAGTGAAGTTAGTGTCAGTTTTATAGTGATAACTGTAAGTAACTTCACGCATTATAGATGATAATTTGATGTACATTCAATAGTAACTTTATCATAATTAACAAACACTAGTAATTGAGCATGGGTGTGATGGTGGAACGGTTGGCTGATTAGGTCAGCTAGGGGCGTGCGCTTATTTTACACCCGCGTGTTGGTTAGTGTTTCTATTATACATATATACATACTCTATTTTATGTGCGTATATGAAGGTATTTATAAAATACACTAAAACTATGAACTCCCTTGTAATTTTTTCATGTGATACACATTGAAGTATCTTATAATTAGTATATGAGTATACCTAAAGTGGTAAAAGAGTATTTCAAAATTGTTTAGGTGGTATATTGCAAGTGGGTGTAAATACGCATCTAAAAGCAATCCAAAGGTAAGGAGACTAGGTGTCCAGACACCTAGGTGCCCCTGTTATTTATACTATATATATATATATATATATATATATATATATATATATATATATATATATATATATATATATATATATATATAGACGCACACACACACTCACATCTAATATACCATCTAAACAAACTTTAAATACTCCTTTATCACTTTAAATATACTCGTATACTAAATATAAGATACCCCAATGTAGACCACATAAAAAAATTGCAAGGGAGTCTATAGTTTTTAGCATATTTTATAAATAACTTCATATACGCATATAAAAAGGAGTATGTCTACAAAAATGTATATACCACATCTGAAAAATTGTTCATACCACCTAGATGGTCTTAATTACTCGTATGCTACACGTACATACCCTCCATTACACGAGATACTCTATACGTTGTAAGATATGACATAAGGTGTAATTACACCCGGGAGTAGAAAAGAAGCTTTTGTTTTCCTATTTTTCCTATGTGGCTGGTTGGAAAATCAAAAGACAATAAATTTAGAGAAAAACAATAAATTTAGAGAAAAACTTCCGCTGCGCATTACAATCATTTACCCCATTTAATTACCATCGACAATCCTACAGTTTCTCTCCTTTTCAAGTTTCAATCATTTGGCGCCTGCATTCATATGAGGATGGAGCAGCCTGCATTTTATTCCCGTTTCATTTCTCCAACATCATTCCAACTCGAATTGTATATTTGGCTTGTGAGAGACGGGGTATTGATTTTATTCAATTCTATTGAGGTGTAATTGTGTATATAACTTATGCCGTTCATGCTGCCTATAGCTCTCTTTTCTTTTTCTGAAACAGGGTAATCCATTCCATCCATGTCAATAATCTCACGATGGCTCGTCTTGGAGGCTGTCGATCGAACCAGGATTTCCAATAGAATGGAGACATACGTATGCATCCAACAAGGATCGTTGCAACCAACGCAAGGATTGCGCTTTGTTTCATGCTTTCTGCTCAAAATGTGCAATCATTTGGTCAATTGCAAGAACTGAAGCTGAGACTTTGCTTGATGAATAAGGGAGGGGACTAGCTAGCTAGTGGATGTTGCATCTGCGTGCATGATGGGTAAGCTTGGCTGGCCTTGATCATTAATGCAAGCAACGCGATGAGCAGTTGAGTGAACAATATTGGAAGGAGCTCATGAGCAAAGAAAGAAACAAAGAAAAACAGACAAGGACAGAGATGGCCGTGCAGTTGCACCCTGCTGGCTGAAACATGCAATTGCAACAGGCCATGGGCTCATGAGCAAGTGTGTTTTGGTGCCTGCGATAGTATGATGGCAAGGTAAGGCCAGTACCCAATCCACTGACGATGGAGCCTGATGCGGCAGCTTGTGGGTTGTGGCCTTCACAGGCAGACAAACAGACAGAGAGTCAAGACAAGCACTTGCTCTTCTATATCATCATCTTCTTCTTCTTCCTCATGCTTTTAATTAGTTGAGCTCAAATAATGATGATGGTGATGTTGAGGCCGTAGTTTTCTTTTGTTTTTTTGGTTTTAGAAAGTCTTCACAAACTCTTCAACTTGACAGATTGGAGTTGGACAGTAGTAGTATATCGTAATGATCATAGGAAATTTGTCAGCGTCAACTAGGTTATTTACAGATGAGGAATTATTGATGGAATATGGCTATTGATGAAATAAGTAGCCCAAAGACGATATATCCTAGGATTTAGGAATTAAACTTTTTCATTGCCCTGGCAGACTTGGATATATAGCTTAGCAATGAGATGGATGTTTCCTGCTGGCTCTTAATTTGAAGTGACGCTGGTCACTGTGTTGTGCTGATAAGAGCTATGCATGAATGATGCAGTCAGTGGTCCATAAGATGAGACGAGAGCCAGGAGCGAGCAGACAGGGGTGGACTGACTGACTGCCCTGTTATTTACGGCTTCTAAAAGCGGTTTTTAGTTTTTGTTACAGTATCAAACTTTCAAACGGATTATTTTCTTAAGACGGGTTCTACAAGTTAATTATAGTACACGTTAAAAGCCTAACATCTGTATCAACCAAAATCACAAGCGAGTATCTCTCTCTGTAATCTCTGTCGCAAACAGCTAAAATTCAAAAATTTTAACCAAAAGCTATAAACCGCAACCAAAAAACAGACCCTGAGAGATATGCATGTATGTAGGCACGCATTGAGTAAGGTAAGCAAAGGAGGACTTACTGACGAGGGGTGGACTTGCTATCATGATCGACCTGTCAGCCGACCTAGCGTTGCCTGCCCTCAACATGCAGATGCAGTGAAGTTGCAGCTGCGGCAGATATATGCACGATCAGGATGCACCAAACAAACATGTTTTTGTGATCTTAGTTAAACTAGATAGAAATGTGTCGGATCTGGATTTTACAATTCAGAATTATCTATGATTCCACCGTACTATTCCCTAAATCAGTAAATAGTGCACACAGATACATTATTGAACATCAAATATATATCTTACGGAAGCATAACTAATATAATAGTAAAACTTACACATGGACCAATCAGGCAGAAACCTTTAAAAAACGGTAGCGGAAACAAAAACTTCACATAGGTGAGACCCTTAGGATACGCCCACTGAAAACCAACTGAGGCTCGCGATCTAGCTCTTGGCCATTATCATCTTTCAGTCTTGTCATTACCGTTAGATGACTACAGGGATTTTATTTCTCCTTCTGATTTACTGAATAATAGTAATTAAGTAACAGTTAGTACAAAAGGTACTTAATAAGCCATCACAGAATACAATACTAATAGATGAAGGGCTAATCAAAGAGATGCGTAAGGTTCTTTTTATTTGTGAAAACACCACTATTTTGGATATAGATATAGGAAATTCCTGAGACTTAGCAATTTTAACTAAAACGGATTTTATAAAGTATGTGAAAGAATGCAATAATAGTAATGCAAGTCCCATCCACCGTTACATGGCTACCTTCATCATATACTAGTTTATCAACGTTACACCCGCCCATTATTTTCACTAGGTTAAACGGATCGAGGCAACACAATCCAAGGCTTTATTGCCCAACATTTTTCATCCCAACAACAAATTTTTTAAAAGAATAGATACTAACTCAAGTAGATTCACCTGTCCACCTATGATCATGGACATGACTGTTCGTATAGTTTTTACTCTACAGAGATGGTACACTTTACCCACAAGAGATAACCAATTTTATATTCTATATATTTCCTTAGACATGCACATCAAGAAGGTCACCACAAGGCTTTTAAAATGTATCTTCCTAGCCGTTGTGGGGCTAAACCACCCACTCCAGAAGCCCCTCGTGCGCCATCACGTCAAAGGCCTCTCCCCTAGCTCACTTGACTATGTGCCATTGGATGACGCAACCCACACTAGATCGATGCAAATTAGTTAGATAGGTCATACCCAATATAGACTTGTGGTTGCACTGTTTTACATTAGAAAGGGGTTACAAGATTAAGTCTTTAGAATTATTTGGGTGCTTCTACCACAAATCACACATTCTCATGCTTCAACCGCACTAGTCACTTTTACCATTCGTCCAGATATTTAAGCAAGTTTTAGGGGTGTTTTAGGAGTGTAAAATAATCGAGTTACACATATTAGTCATTTTTCACCAGTGACTGCCCAAACCAAATTTTCATATTTGCAATGATGTCAGAGCAAATTAATGCCTCCGAGTATCTAAGCAAGACTAAGTATGACGCTTAAATATGAATTTATTACCAGTATGTTTACCATTATTCCTAGGGTGACAAGGTTTTATGTCTAAAGTCAAGAAGTGGGGAATAATTAAGCAATTATCCATAGGGAATTAATTATGAACTAATGCGAATATAATTTGTATAATAAAGTAAATCATTAAATTTGATATTTTTAAATAAAATAACTTGCATTCAAAAGGTAAGTGTAATATGATCAAAGTGATGACTTGCCTCACGCAATTTACTGCAGGCTTCATCTTACTCAAAGCCTTATTAGTCGATGGTCTTAAAATGTTAGACTTCATCTTCATCTCACTCGATCTGTTGCTTCTTTGAGACTCTAATCCTAGTTATGTGATAAGCAACTAAAAATAAATTCAAATAACTCAAAAGTCTAAATAAATCTGAATGAACTCAATTAAGTTTTATTGTGATTAAATTAGTGATATAAGGTAAGGTTTTACTGAGTGCGAGATATAGACGGTGTCCAATGAAGTCTGATCGAAAGGGAACAACATGGAGAAGATCTGCCAAAAAGGGTAACAAAGATGGATCAGATGAAGGAATATTCATGGGAATATTTTGCTCTGGATTCAAAGGTGGTTAGACATAGCTGTCCAAAGAATACTAACTTGATCTTTAACTTAATAATTTCTTTATTATTTTACATTTATTAAGAAAGTCCCATGGGTTAGGTGGGACCTATGGAAGATATGAGTCAAAAGATAAATATTTTTATTTATGGATTATGGCACTGGTTTTACACGCGTTGTGTGTAAATTTATCGAATTAATCTTAGATTTCATATTTATGGAAATTCATGATGTATAATTATTCGACATTTTTTATCACCAATTAATGATTAATTTAATAATTAATCAAAGTGTGGGGCTATTTTATTTAATAAATTGCTATTTAATGGTTAACTTTCATTATGCTACTATTTACTAACAACCCATGACTTTTGATTAATTCCTAGGGCTTACATGCATTTGGACAAAGTGCAACTCTCAATCTAGTCTGGGTATTACTAGACTTTAGATTCCTGCTCACTGATATGATGGCAAATTATTTTAATTAAGGTCTAATTTATTTGCCTTATTACCCTGTAGTTCATAAATTTTAGTTATAATTATTGTTAATGACCAATGGCCTAGAGGGTCAGTAATTATATTTTAATAGACATACAAAGATATATTTTGACATGATCTTTTAATTAGAGATGCTCTTTGGATTAAATGTCATTGATATTCTAATTATCCTTGGTCATTATCTAGCAGAACTTAATTTTAGTTAGAATCTATTTATGTGGGACTGAGCTTGATATATATCATTATATTTTAATAAACTTAAATTTCAGAATTAAAACTTAAAGTGTTAGTGGCACACTAATGACAAAGATTATCTTCAAATAGGACCTTCGATTGAAATATGAGTTTCTAAAGCAAATATTGTTGGTGTTGCAAGTAGCCTCCATTTTTAGCTAACTATTCTTCATGGAACATTTTTTTTATTTTAAACTGGGTGCTCTAAATTGAATACTAATTATCTAATTATATGTAAAGATATTCTTCAATTAAATCTTTGTATTTCCATTTAAATATTAGTGACATACTTTTTAAATTAATTTACCCTAATTATTTAAGCATTACTTGCAAAAGGGTCCTCATGATTTTTGAGATATGGAATCAACAATTATATACCTATTTTTTATGGCTTAAACTTATATTAATTAATTCCTTAATTCTCATTGATATACAAGTAATTAAGATTAAACTTTCAATTATATTTAATTTACATAACTCCTTATTCCAATTTAATAATTAAGTTTATTCTCATTTTTATTTATAACTAATTTATATTTTTACTTGAATTTTTCCTAATTATTTTGGACTCCCTGACTTATTTTAACACAACCTTAATTAGATTTTCTTAGATCACCAACCACTAGGCTTCAATAATAAACATTCAACATAACATTAAACATAAATTTCAGCAGCACTATAAACCATAAACTGAACTTAGTATGAGCTAACAATAACCAAGATAAATCATAAATAAGTCTAAATTAAGTAAAGCATCAAGCATCAATATTATGAACTATAAAGACTAAAAAAATCATAAATTATCTAATTAATGCTATGAAAACTACTAATTTGTTCATGTCAATAAATGATAAATTGCTATGTGGAGTGAAGAGTTACAAGTATGCAATAAATCATATTCTATATCCACCCATGCATGTCGCCTTCAATATTCATCTAAAAACAACAAATAAGTAAGCGTGAGTTCACGACCCAGCAAGTACAATGCAGAACATTAAATAAATCCATATCATTTTAACAATTTATAACCATTTACCATTAACTCAACTTTCACATCTCATCCTCATCAATTCTTATCCACATGTCTCAATATCTTATCTCTCTTTTCATGAATGCAATGTACCGCTCACGATGAACTCTTATTCTCCTTCTGTAGCTCATACCAGTATAGCAGAGGACACAATCATCGATGTCACCCTCTTCCTCCATCCTGTGGAGATGTCTATCGATATAGGTCTTTCCCTCCATCCTGTGGAGGTGCCTACCTCTGTAGGTCTTACTCAAGAGCACGTCAGAATAGTCAAATAACTTTATTGATAGATATTCACATTTCGCTGCCCTGGCTCGTAATGCATATATCATGTCATGAATATTATTTTCTATCATGTTACAACATATCACAATTATGATCAAATTAATATCATACTAATCAAAAGGATACTTAAAATTATTGCACGACATGAATAATTCAATAATAGTGAGCAATTATTAATCATCATCTATCATTCTACTAACATTTGTCTTTCTAGTTGCGACGACTGGTTTGATTAGGAGATGACAACATAATCGACGCTGCCCCTCCCACAGCAATTAATCATTCTCAACATAGGCCATAACATTACAAGATAATAAATAAATGACAACGCTCTTACACGCTCCCCAAATCCATAACTTTCCCCCTTTATCGGACAGTCAACCCCACTGTCCTAGTACCAAAATTACCATACCTTTCAATTCCCATATAAAAATATAACAAACCATATCAACTTTGGAACCTTTATAAAATTTTCTACAATTTTCTAGTTGATCACATGTCCAAATTAAATTATCTAAATCTAGGGACCCAGATTTTACAATCCGGATTCCTCTATGATTCCACCACACTATCCACCGATCAATTGCTGCCTAAAACTCCAAACAGCTAGTGACATCATTTATCTAATATCGTTTAATTAATCTACCGAACGCGCATTTTCTATATTGAGTGCCGTCTAAAACTCCAAACAGCGAATATCGTCAATTATGCAATCCACCAATATCTTTTGTATTCCAAATTCCTAAGAACCTATTTCTTTTGTTATTGATCCACAACCACAATTTGCTCTTCCAATAATCATCCTTATTTTCCATTATCTATCTCTACTAATTCACTAATATACCTCCACCAAGAATATCATTGATCAAATCTACGTTTCACTAGTATACATCCACCAAGAATATCATTGATCAAGTTTATACTCCAAGAATTGCTATCATACCTCCAAAACTCAATTGACTCATCTAGTAATCGATTCTATTAATCCCAATATTGTCATCATCTTCCAAGAATTATAATAGTTATCAGTGTTGTAATCCAGCAATTACTTTCACACTCCCTAATTCTCCAAAAATCATTTAAATCATCTATCTAACCTATATACTCATTAGACTACCAATGTATTTCTCCCAGAATCCACACTACCATTTCCTTTTTATGATCGACATGAGTCCACCAATATCTTTATGTGTTTACCACAACATCCATCTCCTTTACTCCTGACTCTATTTGTTCCTCCCTATATTTTATTTTGTAAGAAGGGAAAATATTTTACTTTTGAAATATGATACACAAAAATTTCCTGAGACCTAGCGGTTTTGAACAAAAATATAATGTGTAAGGAAATCCATTAATAATAGCGGTCCAGATTCCATCCACCATTACATGACATCTGCACCATATAGCATCTTTCAGCATTATAGCCGCCTAACTTACCACTGGGACGACACCCAAGACAATTCAAACCAGGGCTTTCCACTGCCCTTCCACTTTTCCATTCCCACCCACAAAGTTTTTGAAATAGAACTATATCTGGTTAAGTTCCCATGTCCGCCCTTGACCGTGGGCACGGCTATTCGAATAGTTTTGACTCTGCAGAGTTTGTACACTTTCACCACAAGAGACAATCAACTCATTGCCCCACACGATTCCTTAGTCATGTGGTTGAGCAGACCATCACAGTGACTTTTCAAAGTATCTAGTCCCTTTTGTCATCTCACTTTATAGGCTTTTCCCACTTGCGATGGGTCCCATCTATGCACGAGATGTTCCCCACAGTTACTAACGCAGCCGGGCTTCTCAACTTCCCGCAACGCTTAGAACAGCTGGGAAACTTCACCCTCCACTGGTGTCCCTTAAGGCCTCCCTTGCCCTTGCGTATCCACTTCTATCCATTACCGGTGAGATGAGTCCGGGGGTTTCGATAAATTTACTTAGCCAAGTTGTATTTTACAGACTTGTGGTTGTACTGTTTTACACATGAGGTCATGACAAGATTCAGTCCTTAGTGGTATCTGGGCGGTTCTACCACTAATCCACTTTGTGCTTCCACTGCACCACACATACACACCCTCGAACCATCCGCCCAGATATTTAAGCAAGCTGGGGTTTTTGGGGACATAAAATAATCATGCCAACATATACCAGTCATTACCACCATGACTTTCCAAATCAGTTTCTCATGATTAAAAATGATAATGATGCTTGGGGCATTTCAGCGCCCCCGAGTATCTATGCAGTACTAAGCATGGCGTATACTTAGGGACTTATTTTCAAAAGGTTACTATTATAAGTTTGCTAGGGCGACAAGGTTCACACATTCGAATATTCCAAAGGAGATGTAATATTATTCAAGGTAAACAATGGGCATATAACTAGAATATTAAATTAAACATGTATTTGCATATAAAATAACAGCATGCAATTTGATAATTTAAACAAAAATAATTTGCAGAAAAAGTAGGTTCAACATGATCAAAGTATTGACTCGCCTGGCACGGTTTACCGCGGACTTGAGCTCACACGATGCTTTCTCTTGACTTTCTATTCTTTATCTTCTCTTTGCTCTGACCACGCTTGATCCGTAGAATCTTCAGGGCTCCAGTTTCTAATGACGCGATAAACGACTGAATCCAATAAAAGCAAATAACTCAAAAGATCCAAAAATCCGAATAAATTTGATTTAGTTTTATTATGAGTTAATAGATGTTTCCAGTGACGGTCGGTGGTGGAATACGATGACTCCATGTTTTACTAATAACTCCTTTTATTTCAAGTGCTCTTTGAAAGTTACTGATGCTGATATTTTATGTACCTTCTGTCATCACTCGGCTAAGTTTAATTTGAGTTAGGGTCTATTTATACGGGTCCCAGCTTGCTATATTTATAATTAGGCTCAATATTATTATGTACTAAAGCTAGTGTTAAGATTTATTTAATGATACTATTATTCTCTTGCTTACACTTTAGCTACTATTAGGCTTAGCTTTATTTCTAATCCTAATTTAAATTTAGTTATCTGGGCAAAGCTTAGTATGTAAGGTCATATTTCAATATTTGCTATTTAGCATAATCTTACGGCTAAAATTTATTTAATGGAGGCATGTTGAATATTAGGCATAGTTTTTAATTATTATTAATGGCAGTCTTTATTAAATTTGAACATTTAACCAAAGGAAATTTTCTTTATTATTGCCTTTAATTAATATTTAGTCCCTGAATTCATTTATGCAAACCACATTAATTATTCATTTAGTAGTCAAAAATGGTTCCCTTGATTGCTTAGGGTATAGGAATAATAGTTAAGGTTTAAACCAAGCTATGGTTGATCCTATAATATTCACTATTATACAATGGCTTTGGATTTATTTCTGTAGACCACCCTCATTTGCTAAGCCATCATTTCATGAGAGCATATCCTAGGCAATGTCCTTCTAAACCTTTAATGGACAATTGAAGTTAAAATAAATAGTCATGGCGTAATATTCACTAGCACATGATGATTACTCATGATGAAAATAGCTAAAAAGTTCATTTACATCCTAATTAATTTTTTGTACCCTTTTATTTATTTATTACATCCTTTACTAATTATTTTTGGATTTTTCCTAATTTCTCCTTTACTGTAGCTGTCGGCAAAAATTTTAAGACCTACATCTAATTCGTGCGGCCGAAAGGAATCGAAGCCGGGGCGGCTAAATGAGTGCGCACGCTGCTGGCCAGTGGGCTATGCGGTGTTACCTGATGGAGGCGGGCGACAATATTATTTGAAGTGAGCAGCTGGGGTGCGGAACGGAGGAGGTCGGGGTGGCGTGCGGGCGGCGGTGCCGGTGGTGAGGGGCGGCCGGAGAGGGGCGGGGAAGGGTCAAAATGGGATCCCTACTCCGTGGTGATGTCGGCGGAAGGGTCAGCGGGGGTCGGGGCGCACGGGGGTGGGCTGGCGGCGTGCGGCGGCGGTGACCCAGAGGGTGGTTTCGGCGCCGGCGAAGTGGGGGAAGGGAGGGGCTCCGGCGGCGGTTGAAGAAGGTTCGCGGCACTGAGAGGATGCTTCCACCACAAGGAACTGAGGGGAGATCGGCGGTGGAGGGAATGGCGGCGGTGGAGGCGCGTTTGGCCGGCGGTGGAGAAGGAGGGGATTTCGGTGAGCTAGGCACACAGGGCTTCGATTAAACTGGAGCGGGAGTAGGGGTGAACGGTGCGGTGTTGCCGAAGGCTTGTATGGGCTTTATAGACGCTGAGGCGGGGTGAGCGGCGGACCGGGCTACGGCAGAGGACCGGGCGGTGGTGCGGGGGTCCTTGCCCGGCACAGGGCTCGGCGCGCGCGAAGGCGCGGGGCTCATTGCGGAGCGGAGGGCGACGGGACGGCTGGCGCCTGCGGCGGTGTCAGGGCAGCAGCGCATGCGCACGGGAAAAGAGGGGAGAAGAGAGGGGAAGAGGGCGCAGGCGCGGGTGGGAGAGAAGGGGTGGGTGGGGTGCTCGGGCCCATTGCGCAGAGGGAGAAGCGTGGGTGGAGGCGGGGCCACGCGCTAGAGAAAGTGGGCGCGGGCGAGCTGGGCTGGCCGGTGGGGAAAAAGGCGCGCGGAGGTTGGGCTGGGCCGACTGGCCTGGTCTGACCCCCCCCCCCCCTCTCTGTTTTTATTTTTATTATTAGTTTCTTTTGCTATTATCAATATATGTACATGGATATATATATACACACTTATGGGTATATATATATATATATATATATATATATATATATATATAAATATATATATTTGTATATATATTTATTCCCCATTTACTGGTTTATTTCCCTAGGTGCCTTTTTCTTATTATGCATAGATATATATATTCATGAGTGTTGACCTTTTAATTTGTTTGCTCCTTGCTATTCATACCCTTATTTCCAGAAATAAGATTTTATTTTCAAACCCAATTCTCTCCCTGACTTTTATGGATCATCTTTTCAGATTCTTATTTTAAATTCTAATCCTCCATTATTTAAACATGTTTGTTTCTTCTTGCTCCTTTTAGCCTTTGAAATCTTCACCAAATTTTTCAGAGAAAAAAACCACAACTCCAAATTCAAATGAAATACATTGCAAGATTAATTCAAAAACTCCATATGTCCAAATTTAAATTTTCAGGATGTTACACTAAAGCCCCATTTTAATCCAGAAGATAGATCTATCATCTTCTGAATAGTCGAACTATGAAACTATGAAAATTTTAGAATCTATAGGACATTTCCTACCACTTTCTAGTTATTCCTAAAATTTAATTCTGTTGTTAAATTAGTCAAATTAATGATTTTCCATGACTACATCTAGCAGCAATCCAATACTGGACAGCGGTCTCCCAAAATTAACAGTTTCTATTCTACTTATCTAAAAATTATGTTCTTGAACTTTCTGAAAACTTTAAGAAATTTTCTACAATTTTCATGATGACCAAATCTCCAAATTATTCCGTCTACTATTTTTTAATTAACTGCTCAATATGTGCTACCAAAACACGATAAACTTACCCGACAATAGGCTTAAAAAATTAGTATATCAAAATTTATTCATCCGATCGATATGAATAAAATTTATATCAAAAGCTATCGAAATTCTCTATAACTTTTTAATAGATATAATTCCTAAATTACACACATACAATCTCTGAAATCATAGCTGAACAACTTCGTAGATTAAACGAATCTACTATTTAACCCCTGACGAACAACGTGCTAACGCCTTCCCTAATCTCGATTCCTAATCTATACTTAAAATAAATAAGGAAAGAGAAATAACTAGATGTTACCCATGAGATGAAAACCAAAGCCACGAACTCTTCGTTTTTCCCCCTTACGTATAATACAAACACATACGGAAAAAAAAGAACCGGCAAAAAAGCTTAACAAAAAGCCAAAAGTTCAGAAAAAGACGAAATTTATGAATAGTGGAAAATAAGCCAAAAGTCAGAAGCTGAAGCCCAAATGATCACAGCCTACTATTCGCTGTTTTCCACATTGTTTTTCTCATTTGACAACTGGCGGAGGCGGTCACTGGCTTTCTTTGCGCGTGGCAACAAGCAACCGAGCAGCACTAGCTTCACTCGCACGTGCGGAGATTAGCGGGCACGGGGCGGCGCTTGCGTGCAGTCTTTTCGCACTTAACGCCTGTTTGGATCCCATGGGCTAACAACTAGTTGCTAATTTTTAGTCCTTGTGGATCCAGACAGGAGGGCTAATGAGTGGGCTAAAGTTTAGCCAAAGCCCCAACTAGTTGTTAGCCAACTAGTTGGCCAAACCCAGCTAATGAGGGCTAAAGGACCAGCCGGATGGAAAAAAGACACTGATACCCACGCCAACCCTCCCAGACCGCACAGACCCACGCCGAAACCTACGCCCTCCCTCCTAGACCGCACAGACTCTTCCCCTCCCTCCCGCAGCCGCTGCAAAGCACGCGGCTCTGCTCCGCCTCCAGGCGCCCGCGACCGCCGCGCCTTTCCCTCGCCCTCCTCCTGCTTCCTCATCTCTTCCAAGCGCCGGCCCACCGCCGCGCCTTTCTAACGCCCACCACCGCCACGCCTTCAAGCCTCCATGCACGCCGTGGACAAGGTTGCCCGGCTGCCGCCGCAAACTGCCCTGTCGCCGGCCGCCAGAGGGTTCCCTCAGCCGCGACGAGCTACCCCCGGTCGCCGGCAGCGACGAGCTTCCCCGAGCGATGGATCGAGAGGAGCCCTTCGATTTATTCTCTCAGTCCGATTCCATGGTCCCGCCTGCCAATGGAGACGGCATGGAGTTCTTCGCATCGTCGCAAGCGGACATCTCACTGGTTGGGCACGGCGAGGTTTGTGGGCACGAGAGCCACGGCATGGACGACCTCGACCTCAACATTGAGGCACATGATTTCCCAAAATCTGTCCACCTACCAAGACATTATCCAGGCTGAGCAAATGATGCCAGTGACTATGGATATTGGCGGTGGGCATCGAGGTAGTGGCGGTCGTCCATCCAGCAATTCACGCCGCGGCTCGTCTGCACGGACTGGATCAGGCAGAGATGTTGCTGCCAATGCCGCGGTGCCATTCCACGCTCCTCGCACATCTAGCCGTGGAGGTGGCCGTGGAGGTGGCTGTGCAGGTGACCGTGGAGGTGGGCGTGGAGCCAGCCGTGGAGGCGATCGTGTAGGTGGACGTGGAGGTTCTTAGTCTGTCGGTGCGGCAACTGGCACTTCACATGCTTCTTAATCCGCCAGAGCTAGCACTCATGCTCCTCGAGTCACGAATTCTCCTGTTGTCGGTTCTTGGGCTCCACGGAACACCGCCTCTGATGGTGCCAGTACTTGGGCTCCTCAGAACACCGCCGCTGCTGGTGGGAATAGCAGCATGCCTCGGTTCCCCGCTGCTAATTTTGGGACTGAAGGCAATGCAGTGCCGGATGATGCAAATGATGGTCTTGAAGACGAGGATGAAACTTTCCAGGATGACCCTATGGTGAGCAATTTTTTGTTTTATAGTTTCTGTTTATAAGTCGATGCTACGATGTGCTACAATACTTGTCAATAGATATGCTGTGAGTTTAGGCCTGCTTTCGTGATTGGATTTATGACCAATTTGACATATGCTGTATTCATATGCTGGATGTTCATATGCTGTATTTATGACCAATTTGTCAATAGATACAATACTTGTCTCTCTTTACTTAACTGGATATTCATATGTTGTTTGTCATATGCTGTATTCATATGCTGTTTGTATTTATGACCAATTTGTCATATGCTGTGAGTTTCTGAACTGTTTTATTTGAAATTTATATTAGATGGATGGCCAATTTGACAAGGCAAACTGGTGTTCAGAAAACACCTCAGTTTTTTGTGACATTTGCCTTGATCAAATGAGGGCCGGAAATACCACCAATGGATTTATGACCAATAGAGGGTACAATAACATAGCTGAGGAATATTATCTAAGAGTTGATTTGTGTCACACTAGAAAACAGCTTAGAAACAGGTGGGATCAGCTCAAGAGGTTGTACCAGTTTTGGTTATGGCTCAACAGACAGACCGGAAACGGTACAGTGTGGCATGATGACCAATTTTGGAAAGATACTACGAAGGTAAATTATGGTCAGCTAACATTATTTCATTTGAAATTTGTAAAATTGTTAGCTCATACATTTCTAACTACTTTTCTCAGAATAAATCTGAATGGAAGAAGTTAAGAAAAGGCCCCCCCAGAACATCTGGATCAGCTTGAGCAAATGTTCTATAACGTGGCTGTGGATGGCTCATCCTCTTGTATTGCTGGTGAACACATCGGAGAAGAAGGTTATGGGATGGAAGACGACGACGAAGATGATGGACATGATGGGAGCCCTATGAGCACTAATACCAGAAAGAGGGCTAGTAGTACTGCGACAACAGCCACTAGTCCAATGAAGAAGACAAAGAGTCCTATGGTTAAAGTTATGAAAGAGCTCATGGAAAGTATGAAGGCTGATAGTGCTTCTACCCAAAAGGTGTTGAATGGTGATCTGATGGCTGAATCTATGAAGAAATGTCAACAGTTGGCTGTTGAATGTGGGGCATCAGAAGAAAGTATCGAATATTTTATGGCTTGTCAGTTGTTTCTGAAAGCTGAGAATCGTCAGATTTTTCTAAACATCAGCACCAACGAAGGCAGGTTTTTGCACTTGAAGAGGTGGTGTGAGATGAAGAATATGTACTCAAACTGAGTACTGAAGTGGAGCATTCATAGCATTTTGGGTTCCTTGCATTATTAGCTCTTTTTGAACTGTCAACATTAAACAAGCGTGTCTGTGAACTGTTGGATGAATCTGTGAACTTTACTTTGACCTCCAGCTTGCATGTGTGTGGACTTTATTGTGATCTGTAGCTTGTATTACTTATTTTGTGTGTGGCCATGATGCACATGTGTGGTTGCAAAAGGGTTTGTTATCATGTACGTATATCTGACATGTGTTTTACTGTAAAATTTGGTTGTAGATGAACTTTTCATCCAGTGATGAGGAGGATGAAATACAACAGCTTGCACTGGCTCATCGGAGGAAGATGCAGCGATATGGTACGATTGCTTGCATGATTGGTACGTACTACTATGAAACTTTCATGAACAAGGCTAAGATGAGGCAACCTGAAGTGTCCGGGTACGATTGGGTTAGGCTAACATTGCAGAATCCCACATCGTGCTTCAATATGTTTAGGATGAGTAGGCCTTTATTTGAGAGTCTACATAACTTGCTAGAGTCATCGTATGGCTTGAAGTCATCGAATAAGATGTCATCTGTAGAGGCTTTAGCGATGTTTTTGTGGATGGTTGGTGCCCCTCAATCAATTAGACAAACCGAAAATCGTTTTGAGAGGTCAAAAGAAACAGTTAGTCGAAAATTCGAAGAAGTATTGCATAGTGTGTACAAGCTCTCAGCTGATATTATCAAGCCTAAAGATCCACAGTTTAGGACGGTTCATCCAAGATTACAAACTCCTGGGTTTTCACCATATTTCGATAATTGCATTGAAGCAATTGATGGAACGCATGTTCCTATTGTGGTGCCTGCTTCAAAGGTCCTTCAACACGTGAGTCGACACGGCTACTCATCTCAAAATGTGTTAGCTATTTGCGACTTCAACATGAGGTTCACCTTTGTTGTGGCGGGATTGCCAGGATCGGTACATGATATGAGAGTGTTTAATGATGCCATACGCAAATATGGTAATAAGTTTCCACATCCACCACCAGGTAAACGCACTTGTTGCCATCTTATCGTACCTGTCTCCATCTTTTTGAGATACCTATTGTACATTTTTTTATTAAATGTATTTCTAACATCCTATAGGGAAATTCTATCTTGTTGACTCGGGCTATCCTAATCGACTGGGTTATCTTGCGCCATACAAAGGGACCAAATATCATTTACCTGAATATCGACAAGGCCCAAGACCAAGTGGGAAAAGGAGGTATTCAATTATGCTCATTCATCACTTTGAAATGTCATCGAGCGTTCTTTTGGAGTTTTAAAGATGAAGTGGAGGATTTTATTGGACTTACCAAGCTATCCGATGGTAAAGCAAAGCAAAATAATACTTGCATGTATGGCCCTTCACAACTTTATTCAAGAGAGCAAAATAGTAGATCCAGACTTCGAAATGTGTGATCTTGATGAAAACTACATGCCATTTCCAGAGTCATCATCAACTCAACAGAGTCACGCAACACTCATTTGGGAGATGAGGACCAAAATATGAACGACTTTCGTGACAACATTGCTAATGCTTTGATAGCTAGAAGAGATTGACTAGGATAGTATATTCCAATGTATGAACAATTTAATTTGTACAAACTTTTGAACTCATAGAACGAACAAGTGCTTGTGCAAAAGGAGTGTGATTGGAACAGTCTATTTATTTGTAGTAAGCGTTATTTTAATCCAATCTTTGCTTAAGCATTTCGGCGAGCGAGCATATACGAAAAAAGGTGAAAAATAATGGCGCGGCACACAAGCGCATGG
The DNA here is from genome assembly GCA_017311315.1 of Dendrocalamus latiflorus. NCBI lineage: Eukaryota > Viridiplantae > Streptophyta > Magnoliopsida > Poales > Poaceae > Dendrocalamus > Dendrocalamus latiflorus. The sequence goes on along the minus strand of CM029670.1, from coordinate 28,740,500 downwards.
CGCCTAAAAAAACTAGCGCGGGAACTGTAGGAAAAACGTGCGTGCACTAGAGGCTCAGGGGTATAACAGACTTTGTACTGAGATAGTAGTACTTATTAGTCCTTGGATCTAAACAGGACTGGGCTAATCTTTAGCCAGCTAACAACTAGTCAGCTAACAACTAGTCCTAGCTAACAACTAGTTCTAGTCCATCCAAACAGGCCCTTAGGCACACAGCGTGCCGTTGGTAACATTCTACTACGGTGCTGCAAATTCACAAACTAATCCTAGATAATTGTTGTTGTGTATTGAATTCCTCCAGGATTACTTCGTTAGGATTGAAGAATTGCGACAATTCTTCCTGAATTGACTCGACGCGTCTATCTTCGAGAATGTTACTATTCTAGTTTTCGAAATGTATTAGTTTTGTTGCCGACTAAGACTCTATTCTTCTCCTCGTCTGACCCTCTATATATCCTTTATAAGTTGTATGATAGAGACCTAGAATCATATATACGCAAGAGCATTCTTGTAACTTTTTCTCGTATAGTAATTTTACCGATTGTGTATATATGGTTTTTCATCCGAAAAAGGTTTTTGATGTTAAATCTCCGTCCCATATTCTTGATCGATCTTCATTAGTTTCATGTTTTATCTTGTTGATTTTATAACATATGGTATGTCCGATCCTAACAAGGTGTCTATTAGAAACAACATCTATTTGGAGTATATAAATCGATATACGTAGTTAAACCCTCCTCAAAAAGAAAAACCATACCGGAATTTTTAAAAGACAGTTAAACCAGTCAATTCAATGTTTGTACCAAACTTAACGATCAGAGTTAAACCATGCATGTTTTTTTTTTTTTTGGGGTGGGGGTTTCTGGCCGGCCAGGTACGTTGTACGCTAGCTTAATGCAGAGTACGAACGAACGCATCGATCGACCTACAGACAATCCATGAGCAAACACCAAACCTGCACGGCTGCACGCACGTCAGCATGTCGGCAACTGGGTCCCACCAGCTGGGTCCACAGGTCACAGTCAGAGGCCACTACGAGCCGGGCCGACCAGCTAATCATTACTATTATAAAAAAATCAAGTTGACAGATGACTAATCAGTGCCGACGTCTATCCTTCTCAAACAGTTCTAGTCCTTTAACTATTTATCATTTTTCACTTTCTAACTAATCAGTGCAGCTCTTTTATATAGTACTATATATCTCATAAATTGCGTTACAACATATAGACAAATGACTAATTCATAAATAGTTGTATCTTTTAGCATGTACTTGTACTAATTAAATAAAACTAGACTAGATACACTAATCAGCCCCCACTTGCATTGCATTGCGTAAGCGGTGACATCACTTATTGCTTGTTCAACTTAGCATATACGTTGATATGTCACAAGACTCGCTCGAAGTGTCTAGATACACACACTCCGGTTCACAAAATAAATTATTTTCAAAAGTACACGATTAAACTTTGAAAATTTTGATTATTGATATCTTTCAAATTAGATACATAAAATTATATATATATATATATATATATATATATATATATATATATATATATATATATATATATATATATATATATTCATCTCAAATAATACTTTCATAATATTATATTTTTATTGAATTTTACAAATATATTATAATAGTAATTAGTGGCCAAAATTGTATTTTAGATACCGTATCAATGTCCAAAATAGATTGTTTTGTAAACTGGAGGGAGTTATCAAGCATTTTTTGTATTTCAATAGTACATACTTCCACTTTTATATAACACTTACACGAACGTGTTATACTTGTTTATTATTTTAAGTATACCTAAATACTAATTCTAAGATAATTTAATGCGATTTGGTTGAAAAATTTTACCGGAGTTCTTTGTTTTTGCTATATATTTTTTCATATATATAAAAGGAGTATGTACACAAATTATGTTATAAAAAGTGGATTTAGATGAAATTTTTCATAAAATTTATTTTAAAGTATCTTATAATCATTATTAAAGTATCTTAGAAAGATAAAAATGTATAATAATATTATTAAGTGGAATATAAAAAGTGAAAGTACACGCTACCATTACACCCGAGGAAATTATGACTCCCCTCCGGTGGGCTAGCTAGCTAGGTCGCGTGAAACTTGGAACATATGCATATGTGTAATTTCCCGTCATTATCACATATTCAGTGGTAATTCAAGAATATATTACGTATATGTGTGCTACCGAATGACGATGTGAGGATGGCACCAGAATAATTGTCGGACCCCGGGTTAGCAAACCCAGATCCTGTATGATTCCAGCGTACTATTCCTTGGATCAGTAGATAGTACTCACAGATACATTACTGTATATCAAAAATATATCATGTGGAAGCGTAAATAATACAGTAATAACTTACTCAGGGGCCGATTAGACCGAAATCAATAAAATGCAACAGCGGAAACTCCACATAGGTGGGACCCTCAGGACTTACCCACAGACAGCCAACTGGGCTTCGCAACCTAGTCCATAGCCTCATTGTCTTCTAACTCTGTCGACCCCTTTAAAGCACCGCAGGGCTTGACCTTCTTTTCTTATTGACTAAGTAATGATCATTAAGCAAGAGTTAGTACAAAGATACTCAGCAGGCCACCACACAGGATGCAATAATTATACATGCAACACTATCAAGGGAGGCTTGAGGCTCTTTTAGTTGCTAAAAGCATTGTTTTGAAATTACAATAAGTAAGAAAATTCCCAAGACTTAATTTTAACTAAAATAGACTTTATGAAATTGATTGTGAGAATGCAATAATAATAGTAGTGTAGGCTACATCCACCTTTTATAGTGCATGGTTACCTCCACCAATGCTAGTTTTCACCACTGGAGTACTTCTCTCCAGGAAAGATCAAAATCAGAGTACTTCTTTCTGATAGGTTTTTATCCCTCCTACAAAGATTTTTGAAATAGAACTAACTCGAAGAAGTTCCCATGTCCGCCCTTGAACGTGAGCACGGCTATTCGAATAGTTTATACTCTACAGAGATTGCACACTTTATCCACAAGAGACAATTAGCTCATGGGCCCACATGACTCCTTTGTCATGTAGATCGAGAGATCATTACGAGACCTTTACAATATCTCGCCCTATCGTCCTCTCACCCTTATGGGCTTATCCCTCACGAAGAAGGTCCCATAAGTTGTGCGGGAAGTTCCACCACAACATCAAGCGCAGATGGACTTTTGTGTCCACAACGTCTAGCACAGCTGGCGAACATCACCTGTACGCGATGTCCCGATCAGGCCGGATTTTTATTCCTCCTGCACAATCCCTCCTTCCCCCTACCTGTGAGATGACTTCAAGGGTCTAGTAAATTATTCAGCCAAGCCTACAGTTTGCCAGCTTGTGGTTGTACTGTTTTACATGAGTAGGTCATCACAAGATTAAGTCCTTAATTTATCTAGACTCTTACCACCCGCCCGGACAGGTATAGCAGTTTTTAAGGTTTGGAGAAGCATAAATTAAGTTGTGACAAATATTCAGCCACTTACACCCCGTGACTGTCCCAAAACAAGTTCTCATGTTTTAAAGATTGATAATCAGGGCAGCTAGTGCCCTGGACTTGACAAGACTAGTATGGTATTTTAATATGACCTATAGTTAGTAAAGTTACCATTAAAATCTAGGGTAACAATGGTCAGATGATTTAAGTGTCAAGGAATGACATATTAAAATTAATACAGTAGCAAGTGGGCATGTAACTACCTTAAGTTTTGACATACATTTGCATAGTAAATTAAGCATAAAAGTTGATAATTTAAAATAACATAATTTTGTATAAAATGTTGGAGCAATATGATCAAAGTGACGACTTGCCTTGCTTGGTTTACCATGACCTTGATCTAATTCAAAGCCTTCTCAGCTAGTAGTCTTAAACCTCTGGGTCTTCGTCTTTTATTCGAATCTTGATCTCACTCGAACTTGTTGCTTCTTTAAGATTTCAAATTCTAATACGTGGCAAACAAATGAAAGACCAAATAAATCCAAACACTTTAAATGCCCAATTAAATTTAAATTATAAATTTATTAGGATTTGAGAATAGAAAGATGATTCGAGTTAGTGTGTAGTAAACACAGCGGTAGATGAATTGAGCAAAAGAAGGAGGTGACTGAGTAGCTTCACTGTGAGGAAAAATTAGGATAAGGAGGGATTATAGGTGTTGACACGCTTGATGTCATCCAGCGCATGCATGCATTGCGGCTGACCGCAATAATAATTAACTCTCCGTTTCGCTACATTTATCGACAGTCCATGTACGCGTAAATTAAAAAAAACTAAATCTAAAAAATACTTAATAAAAATGATCAAGGTAAGGAGTTCATGTGGTGGACACTAGAAGATGAATTCTATTGGACCCCGTATGTTGCTGTTTTCATTAATGGAAATCCGATTAATCGTTTTAAAAAAATTATTGTCATTTGGTATGTATAGCACAATCGGATCTACTAGAGTGTTACTCCCTCCATTTTTTTATTTGATATTTTTTGACTTTTTATGATCTACAAGATGCGATTTTGATCGTTATTTTTATAATTTTATACTAAGATATATTAATAAAATTATAATTTTATGAAAGTATTTTTAATGATAAATTTAATGATATAACTTTCATATAGCCAATCTAGATAATTTGTCTTGTGGCCCGGGCAGAAAGGTCCTGCACGCACCAGAATGAGCATGAGCAGCATTCAGCGCCCGCGCCATTAATTTGGTTGCTAGACAGTGACGCAGATTAAAGCATCAGCAGTTCGTCCTAGCTAGCTTGCCTGTACGAGTAGAGCCTCCCGATCGAATTATATATACTCGGCCAAAGCAAGCTAATGGTCCTATTCAATTCGTCATGGTTTCTAGCTTTTGATTAAAATAACACTGATCACTATTAGTTTTTATTAAAATATTTAATTAAATAGAAATTATATATATATATATATATATATATATATATATATATATATATATATATACACACACACACACATGACAATGCAAAGAAGAAAACAAATCAGAACACGAGTTTGAAATTTTTTTTGACTCCTACAAGTTAGAAGCTAAAAACTATATAAAGGAATCAATCATCACATGGATTAATTACTCGTGGATTTGCTTTACTGGTAAGTATATTAAAAATCCGTCAATCGCGACGACTGATGGAGCTGACGCCATGCTGGTATATATTGCATATGTGCTTACCACTACAACGACGGCCAGCCACGTCCGACGCGGCCCCCTATGCAACATTCTATGTGGGTACCACAAGACTCATTCCACCTGTAGGCACCGATGTATAATGTTATACTGTAGTACTCTCCCCTATTGTCCGCGGTATTTTTTTTAATGTCGTAAAGCATGTAATCGAATGGTTTACATATCGGTGCGGTTGCCATTAATTGAGTGCATTATTTGAGTGGTGCGGATGTCGGTGCGATTGCCATTAATTGAGTGGTACGGGCGTCGACACAAATTGAACAAACGAACATCGTAAAGAGAAGTACAACTAAGATCACAATAGTACTGCAAACATCACTTAGTAAATAAAAAAATGTAAGTAGTACATGAATAACAAATGTACAACCAGCACTACCCCCTCCAACAGCATCCCCAGCCCCCCATCTATCGCCACCCTGGCCCCCTCTATCTCCGCATCCACGTACTCCCGTACGGTCCCGCTTGGCCGTCTTCCTTAGCGCCGGATGTCGACGCCCCGACAAGGTAAGATAGTTAGGAGACTGTTGCACACATCCCAGTGGCGGAGGAGTGGATTGCAGCACCACCTGTGTGGTCACTGGCGCACTGGTGGCCTGAGGTGGGAGCCCGTCACATGGCCGGCCCAATCCAAAAAGTATTGGTCTGTGTCATCCTGACCCGGGGAGACCCTACAGTGCAAATATCGTTAGTTTGTCAGATAAAGGGTGAGAGAAAACAGAAAAGAGGCAAAGCGTACCCTCGGCTAGCACCATGGCGTGGTCAAAGCCGTTTGGAGGGACGTACGACACAGCGTACGCGCCCTGCGTGGGGAAGCCGGAGAAGTACGGAGGACAGCCAAACTACTGCGCTGGTGGTGTAGGGGGTCGTGCCCAGGCTGATCCCCCGGCCTTGTCAGGCTGAGGTGGTGTAGGACATAGCCATGCAGAACCCCCTGCGCGGTGCCATGCCGGACGGGGCGGCCCCGATGGACGCACCGTGTGTGCACTGTGCACGAGCATGCAGACCTCCGGTAGCCTCCTGCACAACAATAGGGCAACGACACGTGCACCAAAGGCCTGCACATGACGCAAAGCCTGTAAGGAAAATACGAAAAGGTAAATCCTATTAGTGGCATTGCCATAAGCGAACATTTACAAATTTGATGTAACATATCGCGATGTGAGCGTCCCGTACGAGGTGCATGGGGTATGTGCCTGTCGGTGTTGCGACATGTGCTGGGGGTGGGTTGACGACATGTACCAGCCTGGTACGTGTCCAAGGCTGATACCAACGCAGGTACTCGCCGTACGCACTCTGTCATAGAGGGTGACCTCCTTTAGACAGTCCTGCAGCGCGCCCTCCAACTGGGCTGTCCACTCCTCCATCTTCGTCGTCCTGTCCGTGCTGCGTTTGACTCCCTTCCTAGAATGCCTGCATGAGGTAGCATTTCGTTATAGTCGTCAAACGAATTAGCAGTAAAAGGAGAGTCCTATGAGGCGGTCACTTACGCATGCACGTTCTATGGCACCGATTGCCCGACTGGTACTGGAACGACCTGACGTAGGCTAAACTAGCACATCACACGATGCGCCGCGTAGACCTCGACGAAAACATCGTACACAAGTTTCTGACGCGTCAGCCAGAAAGCCTAGTCGCGCCAGCATAGTGAGGACAGCCCATCAGGAGCGTGACTCTACAGTACCGTAGGTGAGTACGGCTCCTAGCGCATGTCGTCAGCCATGAGGCGATCCAACTACTCCACGAAGGGCAGATATGCCCACGTAACCTGGACGTGCACGAGCTGTACCTACAAGGAATAACAGCTGTTACATACGATCATCCTTAATATGAAGGAATTAATTGCAAGTCAGACTACTTACCCGTTTACGACACCAGAGAGAACCCATCGTATGTCAGTGGACGTCACCCCTGGGGTACATCTCGGCCCTGTTGGAGTCATGTCCTCGAGCATGGGCTGTCTAAAGCTGAAGCACTCGAATGACCACAACTGCAATAGCAGCGGACACCCCACGACGACCGAGTTTGCATTTGTCCTGCCACACGCGTCACAAAAGCTGCGATAGGTCGCAGCAAGTGCAGTCAAACCCCAGCTGATCTAGGGGGCCACACCCTCGGCGATAGCCCTAGCGTCAACGATGAGGCGCGTGTCGTCGGTGTTATCATGACTGGTGGAGAAGAACACCCAACCAAACAGTCATAGCAAGTACGCCTCCAAGTGTTGCGAGATCTGTTGCTCGTCTGCGGCCAGGTCCATCCGCTCCACCTGAATACAACCAAAAAGTTATTAGTACAATACAGCGGAAATGAGAGCATGGACGATCAAACAGAAAGGGCTTCAGGCACATACAAGGTACAGTACAGTGGAAATGAGAGCCCTCTCTTCTCCTCCTCCCTCTGCTCTCCTCTCCTCTTCTCTTCTTTCTTTCCCTTCTGTTCGTTCACCGCACGGCCGATCGCCCGCTCGACTGCGCGGTCCTTTTATATGCGCTTCCAGTCGTCCAATCCTTCGGTGACTGAAACTGATGTGACGATGGCCTGATCTTCCGAGAGGTACTGATAAGTCGATTGTGGAGATCTCGACGTTGATGATCCAAAGGCTCCGACCAAAACAGATCGAACCCCTCGCAATCACTACACCACTGCTCCGTTGGTTATCAACCGTGCCGAACACAGTTGACCTCGCCAAGAAGGCTATCTCCTGCAAGCGAATCGAGAACACACGCAAGAGAGTTTAAGATGCAATCTGAAATTGCGAATAATGTTTAAGTTCACAAGTTGGGGTTCCTCAACCGAACATGCGGTGAAACTGCTAAGCAGAATAATCTCTTAAGAAAAACCCAATGAAAACTAAAGGGGTGCGACCTCCTTAAATAGGGGAGCGGGTAGCCCCACTTATCTAATGAAAAGGGATGTGGTACTATTCATGGTTACTGTTCATACGGCTATGGTACTGTTCACATGAACAGTACCAGCCCAAATAGCCTAAGTTACAAGGCTCTTGGCCCACTTTGACTCGGACTGGAAAAGTGACGTGACTTATTTCACAGTTTCTGATCTACTCGAGTGGATTTTGGAGGTAAGACTAGATCCATCTGAAAGTAAACTCCAAGAGCTTTCCAACGAGTACTCACAGGCCCCGAGAAGCCTTCTGGATCAAAAGTTATGGCCGTTTAAAGTTGACCTGTCAAGCTGAATCCGAATTGATCTGGAGGCCGAATTGGATTCCAAAACCTGTCCAACTTGAACCCTTGCTTCAATTGGCTCCAAAGTGATGTGGTGCTACAAATATATATATATATATTCATCATTAGGTAGCATCATATTCTCATTTAAAATGTGTTGAAGTTGAAGAAACGAATTTACCTTTAGTTCAATCTTGATATTGGCCGCTATGGTCGTACGTGTTGGTGACGTGGTCACATCATCCTCGCCTTCTTGACAGAAAACCATCCTCGGTTTTAACATAGGTGTAGCGTCACGTATTGCATGATCTTGATCATAAATCTTGGTACATGATAACGAACGCAACAAACTCTCATTATGTAATATCATAAGTTCTTTATCAAATAATGTAAAATCTCTTTGAAACGAGCCCACCTCATAATTTAAGTGATGTGTAGGAGCTCTTGTAATTGGAACAACAGGTATAGCAAATATGGTTGTATCCATAGGGTACATGTTCTTATTATCCTCCCCTTCTTGCAAACAAAGCCGTCCTCGGCTTTTGATAAGCTGATAATATGGTAACAAAGAAGCCAAGGTGTATGCATGGTATATGTATATGTCATCCGTTTTACAGTTCTTCGTTGTTGCACACTTAATGATATAAAACAGCAATGATCATAAAAGTTCATTGTATTATTAACCCAAGAGTAATCATATATGTTAATGAGCAATTCGAAATTTCGCACACAGTACTTATTGCAACTTGTTTTGCAAATGTAAGTGTAGCATTTATACAATTCAAATCGTTGAATTTGTAAATTTGTAGTGGTGGCACATATGGGCAAAATTACAACTTTTGGAATCAAACAAAGTTCATCCATATAATCATATCTCAATCGAACAATAGCAAATTTATCTAACAAGGGTGAAGAGATTTGTATGTTCTGCCATAATTCATCATCTTTATTCAGATTGTCCATACTAGATGGTGCAAAAAGAGATGAACACATAGGCATTGGATGAGTACTAAATTTTACTTCCCTCTCACATTGAACATGATTCAGCATACAAGAATTGTTGTCCCAAACAGCAAGTTTCAATTCATCTATGTGATCGCAAGTTATGCATATTCGATATACAAGAAATTGATTTTCCACACCATAATCTCCAATCAAATTAAACTTATATCCAGAGGTGTAGGTACTAAATAAGAATTTCGAACATGCAAGTTCAGAAACTTTCTCCAAAGCATGTGACAATTTCATAGGTAGATCGAACATGATGTAACACAATGAATTAGCAGGAGAAATTCTAGTCAAAACTTCTTTATGTGTTATTAATTCGACATGTGCAAAATTATGAGAATTTAGATCAGCACATGGTTCATTTAAGTCAACACAAGAAATACCAAAAGATTGCACTACAGCAGGTATATACTCACAAGGTTGCTCTATGTCTTATTGTAGCACCAAATCAATACCGTGAGCGATGATAGCACCATGTTCTTTACCTTTTTGGCTCTCCTCAGATGATGTAAGTGCATCCATCTCCTTATCTTCATTCTCAACCAATGGGGTCAGTGATTCAATCAGCTCATGCTCCTCTTTGGCATGGTTCTCAACTACCTGCAAGTTGTTAGTCATAGAAAAGGGCACAAACACAAGTTTGTTCGCATGATCATCACCATTGCCTGCAAGGTTAGCTGCGAGATCATATTCATCCTCAACATCACTAGCACTTACATAACCACCATCTTCTGTCGCAATGTACGCCCGCTGACTTGCGCAATCTCTCATGACGTGACCAATCGCTTTACAACGGTGGCACATAATGCCCGTCGTACGGCCCGTGGAAGTAACTGATGAAGAGCTCTGTGCTGGTGCTTGCACACTAGTAGATTTGCTCATCTCGGGTGCACGTGATGGTGGCGGCGGTGCTGCTGAACGCGCCCTACTCACAGAGGGGGCAGCAGCTCGAAAAATAGGAGGTGGGGCTGTCTTGGCTTGCCTAAGCGTCGATCTTGATGTAGACGTACTTTTAAAGTTACTCCTTGTCCTTTGTTGCCTATCCTGCAATTCTTTTTCTGCCAAACAAGCAAGCTGGAATAATCTATTGATATCGTTATATTCTTTGTAATCAATTATGTCCTGAATTTCACGCCTTAAGCCCCCATAAAAACAATCCATCTTATCCTCCTCATCTTCTACAACATTACAACGCAACATGCCTATTTGTAGTTCTTGATAATATTCCTCGACAGATTTATTACCTTGGTCTAAGCGCTGCAATTTCTTATGCATTTCATGTTTAAAAGCAGGAGGAACAAATCTAACACGCATAGCTACCTTCAATTTATCCCATGTATCAGGTGCTAAACCAGAATTAACTACATGAGTCCACCAAATGATAGCACGATCTTTAAATTCACTAGTAGCTTGTCTGACTCTATGCACTTCAGGAACTAGATGGGCATTAATTTTTTGTTCAACTGTCATCTCCTAATCTAGATAAGTTTCAGTATCATAAACACCGACAAAAGATGGTATGGTAAATTTAACTTTAGCAAATGGTTCATCATTAGCACGAGCATTGTAGTGCTGAAAATTATTACCTCCCATACCGTGACGGTTGTGATGTAGACGGTGTCGTGGGCGTGCATCTTGGGCAGCAAATGAAGCTCTGGCGTCGCGGTTTTGTCTCTCATTATCATCTCCCTCCTCACGATCGTGGTCCGCATCGTGATCATACTCGCGTCCATTGTTTGGTGGCCGATTGACCATTCTTTCAATGCGTGCAATACTTTCATTGATGGCGCGCTGCAATGTATCTGTCGTAGCTTGAAACTTCCTGTCGAAGTCCTCAATAATGGTAGTGCGTTGTTCATCCAAGAGCGTCATGAGCTCTCCCTTTAAAACACACTTTTAATCATCAGATGACTCACCTGTCATGGTTAGTAGAAAACAAAAGACAAAACAAAGGTATTATCCCTATCAACTACTAGGTGGTGGAAGGTGGAATCACACATTTTCAAACGTCTTACCACACTCTTACAAGTGTTCTTACCAATGCAGCAGGTGGTACAACCGGTGGCTGGTTCGTGATACCATGTCGAGCGTGGGTACGATTGCAAGAGAGAACCTGTTCTGATCAAGAGTAGGTGTAGCTTGGAAGGCACAATATGGTAGCAATGGAGAACAATCAGTTAATTTCAGAATTGCATAGAATTGAATTATAGTTCGTATCTAACACTTAGCCTATGTTGCTGGTAACCAAGAATGGAAGAAGGCTAAAAACAAGTGTATGGCAATGTGTAGGAGTGGTAAATACAAGATAATTCAATCCAATACAATCTGGAATTGAAGAACACAAGGATTGACCCAAAACTGAAAACTGAAGATTTCTGTCCACTGGACAGCACGTCGGTATTTTGCCTGTAACTGTTTTTCAGATGCCTCTTTTTTACTGATTCTTTTTTCCTCTATTTTCTGACGGCTTTTTCTACAGATTTTCTTTTGGGGCCAACTTCCTAAACCCGACACAGAAATTCGCACAAAAATCACAACTGCTGACTGTTGCAGATTCAAAACAGATAATTGGGTCAACTTTCACCGCACATATCTCTTAGCTGCCTTGCTGGAATGATGTGAAGTTTTACAGATAGATGGATAACACATTTTTGAATCTAATGGCGGTAGTATCACTCAAAAATAATCTCGGAATCAAAAGTTATGACGTTTTTGGTGGAGGCTGCACAGAAAAGAAAAATCAGCCGAATTTGGAAATTAGGGTTTGGGGTGGGGAATTTTTCTTTTGTTTGGATTTTTAATGGAACAAAGATATGACCAGCAACTAGACAATGCTAATATGGACACAAATTCAATTTACACCAAAACTAACAGATTGAAAGGCACAACGGGGTTTGGACAGCGGAAATTAACTCTTTTTGTGGGGTAATTTTTTTCTGGACTATAGGAAATAAAAACCAATCTACTAACTAGGGATACAAGAATTACCTCACGGGCAACCGTTGCTCTGATACCAACTGATGTGACGATGGCCCGATCTTCCGAGAGGTACTGATAAGTCGATTGTGAAGATCTCGACATTGATAATCCAAAGGCTCCGACCAAAACAGATCAAACCCCTCGCAATCACTACACCACTGTTCCGTTGGTTATCAACCGTGCCGAACACGGTTGACCTCGCCGAGAAGGCTATCTCCTGCAAGCGAATCGAGAACACAAGCAAGAGAGTTTAAGATGCAATCTGAAATTGCGAATAATCTTTAAGTTCACAAGTTGGGGTTCCTCAACCGAACATGCGGTGAAACTGCTAAGCAGAATAATCTCTTAAGAAAAACCCAAGGAAAACTAAAGGGGTGCGACCTCCTTATATAGGGGAAGGGGAAGCCCCACTTATCTAATGAAAAGGGATGTGGTACTATTTATGGTTACTGTTCACACAGCCGTGGTACTGTTCACGTGAACAGTACAGGCCCAAATAGCCCAAGTTACAAGGCACTCGGCCCACTTTGACTCGGACTGGAAAAGTGACGTGACTTATTTCACAGTTTCTGATCTGCTCGAGTGGAGTTTGGAGGTATACTAGATCCATCTGAAAGTAGACTCCAAGAGCTTTCCAACGAGTACTCACGGGCCCCGAGAAGCCTTCTGGATCAGAAGTTATGGCCATTTGAAGTTGACCTGTCAAGCTGAATCCGGATTGATCTGGAGGCCGAATTGGATTCCAAAACCTGTCCAACTTGAACGCTTGCTTCAATTGGTTCCAAAGTGATGTGGTGCTACAAATATATATATTTTCATCATTAGGTAGCATCATATTCTCATTTAAAATGTGTTGAAGTTGAATAAACGAATTCACCTTTAGTTTAATCTTGATATTGACCGCTATGGTCGTACGTGTTGGTGACGTGGTCACATCAGAAACTACAGTTGTCTAACCGATGGACGACTGAAAACAGTCGCCTAGAGGTTAGGCGACTGCAATTATTTCACCCAACGGCCAGTGAGTTGCTTGTGTGTCGTGCGGCCGTTGGGCGATAGATTCCAGTCGCCCGACGATTTAGCGACTGGAGTTTATTTTGTAAAAAACATTCACACAAGTATATTTCTGTTATTTTGAATAAAAATATATTATTTTTAAAAAAAATTCGTGATATATATAGTTCGCCCCATGCATGCTGCACGGATCTGTGATGATAAGAAGCTGCAGATGCGCTTGACGTCATGCACCAGCCAGCAAGCTGTCTGTCTCACGGAGCTCCAGCGCATGCAACTGGCCGCAATAATAATTAACTCCGTTTCTCTACATTTATCGACAGTCCATGTACGCGTAAATTAAAAAAATACTTAATAAAAAATGATCAAGGTAAGGAGCAGTTCATGTAGTGGACACTAGAAGATGGTTTCCATTGGACCCCGTATGTTGCTGTCTTCATTAATGGAAATCCAATTAATCGTTTTAAAAAAATTATTGACATTTGGTATGTATAGCACAATCGGACCTACTAGAATGTTACTCCCTCCGTTTTTTATTTGATATTTTTGACTTTTCACGATCTACAAGATACAATTTTGACCGTTATTTTTATAACTTTATACTAAGATATATTAATAAAATTATAATTTTATAAAAATACTTTTTGTTGTGGCTACAGACCAAACAGAGAAAGAGATGGTAGTGGAGAGTGATGAAGATAAGTGTAATGGCCTGGGTCCTCCCTATGACTTGTACTCATATATATACACACATGAGGAGTGTTTTTACAGTTAAACCCTTACATCTGGTTATCCCTTCTGGGGGCAGTTATGTCATTACACATGGCCTGTTCTGGGCCTTATAATTTCCTACCAGGCCTGCTGGGTTTAGGTGGGGGCCACCCCTACGACAGGAGCCTCTCATGGTGAAGGGCTTCACAGGGTCGAAGCCATGTCGCCGAGTCCTTTGGCCCCCTCCGTCCCCTGCGGCCTGTGAATTTCTCCAAGCTCGTGGCTGGGGAGCCTGAAGTCTGGGATGGTGGTAGCGGAGGCTGGCGCCTGAGTCGAAGTAGGCGCGCGCGCTCCGTCCCCTACCCTTCGAACTGGTGGCATCGAAGCTGGCGCCTAGTCGAAGTAGATGCGCGCGCTCCGTCCCCTACCCTTCGAACGGGTGGCAGCGAAGCCGGCGCCTAAACGAAATAGACGCGCGCGCTCTGTCCCCTACCCTTCGAACGGGTGGCAGCGAAGCTGGCGCCTAGTCGAAGTAGACGCGCGCGCTCCGTCCCCTACCCTTCAAACGGGTGGCTGCGAAGCTGGCGCCTGAATCGAAGTAGACGCGCGCGCTCCGTCCCCTACCCTTCGAACGGGTGGCTGCGAAGCTGGCGCCTGAATCGAAGTACACGCGCGCGCTCCGTCCCCTACCCTTCGAACGGGTGGCAGCGGAGGCTGACGCCTAAGTCGAAGTAGACGCGTGCGCTCCGTCCCCTACCCTTCGAATGGGTGGCAGCGAAGCTGGCGCCTAGTCGAAGCAGACGCGCGCGCTCCGTCCCCTACCCTTCGAACGGGTGGCTGCGAAGCTGGCGCCTGAATCGAAGTAGATGCGCGCGCTCCGTCCCCTACCCTTCGAACGGGTGGCAGCGGAGGCTGGCGCCTCAGTCGAAGTAGACGCGCGCGCTCCGTCCCCTACCCTTCGAACGGGTGGCAGCGAAGCTGGCACCTAGTCGAAGTAGACGCGCGCGCTCCGTCCCCTACCCTTCGAACGGGTGGCTGCGAAGCTGGCGCCTGAATCGAAGTAGACGCGCGCGCTCCGTCCCCTACCCTTCGAACGGGTGGCTGCGAAGCTGGCGCCTGGATCGAAGTAGACGCGCGCGCTCCGTCCCCTACCCTTCGAACGGGTGGCTGCGAAGCTGGCGCCTGCATCGAAGTAGACGCGCACGCTCCGTCCCCTACCCTTCGAACGGGTGGCAGCGGAGGCTGGCGCCTAAGTCGAAGTAGACGCGCGCGCTCCGTCCCCTACCCTTCGAACGGGTGGCAGCGGAGGCTGGCGCCTAAGTCGAAGTAGACGCGCGCGCTCCGTCCCCTACCCTTCGAACGGGTGGCTGCGAAGCTGGCGCCTGAATCGAAGTAGACGCGCGCGCTCCGTCCCCCACCCTTTGAACCGGTGGCTGCGAAGCTGGCGCCTAGTCGAAGTAGACGCGCGCGCTCCATCCCTGTGCTGAGATCGGAGCTTGGCGCCGGTATGGTTGCGCTCCGGGGCTGTTGTGACCTTGCAGTCTGGTAGTGCGCTTTTAATGGCGGCTGGAATCACGCCGAGGCCTGGCCTGGCAGAAGTCAGGCTGTCGCGTCGTGCAGTCTGCCATGCTGCAGGTGGGGCACGTGGCGACTCACGACTGGTGCGTCGTGGGATGTGAGCAGTTGCGTGACCGCGGCCGTTCGCCTCGTCCCCCGAGAAGTTGGACGCGTGTTGAGGATGTGGAGGCGTTGTGCGCTGCTTGGCCACCTACCCGGCACGGCCCTCTAGGTCCCGGCGGTTCTTCTTTCCAAATCTTGGACAGCCGAATCGCTGGGAATTTGATCTGTCTGTACGTTGAGCCACCAGACAGGCGAGCGGCCTTTATAAGGTGCTAGTGTTGAGGTGGAGGCACCATTTCTTGCTTGGCTTTTTTGATCTGCCGCTTCGCTTCCGCCCGTGCTAATTGTCACGCCAGGTGCTCCTTTGCCTGCTTCTTCTTCCCTTGTCGCGAAGAGCGATGGCTAGCCATGACGACGCCACCTACCACCCCCGCAGCGGTTCCTTGCCTAGCCAGGGCGAGGTGACCCATCCTTCCAAGGAGTACAAACTGGTGCCGCGGGGGAGCTCGCGCGCCAACAAGTGGTGGAACGCCATGGAGCATTCGGGAGGCTCCTGCTCCTGTGTGCTGGGGAAGAGCCGCATGACGGAAGGGACGCTGCAGCGGCTCGTGGATGAGGGGAAGATCGTGGATCGCAATGGGGCTCGCCTACCCCGCCGGGACGAGACGGAGCCGAAGCCCGGGGCCATGGAGGCGATTGTTTTCATCGCGTTCTTCGATGCCGGCCTTCGAATGCCCTCCACGTTGTTCGTGGGCGAAGTCCTACGGGCCTACAAGTTGGAGCTAGCCCAGTTGACGCCCCACGCGATACTCCGCCTAACTGTCTTCACGTGGGCGATGCGGACAGAGGGGTGGCGTCCCAACGCGAGCCTATTCGCCACCCTGCACGACGCACACTGTCGACCCAGAAAGGTTGACGGGGCGGTGTCCAACTTCGGCGGTGTGGACTTCGTGCTCCGGGCGTCCTGCGCGACGTTGTTCCCTGTGCCAGCCTCGTCAGGGCAATGGGCGTCCGGCTGGACGCGGTGGTGGTTCTATTACACCGTGACCGACAAGAGCAGAATGCAGTGCCGAGGTGGGCTGATCTCGTTTAACAGTACGCCGAGTCTGAGGGCGGAGATTGACGACACGCAAAAGCTACAGAGTCTTGTCGGTGTCGCCCGTCGAATGAGCGTGCGCGACCTAGCCGAGGAGTTCACGATGTATGGGGCGGCGCCACTCTCCTCCCGGGGGAAGTATGTTGGACAGAATGGCCCCCGCGAGGACGGGTTCGATCCATCCGTATCTCGCCTGCTTCCGCCCTCCGCCCCTTGTAAGTCGCCCAGCACGCTTTACGCGCGCCATTGTATCTGTTTGGCTTCCGCCTAACTGACGTGATCTCCTGCGCAGTGGCTCGGCTAGAAGATGCGGAGCGTGCGGTTGCGGCGCTCCTCGGCCCGGACACGCTTAAGGAGCACCGGGCTCGCGAGGCCGCAGTCAAGGCGGCTAAGCAGGGGCGGGTAAACCGCACCTGCGAGGCTGTGGGCATTGCCGTGCCCGAGCGTGTGGCGCCAGAAGAGCTTCCCGCCGGGACTCCGGGCGCTCAGGACGGTGATAGCCCTACGGGGGTGCTATCTTCGCGACGCCGGGCCCGTTCCCCTGCTGCCGTATGCGACCCGGCAGCCCCCCCGGCGGCTAGCCCAGCTGAGACGGGGTGTGCGACCGGCGGTGGGCCTGGCCATACGGCTTCGGAGGGGCGCACCGCCGCGGATCCCCCGGCACCTTCTGCCAACGCCCACGAGCCCGTGCTCGGGCTCGCGGCCATCGTTGAGTTGGAACTCGTCAACCCGGGGGGTGGCGTTGTTCCTGGCGAGCAAACCACGGTGGAAGGTGCGTTATCAACCGCAGCGGTCGACGAGGGCGTGCCTCCTACAGAGGAAACCGTGGGGGCGACGGTGACCGGAGCTGGTCCTGCCGTGGAAGAATCGCCTGTGCCATCGCAGGCGAAACGCCCTCGGACGCAGTCCCCGCCGCCAATGAGGGGCGATACGCTGTTGCGGGGCCTTGCCGCGGGATTACGGCGTCTGGCGCGGCCGAGAAGACCTTCTCCCCGACCGTCGAGGCGCCCGCCTCCCCCTGGGTGGTCGAACCGGCGCCACTTCTTACCGCGACGTGGGGCGCAGGAGGTAGGTGTGAGTCCCTTTCTTCACCTGACTTCGCGAGACTCTCTCCGATCTGCTCACTCATTCTGCCGACATCAGGCGAGACGACGTCTCCCGTACGTGGCGAAGGATCGAGCAGCGGAGGTATGCGCGAAGTCGGGAGCCTTGTGCAGGATGCCCCGCAGGTGTCCGCTGCTGCTGACGTGGCCGTGGACGCGATAAATCTTGGCGCGTTGGGGCCAGGGCTTGCTCGCTCGGACTTCCTCCCTCGCCCGGAGATATTTTGCGACCTCACCGCAGCCGCAGAGCGTGCCGACAACGGCCTCAACCGAGAGGTGCTGTCGTCATGCGCGGGGGACCTCCTAGCGCTCGCGCTGCAGGCCTCCGAGATGAGGGTAAGTATGTGCGCTTCAGCTTGTAAGGTACTGCTGGACGCCTGCTGATTTGTTGTTTCTGCCAGACGCTTGCCCTCAGCTGGTCCTTTGACGAGGCCCGCGTTCAGGAGCGGAGGGCTCTGGAAGCCAGCCTCCGTGAAGCAAACACTGCTCTCGCCGCGAAGGATGAAGAACATCGCGCGCTGGAGGGCGCCCTGGTGGCCGCACAACTCGAGGCCATGGAAGCTCGGAGCGCCGCGGCTGGGGGGCGCGCCGCCTTCGTGCAGCAGATCGCCGTCCTAGAAGGGGAGAACGCCCAGCTGGCGGAGTCTGCTGCCGAGAACCGCCTCGTCTTGGAAAATGCGTCCATGTCGGCATGGCGGGCCATGGAGTCTCTGAACCAGGCCCTCCGAGATCTGTGCGTCCGAATGCCGGACACTACGCACAGGCCGGAGGCCCTATCGGAGACGCTCGGGCTGATCGAGGAGGGAGCCGGCGTTGCTCTTCGTGGCGCCAGAACCTTTGGCGAGCACTGCAGCTATGTTGGTGCGTGCTTCGCCCTCGCCCTGCTTCATACTCATGGGTGTAGGCATACCCATGAGCTAGCGAATCCTCAACTGGATCCTCTCGACCGACCAGAGGTTATGTCGGACGCCATCCGCTCCATCGGGCCTAGCCTGCAGAACTTCCATCAACGGATCTGGGGCCGCTTCGGGGAAGGTGCAGCGAGGGTCACCGTGCAGCAGACGTTGCATGGGGAGGGGGACCTCCTCCAGTGGCTTGAAGGGGTCCTTCAGCGCCGCGGCGACGACGGCACGGGCTCGTCCGCACCGCGCCAAGGCTGAGCGGTTGGTTGGGTAGGGCAGGGGGATGATGTACTGGTTCTTACGCTTGTAACCATGTAACCCCTTTGCTTTTACAATGGAACCAAGTAGTACCTTATGCTTGGTGTTACCTGCCGCCGAACGCGGAGGGCAGGTCTGCGCATCTCGTTTATACTCCGTGGAGTGGCGCGTGCGGAGGCGAACCTCGACACTACGACTTCCTTTATAGTCTGGAGACTCGCGCGTGCGAAGGCGGACCTCGACGCTACGTCTTATTTAAAGTCCGTGGACTGGTGCGTGCGGAGGCGGACCTCGACGCTACGACTTCCTTTATAGTCCGGAGACTCGCGCGTGCGGAGGCGGACCTCGACGCTACGTCTTATTTAAAGTCCGCGGACTGGTGCGTGCGGAGCTAGGCTCGACGCTACGTCTTCCTTTATAGTCCGGAGACTCGCGCATACGGAGGCGGACCTCGACGCTACGTCTTATTTAAAGTCCGCGGACTGGTGCGTGCGGAGTTAGGCTCGACGCTACGTCTTCCTTTATAGTCCGGAGACTCGCGCGTGCGGAGGCGGACCTCGACGCTACGTCTTACTTAAAGTCCGTAGACTGGTGCGTGCGGAGCTAGGCTCGACGCTACGTCTTATTTAAAGTCCGTAGACTAGTGCGTGCGGAGCTAGGCTCGACGCTACGTCTTATTTATACTCCGTAGAGTGCGCGCGGAGGCGTCCCCCCGCTGCGTCTTATTTATACTCCGTAGAGTGCGTGCGGAGGCGGACCTCGACGCTACGTCTTATTTAAAGTCCGCGGACTAGTGCGTACGGAGCTAGGCTCGACGCTACGTCTTCTTTATAGTCCGGAGACTCGCACGTGCGGAGGCGAACCTCGACGCTACGTCTTATTTAAAGTCCGTGGACTAGTGCGTGCGGAGCTAGGCTCGACGCTACGACTTCTTTATAGTCCGGAGACTCGCACGTGCGGAGGCGAACCTCGACGCTACGTCTTATTTAAAATCCGTGGACTAGTGCGTGCGGAGCTAGGCTCGACGCTACGTCTTCTTTATAGCCCGGAGACTCGCGCGTGCGGAGGCGAACCTCGACGCTACGTCTTATTTAAAGTCCGTGGACTAGTGCGTGCGGAGCTAGGCTCGACACTATGTCTTCTTTATAGTCCGGAGACTCGCGCGTGCGGAGGCGAACCTCGACGCTACGTCTTATTTAAAGTCCGTGGACTTTGTTCTGGTCAGCGCGGACAGGGGACACTCTGGGAACAGCAACCTTTATTGAACTCCCGTTTGCGCGGGCGAGCATCGCATAACAAAGGGCTGGTGGCTCTACGCTTGCTGTCCTGCTTCTAGGCGTAGTACCGCCGCAACCTGTCCGCGTTCCATGTGTGCCGGAGGGCTTGCCCTTCGAGCGTGGCGAGGCGGTACGCCCCCTTTGGCAACGCCTCGTGATCCATCACGATGTACGGGCCTTCCCACTTGGACTCCAGCTTGCCGACGGTCTCCGCCTGGAGTGCCACTCTGAGAACGAGATCCCCAGGCTTGAACCCCCGCGGGCATATAGAGTGGTCCCGAGTGCGCATTGTCTGCCGCGCATATTTCTCGACATGGTGGGCTGCGTCTGCCCGTATCCCGTCGAGGAGGTCCAAGGACACACGGCGCTCTTCTTCGGGTGCTTGGACGAGGACCCTCCGCGAGCCAGCCTTGATTTCCTCGGGCGTCACCGCTTCGTCACCGAAAAGGAGCTTGAACGGCGTGAATCCCGTCGGGCGCGTTACCGTTGTGCGAAGCGACCATAGAACGCTGTGAAGCTCGCTTGGCCACTTGCCCTTTGGCAGTCCGACCAGGCGCTTTTTTATGGCGGCGGAGATGGCGCCATTCGCCCGTTCGACCGCCCCGTTGGACTGGGGATGCCCTACCGAGGCGAATCGAAGGGTGATGTCCATGCTGTCACAATAGTCTTTGAAGAGGGTGGCGTCGAACTGCTGGTCGTTGTCCACCGTGAGCTCCCGGGGCACGCCGAAGCGACATATGATGTTTTGTCATAGGAAGCGCTGTATGGCCGCAGAGGTTACTTTAGCCAGGGCGACCGATTCCGGCCATCTGGAGAAATACTCCAGCGCGACTACCACGAACCGGAGGTCCCCTGGAGCTCGGGTAAGTGGTCCTACTATATCAAGGCCCCAGCGTGCCAGTGGCCATACCGGGGGAATGGGGTTGAGGCTCGTCGGGGGCCTGCGGATGATGCGCGCCATCCACTGGCACCCTTGGC
The DNA here is from genome assembly GCA_017311315.1 of Dendrocalamus latiflorus. Taxonomy (NCBI): domain Eukaryota; kingdom Viridiplantae; phylum Streptophyta; class Magnoliopsida; order Poales; family Poaceae; genus Dendrocalamus; species Dendrocalamus latiflorus. The sequence goes on along the minus strand of CM029670.1, from coordinate 28,719,129 downwards.
ACCGACGGACGAGGTCCTGGGCGTCGGTGGTGGCGGTTGGCCAGTAGAAGCCTTGCCTGAACGCCTTGCCGACTAATGACCTTGGTGCCAGGTGGGATCCGCACACGCCCGCGTGGATCTCCGCCAGGAGCTCCTTTCCCCCCTCAGTTGAGAGGCAGCGCAGGAGCGGTGCACAAACCCCTCTCTTGTAGAGCATCCCTTCGAACACCTCGAAGGACCGTGCGCGGTGCTGCAAGCGCCGAAGCTCGGCAGGGTCCTCCGGCTCGGCGATGCCTTGCAAGAAATTGAAGATGGGCTCGCGCCAATCTCCTGGCCGATCAATGCGGTGGACGAGCGCCGCGTCCCGGTTGTCCTGCGCGATGGCCGCCTGTGCTAATATCTCGTAAAACGCCCCCTCAGGGGGGGCAGTTATTGGCTGGCCGCCTTAGCGAGGGCGTCGGCCTGCTCATTCTCCGCGCGAGGGATGGCCTTGAAGGTGACACCCAAAAAGTGCCTTTCCCTCGCCCTTACCGCCGCGAGGTACTTGGCCAACTCAGGGTCCTTGACTTGATATGACTTGTCCACGTGGCCAGCCACCAAGCGCGAGTCGGTGCGGACCAACACCCGTCTCGCGCCGACTGCCTTGAGCTTCGCCACGCCAAAGAGCAGTGCCTCGTACTCAGCCGTGTTGTTGGTGGCGGGGAAGGTAAGGCGCGCCGAGTATAGCAAACGCTGTCCTTCGGGCGTGACAATCACCGCGCCTACGCCCGCGCCGGCGACGCCGTAAGCTCCGTCGATTGTGAGCGTCCAGACGGGATCATCGTGCGTCTGGACGAGTTGGGCCGGCGGGGTCCATTCGGCGAGAAAATCTGCCAGGACTTGGGATTTGATTGCCGTTCGCGAAGCATACATCAAGGAGAAGGGAGCGAGCTCGGCAGCCCATTTGCCGATGCGCCCTGTGGACTCCTTGTTGTGTAGCATCTCTGCCAGGGGGAATGAGGAAGGTAATGTGATCGGGTGGGCCAGAAAATAATGCCGAAGCTTCCTGGAGGCATGACAAGCGCGTAGGCGAGCTTCTCGAGCTCCGTGTATCTTGTCTTGGCACCTTGGAGGGCTTCGGAGACAAAATAGACGGGCCGCTGCATGGCGCCTTCCTCTAAGATGAGGACGGCGCTGACCGCGGTGGCTGACGCGGCCAGATAGAGCAGGAGGGGAGCCTTTGGTGCTGGGGCGACCAGAATGGGGAGGCTTGCCAGGTGCTGCTTGAGCTCGTTGAAGGCCTTCGCGCAGTCTCCGTCCCAATGAAATCCATCGCACCCGCGGAGTGTCTTGAAAAACGGCAGGCCCCGCTCCGCCGCCCTGGATAGGAAGCGGCTTATTGCTGCCATGCGGCCCGCCAGCCTCTGGACCTCCCTCATTGTCTTGGGCGGCTCCATACCCAGGATGGCGTCTACTTTGTCGGGGTTCGCCTGGATGCCCCGCCCGGACACGAGGAAACCTAGGAGTTTGCCCGCCTTCCGGAGGTTGTCGAAGGTTTCCTGGAGGTCCCGGCCATGCAGAGCAAGCTACCGAGTTTTGACCACCACATCATCGACATAGGCTTCGACGTTCCTCCCGAGCTGGGCGGCCAGGGCGATGGCGACGAGGCGGGTGAAGGTAGCGCCTGCGTTCTTCAAGCCAAAGGGCATTCTGACGAAGCAGAACGTCCCAAGTGGTGTGATGAAACTGGTCTTCTCCTCGTCGTCTTCGGCCATGTATACCTGGTGGTAGCCGGAATAGGCGTCCAGGAAACTCATGAGTTCGCACCCAGCAGTGGCGTCGACCAGCTGATCGATGTGCGGCAAGGGGTAATTGTCCTTCGGGCACGCCTTGTTGAGTGCCGTGAAGTCGATGCATATGCGCCAGGCCCCGCTGGCCTTTTTGACTAGCACCGGGTTAGCGAGCCACTCTGGATGGTGGACCTCGCGGATGACCCCGGCGCGAAGAAGCTTCGCCACCTCTGCTTTGGCCGCCTGCTGCCGATCCATCGACATACGCCGAAGCCTTTGCTTGACTGGCTTGGCGTCGGGGCGGACCGCCAAGCGATGCTCGATTACTGCTCGGTCCACGCCCTTGATGTCCTCCAGGGACCATGCGAAGATGTCAACGTTGTTCTGAAGCACTCGGAGCAGATCCCGTTCGACCCCCGGTGGGAGCCCCTCGCCAATGGACACAAACTGCCCCTCCGCCTGGAGCAGCACCTTCTTGACTCCGCCTTCGGGCCGAGGCTTGGGCGTCCACCCGGGGGCGGAGGGCCCATCCCCGAGCGCGCCGGAGAGGGCATGCACCGGGCAATGCGGAACACGGCGGCCGCCTTCGGCACGCCTGGCCAGGTCCTGGTCGCCGAAGACGGTGATAACACCCTCCGAGCCCGGGAGCTTTACACACAAAAATGCGTGGTGCGGGATCGCCTCGAAAGAGTTGTTGGCGGGATATCTACGACGTCGAAGGTGACCTGCTCGGTCCGGATGTTACCTTTGTTGCCCTCCTGACGGAAAGTGACAGGAAGGGACACATGCCCCAAGGCCTGCAACGGTTGACCCCCGAAGCCTTGAAGTGGAGCTCCTGGCTGCTCTAGCCGGCTTCGGGGGATCGCCATGCGGTCGAGGGCCTCTGCGAACAAGATATTAGCGGAGCTTCCCCCGTCGACGAGGACGCGCCTGACGTCACAGCGTGCTATGTGGGCCTGGATGACTAGAGGGTCTTGGTGAGGGTACTCCATGCCCCTGGCGTCGTTCAAGTCGAAGGTGATGTTGTGGGGCGGCATCCACAGCTGCGGCCGCTCCCCGGGGGCTTTTGAAGAGGAGCCTCCGGTGATGACGCTGACGGTGCGATGCTGCTGCGCCCTCCATTGCGGTGGCTCGTATGGGGCTATCCCTTGGGTGCCCCACGTGGGCTCCGGCGGGGGGCCGAGGAGGCGGAGCCCGAGATCCGGCCGTCACCCTCCGCAGCTCCATCACCGCGGTGCATGCCCTTGTGTAATGATCGCCGTAGCCGTGTACCTCGCACCACTTGCCATAGTGCAGGAGCTCTTATTCTGCGTGGGGTTGGCCGCCGCAAACAAGTCCGCCTTCCGATCCCCGGTCTCCCCTCCGTGACGCGAGGTCGGGTCCTTGGCGGACGCTCTCGATGTCGAGGACATGATGGGCCGCCTGCGACCGGCGCTGGCGGCGCCGAGGTTTAGGCCTGCTCCTTGAAGAGCCTTCCTGTACCCCGGCCTCACTGCCTCGGGGTGGGCCTCCTCGGGGCTCTCGGCTGCGGCCCGGCTTCGAGGAGGGACCACCCGCCCCGACTTCGCGCGGGGGGCGCTCCTCATGGGCGAGGCCGAGGGCGGTAATGCTGCGCCTTCGCGCATCCTCCTCCGCCCGCGCATGCTCGTCCATTTTGTCGAAGAGCTTGGCGACTGTCTTGATTGGCCTCCGCGCGTTGTACTCGGCCATCGGGCCCGGGCGAAGGCCCTGTATGGCTGCATTAACGACTGTGGTTTCGTTAATATTGTTTACCTGGCATCGAATCTTGGCGAAGCGCTTGAAGTAGCCCCGGAGTGTCTCCGAGGGTTTTTGCTTCACAGCGAAGAGTTGGTCCGCCTCGATTCGCTCGACATAGTGTCCTTGGAAGTTGCTATGAAGGCGGTCGCGAAGCTGCTCCCACGCGTAGATGGAGCCCGGCTCTATGGTGAAAAACCAAGAGAGCGCCACTCCGTGCAGTGCGAGGGGGAGTCCCTTCGCCTTCGTGGTGTCGTCTCCGCCCGCGGCCTCGATCGCGGTTTCGTACACGCGCACGAACTCGCGAGGATCCGTGTCGTCTTTGTACGGGTCGGTGATGCTAGGGAACTTGAAGTCGTCAGGCCACGCCGCCTGCTGCAGCCCCGCCGAAAGCGGGGATTCCGGATCTACGCGCCTCAGCGGGACGCGGCTAGGCGTGGGGGCTTCGCGGCTGTCCGCCTTCTCTGGCGTGGGCTCGGGCGCGATTACTGGCGCGGCTGCTGGCCCCGAGCCTCTTGCATATCTCGGACGGCTCCGCGAAGGTCCCCTAGTTCCCGCTGGAACGCGTTGAGGGCTGCTAGTAGGGCGCTTTCCACCGCAGGTGTCGTTGGGGCCGCCGGAACGCCCAGCGGACGGGTCGGTGCAGGGACCATCGCCTCCCGATCTCCAGATCCGCCGGATGGTTCGTTGCGGCTACCCCCGGCCGTCTGATCCGCGCTACCGGCGAGGGTGGCGGGGGCTGTCGTTGCAGCGCGAGCGGCGGGGTTGGATGTCGTTGTAGCGGCGCTGGCGGGGTCGGTCGTTGCAGCGCGAGCGTCGATGCCCGCGACCACGGCGCGTACGCCGCCGCCAACTCCTTCGGCGGCCGTTGCTGAGGCCCTGGTGTTCGCGCGCTGCTCCGACCCAGCCGTCTTCTTTCCTTTCGCCACCGCTGGTGAAGCTTTTTTCGGTGCCATCTTTTTCCTTCGGTCTTCAGGCTTGTCCTCGTCCTCCGCACGGACGGCGCCAACTGTTGTGGCTACAGACCAAACAGAGAGAGAGATGGTAGTGGAGAGTGATGAAGATAAGTGTAATGGCCTGGGTCCTCCCCATGGCTTGTACTCATATATATACACACATGAGGAGTGCTTTTACAGTTATACCCTTACATCTGGTTATCCCTTCTGGGGGCAGTTATGTCATTACACATGGCCTGTTCTGGGCCTTATAATTTCCTACCAGGCCTGCTGGGTTTAGATGGGGGCCACCCCTACGACACTTTTAATGATAAATCTAATTATATAATTTTTATATAGTCAATCTAAATAGTTTTAAATTTATTGGTGATCAAACTTTAAAAAATTGATGGTACGAATTCTAGAAAGCCAAGTAAAAAAAACGGAGGAACCGTTATTTTGAGATTTAAGAGAGAAAGAGCGCGGAATGGGCGTGAGCAGCATTCAGCGCCCGCGCCATTAGTTTGGTTGCTAGACAGTGCCGCAGATTAAAGCATCAGCAGTTCGTCCTAGCTAGCTTGCCCGTACGAGTAGAGCCTCCCGATCGAATTATATAAACTTTCGAGATCGCTGCTAGCTTTTGACTAAAACATTTAATTAAATAAAAACAAAAATGTTACATATATTCGTGGAAAATATAACGAAGCAAACAAATCAGGACACGTGTTTGAAAAAACTTTTGACGCCTACAAGTTAGAAGCTAAAAATTATTTAAATGGAATCAAGCATCACATGAATTAATTAGTCGTGGATTAGCTTTACTGGTAAGTATATTAAAAATCCGTCAATCGCGACGACCGATGGAGCTGACGCCATGCTGGCATACATGGATCGTCGTTGCGTTGCGTTGCATGCTTAATTATAAATAGCCGCGCGCCGGTGCTCACCCATCCCAGAATCCCATCCCGTCCCAGGCAAGGATGGATCGAATGGACAGCGACAGTGGAGGCGGAGCCAAGGATGCTGATCGGAGGCCGCACTGGAGGCGGCGGGACCCCTCGGCCACGGTGGTGTACGTGGTCCATCCCACCCAGTTCCGCAGCGTCGTGCAGCAGCTCACCGGCGCTCCGCCCGCCGTGACTACTCACCAACACAGCTCAGCTTCTACTGCTAGTGCCAATGCGGCGGCGCAGCAGCGTGGCGGCGACGAGCACAGCAGCAACAGGCGGACGCTGGGGCAGATGCACCAGGAGTGCATGGCCTGGGCCGACAGCGCCGATTACTACTAGCAAGCTCGATCGCTAGCTACTTCATTCCCTTACCAATCCGGCCGCCCAAGCTGGATCCATCAATATATATAGTACTTGTTACATTCTAATCTTGTTTAATTTTTTTATTCTCTTTCATATCCGGGTATGCCGCGTACAAGTCTGAGAGTCCGTATCCGAGTTTGTATAGTATACGTATAAAAATTGGAGTCGAGTGTGAAGCTCGTTTGCTAGTCCAATATATGGCCTTTTTAAGGCACGTTAGAGTCTTGTAATCACGGCAGAGAAGAAATAAAGAAAGAGGGAGTGGTTGTGCTCCAGAAGAAGAAAAGAGGGTCTGCATGTTTGCATATGCATGTTTTGAGTGTTGAAGAAGAAAAGAGGGTCTGTATGTTTGCATATGCATGTTTTGAGTGTTGCTATGCATCACGTGAAGAAACAACAGAGCTTCACGTCAGAGTGATCAAGGGGTAGAGGCGTTGTTCCTTTAGCGTTTCACGCAAGGCGAACAGAGAGAGCAAGGAGTTAGAAAGAAAATATAACAAGTGGTATCAGAGCATGGGTGACAAGGCGAAGGCTCAGGGTGGGCTAATCTCCCTTCAGTACCCTCTTCTGACGATCGACAACAACCCGATGTGGGCAATGAAGATGAAGGCGAACATGTGTGCCCAAGGAGTCTGGGGCGCAATCGATCCGAAGGGGAAGGACAAGGAGGTGGACGACAAGGTAGATCAGGCGGCTTTAGCCCTCATCTACTAGGCGGTGCCAGACGCGATGATGCATCAGCTCATCAGCAAGGAGACGGCACAGGAAGCGTAGGAGATGCTTCAGACGATGCACGAAGGAGTTGATCGGGTCAAAGAGGTGCGACTCCAGAATTTGCGGAGCGAGTTTGAGAATCTGAAGATGGAAGAGACCCAGTCAGTGGACGAGTTTGCCGGCAAGGTGAGTTTGTTGTACAATCAGATTAACTCTCTTGGTGACAAGATGGAGGAATCCGTGGCGATGAAGAAGTACCTGTGCGTGCTTCCAGAGAAGTACATACCTGTTATCACAACACTTATGTACTCCCCTGATCTGGACAAGAAGATAGAGGAGATCACCAGATCTCTCAAGGCGCACGAGGAGTTACTGAAGGGGTTTCAGTCACGCAAGGAGCAGGGATCTCACAACGAGTAGACGTTGCTAGTAAGGGGAAATCCAAGAGACGATCATGGCTCATCATACAACTGCGGGAAGTGGCGCGGTCGAGGCGCCAGATTGGTCGAGACGGTAGGGGTGGCCGTGGAGACAAGGCTGGGCAAGGTGGTGGTGAGAGATCCTATGATTTGTCACCTATCAAGTGCTTTGAATATGACGAATATGGGCACTACGCGAAAGATGCCGCAGCAATAAAAAGTGCTTCAACTGTAACGAGCTTGAGCACTTTGCTTTGGATTGCAAGAGCAAGAAGAAGGATGGGAAATTGAACCTTGCCAAAGATGAAGAAGAAGATGACGGAGAGCTAGTACTTCTCTCCTCATATGTTGAAATAGAGTCGGTCATGGTGGGACTGAATGAGGAGAATGTAGTTCCAAAACTACACACGAAGAAAGGAAGCCATGATCATACGGATCAATGGTACTTGGATAATAGAGTAAGCAACCATATGACGGGAAATCGCTCCATGTTCCACAAGCTCGACGAGAAGATTTGGGGCAAGTTCAAGTTTGGTGACGGCTTCACGGTGGAGATAAAGGGCAAAGGGACGATGATGTTGCAATGCAAGAACGGAGATAAGAAGTTATTGATAGGAATTTATTATATACCAAGTCTATGCAACAATATACTTAGTCTCGGGCAGATGACGGAGAGAGGGTGCAAGGTGGTGCTGCAGGATGAGTTTTTGCAAGTATATGACAAGAACAGAGATTTGTTGATGAAGACAAAGAGATCTCCAAATCGGTTGTACAAGATTCCCTTGAAAACTTGTAGACTGATTTGTGTGAAGAACGGTCTAGAAGAGCTAGAAGATGGTGAAATTCGTAGACGCGCAGTTGGCGTAGAGGGAGGAAAAGGTTTTGAGGGTGGTGAACCCCACGCTAACACAGCAAGCGGTGGCTTGTGCGCACAAAGCGGGAAAACCCGAATGCAGCACACAATGGTTGAATGCAAGCATGCGGGCTTGCATGTAGAAGGTCTAGGGCGAGGTAGCGACAACTCGGGTGGTCGGCATAGGCCTTATGCAGGAGGCATAGGAGTCCATGCAGCTAGTGTAGGTCGAGCACATGCAATCCAAAAGGAGATCAAGGTGAGGAGGTGCACGAGGTGCTGGAGTGTTCCAGGCCAAAGCGGGATTCGCAGGAGCAGCGTCGATGGGACGTGCGAACGCAAAGACCAGAGGTGGCGTGATCTCAGCCGAGATATGTGTTGGAGAAAGATGGGAGGCTCAGGTAACGACAAGGTGGCTGTGGGAGCAGGTGCTCCAACCCAGGAAGACATGCAAGGAAGAAGTGGAAGCAAGAGAGAAGATCGGTGTGATTAAGATGAAGAAACAAAATTAAGGAGGTGATTATTAGATTCTAATCTTGTTTAGTTTTTTTTCTTTTCTTTCATATCCGAGTATGCCATGTACAAGTCTATGAGTCCGTATCCAAGTTTGTATAGTATATGTATAAAAGTTGGAGTCGAGTGTGAAGCCCGTTTGCTAGTCCAATATATGGCCTTTTTAATACACGTTAGAGTTTTGTAATCACGGGAGAGAAGAAATGAACAAAGAGGGAGTGGTTGTGCTCCAGAAGAAGAAAAGAGGGTCTGCATGTTTGCATATGTATGTTTTGGGTGTTGCTGTGCATCACATGAAGAAACAATAGATCAGACACACAGCTTCACATCAGAGTGATCAAGGGGCAGAGGCGTTGTTCCTTTGGCGTTTCATGCAAGACGATCTGAGAGCAAGAAGTTAGAAAAAATAGAACAGTACTCCTAGAGCCGTGCCACCGCCTGGAGCCGGGCTATCGTCTCGGCGTCTCCACTCCACCTGCGGCCACCGACTCGCCGTTGAGCAGGCAGCAGTCTAGCTCCACCACTCTGAGCCTCCGGCGACCAGCGACCGGTGAGTATTAACAATTGTTTCGTAATTTCTTTATATTATTTGAGATATTATTCCTAGTACGAATAATTGTATATTAACTATTGTTACTATAGATCTTTATGTTTTGTACTGAAAAATATTTTTATAATTTCGAATACCTATTCTAAAATTTCTGTGTCCGTTACTGGAAGCAAGAGATATATTTGTGGATCCATCGCCTCCGTTTTATACCATGGTGTATTCTACCTTTCTATTGGGTGTGTGTGAGAGAGAGGAACCACTGCGTATACTTCTGGCCCCAATTAAGAACAAATTAATATTCAATATGATACTCAATTGGTGCAGTGATTGATAGAGAGTGCTGATCCTAACGTGTGCAGTCCAACGTACGTACGTACTCCCTTCTGATTCTAAGTGCGAGTCGTTTTAGCCTCTGATTCTAAATGCAAGTGATTCTACAACTTAGTAGTATATTTACATGGTTTCGTCCTATTATACTCCTATTGAATTAATGCGCATGTTCTTATAAATAACTGAAGTCTACCTCTTAACCGCATATTTAAGAGTGGAACCATTAAAGTGTAGGAATAAATGAAGGGCACAAAGGTCATTCCACTTACTTCTTAATTCGTGTTTCCAAAGTTTAAAACAAGTTATATTTGAAATTTGAGAGAGCGCGTGCATTGGCTGTGACTAATACGTAGCACACTAACAGTTGACAAAAAAAACCGTAGTACACAACGATCAACTCTAGCTGGCCCATCAATGTTAAACAACCCTACTCTGCTAAGCAAACACGCCGTTGCTCATTTTATACCTCTGGTAGCTCTAGGAGAAGAGCTAATTTGCTCAGTATCATTATAATTATTCGTAAGTTATAAAATACCATCGTAAAGAGATCAAACTTATAAACACCATCGCAAACACAAAACTCTAGAAAATACCATCGCTGTTAGCTTTTCCATCCATTTGCTCTGTTAACCACCATTTAGGTAAGAGAAAAATTTATAAATGGCACTTTTGCTCTTTGGCATTATGGAGAGAGCAAAAAACAGAGGGGGCGGGGACACAGGGCAAACCATGGGTGGTGGCAGCGGCTCTAGAGGGCAGTGACACCAACGAGGGGAGAGGTGGATGACTTGGGCGACCGTCAAAATGGGTTACCATGGCCACGGGGAAGCCATAGGAGGTGACGATGCGAGTGTCAGCGCACAGTGGCGTCATGAACGACGGTCGGGACAGTGGCTAGGCACAGGCGGCGGTGGCGCTCCGGCAGAGGGCGATGCGCGCATGGGCAAGGCGTGACCTCGGCTGGAGGATGGTCGGAGATGGCTAGCAATGACAACTGGTAGCAGTGAAGGGTAGGGCACTGGTGCTACGATCCCACTGCGGTGTATTACCCAAATTGATTTGAGGCAAAGATAGTGGGGGTGGAAAAGATGGTTCAGATGTGAGAAATCAAAGTTTGGCTCACCAAAGACGACAAATCAGTGGCAAGGAGTGAATTCAGCCAGTTTTGGGGAAAGTTCGATTCCAGGTGATTGGCAGCATGAAAATCAAATTAACTTGGAGGATGAGTTACTTGGATGCTAGAAGATGATGTGACGCGAACAAAACTTGAAAAAGTTCTGGCAATGATTGCAGACGTTTTCCAACCATAAGTTGCCAGCGTTCCATGGCGAACCACCTGTGGCACCACCTTCTCCTTGGTCCCAGAAATCCGTTCCATGCTGACTATCGACGGGATCAAGTACGTGATTGACCCAGGGTTCCACGTAGGCAACATCGGTGACCACATCACGCTGCTTAATGTGTACAATGCGTGGAAGGAGTCTGGGTACTCGCTGTAGTGGTGCCACAAGAACTTCACCCCCGGAGTACATCTCGGCCCCGTCGGAGTCATGTCCTCGAGCATGGACTGTTCGAGGCTAAAACGCTCGAACGACCACAGCTGCAATAGCAGCGGACACCCCGTGAGGACCAAATTCGCCTTGGTTCTACCGCACGCGTCGCACAAGCCGCGATAGGTCGCGGTAAGTGCGGTCGAACCCCAGCTGATCTAGGGGCCACACCCTCAGCGATGGCCCTAGCGTAAGCGACGAGGCGCGCGTCGACAGTGTTGTCGTGATTGGTGGTGAAGAGCAGCCAACCAAATAGCCACAGCAAGTACGCCTCCAAGTGTTGTAAGACCTGCTGCTTGTCTGTGGCCAGGTCCATCCGCTCCACCTGATTACAACCAAAATGTTATTAGTACAGTACAACAAAAATGAGAGCATAGAGGATCAAACACAAAGGGTTTCGGGCACATACCTAGTACAGTACAATGGAAATGAGAGCCCTCTCCTCTTCTCGTCTTTCTTTCCCCTCTGTTCATTCACCATACGGTCGAGCGCCTACTCGGCTGCACAATCCTTTTATATGCGCTTCCAATCGCCCAACTGTTCGGTGACTGGAACTGCGGTTGCCTAACCAATGGACGACTGAAAGTAGTCGCCCAAAGGTTAGGCGACTGCAATTATTTCGCCCAACGGCCAGCGGATTGCTTGCATGTCGCGCGGTCGTTGGGCGATAGGTTTCAGTTGCCCGATGGTTTAGCGATTGGAGCCTATTTTGTAAAAACTATTTGCACAGGTATATTTCTGTTATTTCAAATAAAATATAGATTATTGCTAAAAAAATTCGTGATATATGTAGGTCGCCCCATGCATGCTGCACGGATCTGTGATGATAAGAAGCTACTGACGTGCTTGAGGTCATGCACCAGCCGACAAGCTGTCTGTCTCGCGGAGCTCTAGTGCATGCAGCTGACCGCAACCCACCGCCTCCAGCTTAATAAGAATTAATTCTCCATTTCGCTACATTTATCGACAGTCACAACGACAGAAATAGTATTAGTAGACGCCAAAACATAGACGGTTTGACAAAACCGTCTGTGACGGACACTATTGAAGACAGTTTTAATTTAGAGACCGTCTGTGTTGTTGGCGTCGGAAAAAAGGAGTATCACAGACGGTTCTTATCGATGAACCGTCTGTGATACTGGAATATCACAGACGGTTTTTAATAGAAACCGTCTGAGATAATTGTGAATTATCATAGACGGTTTTTTAATAAAAATCATCTGTGATAATCTGACAATTATCACAGACGGTTTTTTATTAAAACCGTCTGTGATAATCAGCTTATCACAGATGGTTTTTTAAAAAACCGCCTGTGATAATCCGACTATATATTTTTTGCGCCGCTCAGAACCGCATCTATCTCATTTCGATCCAGATCTAGCCGGTGCTGCACCTAGAGGAGGCAAGGATTTCAGGCCAGTTAATCTGGTGGATTTCAGCCGGTGCTGCGCCTAGAGCTTTGAAGATTCATATGTTCCTGGTTGCCCTAGATATGGTTAGTAATAAAATTTATTTTTCTTTGCATTACAATTTAGATCTATGTTTTGGTGAGTGTTATTGAAGATAGTTTGCATGTACTTGACCATACATGATTAGTTCCCGTCATGTGGGAGGCCAAATTTGTCAAAATTGTTGGTTATAAGTGGTTCGTCGATAGCTAGAGAAATAGATGTTTGTTTATAATATGAATTAAGCTAGCAAAGCCTCAATGCATGTGGTATATATATAGTAATAATTAATTAATTTAATTTTTAATGCTAAGTTATTATATATATGCATAACATAGGGCCGAAGCTAGATGTATGCCGCGAACTGTGTGAGTGAAGAGTACATTAATTGCGTGTCTACTTTTACAAGAGCTGTTGAGGAGGATATGTTGAATAAGGGGGTGGAATATATGTACTATCCATGCACTGACTGTGAGAATTTAAAGATGTTTAAGAACCGAGAGCAGATTGAAGTGCACTTGATTCAGAGGGGTTTCAAAAAGGGTTATACGTGTTGGACCAGTCATGACAAAGTCAATGATATGTCGCCGGATGACATCGCGGTGAAGTGAATGATATGCCGCCGGATGATGTCGATTGTTGTTCGGATTCGGATAGGTTGCACGATGACAATCTGGATCAGATGCTTCGTGATGTAGAAGAGAATTATGATGAGAGAGTATGTTAAATTCCAGGGCTTGATGGAGGACTCGGAGAAAGCTTTATTCATGAGCTACAGGTCAAAATGCATGAGGTTGTCAGCCGTGCTTGAACTGTTGAAATTGAAGGTAAGCAACGGTTGGTCCGTCAAGAGTTTCACAGCGCTGCTAGATCTTTTAGCGGATATGCTTCTGGAGGGAAATGAGTTGCCTAAAACCACGTATTAAGCCAAGAAGGTTCTTTGTCCATTGGGAATGGAAGTACAAAGAATACATGCATGTCCGAATGATTGTATCCTCTACCGTAAAAAGTATGCAAACATGCATGTATGTCCGGTGTGCAACGCATCCCGATACAAACGTAACAATCAATTAGATGACGGCGAGGGAACAGAAGGAGGACGGTTCAGCTCCAAAGCATTTAAGCGGAAAAGAGGTTTATAATATGGTTAAGGATTTAGAAGGTCATGAGGCTATGTTATTTCTTTAACACAATTGCTTAGAAGGTCATCGATCCCGAAGGACTAGATGCTCTATAGGATGAGGTGGTGATGACTCTATGTCATCTTAAGATGTATTTCCCTCCTTTGTTTTTCGATATCATGGTCCATATCATTGTTCACGTGTGGGAGATAAAAATGTACGGGCCCGTATTCCTACATAGCATGTACCCATTTGAGAGGTTAATGGGAATTCTCAAATCCTATGTACGGAATCAATCTTGGCCGGAGGGCAGCATCGTTGAAGGTTATGCAAGCGAAGAGGTCATTGAGTTTTATGTCGATTATATGGCTCAGATTCAACCGATAGGCGTGCCTTAATCTCGTCATGAGGGGAGGCTCAAGGGTATCGGAACTATCGGAAGGAAAGCAATTAGTCCAGATATGGCAGCGTATGCTCAAGCCCATTTCACGGTCTTGCAACTCATGGCTGAAGTGGTGCCTTATGTCGACCAACACAAGGATGTGCTGCGGCAACAGAATCCAGAGCGGCCAAATGTTTGGATCATGAGGCAACACAACAGTCGGTTCAACCAATGGTTGAAGGAGCAAATCGCTGGGAGCTCACCAAGTGAGATGCTCACATGATTGGCAAAAGGGCCAACATTTACAGTTGTGACATGGCAATGATATGACATAAATGGATACACATTCTATACACATGCTCAGAATATAAAGAGCACTAACCAGACAGCGATATCCGCATAAATGCGCTTAGTACCGATGGGTTGAGAAACTTGTACTATGGGTTCATAGAAGTAATTTGGGAGCTCGACTACATGGTTTTCAAGATCCTCTTATTTTGGTGCCGTTGGGTGCATCTCCCATAGGTGAAGGTTGACAAGTATGGTGTCACTGCCGTGGACCTCCAACGTGTCGGATACAAAGATGAACCATTCGTACTCGCTAACCAAGTTGTTCACGTTTTCTATGTAACCGATCCAACAAATAAGAAGCGCCATGTAGTTTTTCATGGAAAAAGGAGAATTGTCGGAGTAGAGAATGTAGTGGACGAGGACGAATACAATCAATTTAACGAGTTACCTCCTTTCGGAAATGGCATAAGGTTCGACAACGAACAATGTAACGAAACTAGTTACATACACATTGATCATCATGAAGGGCTAATTTTTAAAGGAAATAAGCAAGTGGAATGAGAATGTGCGATATATATGTGGGCATTTGCATTTATATATAACAATGCATGGGTGTGATGTATTTGTGAATTTGCATTTATGTATATAACAATGGATGTGTGTGATGTATTTGTGAATTTGCATTTATGTATACGTGAAAATGTGTGATATATAGGTGAATTTTGAGAATGAGTCATACATATATATCTCTATGTTCATTGGGCTGTTGTAAAGTAATACACTGTGAGAGGTCTTATTAATACACTGTGAGAGGTCTTATTACAGTGCCTATTGGTTGGTGTAGGCAATAACTCCAGCGTGTGGGGAGGAGAGCTTATTACAGACGGTTCTAGTTCAGAATCATCTGTGATATCATTATCACAGACGGTTCTAAACTAGAACCGTCTGTGATAATAATGATATCACAGACGGTTCTAGTTTAGAACCATCTGTGATAACTATATCACAGACGGTTCTCAACTAGAACCGTATGTAATAAGCCTTCCTATATATACCCTCAAGCTAGGGTTTTGCGCGTACACTGCAGTTATAGCTATACCAACCAGATCTAGCACAGAGATATCCATCCCCCGATTGAGCCCGTCGCCGCCTCCATCCCCCGAGCCCGTTGCCGGTCGCCATCCCCGAGCGCGTCGCCAGCTGCCATCCCCAAGCCCATCGCTGGCCGCCTACCCCGAGCCCGTCGCCGGCCGCCATCCCCAAGCCCGTCGCTGGCCGCCTTCCCTGACCTGAGCCCATCGTCGGCCGCCATCCCCGAGCCCGTCGCCGGTTTCGGTTTCTTCAGGTGGTTTAGAATATCACCTCTACTATGAGTATATCAGATGATTGAGTATCATTAGCTGGAAGATTGCAAAGAATTTCCTTTTTACTGCATGCTCTGTGATGAACTGACTCTAAACTGAGATTATATATGGATGTGATGGTAGATTGATCTTGAGCTTTCTTTTAAATCATCTATTGTTCATTCTCTGGTCATTACTTGGCTATTTTGTTCCTGCTAATCCCTGTGTTAGATCAGTTCAGTGGTTATTTTTTGGACTCTTCTCACCATTACCGAACCCTATCATCCTATTAGTTCTCTAGCAGTCTCTGTGATTGGATGAAAGATTGTCCTATCATCCTATGTTGGATTGTTTTGGGGTGTCTGATCGGCTCTGAACAGAAAGCTATTTCATGATCTGTTAGAGTTTGTTAAATAGAAAGGTTTAAATTGAGCTCAAGATCTAATCTATAACTGTCATATATAATCAAGATTAGATTTGTCATGGCGGAGATGGCCAAGATTAAATCTTGTGCAACTAGTCTTCTGAGAGCTCTAAAAACAATTCAATTTGTTGAACTTATGCTCATTGTGGTCATATATGTTAAGATTTATATGAGACTAGCATTTCTATATATTTTCTCTGTTCATTCTGTGATCTGCTGTTACTAGCTGATTATTGTGAAAAGAGATGTTTATAGGAACTGTCATATGCTCTATGAAGTAACTGGTCTTGTACTAAGATTGGATCACAAATCTTGAGCTCTACATTAGTAGTCCTTTCGGTTTTGCTAGAGTAGTCAGAATTCTGTGCAGTCTGTGATCACCTGTTTAGTAGATTAGTAGTCCTTTCGATTTTGCTTGATTAGTAGTCCTGTGGTTCACGAAAATAGCTCTACAACATCAACCGAAAGTTCATGTTGTAGAGCTATATTCGGTGATTTTTTCCTGTCGCCATACTGCTAGCTGAAAGTAGTATCTAACTGAATTTCTTAGAGTTCAAGATTTTATTCACATTTGACAATTCAATCAGTGAAGAGTATAAGACCGTAGTAGTGGGACGGCTAAGATTAAAATCTTTTGTAACCCTACATCTGAGAGAAACTAAAACCAGTCTAACATGCTGATTTTAGTCTTTTATGTCTGGCTACTTTTCATGGCAGCATGTTACTTCAATGATCTATGTCTCAAATCTGAATATATGCTGGTTTTAGACTATTTCAAGATATGTTGTTTAGATGGCTTAATATTTCCACCTGTTTATATCTTGAAGAAGTCATCTTTATATCCAATTTGTTTTGCTTGGGCTATATTCTGTTATGCTGGAATTATAAGTAAATATATATTTGCTTATACCGCAATATTCACGACAGTATTTGGGTGACATATAGGAATGTAGCTATTGGTAATGTTATATGTAACATTTAAATGCTATATTGTGCTTTTCATATATGAGAAAGCCAACATGTCATCCGCACATTCTTCAACATCATCACAAAGGAAAAGGACTATTGAAAAAGCCTGAGGGCCGATTTACCATCACAGAGGTTGATGGATCTGAGACCCCTCTCCTTCCTCACCGAGCAGCATGCGCATTTCGAAGAATGATCAGAATAGTTGCACGAGAACGAATTGAGATCACATTCGATTCGTGGAAGACCGTGACTGAGACTCGGAAACATGAACTGCTGATAAAAATATTTGCATCGTTCGAGATCCCAGAAGAACACCATGACTCCGTGCAACGACATGCCTTGCTAGCGGCGTGCAAAGCATGGAAGAACTTCAAGAGCATGCTTGTTAAGAACTTCATGGAGAAGGATCTAACGCCCTTTCATAAGCACCAATTCCTGGAACCATAATGGGAAGAGTTTAATGCGATGAAGATGGCCGAAGATTTTAGAAGTGCAAGTGCAGCGCACAAGGCCCTCCAGGAAAAAAACACACACCCCCACAGACTTGGCACAACTAGGTATGCGAGCAAAATCCCGCAGTGGAGGACGAAGGACGAACAGGCAATTCTACGGGACACCGCCCCGCCATTTGCCATGATCTCGGATGAGTGCACTCGAAATTGGATTAGAGTGAGGTCATCTACCACGTCATCGGGGGACATCTCCTTCCGAAACCCTGCAGACCAGGAAGTGTCCCACCGCTTGGTAAGATATCGATCGAACTACGTAGCTTGTAACTAGTCCACAACTTCGTAGGAAGTGAAATGACATGTCCGGCTCTTGCAGGAAGCGTTGAGTGTAGAATCTTCCCAGAGATTATTCCAGGCAAGTAGGGAGAAAGATATACTCTCCACGGCCCATGGAAACAAGGAGCACCTGGTTCGTACGAGAGGCCTTGAGCTTTATGTTCCTTGGAAACATGGTTTCTCAGATGACTCCAAATTGTATCGGAGTAGGAAGAGAATCAAAGCCGAGCATGAGGCACGACTACGAGAGGATATCAAGGCATCTCTTAGAGAGGAGCTGGCTGATTACGTCAGAGATGAGATGCGAAGATATACAGAAAATCAGCAGGTCGCCGCCACCGCTCCTGTACTAGCCAGCCCCCCCAACCGTTAGAGTAGTTGCGCGTCCAATCCTATGACGGAAAGCAAGGCCAGATTTCCTGTGGACGACATCCTGGTAATAATTATTATTTCTGGAATGCTCGATCCATTGATAGGCCTATTGGAGTAGCTAATTTTGTATCGTTATGTAGGAGGCTATGAAGTGCACGTTCCAAGTGAGATATGCCTCGTTCCCTTGTGCGCTGCTTGGGGCCAGGCATATCCGTCTGCTCACGGGGCCATGGTGCACCGTACACCTTTAGCACTAGGCTTCAGAAAAGTTCATGTGGATGGTGTGCATGCCAATTTCGAGGTCGTCCTGCTACAGAAGCCCCCCAACGATGAGATCGTGACTCTAGGGCAACCCATTAGAACATTCATCCAGTGGTCCAAAAGCGACATCTGCTTGGAGGCTTCTTCACCGGTGGCAGGTCTACAAGGGCAATCTAAACCAGAGCTACATGCACTGGTGCCATCTCTACAATGCCTATCTCCACCACCGCTACCTGCACCGGTGTCATCTCCACGGGTGCTATTCTCGATGAAGCAACTTGCACCGATGCTACCTTTACAGTCGACTACCATGAAGTCCACCTACAAGTGAGGTAGGGGCAAACAAAAAAAGACCGATGATGATATCCCGTACTTACCATTGGCCCGCAAATTCATGCTAGGCTAGCCGATGATCATCCCGGAAGAGCGCCTCCTAACCCTAGAACTTAGTTGCCAGAGATTACACGCTTGGTATATGGAACAGGCCAATAAGCCACAGGAAGAATGGCGCTCGGGTATCACTGTCAAATTCAGGCCGGATCATTTACAGCACGGAGTTCATGATTGTGTCTTCGTGGTGACCTTTGAGGATGTATTTGATCTTTTCACACTCAACGCTCTCGACGTCTCACTCGTTCGATGTTGGATGCTGTAAGTGTGTACAATCACAGTCTCTGTTCATGTAATACTGATATATATCATATATAATTTGTTGCTTTTGTGTGTGTGTGTGTGTGTGTGTGTGTCTATATATATATATATATATATATATATACATGGTGACTGAAGCTAGATCATCCAAATCACCAATTGGTTTCCTAGACCTACGCTTGGTCGCCATGGATACCATCAGCGAGGATGCATCCTTCGTTGAGAGGTATATTACAACAACACAGCTGGCTCACCGCGATAAGGAATTTGTTCTTATGCCATACAATGAGCGGTTCCATTGGATTTTAATTGTAACTATACCAAAATGGAACAAGGCAATATACCTTGATTCCCTAAGTAAGAACAAATCTGACTACACAGTTATCAGCCAACTACTCGATAGGTAAGAACATTTTCTCTATACATAACTATATTGTACTTTTTCTTTCCTTCCGAATGACTAAGCTAACTTTTTTGAATCACGAAGGTCGTTCACCACGTACGTTGCAGAGACACGTGGCTCGACGGAAGGGGCCAAGCGCTTGCAACATGTTCGAAATTTTCAGGTATTCGCTAGTACACATTAATTAATCCTATACAACACTTGGTAGTAATGCCTCTTGAATGAACACATTCTATTTTTTGCAGTGCCACCAGCAGCCATCGGGCAACACGTGTGGATTCTACGTTTGCCACCATATGAGACTACTCCTCGATTCCTCGAAGATCACCAATCCTAAGGTTTGTCAATCTTCCCACATTTATTTCATACTTATCAGGTTATATATGTACGCACATTGATATTCCTATTCACAGGCTACGCCCATCTTTACAACTGCATTGCAACAGCTGGACCTTGCACAAATTCGAGGAGAGTGCCCATACTTTTTGATTTCTAAAGTCATAAAATCAAGTGGAGAGTTCCACAGCGTACAATGATTTTTTTGTTTGGGATAAAATTGACATTGATTGTAATTGTGTATTTGTTAATGGATATTTTATTTCATTTCAATTAATTGATTTGCGAAATGGATATTTTATGTTTGTGAAATGAATTGAGATGTGAATTGGATGTATATATGTACATGTTGATCTACTTGTTTCAGAGGGCATAGCTAGCATTTCCTGAGACTAGCCAATAAACAGAAATAGATTTAGAGGTAGAAGAGAATAGCACAGACGATTTTTAACTAAAATCCATCTGTGATAGTTGATAATCACAGACGGTTTTTAGTTAAAAATTATCTGTGATATTTAGATATCATAGACGGTTTTTAACTAAAACCGTCTGTAATACGATTTTCTGTAGTAGTGAGTCCATGTACATGTAAATTAAAGAAATACTAAATCTAAAAAATAATTAATAAAAAATGATCAAGGTAAGGAGTTCATGTGGTGGACACTAGAAGATGGATGCCATTGGACCCCGTACGTTGCTGCTTTCATTAATGAAAATCCAACTAATCGTTTTAAAAAAAAATTGTCATTTGGTATGCATAGCACAATCAGACCTATTAGAATATTACTCCCTCTATTTTTAACTTGATATTTTTTACTTTTCACGATCTATAAAATGCGACTTTGAATTTTGTATGGTGGCACTTACAGAGGTCTGGTGGGTGGGCCCGGGCAGGAAGGTCCTACACGCACCAGAATGTGCATGAGCAGCATTCAGCGCCCGCGTCATTAATTTGCTAGATGGTGACGCAGATTAAAGCAACAGCAGTTCGTCATAGCTAGCTTGCCTGTACGAGTAAGCAAGCTAATGGTCCTATTCAATTCGTCGGGGTTTCTAGTTTTCGACTGGAATGACACTGAATGCTGCTAGCTTTTAACTAAAACATTTAATTAAACAAAAATAAAAAAAAGTTACATATATACGTGACAATATAAAGAAGAGAACAAATCAGAACACTTGTTTGAAAAAACTTTTGACTCCTACAAGTCAGAAGCTAAAAATTATTTAAATGGAATCAAGCATCACATGAATTAATTAGTCGTGGATTAGCTTTACTGGTAAGTATATTAAAAATCCGTCAATCGCGACGACCGACGGAGCTGACGCCATGCTGGCATATATGGATCGTCGTCCCAGGCAGTATATTATAAATAGCCGCCCGCGCGCCGGTGCTCCCCCGTCCCAGAATCCCATCCCGTCCTAGGCAGCTAGCACTACTACAAAAAAGATCATCACAGACAATTCGAAAACATCATCACAGATGATTTTGTGAACCGTCTGTATTTATGAGTCAGTGATAATCGAAGGTCATCACAGACGGTTTTCGGACCGTCTGTGATTATCAGCTATCACAGACGGTTTTCGAGTAAAACCCGTCTGTGATAGATGATAATCACAGACGGTTTTGAGTTAAAAACCGTCTGTGATACTTATTATCACAGACGGTTTTTGAGTCAAAACGGTCTGTGATTATCAGCTATCACAGATGGGTTTTACTCAAACCGTCTGTGATATCCCCTTCAACCCCTAAATATATTTCTGTTTATTGGCTAGCCTCAGGAAATGCTAGCCATGCCCTCTGAAACAAGCAGATAATCACAGACATAAAATATATACAATTCACACATCTCATTTCATTTCAGATACATTTCACATCTCAATTCATTTCACAGACATAAAACATCCAATTGACAACACACTTCATTTCACAAACATAAAGCATCCATTTCGCAAATCAATTCATTGAATTGAAATAAAATATCCATTAACAAATACACAATTGTAAAAGATCTACACTGCATTTGCACTTACAATTACAATAAAAAATCTTCTGGGCAGTGGAACTCTCCATCTGATCTTACGACTTTACTCCACAAAAACCAAATGAACTCTCCTCGAATTTTTGCAAAATCCGGCTGTTTCAATGCAGATGTAGAGATGGGCGCAGCCTGTCGATAGGTATATCAACGCGCGCACATATAAAACTTGGCATGTATGAAATAAATGTGGAAAGATTGACAAACCTTAGAAGTGGAGATCTTGCTGGAATCGAGGAGTAGTCTCATATGGTGGCACACGTAGTATCCACACGTGTTGCCCGGCTGCTGCTGGTGGCACTGCAAAAAATAGAATGTGTTAAATCAAGTGGCATTACTACTAAGTGTTGTATATGATTAATTAATGTGTAGCTAGCCAATACCCAAAAATTGCGATCATATTTCAAGGGCTTGGCAGCTGTCGTCGAGCCACTTGTTTGTTGAACGTATGTGACGAACGACCTTCGTTATTCGAAAAAGTTAGATTAGTCATTCGGAAGGAAAGAAAGAGTACAATGTACAATGTACTTACCTATCGAGTATTTCGGCGATAGCTGTGTACTTGGATTTGTTCTTACTTAGAGAATCAAGGTATATAGCCTTGTTTCATTTTGGTATAATTACAATTAAAATCCAATGGAAGTTCTCATTGTATGGCATAAGAACAAATTCCTTATCTTGGTGAGCCAGCAGTGCTTTTGTAATATAGTCCTCGACGAATGATGCATTCTCGTTGATGGTATCAATGGCGACCAAGCGTGGGTCCAGGAAACCAATTGGTGATTTCGATGATCTAGCTTCGATCAGCATGAATCTATATATATACACAGAAAAGCAACAAATTGTGACATATATCGGTATTACGTGAACAGAGACTGTGATTGTACATACTTACAGCGTCCAGCATCGAACGAGTGAGACGTCGAGAGCGTTGAGCGTGAAAACAGAAAATATATCGTCAAAGGTAACCGGGAAGACATATTCCTGAACTTCGTGCAAGAAATGTTCCGACTTGAATTTGACCATGATACCTGAGCGTCGTTCTGCCTCTGGTCTATTGGACTGTTCCATATACCAAATGTGGAATCTTTGGCAACCAAGTCCTAGCTTTGCGAGGTGCTCTTTCGGGAATATCATCGGCTCGCCTTAGCACGAATTTGTGGGCCAATGGCAGGTATGAGATATCGTCATCATCCTTCGTCTTTGATTTGCCATGGCCACTGCCTCGACTGCAGGTCGACTTCATGGTAGTCGACTGTAATGGTACAGACGGTGCAAGTTGCTTTGGCGAGAATAGCACCCGTGGAGATAGCACCGGTGCAGGTAGCTCTGCTTCGCACTGCCCGTGTGGAGATGGCACCAGTGCATGTTGCTATGGTTCGCACTGCACTTCTGGTCCTGCCACCGGTGAAGAAGCCTCCAGAGAGATGTCGCTTTTGGGCCACTGGATGAATGTTCCAATGGCCTGTCCTAGAGTCACGATCTCGTCGTTGGGGGGCTTCGGTAGCGGGACCACCTCAAAATTGACATACACACCATCCACATTAACTTTTGCGAAGCCTGGCGCTAAAGCTTGACTGTGCACCATGGCCCCGATACCAGACGAATATGCCTGGCCCCAAGCAGCGTACAAGGGAATGGAGCCATATCTCACTTGGAGTCTGCACTTCGTAGACTCCTACATAACGATACAAAATTAGCTACTCGAATAGGCCTATCAATGGAGCAAGCATTCGAGAGATAATAATTATTACCAGGATGTCGTCCACAGGAAATTTGGCCTGGGTTTGCGTCGGATTGGACGCGCAGCTACTCAGATGGTTGTGCGGGCTAGCTAGCACAGGAGCGGCAGTAGCAACCTGCTGACTTTCTGTCTGTTTCCGCACCTCATCTCTGATTACATCAGCCATCTGAGCTAATAGCTCGTCTCTAAGAGATTCCTTGATCTCTTCTCGTAGCTGTGCGTCACGCTCGGCTTTGTTTCTCTTCCTACGCCGATACATCCCGGAGTCATCTTGGAAACCATGTTTCCAAGGAACGTAAAGCCCAAGGCCTCTCGTACGACCCAGGTGCTCCTTGTTTCCTAGGGCCACGGAGAGCATATCATTTTCCCTTGTTCCCTGGAATGATCCCAGGGTAGATTCAAAACTCAGCTCTTCTTGCAAGAGCACAAAATGTCATTTCAATTCGTACGAAGTTGTGGAGTAATTACAAGCTACGTAGTTCTATCGATATCTTACCAGGCGCTGGGACACTTGCTGGTCTGCAGGGTTTCGAAAGGAGACGTCCCCCGATGTCGTTGTAGAAGACCTTGCTCTAATCCAATTCCGAGCGCGGTCATCCGGGATATTGGAAAACGGCGGGGCGATGTCCTGTGCAGCTGCCAGGTCATCCTCCTTCCTCCACTGCGGGATTTTACCCGCATACCCAGATGTGCCAAGTCTGTGGGGGTGTGTGTTTTTTGCCTGGAGGGCCTTGTGCGCCACACTTGTACTTTTGAAATCTTCGGACGTCTTCATCGCCTTGAACTCTTCCCATTTTGGTTCCAGGAATAGGTATTTATGAACAGGCATTTCGTCCGTCTCCACGTATTTTCTGACAAGCGTGCTCTTGAAGTTCTTCCATGCTTTGCACGCCGCTTGGTAGGTTTGTCGTTGCACAGCGTGTAGGTGTTCTTCTGGGAACTCAAACGATGCCAAAATTTCGGTTCACAGCTCACGTTTCCGAGTGTCAGGCACGTTCTTCCACGAATTGTATGTGATCTCAATTCGTTCTCGTGCAACTATTCCGACCATGGTTCGGAATGTGTTTACCGCTTTTTGAGGAAGGATAGGGACCCAAGATGCGTTTACCGCTGTGATGGTCTGTCGGCCCTCAGGCTTCTTCGATAGCCCTCTTCCTTGGCGTCTTGATGTTGGAGCGGACGCCTCCGGCGATGATGTTGAAGAATGCGCGGGTGACATGTTGCTCATTTTGTGGGTCTATTAAGATAAGATGAGAAAATGATCATATTGAATTGGAAGAGAGGAGAGGAGTAGAGGGGTTGATGTGCCTATCTTAGCACCTACTTTAGTTGCTAATACTATAAATCAAATAGCAAAGTCCCTAAACTAGTGTATCCGGTTCATTGAACGGGAACACTAGAGTATGTCACTTGCTTCATTTGCTGTTTTTTGGCTAGATACATGGAGCATTTGGGTGGAAAGATGAAATGTTTCGTCAGGCGCATGACAGCCAATTCGAAGCATAGCATAGCATCCGAGGCACATCCGAGGTCTGCTGCTGTGTCTTGAGGAATGCCAAGAGCTGGTCTTCAGATGTGGCATTCCTCAAGACACAGCAGCAGGCCTCGGATGTGCCTCGGATGCTATGCTATGCTTCGAATTGGCAGTCATGCGCCTGACGAAACAGCTCATCTTTCCACCCAAATGGTCCATGTATCTTTTGCAACAATCGCAAGATTTCTTTATCTGGGAACCTCATCCACAATATTCTCCACTCCGACAATCCTTCTTTTTCCCGCAAAATTCAAGGCAATTTTATTACAAAAGTGCAAAAAAAAGACATTCCCAGATTCTTTGTGAGCAGCCGACATAGCTGACTTTTTCGGTGAGCGACTATCCATCTGCTTCTTCCCACTTCTTTTGTTCATCTCTGGTCTCTGGATCACGTACGCCAGTAGCGATGATAATCATCGCTACTGGCGTACGTGATCCAGAGACCAGAGATGAACAAAAGAAGTGGGAAGAAGCAGATGGATAGTCGCTCACCGAAAAAGTCAGCTATGTCGGCTGCTCACGAAGAATCTAGGAATATCTTTTTTTGCACTTTTGTAATAAAATTGCCTTGCATTTAAGAAGGAAAAAGATGGATTGTGGGAGTGGACATCACATCTCGGCAGTAGTCGGCATATACTATTACTACAAGGTCTCTAAACAAAGTTCGATGAAGCAAATGACACAAACTAGTGTATCCGGTTCATTGAACGGGAACACTCGAGTGTGTCACTTACTTCATGCCCCTTGAAGGTCTATGTGGCATATACACTAGAGTGGTCCTTGATTGGTTAATTTGTGCTCTCAAATTGTAGGGTTGCACAAGATTAATCTTGGCCGTCCCGCTACTAAATGAGGAAGCAAGAAAAGTGAAACATGACACAAACTAGTGTATCCGGTTCATTGAACGGGAACACTCGAGTGTGTCACTTACTTCATGCCCCTTGAAGGTCTATGTGGCATATACACTAGAGTGGTCCTTGATTAGTTAATTTGTGCTCTCAAATTGTAGGGTTGCACAAGATTAATCTTGGCCGTCCCGCTACTAAATGAGGAAGCAAGAAAAGTGAAACATGATAAGATGAGGAAGCAAGAAAAGTGAAACATGATGCTCAATGTTAGGAAGAGAGGAGAGAAGTAGATGGAAGGGGGAGAAGGGAGGGGGTGATGTGGACAGAGAGAGGGGTTATGTGCCTATACTATATACTATATACTAACACAACAAGCAATGTAATATTTACCAATGTAAACTAAGCAACTGTAGTAAACAATGTACCAATGTAGTATGTACCAAATAGCAAATTAAACTAAGCTACTGGAGTAAACAATGTACCAATGTAATATGTACCAAATAGCAAACTAATTAAGCAACTGCAGTAAACAATGTACCAATGTAGTATGTACCAAATAGCAAATTAAACTAAGCTACTGCAGTAAACAATGTACCAATGTAATATGTACCAAATAGCAAACTAATTAAGCTACTGCAGTAAACAATGTACCAATGTAGTATATACCAAATAGCAAACTAATTAATCTACTACAGTAAACAATGTACCAAATAGCAAACTAATTAAGCTACTGCAGTAAACAATGTACCAATGTAATATGTACCAAATAGCAAACTAATTAAGCTACTGCAGTAAATAATGCTCACAATGCTCAAAACCATAGTCCATCACAGAAACTGCTCACAATACTCAAAACCCTAGTCCATCACAGAAAGTGCTCACAATGCAGACGGTAATCGAGGGGAGGTGGCCGGCGACGGGCTCGACGAGGGTCTCGGGGGAGGCGACCGGCGACGGGCTCGACGAGGGGCTCGGGGAGGCGGCCGACGAGGGTTCGAGGAGGCGGAGGCGATGACGGGCTCGGGATTTAATTAGATCTAGATCGAATAACTGTGCAGCACACAGGGAAAACCCTAGCCAGAGGGTATATATAGGGAGGTTATCACAGACGGTTCTAAACTTAGAACCGTCTGTGATAAATATCACAGACGGTTCTAAGTTTATAACCGTCTGTGATAGTTATACTATCACAGACGGTTTTAAACTTAGAACCGTCTGTGATATTGATATCACAGACGGTTCTAAGTTCAGAACCGTCTGTGATAAGCCTTTGCGACTGTAGTTATTAAGACAACACCAATAACCACAGCTGCATTCATATCCACCACCAAACAGCTGCATTCATATACAACACCAACCAGCTGCATTCATATCAACCATCACATGTACATCACACATATACATCACATATACATAAATGCCAATACACATATACATTTTGTCACACATTTTCACATATACATCTCAAAATTGACTACATCACACATTTTCACATATACATCTCAAAATTGTCACACATTTTCATATATACATCTCAAAATTGTCACACATTTTCACATATACATCTCAAAATTGTCACACATTTTCACATATACATTCTTATTGTACTTGCTTAATTATTTCCTTTAAAAATTAGCCCTTCATCATGATCAATGCGTACGTAACTAGTTTCGTCACGTTGTTCATCGTCGACCCTTATGCCATTTCCAAAAGGAGGTAACTCGTCAAATTGATTGTATTCCTCCTCGTCCACTACATTCTCCACTCCGACAATTCTCCTTTTCCCATGAAGAACTACATGGCGTTTCTTATTTGCCGGGTCAGTTACATAGAAAACTTGAACAACTTGATTGGCGAGTACGAATGGTTCGTCTTTGTACCCGACACGTTGGAGGTCCACGGTCGTGACACCGTACTTGTCAACCTTCACCTGTGAGAGATGCACCCAACGGCAGCGAAATAAGGGGATCTTGAAAACCACATAGTCGAGCTCCCAAATCTCTTCTATGAAGCCATAGTACGAGTTTCTCGACCCATCAGTACTGAATGCATCTATGCGGACACCACTGTTCTGGTTAGTGCTCTTGACATCCTGAGACTGCGTATAGAATGTGTACCCATTTATGTCATATCCTTGCCATGTCACAACTGTAAATGTCGGCCCTTTTGCCAACCATGTCAGCGTCTCACTCGGTGAGCTCCTAGCGATTTGCTCCTTCAACCATTGGTTGAACCAACAGTTGTGTTGTCTCATGATCCAAACATCCGGCCACTCTGGATTCTGTTACCGAAGCACATCCTTGTGCTGGTCCACATAAGGCGCCACTTCAGTCATGTGTTTCAACACCGTGAAATGGGCTTGAGTGTACGTGCCCATATCTGGAGTGATTGCTTTCCTTCCGATAGTTCCGAGACCTTTCAGCCTCCCCTCATGACGAGATTGAGGCACACCTATCGGTTGAATCTGAGCCATATAATCGACACAAAACTCAATAACCTCTTCGCTTGCATAACCTTCGACAATGCTGCCCTCCGGCCGAGAACGATTCCGTACGTAGGACTTGAGAATTCCCATGAACCTCTCAAATGGGTACATGCTACGTAGGAATACGGACCCGCACATTTTTATCTCCCACACAACGTAAACAATGAGATGGACCATGATATCGAAAAATGAAGGAGGGAAATACATTTTAAGGTGACATAGAGTCATCACCACCTCGTCCTGCAGAGCATCTAGTCCTTCGGGATCGATGACCTTCTGAGCAATTGTGTTAAAGAAATAACATAGCCTCATGATTGTCTCTCGGACTTTGATCGGCAAAATATTTCTAATTGCAATAGGGAGCATCTGTGTCATCAGTACATGACAATCATGAGACTTCATGCCATTTAACTTCAAATCTTGCATCGAAACAAGTTTCTTCACGTTGCCGGAGTAACCAGACGGAACTTTGACACCATGCAAGCACTGGCACAGTTCTGTTTTCTCAGCCGTGGACAGAGTGTAACACGCAGGGGGAAGGTACGTTCGTCCATTATCAGTGCTTGTCGGTGCTAACTCAGGCCTGATGTCCATGTCAGCCAAGTCAAGCCGTGCGTTGACACCGTCCTTTGTTTTATCACGGATGTTCAGTAAGAGACCAATCAAGCTGTCGTACAGTCGTTCGGGCATGCATGTATTCTTTCTACTTCCATTCCCAACGGACAAAGAACCTTCTTGGCTTTATACGTGGTTTTAGGCAACTCATTTCCCTCCGGAAGCATGTCCGCTAAAAGACCTAGCAGCGCTGTGAAACTCTTGTCGGACCAACCGTTGCTTGCCTTGAATTTCAACAGTTCAAGCACGCCCGACAACCTCGTGTACTTGCAGCCCGTGTACAAAGGTTTCTCTGAGTCCTCCATCAAGCCACGGAATTTAACATACTCTCTCTCATCATAGTTCTCTTCTACATCGCGAAGCATCTGATTCAGATTATCATCGTGCAACCTATCCGAATCCGAGCCACAATCGACATCAGCCGGCGGCATGTCATTCACTTCACCGGCGATGTCATCCGGGGGCATATCATTCACTTCACCGGCGATGTCATCCGGCGGCATATGATCATTCACTTCGCCATGACTGGTCCAACACGTATAATCCTTTTTGAAACCCCTCCGAATCAAGTGCGCTTCAATTTGCCCTCGGTTCTTAAACATCTTCAAATTCTCGCAGTCAGTGCATGGACAGCACATATATTCCACCCCCTTATTCAACATATCCTCCTCGGCGGCTCTTATAAAAGCAGAAACGCCATTAATGTACTTTTCACTCACACGGCTCGCGGCATACATCCAGCTTCGGTGCTATGTTACGTACATATATAACAACTTAGTATTAAAATCTAGATTAACTAATTATAACTACATATGTACCGGCCACATTTATTATATTGAGACTTAATTTGCTAGCTCAATTCATATTGCAAACACAACAGCTATTATATAACCAACAATTTTGCAAATTAACCATCTTCAATAACGTACCACTCATGGATTACTTAGACCTAAATTGTAATGCAATTAAAGAAAAAATAAATTTCATTACTAACCATATCTACAGTAACCAGGAAAGTCTGAATCTTAATTCAAAGTTCAATCTCTGCCTCTTCCCACCAAATTAACTGGCCTGAAATCATCTAGCTTCCTTCCGAGTGAAAAAGTGCGCAGCAGTGGCTAGATCTAGATCGAAATAAAGACAGATACGGTCTGAGCAGCGCAATAAATGCCTTAGTCATTATCACAGACGGTTTTTAACTAAAAACCATTTGTGATAATCAGCTTATCACAGACGGTTTTTTATAAAAACCGTCTGTGATAAGCTTCATGCCAGAACGCTTCGCGCGTGTTTCCATTGCCAGAACGCTTCGTGTTTCCATTGCCAGAACGCTTCGTGTCTCGATCGTCTAATTAACGTCTCTCGATCGTTATACGAAGCGTCTATATCATTAATGTTTGGGTATACGATACTAAAGGTTAAATATGCACGCCTAATCCAGGTCTCTTCTACGTACGTACAATATGGATTCTACTATTCTTGTGATCATCTCCTTCCTCTCATCTGTTCATCACGAATTGTTCGGCCGGAACCTTACACAGGCGGCCAGCAATTTGCATCTGGAGCAGCTTCTCCGCACACGCCCTGCTCTCCTTCCCCGACTTTCTTGCATCCGTCAGCTCGACCTCATCATCCGCCGTCGACGGAGGCGTCTCGCTGCCGCTCAAGAAAGGGAAACATCCCTCACCCTGGTTCTTCTCCACAATGTGCGCAAAGCGGAAGAAGCTCTACACGCATTGGAGAGACTGATGGATAGCCTTGCCGATCAAGCAAATACGGCAGATTCTGAGGAACCTTTTCATGCTATCCTCTACGACATTATGGATGATGCTGATCATTTGCCCAGGCTGGAGGAGGAAGTGCTGAGGACAAGGGCAATCTTAACGGCGTTCGAGAATTTAGCGGCTGATCCTCCAAGTCCCCAAGTCGAAGAAGAAGCGTACAAAGCCCAAAAGATTACAATCTGGGAAACTCTTTACCTGTGCGACTTTTGTAATAAATTTGCCTCTAATTGAAATTAATAAATTTGCCTTTAATTTGTGATCTCTTATCTAAGTAGTTCTGTAGTTAAGTTATTAGAAGCAATGTGTACTTATATATTAACCTCTGATCTAGAATATGACAGACAAATGGACATCACAGACGGTTTTTGTTAAAACCGTCTGTGAACATTCACAGACGATTCTTAACAACAACCGTCTGTGATAGTCGACACAACACAGACGGTTTTTAATAAAAAAACCGTCTATGATAATCCCAGATTATCACAGACGGTTTTTAATAAAAACCGTCTGTGATATTCCAGTATCACAGACGGTTCAGCGGTAAGAACCGTCTGTGATACTCCTTTTTCTCGCCACAAATACCACAGACGGCCTTCAAATTAAAACCGTCTGTAATAGTGTACATTACAGACGGTTTCACAAAATCGTCTATGATTTAGCGTCTACTATTAGCCTTTCTGTAGTAGTGTAGCTATATCTCTATATATATAGAGATGGATCGAATGGACAGAGACAGTGGAGGCGGCGCCAAGGATGCTAATCGGACGCCGCACTGGAGGCGCAGGACCCCTCGGCCACGGTGGTGTACGTGGTCCATCCCACCCAGTTCCGCAGCGTCGTGCAGCAGCTCACCGGCGCTCCGCCCGCCGTGACTACTCAGCAACACAACTCAGCTTCTGCTGCTGCTGCTAGTGCCAATGCGGCGGCAGAGGCGGTGCAGCAGCGTGGCGGCGACGAGCACAGCAGCAACAAGAGCAACAGGCGGACGCTGGGGCAGATGCATCAGGAGTGCATGGCCTGGGCCGACAGCGCCGATTACTACTAGCAAGCTCGATCGCTAGCTACTTCATTCCCTTACCAATCCGGCCGCCCAAGCTGGATCCATCAATATATATAGTACTTGTTAGATTCTAATCTTGTTTAAGTTTTTTCCTTTTCTTTCATATCCGAGTATGCCGTGTACAAGTCTGTGAGTCCCTATCCGAGTTTGTATAGTATACGTATAAAAGTTAGAGTCGAGTGTGAAGCCCGTTTGCTAGTCCAATATATGGCCTTTTTAAGACACGTTAGAGTTTTGTAACCACGGGAGAAAAGAAATAAAGAAAGAGGGAGTGGTTGTGCTCCAGAAGAAAAAAGAAGGCCAGCATGTTTGCATATCTACAGTAAGTACGGAAGCAAGCAGGGCAAGCAAGTACGGAAGCAAGCAGGGCAGATCTACAGTAAGTCATAGATGTTTAGCTGAACATCCAAATTTTTTGACAAGAAACCTAATATATATATAAGGTATAATACATATACATATTTTTAATTGGGCCAAAATAACTATTTTTGTAGCCTCAGTCCATCACTATTCAATCAGCCAGCTGGCCCGACGCTAAAACGCAGCAGGGCAGCAGCGGTAATAGAAACGGCGCCTCGCCCCCCGATCCCCATCCTGCCCGAGCGGCTGAGCCCGACTACCCAATGGCCAATCCCTAACCCTAGCAGAGCAGGCGAGCAGCTGCCAGTGGCCCCGCGTTGACCACGCCTCCGGCCCGCGGCCCGCGTCGATTTGGCTCCGCACCGGTGACGCGTGACTGGCCAACCGCGCCTCTGGCCCTCC
Organism: Dendrocalamus latiflorus; assembly: GCA_017311315.1. Taxonomy (NCBI): domain Eukaryota; kingdom Viridiplantae; phylum Streptophyta; class Magnoliopsida; order Poales; family Poaceae; genus Dendrocalamus; species Dendrocalamus latiflorus. The sequence goes on along the minus strand of CM029670.1, from coordinate 28,686,795 downwards.
ACTTCGCCGGCACCGCGACACCACCAGATCTGGGATCCGGCTCCACGCCGGCGCACTACCTATCGACGGGATCAAGTACGTGATTGACCTAGGGTTCCACGTAGGCAATGTCGATGACCACATCACGCTGGTTAATGTGCACAATGCATGGAAGGACTTTGGGTACTCGCTGTAGTGGTGCCACGAGAACTTCATGTAGTCACGCACCATTAGGGGTACGGGGACATGCGGGACCAACTGGAGGCGCTCCTGGAGCGGGTGGAGATCGCACTTTGCTTCAAAGTCGGCAACCTCAACGTGATCAGCAAGGTGGTCACAAAGAGAGAAAGTAGAGAGATTGGAGGAGAGATTGATCTTAATTTCTTTTGGACGAGAGAATGATAGGTGGGGCCAGATATTACAAAAGGAAAAAAAAGAAAAGAGGAGGAATGAGGGCAAAATGTTACAGTAAGAACTCCTAAAGATTTTAGGCAAAAACTCTTAAATCATGATATCTCACGTTGAGGTCAAAACCAAGCAAAACCGAACAACTTCAAACACTGGCAAGATCTGATGTCTGGATAGATGAGGATTGATCTTCACGAGTCATCTCCATCACTTACACATTCTTGACACACAATAAGATCAGGAAGGAGAGAGAAGAGATCAAAACAACAAGAACAAGAGCAAATCAATCAAACCAAGGAGTCTCCATAAAACAAGAATAAAGTTGATCTATTGCTACTTGAGGATGAATATTTTGTAGCCACTCTACCTGGAGGACAAGAGAAAATACCAGAGCACTCACACTTCTCAAATCTTAACCCTAGAACCCTTGGCTAGAATGATGGATGGTAGATAGTTAACTTGCAAGCTTCTACCCCAACCTATTAAATAGATAATGCAACTAACCTTTATCTAACCCTAATAGATACTATCCAGTAGCACATATGGGGAAAACCCATTAACCCCACACAACACGGATTTTACTCACACACTACACTCATGCACACTTTTCAAAGCACATGAGTCTAAATCCGCTAAGTCCTTGGCCTTTATCCAACTTGATATTCTCTACTTCTCCTTATCCTAAACCACCTTTTCAAGTGTTGCAGTTTTGATTTAAGATAGTTTTCAGTATTTTAGTCAACTTACCAAAATACCCTTCTTCACCCAGTCTTCATATTCCTTGCATGCAATCACCATGCTTGCCACATGTAGGTACACCACTGGTTTGCCACGCATCAGCAAGTCTCCCTTTTTGAGTCAATCAAACAATGCCTCACTTGGACCGACCATAAGCCATATGGTGCAACCCGTCGCTCAAACTTCCCTTCAACATCTCCTATCTTTCTTGTGCTATGCTTGAGCTTAGCCATCTCACCCGATACCCTTAATCGTTCTAGGGCTCAGCTTCTCTATGAGCGTAGCCTCGATCCTCACCGCTGACCAGAGTTGACTCCAAGCCTCCCTACATATTCAAAGACCAAGAAATCATTTTTGAGCACAAGTTCTTCACAACTTAACCTACATTAGTCAAAATATGCTTCATGCAATATATATGCACTAACCTAGGTTAAACCAAAACACATCATGACCAAAATTCCCAAAATCAGAAATTTCACCTGAAGTCAACACATGGGCCGGCGAGACCGCTAGTTCCTGTCGGTCTGACCATTGACGGCTACCGGTTAGGCCACTAGAGCTGGCCAGTCTGACACTTAGCCAGTCTAACCATTACCTCTGGCTGATTAGACCACTTCGTCTGTAAGATGTTCAGAAAAACTACAAATTTGTAAAAACCAAATCTCAATTCCTCAAAATTAGCAATGGTTTATCACAATAAAAATCTGGACCTTCTTATATGGTATTTCACAGGCCACGGGGCAGAGTGGGATGATAACAACGTCACAATGGATGACTGGTTGGCTCATCCCTCGGAGGACGAGGCGGCGCACGTCTGGGGCCGTTCACAACTCTCTCGACCGAGCCAGCCGACCCGACTGTACATTGCAACTCCCGCACCTACGGTTCACCCAGCCAGGTCATAGCACGTACCTAACCAATGGACTTACTCGTCAGGTCACACACAACGCCAACACAGGGATAGGGTCACTCGTGGGTTAGCACCTAGGAGGAACCCCGCATAGGTCCGTTTGAGTTAGTGAGTTTTGGTAATATGCTACTATATGTTAGCCACGTGCTACGGTATTCGTAGTGATATGTTATTCACCTTTTGTTCTGGTTTCTTTGTAAAGTTGCCGTAATACATGATTTCTTCTATGAGCATGAGATAGCCCCCCTTCTCAGCAACGCGATGAAGAGGTAATGGTAACAACACACATTGCGACAATCGAGCCCATAACCTTTTCAGTTAGAAAAGACAGCATCATGCCGTCTCCTTTTTTCAGGACGAAGTGACAACATTACCACATGACTCTGTCGCCAGACGAATTAGCGACAGGGTCTCTATCGTTGAATTGGTGATAGATCATTGTACGTTGCCACGTAGGACTCTACGCACGACGGTCGCCAATTCAAATGGCGACAGGCTTCTGTCGCTATTTAAATTGATGATAGATGATTATTTTCTATAATTGTTTTTAAATGATAGTGTATTTATGTAATATTAATAAAAAAAGAATAATCCTAAAGGAAAATTCTATCATTGATGCTTGCCTTGGGGGGGGGGGGTATCTCGACGCTGCAGTGTGCTTGTGCCGATACCAGAGGGCCACCTTATCCTTGGTACCGGCTTTGAAGGCACCCGGCAATCAGCAAATGGCCTAAGAGACCTATAAGAAACTCTGATAGATGGTCAAGCCTGGGAGAATGCTCATGCCCAACCTGCCAGTGAAAAGAATCCCATGGAGATTATTAAAAGGTTAATTTCAGCTAACCCGTCATCGTAGTCTACACATTTTGAAGGAAACAAATAGAAGAATTTTCGACCAAAAACGTCGCGGCCCTCAGGATATACATTGCCGATGCTATTCAAGATGAGTTAGCGTTGAGAGCTAGAGCTTGACAGTAGTCTTTCTTTTGTTTTTAAGTTGCTTCTTGAATATCATCATCTAGACAGTTCCTATGCTTGGTATCATCATCTCCTATTTTTGTACAAAAAGGAAAGATACTATGCTTTATGTTAATAACACAAGGTAAAAGTATATATAAGTAGTCAATTTTTGTATTGAAGATCCTAGACGAAAAACTACGGCAACAAAAAGTAGATTGTCAAGGATATGTAAGGTACGCGTCTGATAGCGGTGTTGTTTGTCAGAAGAAAATTATAAGAGATTAATTTGTATTTAACTTAGCCCGGCATCAATCTCCTGAGGTGGTGTCCAACTGGTGCTGATTCGGCAAAAAAAAATCCTCATAGATCGATAACGCTGGGAAAAAAACTAAGGCTGGAAGTACTCGACGTAGAAAAGCAACATAAAAGAAATGAAAGGAACATAAAATAACATTCTCTGACCACCTAACGCCGATGGATAAGAGCGGAGAAGAGGTAGGGGCCTGCCTGACGGTGGAGACTGACCACGATGCTCCTAGCTAGGGTTAACGCAGCTTGCCTTTCTAACTTTGTGAAATATTAATTGAAATGAGAAGTAAAACGTACGAGGGATTAAAATATTTTGAAGTAAAATATTAATTGAAAAGAGAAATAAAACTTTGTCATGCATCATAGTCTACACATTTTGAAGGAAACAAATAGAAGAACTTTCAACCAAAAATATAGCAAAATTAAAGCATGTGATCCACAAAGTTACGGATAGGAAGCAAGGCCAGCGTGCCCTGCTTAATTTTCAACTTGAGCTTGGCATGTGGAGGTCTCGATCGAGATGCAACGACACATGCGACGTCATTCGCGTCGGATCCTCTGCGCAGTGTTTGTTTCTTCACAGATCGATCGTACTAGCTGTAGCTCGTAGGGGTAATTGATTAATTCCCTAATTACTCCTTCCACTTTGAATATAATTAATTTGTTGGTCTTAATTAATTTGACCCGCAGCTAGCAAGCTAGCTCAGAGCGTCACGTACTACTACGTGCAGTCGTAATTGGACATACGTACGTATATTATATATGATTATATGCATTCCTCCACCACTGAGCTAATTAAGCAAGGCAAGCATGCATCCAATGGATCGAGTGAGTTTTCCACTGTATCGCGACGTGATTGCTAACGGGAGTTGGAATTGATCTCTGCTTCTGACGTACTTCATCCCCCACGTGGGCTGCCACCGTCACCGCACGTGTGCGTATAAATACCTAGCTAGCTAGCTCGCTCGCTACCAATACTCATTTAACGCACGCAATGAGCACCACCCCCAACAACAGCAACAATGGCGCCGCCGGCGGGAGGACGCCGCCGCACTTGAGGACGCGAGACCCTGCTGCCACCATGGTGTACGTGGTGCATCCCAGCCAGTTCCGCAACGTCGTGCAGCAGCTCACCGGCGCGCCGCCCAGCCGCTCCCGACCACCGCCCACGACGACGCCGCCGGCTCGTGCTGCTGCTAGTAGTGCCAATGCAGGACAGCAGCACCGTGCCGGTGGTTGCGAGCTGGAGATGAATCGTAATCCTAGCACCTCTGACAATAGGCCGGCGACGACGCTGAGGCAGATGTACGAAGAATGCATGGCCTGGGCCGCCAGCTGCCACGACGACGACGACCAAGGCTAGCTAATCTAGTCCTCTCCGAGACATGTCCGCGAGACGAGCAAGCAATGTGAGTCCGCAAATTAGCAAATCTCGTAATAGTGTGCATGGTTTCTACAAACTTTATTGGTTCTGTTTGGTATATGACACTACTATAAACAATGTTATCAAAGATGGTTTAAAACCGTCATCACATACGGTTTTTTGTATTAACCGTCTGCATTTATGTGTCAGTGATAATAGCTGGTAACTTATAACACAGACGGTTTTTCACAAAAACAGTCTATGATAATCAACTATCATAGACGGTTTTTTGTATTAACCATCTGTGATATATATGCACCATATCACAGACGGTTTTTTTGTATTAACCGTCTGTGATATGCACCATATCACAGACGGTTTTTGTTATTATCCTTCTATGATATTGTACATTGTAACATCCTAATTTTCAGAGCCTTTTTGAAGCTTTTAAAATAAAATTTACCATTAGGATTTTTCTATAATTAATTAAAGCTTAATTAAAATTTTTAGTAATTAAAAGAATTTAATATGATTAAATTAAACATTAACTTTTGCCAAAAATATTTTATTTGGGTTCCTTGTGTCACAAGGAATTTTTCTGTATTTTTTAATTTTTTTTGGAGTTTATTTAAGCTCAATTTAGAAATTTCCAAAAAAAGAGTGAATGAACCGTGCCCGCGGTACTGTTCATCTTCCCCGCGCGGCCGAATTGCTCGATCCCGCTGTGCACGTTTTCTTCGTTTTTCTCTCTCTTGATAATTTCCAATCTGGACCTTATCTCAATGTCTTCCCAAAAGAAAAATTATGCTAAATTACGCAAAGAATCTATCCCAACCGGCCTCTTTGCGTTTCGTTCATCTGGTTGCCTTTTATCCCTTATTTTTCGAAACGAACTCTAAACCAAAATCCGTGAACTGGAGTCGGTTTCTATCTCTTCCAAGCCTATAAATACGACCCCTTGACCCCCCTAAACCCATCCCAAGCCGTGGCAAGTCCCCTCAAAGCTCAGAACATCGTCGGCACCGAGGCCCTCTGGTCTCAAATTTGCTCATCACGTCTCGAGCTATCCCGTGAGTTTTTCCGTGATCCTTTCGCATCACATTGTGCCCTCATGTGTCATCTACCTTCTCGCCAAATTAATTTGGTTTTAGTGCAGCAAATCTGCCGTAATCGACTTTTCCCCAATATAGGCCAAGATCGCTTCCCGACGTCGATTCGTCATCTCCGGTAAGCTTTAGCCTGTGCCGTCACTATTCTACGTCGTGCTCTCTTCCTTTCCCCCGAAAAGCCGCCACAAATTTTCACCTTCGACACCTCGCCATGGCCGCCAATAGCATCTCGTGTCCCCATCTATCCGGTGGTGTTTTCCCCAATCTGTTCACGTCATATCGTGCCAAACCATCCCAGGTAGCTACCCTCCAAGTGGTTTTAGATTTCGTTCACCGAGCACCAAGATATTAAGTTTTCCTTTTTTTCCTTACTGACGTCGTTGAAACGTCGTTTGCGTCGTCTCCAGCGGGTTTTCGGCCGAGCTGACAATTTTTCTAGCTTCGCCATGCTGTGTTCTAGCCCGTGCTCACCCTACTTCTCCATGTTCTATGCCTGGGTTTTATTCCTCTCTTCTACCCATGTCGTTGTAGCCGCCCGTGCTGTCACCATTCTCCATTTGGCGTGCCATCGCTTCCTATGTGTGCATTGGGTCCCTAGCAGTCCATTTTGCTAGTTAGATTTACCTCCCATGCCTCCTCTCGCCCGCGCTAGCCTTCTCTCCAAAAGTGTTGCTATCGTGTCCTTTGATCATGTTGAATCTAGTTTCCAAATCTATTATGTATTATTTTATTGTAAATTATCATGCATCGCTATTTTATTATAAACCTTTGTATTGGTAGTTAATGACCTAATTGATTACTTTCTCCTTTATAATTTGAATGCCATGATTCTATTGTCACCATAGGTTGGGTAATTATTTAGTGATGTAATATTAGTTGTCACATGGGTCGACGTTTAATTTGCTTAGCCATGCTTATTGCTAGTAAGCTGGGTTTATCATCTCATGTGATCAATTAATTAATTTTGACTTAATGATATATTGGAACGTGGTGGTAACCACAGTGATAAAATTTGTGTGCCATGACATTGGGGTGTCATTGGTGTTGCTTATACAAAATTGGTTTTTCACCTGGGCGAATGATCGTGCAATAAAGGGGGTGTTGTTGGTACATTGGGATGTAGATGTTTCGCCTAGGTAATACTTATGGACTTAACTTTGTGTGCTATTGATTTGAGCCTTACCGTACAACCACATGTCTAGTATGGGATAGGCCTGACTGATTAATTTGTAATGTTTCAATTTTGGTTTCGCTATTGAGATGTCAGTGGGTGTCTTAAACATTCCACGGGGCGCAAGAGGGGGCAATTACCAGTTAGGGGGTGAAATCTCAGCGACGTGGAACTGGGTTGAGATTGAGCATTGTAAAGGCCTTGTCATGATTTCTCTACCGCACACGAAAGGAAGTGTGTTAATCGCGTGGCAATATGAGAATATCATGTCTTGTGGGTAAAGTTGTACAAGCTCTGCAGAGTGTAAAATTATTCGATTATCCGTGTCCTCGGTTATGGACAATGCTCGGTGATTTCACATGAGGGGTAGAGTTTTCGTAAAAACTTGGTTGGGTTAAGTTGGGAGGTGAACGGTTGATTCACTGGTGGTTCATTTCATGAATCTTGGTTCATGGGTGATTCATTGGGTGAATGGTCAGTTCACTTTGGGTTTGTCTCAATTCCTTTGATTACTTATTTATTGTCATTTCTAAAGTTCGCTTTTCAATCTATTTATTATATTTACTTTAAATCATTGTTTTCTGCAAAAGTTAACCTTTCAGCCATCCTTTGGTAAGCCTTGCATATTATATTGCATCTTTGTTACAAACGACTTGCTGAGTACTCTATGTATTCACGGCTTCATCCATATTTGCTCAGTTGAGGAAGAAGGACCAGATCAACAGGAGCTACTTGAAGGAGGATACTTCGACGACTTCGTGGATTAGGACTTCGCTCCCCAGTCGATTGCCTGTGGGCATGTCGAATGGCTACTACGCTTATTTTTGTTTTCCGCTGCTAGTTTCTTTAAGTCTTAAACTATTAATTGTAAACTTGGCCGTAAGGTCGTACTCTGATTATTAATAATATTTGAGTCTTTTCTTAGTGAATCGTGATATGTTCGATATTTCATCTTTGTTTATACTATGTGCACTAGCGTAATCCTGGACTAGTGCGGAATACACAGGAGAGTCCAGATTTGCAAATTCGGGTCGGGTCTCTACATACATATCACAGACGGTTCGGTGTTTAAAACCATCTGGGATGTATATCACAGACAGTTTGGAACACCGAACCGTCTGTGATAGCTATTTCAATAGTGATGTTGTTTTCTCTTTTTCGGCTAGCCTCAGGATATGCTAGCCATGCCTTCAAAATGCAAGCAAGATCGCGTATATATAACACAGGACAATCATTACATAAATCACATATGAATGAAACAACACAAGTATATCATATATATAGCATGATAATCGTTACACAAATCTCACAAATGAATTAAATTGAATGAATTGTTTGATTAAGCACAATTGAGTGATTACAATTGAATCTAATGTTTCAACATCTAATTACCATTGCTGGGGTGGAACTCTCCAGTCTTGTTTATGACCTCTGCTAGCAAGAATTGGGAGATGTTTTCTCGAATTTCGACGAGTTTGTCAAGATCAAATATACTTTCGTCGAAGTCCACATGCTATTGCTAGGAGCAATGTTAAGTCATTAATTAGCATGTGTGTATATATACATATATAATTAGAAAATAATAATTATTGGAAGGTTGACAAACCTCTGGATCATTCGTCTTAACGTCCATGATTTCCTTCATATAGCGGCAAACGTAGAATCCACATACGTTGCCCTATAGCTGCTAGTGGCACTACAAAAATAGAATTACATACATAGGTATTGTCAATTCTAGAGGTATTATAATAAAGTGTGATATAAGATTGTTTGTTGTAGTAGGTATCGAAAATCGCGTCCTGTTGCTTGTTGCACACGAGTGAAGTTATGGTTGATCCTAAGTAGGGAATCAAAATATATTACCTTGCTCCACTTTGGTACAATCACAATCAGAATCCAGTGAGACCTGGTCATGTGTGTCGCCATTGTGATTAATTCTAAGATCATGTTGCGTATAAAGTATAAATGAAGCTTGTGTGGCAATTAGTGAAGCACTTACCCTTGGTTGAAGGGTACCATGATGTACTTCTTGTCACTGTGAGCAATTAATCTGCTAGTTATGTAATCTTGGACGAATGATGCATTCTCATTGATGGATTACTCAGAGACCAAGTGTGGGTCGAGAAAACCCACCGGTTGTCGCTGTCATCGGATTTGTTGGATCATGTATCTATACATAAGCAAAGAGCAATGACATTATCGGTATGACATAAATGTAGAACTTCATTGTACAGTACACTTACAATGTCCAGCATCATAGAAGTGAGGCGTCGAGTTCGTTGAGATTGAATAGTAAGAATAAGTCTTCGAAGGTCACGACAAAGTAGCCCGAGTTGTGGAGGAAATGCACCTCCGTATATCTCACAGTGAATCTACTATGCTGGTTTAGCTTCATGTTGGACCCCTGTATGTACCAGGTACGCAATGTATTGCAAACCAGTCCAAGCCGAGGTAATTGTGACTCGAGGACCAATGACACTCTGAGAATGAACTTCCATTGCTCGGGAGGTGCCTTAATCTTCTTCGATTGGGTCTTATGTAACATCCTGATTTTCAAATCCTTTTTGATGTTTTTAAAATAAAATTCACCATTTGGATTTTTCTACAATTAATAAAAATTTAATTTTAATTTTTATTAATTAAAAGGGGTTAACATAACTAAATTAAATATTAACATCTAGTTAAAGTATTTTATTTGGGTTCTTTTGGGCGCGTTTGGTTCGTTGGTGAGTGGAGCCTGGCTGCACCATGCGAGCCTGGCTCGCCAGAAACGTAAATGAAATCCGTATCTCGAGAGCCAGGCTCTGAGCTGACTTTTGCATCTGGAGAGCTAGGTTCAGACCTCGATGCGGGCAACCAAACAACTGAAACTTGCATCTGGGGAGCCTGGCTGGGCAAGAACCGGGCAACCAAACGCCCCATTTGTGTCTCAAGGAATTTTCTTGGATTTTTTCAAGTTTATTTGCTATTTTCTAGAGCTCAGGAGATTTATTTGAATTTCTAGAAAAAAGAAAATCCCTAAAAAACTCCATAAGCCAGTTGGGCCGAAGCCCACTCCCTCCGGCATGCTCCGCCCGCCGGCCTGGCCCACCCCGAGCCGTCCGAGCCGCCCTCTCCCTTAGCCGTCCGATGGACACGTGTCATCCATCCGTGAGCCAGGCTACTATTCATATTTTTCTCGGCTCCTCGCCGCTGTGTCCGTCTCGGTCTCTACTGTCGTCTCGGTTCCCATGCCATCGCCCCCGGTTCCCGCACTGTTAGCCCCTCGTTTCCTCCAAGGATGTTGTTCGCCGTGCACCGAGCCACTGACGTGTGGGTCCCACTTGTCAGGTCTACTGTGTCGTAGACCCGTGAGCCAAGCCGAGTCAGCCACCACCTCACCTGCTTTGTCAGCCCTAGTTGGCCTAGTCAGCCACCACATTAGCAAGCCCAATCACCGTGCATTGTTCCGTGAGCCAGGTTCATCGTAGACCAGCTTTTCCGTGAGCCAAGTCTACAACATAGTAGTTTTTCTGAATTTTTCAACCTTTTCCTTTAAATTAGATTTTTCGAGACCCTATTCTTCTCCGTCCTAGCTCCGATTGACCCGATTCTTTTTCCTAAATTCATCTAAAATTGAGCTCTATATTTTAGTTCTAGTTTTGAATTTTATTTGATTTTGCTTTATGTTTTGTTTCATTTTTGAGGGAGCTAAAGCAAGATTTGAAGATCAAAAGCCATTAACTGAGCAAGGCCAAGACAAGTTGTGTCCTTTGATCATATTGGACCTAGTTTTCAAATCTATTATTTATTATTTTATTTTAAATTATCATGCAATGCTATTTTATTATAAACCTTTGTATTGGTAGTTATTATCCAAATTGATTAATCCCTCCTTGATAATTTGGTTGCCATGATTGTATTGTCACCATAGGATGGGTAATTATCTAGTGATGCAATACTAGTTGTCACATAGGTTGTGCGTTTAATTGGCTTAGTCATGCCTATAGTAACGTTGGGTTTATCATCACATGTGATTAATTAATTAATTTTGACTTAATGATATATTGGAACGTGGTGGTCATCCACAGTTATAAAATTTGATTGCCATGACATGGGTGGTATCATTGGTGTTGGTTTTACAAAAATTGGTTTTCACTTAGACGAATAATCATTCAGTAAAGGGGGTATAGTTTGCACATTGGGATATGGAAGTTTCGCCTGGGTAATATCTAAGGATTTAACTTTGTGCGCCATTGATCTGAGCTTTATCGTACAAACCACATGTCTAGTATGGGGTAGACCTGGCATAATAATTTGTGAAATCTTAACTTTGATTTTGCTCCTAATGTTGTATTGGTGCAAGAAGGGGCAATTATCAACTAGGTGGTTAGCCTACTCGATGGAGAAATCTTAGCAAGCGAGATCGGACTGAGATAGAGCATTATAAAAGCCTTGTTGTGATTTTCTTTAACGTGAGGATTATCACATCGTGTGGGTACAGTTGTACAACCTCTGCAGAGTGTAAAACTATTCAAATAGCCGTGTCCCTAGTTATGGACAATGCTCGGTGATTTCACACGAGGGGTAGAGTTTTCATAAAAATCTAGTTGGATTAAGTGGAGAGTGAATGGTTAGTTCACTAGTGGTTCATTTCGTGGATCTTAGTTCACAAGCGATTCATTGGAGTGAATGGTCAGTTCACTTGTGGTTTGTCTCAATTCCTTTGGTTGCTACTTATTAATCAATTTCAAAGTTCGCTTTCAATCTATTTATTATATTTACTTTAAATTGTTGCTTTAAGCAAATTAGCCATCCTTTGGTAAGCATTGCATACTATATTGCATTCTTTGTTACAAACGACTTACTGAGTACTCTATGTACTCACGGCTATATCCACATTTGCTCAGTTGAAGAAGAAAGATCAGATGAGCAGGAGGTACCAGAAGGAGGATACTTCGATGACTTCGCGGATTAGGACTTTGCTCCCCAGTCGATTGCCTGTGGGCATGTCGAATGGCTACAACGCTTATTTCTATTTTCCCGCTGCTAGTTGCTTTTAAGCCATTCAGGCTATTGTTTGTAAGCTTGGCCATAAGGTTACAATTTTGATAATCATTAATAAAATTTGAGTCTTTTCTTAGTAAATCATGATGTGGTCGATATTTCATCTTTGTTTATACTGTGTGCACTAGCGTGATCCTAGACTAGTGCGGGCTACACAGGTGAGTCCGGATTTGCATATTTGGGTCTTGACAGAGGTGGTATTAGAGCCATATCGATTGTAGGATGAAGCCCTAGTTAGAATGGTCGCCCTAGCCAAAAACTCAAAATCTATTTTCTAAAGCAAACCAACTAAACTAGATATTTAGTAATCTCTCTATTTCTCTTCTCTTCTTCTTAAGGATTCCCACTCTTCGCCTTATTCTAAAAGAGTCATTTTTTTTCTTAATCTGACTTCTCTCCCTTACAACTCTATAGATGCCTCAAGTTTTCTTTAGCCAGACTGGAGGATGGCGGGGACTTCTCTGAGTTCTATTAAGATGTTTTGGATTAAAGAGAACACCGGTCTACTTCACCAAGGATGAGAAGCCAAGGGGGCAACGTATTGGAAGTATCACCAGATTGTAATTCACCACCAAGATTGATAGTCAAGTCCTACACCACAGCTTCAAGTGCACGAGTGCTTGTGGGGAGTGGTCAGCGCAAGGAGCCACACACAAGGCCATTCGACGTCTCTGCAAACTGTACAAGATCAACATGTCTAGGCTTATTCGGAAGTTCAAAGAGCAGTATGTACGAGAGGAACCTCAACCCCTGATGCCAGTATCTCTGCCTTCGCCTACACCACCCAGTACAGAGGAGAGGCGGCGCATAACAAGCAACCACCAGGAGTACCTGGCACTTCATTCCAGGAGAAGAACAGTCGCCGCAAGTCCGTGACTCATAGGTGTTCTACAATGATTAAGAGGAGGAGTCCCACGAGCCGTATTTAGTAGGACCCGAGCGGGAGCCACTATAGTAGACCCTTGATTAAGTTTAGAAAGAGCGAATAGAGCGTGTTGGTTTTTATTTGCATTTTCTTGTGATATGAGCTGCAGTCTTGCCCTTAAAAGCATTACGTTGCAGTCGTGTCAACCCCTTTCATTGGAGTATTTTTAATTTGTTTCTTTTATTAGTTCTTCGGCTAAGTGTTTGCTTAGTTTAGGTTACAATTAGTTATCCCCCTTAACGAGTTTACCGCTTACCTTTGCTTTTGCTTTTGCCTTTTCCCTATTGATCCTTGTGAAGTTAGATCTCAGCAAGTGGTCGTGTTAATATTTTCACAGACGGTTGTTAGTATAAGCTATCTGTGATAGTTTAAGCACAGACGGTTCCGTATGAACCGTTTGTGATGTAGCCGTTCAGTATAGCCTCTTTTATAGTAGTGAGAGGTTTGATATTTTTAATGAAGTTCAGTATGACTGACTGCGTTTGGACTCAATCAGTTCAACATGGTGTTAGTATTTTTAATTAATCGATACATCGTTTAATTTGCACGTGTTACTCGTTGTACGTATTGTGCTACGTACATTACGTGCATGCATTTTTGCAGGTGATATATACGTTAGAATTTGCGCGTCAACCGTACGTCAAGCTTGCAAATTCCATTTGTTTTTTCTTTTTTGCTGTTGACGGGTCAACCGTACTGGACCGAAGTAGCTAAACGTCAAAGGCCAAAGCTAGCTAGCCAGCTCTTACCATTCTTTTTCCTTCGCTTCTGCATCAAGTTTTGCCTTTGCGATGCCGACCAACCGTCTAGTTTCGAGGAGCCAAGGGCCCCTGAGAAGTATATACTACCTAGTACTTACAAATTAATTACAAGATGTTTAGGGGACGTTTATGTTATATTTTGCTAATAGTTTTACCTTTAACTTATAAATATTAATAGTTCATAAAGAGAGACACTCGTGTATAATTTTAGCAGATATAAATGAAGTCACTATAGCATGTACTAAATCAACTAGTAGACTTAATCTAGAAAAGTCACTCTATTTGAAAGCTAAGTAATATAAAAAATAATTTACTAAAAAAATAGCTTATAGAAATTAAATCGGACAGGCATTTAATTTGCCGGAACATGCATGTACGCTGACCAGGTAAACTTCAATAAATAAGTAAATCCCAACTAAATTCCTGACATCAACAGGTGCGCGTGAAAATCGTGTAAAACAACATGCATGCGCGAAATAAGTAAGTAAATAAATCGCACCGGAAAAAAAGCTATCAACGTCATATGGCCCGGATTCTGCGTACCACATCAATACAAGCGGGCCTACAACCACCCGAACAACATCTTTTTCATATTTTTCATCCTGAAACTAGCTGCATGCCGTGCATTGCTACGGATTTTTAAAATTTATCATACAATATATTACTTACATATGGTAAAAATTTTTACAATATACATACAACTATGTTCTAAAAGTTTTTAAATCCGTCAAGTAAGTCAGAAGTCATCGATCACACCTCGTGGTCATAAGTCGGAAGACATCGACCACACCTCGTGGTTATAAGTCGGAAGACATCGACCACACCTTGTGGTCGTAGGTCAGGAGCTCTCGAGCACACCTCGTTGTTATAAGTCGGAAGCCGTCGACCATCGCGCATGATCGTAGGTCGGGAGTGGTCGACCATCGCTGATGATCGTAAGTTGGCAGCGGTTGACGGTCGATCGTGGTCTTAAATCGGAAGCTTTCGACAATGACTCGTGGTCGTATGTCAGAAACCAATGACCATCGTTCGTGGTCGTAAGTCGGAAGCCATCGATGACACCTCGTGGTCGTAAGTCAAAACACATCGACCAGCGCTCGTGATTGTAAGTGAAAAGACATCGACCACATCTCGTGGTTGTAAGTCGGAACACATCGATCAGTGCTTGGGGTCGTAAATCGGAAGCCGTCGATCACACCTCGTGGTCGTAAGTTAGAAACCATCGACCATCGCGCGTGATCATAGGTTGGTAGCGGTTAATCATCGCTGGTGGTAGTATGTTGGCAGACCTCCGGTACACTTGTGTCCTATCGCGACCACACCTCGTAGTCGTAAGTTGGAACAAATCGACCAATACTCGTAGTCATAAATCGGAAGCCGTCGATCACACCTCGTGGTTGTAAGTTAGAAGCCATTGACCATCGCACGTGATCGTAGGTTGGGAGCAGTCGACCATCGCTGGTAGTCGTACATTTGCAGGCCTCAGGTGCCCTGTCGCCGGACTACTGGCACCAGCCTGCTCAGCTCACTCGACCTAGTCGGCCCCGACTTTGACCACGACATCGACTTCGACCATGGCCCCGACTTCAGCCACGACCCCCGACTTCGACCACTACCCCCTTCGACTTCGACCACTGCCCCCTTAAACCACTGTCTCCTTCGACCACGACCGTTCGACGATGACCACTTCCCCTTCGACCATGGCCCCCTTCGACCACGGCTTTGACTTCGACCACGGATCTTCGACTTCATCTAGCACTCGTGGTCGTAAGTCGAAAGACATCGACCACACATTGTGGTCGTAAGTCATAACACATCGATCAACTCTTGTGGTCATAAATCGAAAGCCGTTGATCACACCTCGTGGCCAAAAGCATGTTGCAATCCATGGGGAGTACGAGATCTTGTGGGTCTTGCTATCAAGGGTGGGGAGCTCGATCTGGGGGGTGACTTGGCGGTAGACGACGGAGATGTTCAACTGGAGGGAGAACTCGTAGCGGCGGAGGTTATGGACGAACCAGTAGATGCCCTCCGGGTTGGCGCTATGACTATGACCATGACCACTATGACCACATCCATGGGCACTATGAGTACGACCATGACCGCAACTTTGAGCACTACCCCCTTCGACTTTGAGCACTGCCCTCTTCGACTTCGGCCACTGCCCCCTTCAACGACTGTCCCCTTCGACCATGGCCCTTCGACGTCGACCACTTCTCTCTTCGACCACGGCTTTGACGATGACCACGGATCATTGACTTCGACCGCTACCCCCCTTGACCATTGTCCCCTTCGACCATAGCCCTTCGATGACCACGGCCCCCCGACCACTTCCTCTTTCGACACCGCTCCCTTCGACCACTGTCCCCTTCGACCATGGCCCTTCGACCACAGCCCTTCGACGTTGACCACTTCCCCTTCTGACTACGGCCCCCTTCAACCACGGCTTTGACTTTGACTACGGATCTTCGACTTCGAACACTGCCCCTTCGATCACTATCCCCTTCTACCACGACCCTTCGATGTTGATGAAGGAGAACGGGTAGACTACGCTAGCTACAACATTTGATTTTCTACCACGTTCAACCAGAAAACATGCGTGTAAGGGAGTCATGGGTAGTTACCACTAGATGCGCTGCGCAGTGGAAAAAGAGTTGGAGCAACCCGGTCCAACGTAGATGCGCGTTGATGAAGAAGAAGCAGTCGATCGTTTCACGAACTGAATGTCTCCTCCTCACGTCCTAGCAATAGCCTTGCGCTTCTCGCCGATCAGCACAGCAGCAATAGCAGCGACGCCTCCACGGAGTCCACATGTTCGGGATGGAACGCCGTGCGTTGGTGTGCTAGCACCGCGCGCCCGGCTAGGGTTTCGGGATACGGCCGAGGGGAGGTGGCAGCTAGGGTCTTCAGCACAGTAGTCTATATAACCTGCAGCCCCGCCTCCACATATTTATAGAGCATGCTAATTAATGGGCTTCCACGTTGTAGGCTCATTAGAACCCTAATCCCATATGGATCAATATCCCTTTTGGCCTATAAAACCGAATTGTTTATGATTGCCTCTTGGGCACATCACTAACAATCTCCCATTTGCACTAGAGACAATCATATAGGCAAGCTTTCCAATTTCAACCCCTTAAGTGTGTGACCCGTTAGGTTCATGTGTAGATAGCCATAACCCGAAAACCCTTTTCAAGCCATAAGTCAATAGTGGCACCTAGCAGGGCATATTGACTCCCGAATACATATAAAGATCATATCGGCTAAACCTTGATATACACACACTTGGATCCCTTTGCCACACGATACCAGTCGAACTTAAGGCGAGATTCGTGCCACCCTTGTGATAGCTCAACCATTCACTCGATTTTGTGGTGGATTACAACTCATGACTAACCCTTTAGTCACATTGTGATTAACTCTTTAATCACCTTGGCATGGCCATGCACTTCCCTAATCCAGCCACATCGAGGGGCCCAGAGATATATCTCCTGTTATGTAGGAGGGGAAAATTCCATCTTAATCCGCTCACATCCCATTCCATGTTTCATGATACACCTGAAGATCACTTTTATAGCTACCTAGTTACGGAGTAGTGTTTGGCAGCCCCAAAGTGCACCACTACACATAGTGAGAAACAATGGCGATTTCAGGTCGAAGGATCCAGTAGGTATACCACTCGAGATCGCTTGATGGCATATATTAACATAACAATCCTAGCAACGTCTCAGAGTGGGTCAATCCAACACCATGTTCTCTAACATGTGTCCACATTATTGATTTGATATTCCTATATCCTTGATCCGTGAAACATGATCATCAATCAATACATGTGCTAGTCCATAAATCATTGTTGTCCCACGTAATGACATAAGACTAGGGATCTTTAGAATAACATTAAATAAAACAAAGAGTTTCACGAACAAGTCACATACTTGCCAATCAATGCATACAATCATTATTCAAGGAACCAAATAGCATGTTATTCAAAATTTCATAAACATAGAATTGATGCAATTATCTCCCACTCACACTAGAGTCAATAATGTAAGTATCTAATACCCATTGCACTCGTGTGTGCCTCATGCTTTGGTTGTGGGAGAGGCTTCGTCAACGGATCAGCAACATTCAAATCCGTGTGCACCTTGCAAATCTTCACTTCACCTCTATCAATGATCTCACGGATAAGGTGATAGCGCCGAAGTATATGTTTGGACTTTTGGTGTGACCTAGGCTCCTTTGCTTGCGCAATGGCTCCACTATTATCACAATAGAGATCCACTGGACTGGGCACACTAGGGATCACACCCAACTCAAAAATAAATTTTCTGATCCAAACAGCTTCCTTTGCAGCTTCAGAAGCTGCAATATACTCGGCCTTAGTTGTTGAATCAGCTACCGTCTCTTGCTTGGAGCTTTTCCAGCTCACTGCCCCTCCACTGAGGCAGAACACAAAACCAGACTGCGATCTGCTATCATCTTTATCAGTTTGGAAACTAGCATCGGTGTAACATTTTACAACGAGCTCTTCTTCACCTCCAAGAATAAGGAACATATCCTTAGTCCTTCTAAAGTACTTAAGAATATTCTTTACAGCCACCCAGTGAGCTAGACCGGGGCTAGATTGATACTTGCTCGTAACACTTAGAGCATACGAAACATCTGGGCGCGTACAAAGCATAGCATACATGATGGATCCGATGGCTGAGGTATACGGAATCGCACTCATCTTCTTTTGCTCATCAAGTGTTGAAGCACACTGAGTCTTGCTAAAACTAATGCCATGTGACATAGGTAAGAAACCTTTCTTGGAATATTGCATATTGAACCGTTTCAATACCTTGTCAATGTATGTACTTTGGCTTAATCCAATTAGCCTCTTCGATCTATCTCTATAGATCTTTATGCCCAAAATGTAAGCTGCCTCTCCGAGATCTTTCATTGAGAAACTTTTTTCTCAAAGATGACTTCACAACTTCTAGCATTGGAATATCATTTCCGATCAATAATATGTCATCTACATACAAGACCAGAAAAACAAGTGCACTCCCACTAGCCTTCTTGTAAACACAAGGCTCTTCTTCATTCTTGATGAAGCCAAACTCTTTGACTACTTTATCAAAACGAAGATTCCAACTCCGAGATGCTTGCTTCAATCCATAAATGGACTTCTGAAGCTTGCATATTCTCCCAGCATTTTTCAGATCAACAAAACCCTCAGGTTGTGTCATGTACACATCCTCGCTTAGGTTTCCATTTAGGAAAGCCGTTTTGACATCCATCTGCCAAATCTCGTAGTCGAAATAGGCAGCAATCGTTAGGAGGATCCGAATAGACTTTAGCATAGCGATGGGCGAAAACGTTTCACCATAATCAATACCTTGAATTTGCTTGAAACCTTTCGCCACCAATCGTGCCTTATAGATGTGAACATTTCCATCTATGTCTATCTTTTTCTTAAAAACCCATTTACACTCAATAGTTTTTACACTATCAGGTGGATCCACCAAGTTCCAAACTTGATTATCATGCATGGATTCTATTTCGAACCTCATGGCTCCAAGCCATTTTTCAGAGTTTGGTCCCATCATTGCTTCTGTGTAGCTCTTGGGCTCATCATTGTCCAACAACAATATGTCGTGTTATTCCGTGGTTAGGAGCGTGAACTTTTTGGTTGCGCGACGTGCCCTTGTAGACCTACGTGGGGGCGGTGCCTCCATAACCGGTTGTACAACATCTTGTACATCCTGTTGAGGTTCAATAGGAGCTGAAATATTTTCAGGTGTTTCCTGAATTTCTTCAAGCTGCACCTTGCTCCCACTAACACCCTTTGAAAGAAACTCTTTTTCCAAAAAGACACCGTTCCAAGCGACAAACACTTTGCCTTCTTCCCGATTGTAAAAATAATATCCTTTGGTTTCCCTAGAATACCCAACAAAGAAGCATTTATAAGATTTAGGATAGAGCTTATCAGACGTCAAACATTTCACATAAGTCTCACAACCCCATATCTTAAGGAAAGACAATCCAGGACGTTTCCCGGTCCATTTCTCGTATGGTGTCTTTTTCACTGATTTAGATGTGACTCTGTTTAGTGTAAACGCAGCAGTTTCTAGAGCATATCCCCAGAAGGACAATGAAAGATCATATTGGCTCATCATAGACCGAACCATGTCTAACAAGGTCTGGTTCCTCCGTTTAGATACCCCGTTCCACTGAGGCGTGCCAGGCGGAGTCAGCTGTGGAACAATTCCACACTGTTTTAGATGTTCACCAAATTCATGGCTCAAATATTCACCTCCACGATCAGATCGCAGAATTTTAATTGTCTTGCCTAGCTGATTTTGTACTTCATTCTGAAATTCTTTGAACTTTTCAAATGATTCAAACTTGTGCCTCATTAAGTAGATTTATCCATATCTACTAAAGTCATCGGTAAAAGTAATGAAATACTGAAAACCACCTCTGGCTACTGAGCTCATTGGTCCACATACATCGGTATGTACAAGTCCCAACAAGTCACTTGCCCTCTCACTATGACCGGTGAAAGGCGCCTTTGTCATCTTGTCAAGTAAACAAGACTCGCATGTCTCAAATGATTCAAAATCAAATGAGTTGAGTAGACCATCTTTATGGAGCTTCTCTATCCATTTCTCATTTATATGACCTAAGCGACAATGCCAAATAAAAGCGGGATTCAAATCATTAGACTGCAGCCTCTTTGCATTAATATTATAGACAGGTTTATCCTCAAGATCAAGAACATATAACCCATTCATCAATGGACAATGTGCATAGAGTATCATTCAAATAAATAGAATAACGTTTGTTCTTTATTACGAACTCATAACCACCATCTTCCTCCAAACATGAAGAAGAGATGATGTTCTTACTCAATGCTGGAATGTAATAACAATTATTTAATTCCGAAACTAATCCTGAAGGTAATGACAAGTGATAAGTGCCGACAGCTAGTACAACAACCTTTGCTCCATTACCGACACGCACGTCCAACTCGTCTCTCACAAAACTTCTAGTCCTTCTTAGACCCTGCAACGATTTGCAAGTATGAATCATCGATCCGGTATCAAATACCCAATATTCATCAGAAGAAATTGTAGGATTAATTTCTATAACATTTATACCTGAAGCAGAAGTCTCGCTTCCCTTCTTTTTTTTAGATCCTCCAAGTATTTCTTACAATTCCTAGACCAATGCCCCTTGACATGGCAGTGGTAGCATTCATCATCAGGAGAAGGGCCAGATTTGACCTTCCCATTTGGCTTTGGCTTAGAGCTTAGGTGCTCATTAGGAACCTTTCCTTTGCCTTTGCCTTTGGGCGTCCAACGCTTCCTCTTTTTATTCTCCTTCTGAACCATCATCACATGATTGGTGTTTTTCTTAATGCTTTCCTCTGCTGTCTTAAGCATCCCATGCAATTCAGTCAATGATTTCTCCATGCTATTCATATGAAAGTTCATAATGAACTGCTCATAGCTCGGAGGGAGAGATTGGAGAACAACATCCGTAGCCAGATCAGGATTAAGGGGAGAACCAAGCTTCTCCAAGTTCTCAATGTAACCAATCATCTTGATCACATGAGGATTGACTGGACTACCTTCCGCCAGCTTGCACGCAAACAAAGACTTTAAAATGTTAAACCTCTTGGTCCTAGCTTGGTTCTCAAACATGTCACGCAGTCCTTCAATCAAAGTGTGAGCATCTGCATTCTCATAATGCTTCTGAAGCTCACAGGACATGGTAGCAAGCATGAGACAGCTAACGTCGAGTGAATCATTGCAGTGCTTCTCATAAGCTTTGTGGGTGGCAACATTTGCACCCTCAGGGAGTTCGTCGGGGTAGGTTTGCTCAAGAACGTATTCCCTTTTTTCTTGTCTGAGTACAATTCTCAGGTTGCGGTACCAATCAATAAAATTCGTTCCATTAAGTTTTTCTTTCTCAAGAACAGATCGCAAGTTAAAACCGGAATTGTTACTAGACGCAGCCATGATCTACAACAGAAAATAAACAAGCAAAGTTCAGCACTATGTTCATGTTTGATCTTCCATTAAACAATTTAACAAAAGACACTCCCACTATATGTTTTGTAATCGTCTTCCCATATGTTTTGTAATCGTCTTCCCTCTAATGACATATAGTGGTCAAGATCCATGCTCATCTAAGTTCTAGTGAGCTTTGGCATCACCGCTAGAAACCTAGTGATGTAGGTAAGCAACGCTTGCTAATCATATCTTATGTGACTTTTGTTTGTTAGGTGGCATCCAATGCCCCGGCTCCCAACACCATGCCCCAAGGCCCAAATCCAATTTGATAGCCTTGTCAAGTAAACCAACACTATGCATGTAGATGTCCGACATCCACCCTATTAGATCAAGATAGTTGATGGTACTCTGCTTTGGCAGACCTACCAAACAATGATCGTAATTCTTATAGGCGCAGTAATTGGAAGGGCATCAAATAAATTCTTAACTTTTCTGAGGGAAACTATTTTGTCATGAAAAATACATCCTCTACAGGTATGGCATGAAAGAATAGTATGACAGGAAATAAACATCACATGTATATAATCACATTATACTGTGAATGGTATGGCCTTTTGAATCGTAGTGGTCGCCATCGCCATGGTTCTACGGTGATGTCCTTCGCCACACTTTCTGTCCTCTTTGTCATCATGTTTGAAGCCTCCATGGTAAAGAACTAAACTATTACAACTAATAGCTAGCAAATGAATTACATGAGGAGCGCAAGCATCACAAGTCAACACGCAGGTCGTTATACAATTAAAGAATAGCCTCAACCCAGATGTGATTAATACGACACACAGGCCGCCAAAACACACATGCATCACATATACATCTATGCCATACCATCCACATCATTCCCTGCAAAAACAAGTTAAGCATAGAACGCATTCTACCGCCCTGACATGAATGTATTTGTATAACAATCTATGCGTATACGCAACGGCCCTGAAAACCTCACGGAATTACATAGATCGCATCTATGAAATCGTATGAAAATCTCATCGGGCCGATCAAATCAACCCAAATCCAAGCCATTCAAAATGCCTCAATTTTCATTAGATCAATCACATTGATCATCGCGATCGGTATACTTGAGGAGACCGCAACACGAGACCTCGATCTGTTGGCTCGATCTATTGACTGTGCGCGCAGTTAGCCCCGATGGTGATTCCAGCCGGTAGGGGAAATCGCACGTACATCAAAGAAGGAGCACGAACTAATCTTTTTAGCCACATAATGCTATCAACTCATACCTATTTCAACCCCTTATGACTGATTGATCTAATCAACCCGTGCACCGAAAGATCCATCACATGAACCTAGCATAAGAACAGTAATAGATCGCATCTACTACAAACAACATATCATCTACAAGCGCATGATCCAGACCACATACTACGCAGCTTTGCTCTGATACCACTGAAGGAGAACGGGTAGGCTACGCTAGCTACAACATTTGATTTTCTACCGTGTTCAACCAGAAAACATGCGTGTAAGGGAGTCATGGATAGTTACCACTAGATGCGCTGCGCAGCGGAAGAAGAGTTGGAGTAGCCCGGTCCAACGTAGATGCGCGTTGATGAAGAAGAAGCAGTCGATCGTTTCACGAACTGAATGTCTTCTCCTCGCGTCCTAGCAATAGCCTTGCGCTTCTCGCCGATCAGCACAGCAGCAACAGCAGCGGCGCCTCCACGGAGTCCACACGTTCGGGATGGAACGCCGTGCGCTGGTGTGCTAGCACCGTGCGCCCGGCTAGGGTTTCGGGATACGGCTGAGGGGAGGTGGCGGCTAGGGTCTTCAACACAGTAGTCTATATAACCTGCAGCCCCGCCTCCACATATTTATAGAGCATGCTAATAGACTTCCACGTTGTAAGCCCATTAGAACCCTAATCCCATATGGATCAATATCCCTTTTGGCCTATAAAACCGAATTGTTTATGATTGCCTCTTGGGCACATCACTAATAGTTGACCACTTCCCCTTTCGACCACTGTCCCCTTCAACCATTGTCCCCTTCGACCACGACCTTTCGACGTAAACCACTGTCCCCTTCGACCACGACCCTTTGACGTCGACCACAACTTTGACTTCGACTAATGTCCCCTTCGACCACGGCCCTTCAATGACCACAACCCTTTGACGTCGATCACTTCCCCCTTCGACCACCGCCCCCTTCGACCATGGCTTCGACTTCAACCATGGATCTTTGACTTTAGCCATGGCCCTGACGTCGACCATGGCCCCCTTTGACCATGGCCCCAACGTCGACCATGGCTCTTCGACTTCGACTGCGAACCGACTTCGTCCACAGCCCTTCGACTTCGACCACTGCCCCCTTGAACCACTGTCCCCTTCAACCACGACTTGAACTTCGACCATGGCCCTTCGACTTTGACCACTACCCCTTCGACCACTGTCCCCTTCAACCGTGGCCCCAACGTCGCCCATGGCCCTTCGACTTCGACCACTGTCCTCTTCGAGCATGGCTTGGACCTCAACCATGACCCTTCGACTTCGACCATGGCCTGAATTCGACCACAGCCCTTCAACTTTGACCACCGCCCCTTCGACCACGACTTCGACTTTGACTACTGACCTTGGACTTCGGCTACAGTCCCATTCGACCACGGCTTCGACTTCGACCATGGCCCCTTGACCACGACCCTCTTCGACCACGGGACAACTTCGATGACCAATTTGGGAGACCAAAATCACCAGTCAGCACGACGGGCTCCAAGCGAAGAGCAGGAGGAGGTAGATAGGCTCACCAGGTGAGCGACCATTAGGTGGTGGCGGCGGGGGCAGAGCCATGTGGGCGGGCGTAGGAAGAGGAAGCCGCCACCATCATCGAGTGCCCTTCTCTCTGATCCATTGGCCGCTATCGCCGAGCGCCCTTCTCTCCGATCCACCGGTTGCTGTCGCCGAGCGTCATGCAGTTGGTTAGAGGGGCATGGGAGATGGAATCAGTGGCGGCACCGAGGAGGAGGAGGAGGCGTGGCACGAGGGTTGGGGGCAGAGAAGGAGGCGGCGATTGTGGGAGGTGGAGGTGGGGAGGCGGCAGCGGGCAGATCGGGAGAGGAGGTGGTGGGAGAATGCATTGGGGAGGCGGTGACGGAGAGATGTGGTGCTGTTGGGGAAAGTTGGGGGCTACGACCAAACATTGCTGTGTAGGGAAGGAATTGGTGGCATCGCCGAGGAGGAGGAGGAGGTGCGGCACGAGGGTTCGGGGGAGAGAAGGAGGTGGAGATGGGAGGCAGCGAGGGGCAGATGGTGAGAGGAGGCGGTGGGCGAATGCATTGGGGAGGCGGCGACAGGGGATGCGGCGCTGCTGGGGGAAGTTGGGGGACTGCGACCAGACGTTGCCACACGGGGAAGGAATTGGTGGCGACACTGAGGAGGAGTCGCGGCACGAGGGTTCGGTGGAGAGAAGGAGGCGGCGGTTGTAGGAGGTGGAGTGGTTGCGGGAGGCGGAGGATACGGGGGAAGAGACGAGAAGCGTGGCCCATGCGTCAGCCCGACCTTTTCTATGAGGAGCGGAAGAACTATCTACATGCGGATCTGGACGGCTAATCTTTGATCAGATGGCTGAGAAGAGAGTAGGGAGAATGGGCCGACGACCACCAACTCATAAGTTTAAGTAGTAGAGATTTTGTATGGTTAAAGAATATCTTCTCCCTTACATATGTTTCTTTGAATTTTAAAAACTTCATAGATATGGTTTTCACGAATTAGCAACGTTGAGGTTTGTTTTTACCATATACGCATTCACTGTCCCAGCTTGTTCACAGTTGAGCTTTGTCAAGAGGACTACTAAGTTCTCCTCCCATCATCATCGTCAAACAGATGGTATTAGTCCAACTAGATAGTAAACATGATAAAGCTGACCTGACATGCAGTTTATTCACATGTCTGCCATACAGAGGCAGCAGAGCAGCAGCTAGCGTACCAAATTGGCCAGATACATACATACATACATACATACATACATACATACATACATACATACATACATACATACATACATACATACATACATACATACAAGACTCACTCAACCTAATTAACAGTATCAAACATGTACTCCATACAAGAGCGGAATGAAAATTGTTCACACCAATTCATTAATTTAGCAAGAATTAATCTTGAGAAAAGCTTATTACCACTGTCGATCAGTACGTCTAGGTCTAGCTCTCCGTTGGATTTCACCGAGACATGCACTATGTCCTACAGTTGCGCAGAGGGGGAATCTTTGCCGGCCCCATGACCATGAATCAGACGATGCTTTCTGCTCAGCTACCTTTCAGCCATCGGCGTGGCTAGAGCTGGGACTTGGGCCGTGCTTTTTTGGGCCAGCCCGAAGCACGGTAGGCCCGGCACAGCCCAAGCACGGCACGACCCGACACATGGCGGGCCGTGCTGGCCCGGCACGAATGATGGGCTGGGCCGGGCCTGGCAAACCAGCATGGGCGGCACGGCAGGCACGCCAGCGCCAGCGGCTGGCAGCCTCGGCCTCTACCTCGCCTCCCCCAGTCCCCCCTCCCGTCGACATCTCTCACAGGCCAAGGCCATCCCCAGATTCCCCAATCCCCACAAGCACAATCCATCAACCATCACAGCAGAGACCAAGAGAGAGACTAAAGGGGAAGAAGGCACACCGGTCACCAGAGCTCGCCGCAGGAGGAGGAGCGCTGTAGCCGGAGCCGAGGGCAGCATCCCGCACGATGATGAACTCGTCGTCGGCGCCCAGTCGCCGCCGGCCATCCGCCGCTGGTGGCTGTAGTCGAGGTCATCATCGCCATCGCTCGGAGCCAGGGGAGGAGGGGGACGGCGGGAAAGGAGGGGGCGGCGGGGGAGAAAGGGGCGCGGAGGAGGAGGGGGCGGCGGGGGAAAGCAGGGGCGGGGAAGGAGGGGGCGACCGGGGACGGCGAGGGAGATCTGGGGAGGAGGGGGCGGCGGGGGAGGAGGAGAAGGAGGGGGCGATGGGGGAGGAGGGGGGCGGCGGCGGGGAAGGGGCGGCCGGGCGAGGAGGGGGCAGCGAGGGAGATCTGGGGAGGAGGGGGAGGAGGAGGGGGCAGTGGGGGAGGAGGGGGCGGCGACGGGGAGGGGGCGGTGGGGCGAGAGGGGGTGGCCGGGCGAGGAGGGGGCGGCGGGGGAGATCTGGGGAGGAGGGGTGGCAGCGGCGGGGAAGGGGCAGCCTGGCGAGGAAGGGGCGGTGGGGGGGAGATCTGGGGAGGAGGGGTGGCAGGGAGATCGTGGGGAGAAGGGACCGAGGGAGGCGTTGGATCGGGGGAGGAATGAACTGGGCGGCGGCGAAGGAGGGTTAGGGTTTTAGATATTTTTGCGATTTAGTCCTTCATGTTTTCTAAAATCTACGAATAGATTTTATCTATTTTGATCTCTTCTATTCTAACCCTTGTAAATTCTAATTTCATCGCGAAAAGATCCTATACATCCGTTGTGACATGTATATCTGTACGGAGCAGTCCTTAGAATGCCAAATTTGAGGATTGATCTAGGTTTTGGAGATGTGAATGTGTGATGTATGTATATACTAGTTATGTACCCGTGCATTGCAACGGAACTTATTGAATATATAAATAATCGTGCTATAGAAGAGAGTTACTCTAATTAGTTGATAAGTGAAGAATGGTGAGAAGTTAAGAAAATAGAGTAGTGAAAATAGAATAGACCTACAACCACCAACTCATTCTTTTATAATAGTAAAGATATAAGATGAGGAGAAAGATGAGGATGTATGTGTTGTGCTACAGACCAAACAGAGAGAAAGATGGTAGTGGAGAGTTGGGAGACAATGACCGTGAATCGCCTCTCCCTCCCCCATGGCCTGTATTCATATATATATATATACACATGGGGAGTGCTTTTACAATTATACCCTTACATCTGAGCATCCCCTCAGGGGCACTTATGTCATTACACATGGCCTATTCTGGGCCTTACAACCTTCTACCAGGCCTGCTGGGTTTAGGTGGGGGCCACCCCTACAACAGGAGCCTCTCATGGTAAAGGGCTTCACAGGGCCGAAGCCATGTTGCCGAGTCCTTTGGCCCCCTCCGTCCCTGCGGCCTGTGAATGTTTCTGAAATTGTTCGGGGATCGAGGTCGTAGCCGAACCCGACGCCTGGATTGGTGGTTGAGGAAGATGCGCGAGCGCTGCGTACCGAGCTGGCGCCTGGTCGAAGTGGGTACGCGCGCGCACGCTCCGTTCTGCTTGCTGTGTTGGGATCGTAGTTGCCCGGGCCGAATCGGAGGCGTTGCTCCAGCATAGGTAGGCGTGGAGGGTCCGTGAGCCATCGCACATGCGTCGAGTGATAGCGGACGCGCTGCGACGCTCCTTCTGCTGGCCGTCCACGTGGCGAAGTGTGCTTGGCGCGGTGCAGGCCTTGAGGCGTCGTGGTTGTTTTAATGTGCCGACGGACTTCCGGTGGTTAGACTTCCGCCAGTTGGACTTCCGCCGGTTGGCTCCCCCGCGGGTGGGGTATAAATACACGGCGCTGGCGCGGCATTGCTCTTGCATCGTGCCCTTGGATAGGAGTTGCTCCCCTAAAACGGGCCCCTTCCGTGCATCGACATTCCCTAGCAACGCTGAGCGGCTTGGGGGATGTTGATGTACAGATGGAGGTCCATTTTTCTCGGGAGCTTGGTTAGCGTCTGTTAGCTAGCCGCACTTCCCATCCTTGCTCTGTGTGGTGCATACGGCGGCAAGGTTTGCCCTGTTTTCCTAAACAGACCTACCTTCAGTCGGGGTTCCTGATGGAGCCCGTCATGCCCTGAAGGTGGCCTGTTAAGGAAAACAAGCCAAACTTTGCGCGACATGATCTTTGCTTTTGCCATGTGAGGGAGGCGCCAACGGGCGAGATTGTGCGCGCGGGTCCGTTCCTCGAAGCCAAGATCCAGGACGAATCCACGGCTGCGGGCAGGTTGGTGCGGCAATCGAGAAGACGCCTTCCGACGCGCACGTCGTGCTCCCGCGTGAGGATGGCAAGGTTTGACCGCCGGGGTTGCCTGGCCCGCGGCGGCTTGTTGCTACAGCCCGGCGCGGAGCCGAGGCCGGTGGCAGCGTTTAGCAGCTTAAGGCGGCGATTCGCCCGCATTAGGCTGCGAAGGACGACGCAGCAGAGCTGGCGCCAAGTTGAAGTAGACGCGCAGACGGAGTAGAAGCGCGCGCACTCCGTTCCCTACCCTTCGAACGGGTGGCAGCGGAGTTGACGCCCAGCCAACGTAGACGCGCGCGCGCTCCGTCCCCTACCCTTCGAACGGGTGGCAGCGGAGCTGGCGCCTAGCCGAAGTAGATGCGCGCGCGCTCTGTCCCCTACCCTTCGAACGGGTGGCAGCGGAGCTGACACCTAGCCGAAGTAGACGTGCGCGCACTCCGTCCCCTACCCTTCGAACGGGTGGCAGCGGAGCTGGTGCCTAGCCGAAGTAGATGCGCGCGCGCTCCGTTTCCTACCCTTCGAACGGGTGGTAGCGGAGCTGGTGCATAGCCGAAGTAGACGTGCGCTCCGTCCCCTACCCTTCGAACGGGTGGCAGCGGAGTTGACGCCTAGCAAAAGTAGACGCGCGCGCGCTCCGTCCCCTACCCTTTGAACTGGTGGCAGCGGAGTTGACGCCTAGCCGAAGTAGATGCGCGCGCGCTCCGTCCCCTACCCTTCGAACGGGTGGCAACGGAGTTGACGCCTAGCCGAAGTAGATGCGCGCGCGCTTCGTCCCCTACCCTTTGAACGGGTGGCAGCGGAGCTGACGCCTAGCCGAAGTAGACGCGCGCGCGCGCTCCATCCCCTACCCTTCGAACGGGTGGCAGCGGAGCTGGCGTCTAGCCAAAGTAGATGCGCGCGCTCCGTCCCCTACCCTTCGAACGGGTGGCAGCGGAGCTGACGCCTAGCCGAAGTAGACACGCGCGCGCTCCGTCCCCTACCCTTCGAACGGGTGGCAGCGGAGCTGGCGTCTAGCCAAAGTAGATGCGCGCGCTCCGTCCCCTACCCTTCGAACGGGTGGCAGCGGAGCTGACGCCTAGCCGAAGTAGACACGCGCGCGCTCCGTCCCCTACCCTTCGAAGGGGTGGCAGCGGAGCTGACGCCTAGCCGAAGTAGACGCGCGCGCTCCGTCCCCTACCCTTCGAACGGGTGGCAGCGGAGCTGACGCCTAGCCGAAGTAGACGCGCGCGCTCCGTCCCCTACCCTTCGAACGGGTGGCAGCGGAGCTGACGCCTAGCCGAAGTAGACGCGCACGCGCTCCGTCCCCTACCCTTCGAACGGGTGGCAGCGGAGTTGACGCCTAGCCGAAGTAGATGCGCGCACGCTCCGTCCCCTACCCTTCGAACGGGTGGCAGCGGAGCTGGCGACCTCGCATCGCGAACCCCGCCACGCACACGGTGACTTGAGATCTCACGATGCGGTCCTGCGACTCGCCTTGGCGCGTGCAGGGCACGCGGCGGCTTGTAACTGGTGCGCGACGGGACGTGAACGGTTGCGTGATCGCAACTGCTCACCCCTTCCCTAGGGAAGGGGGACACGGGGCGGGTGGTGAATGGCGTAGTGTCGAAGCTGTTGTGATCCTGTGGCCCATTAATACGCTTTTAATGGCGGCTGAAGTCGCGTCGACGCGTAGCCTCGCGTGCGCCGGATATCTCGCGCGGGGGTTGGCACGCGGCGGGAGGCTATTGGAGTGTCGTGCTCTGACGGTCCTCGTCGCTGCGGTCGCGCCCCTTTGTACGACTGCAGTCGCGCCCGGTACGCGGACAGTCGCGACGCTTCGGTATTGGGGCGGGGTGGCTTGAAGTAGCCCTCATGAGTGCGCTCCCGCAGTTGTACGCCCCCTTCTTGCTTGCATCGCCTTCCATAGTCGCGTAGTATTCTTCGCCGCTATACCCCTTCCAGGAGAAGCAATGGCATCTGATGGCAAGCGTGGTCAGGCGGGTGGTGTCTGCGGCATCTGCCGGTGGTCCTCGCCGTTAGAGGTGAAATACGCGCTCAAAGAACGCGACCCGGTGACGGCGGACAAGCAGTGGCTGGTGGCGGAGGAGGAAGGCACATTCTCCGGTGAGTTGGGTCCCTCGCTCGTGACCGAAAAGACGATCCAAGCGCTTCTGCACGCGGGGAAGCTGTCGGAGCGCCAGGCGGTACGATTGCCGGCCGCCGATGAGACGGAACCGCACCCCGAGAGATCGGAGGCGGTCGTATTCGTTGCCTTTTTCGACGCGAGGCTTCGCATCCCGGCGGCGGCGATCGTGGGCGACGTGCTGCGGACCTTCGGGCTGGAGCTGGCGCAACTGACTCCGAATGCCGTGGCCCGGCTCGCGGTGTACAGCTGGGCCTTGCGCTCGGGAGCGTGCTGGCCCAGCGCCTCATTGTTCGCCTACTTTCATGAGGCACGGTGCCAACCCAAGGATCGGAAGGACGGGACGCTGTCGAGCTTCGGCAGCGTCACCTTTATTCTTCGTTCGACTTGCAACAAGCTCTTCCCTGCGAACTCGACTTGCGGGAAGTGGGAGTCTCACTGGATGAAGCGGTGGTTCTACCACCGCGTGGAGAGCGGGAGCGGTCTTGAGTGCACAGGCCGACCGATCGCGTTCAAGCCCTCGCCCGGCCGGACGCTCGATGATGAGGACCGGCGGAGGGCCCGGCGGCACGTAGGCGTGGCCGCTCGCTTCAACAAGCGCGACCTCGCCGAAGAGTACGTGATGTACAGCGTGGCGCCACTTGCCCGCGACTGGCGTCTTGCTGTCGAGAGGCGTCGAGACGACAATGTTTCGCCGTCGATTTGCTTACTGCCGGCGCCCTCCGGTCTCTGTAAGCCTCGATCGTGTCTCTCCTTTGTTCACACGAACCGCGTTATTATGCTAATGTTATCTTCTTTGCTTCAGGGATTTGCTTGGAGGAGGCGGAGCAGGCCGCGCATGTATTTCTGGAACCGTATACCGGCAGGGAGCACGAGCAGCGCGCGTCTGCTATCGCCGAGGCGGGGCTGGGGCGAATAAACCGCGTGTGCGAGGCCCTGGGCCTTGCCGTGCCGGACCGTGCCGCTCCGGACGACGGTGCCGCGAGGAGGAAGAAGGCGCCGTCTCGGAAGAGGGGCCGCAGCGGGGCGTCTGCCGCGCTTGGTGCGGCAGCTGCTACTGCTGCTGGTGGTGCTCCCGAGGGCGCGGCCGACGCGGAGTCGGATTCGGCGAAGTATGCCGATTCAGGCTTGGATGGCGCAGACGCCGGAGGCGAGGGATCTTCGGCGAGTGCCCTGGACGGCGGGCTGGCCGCGAGCAGCTGGAGAGGGGAAGTCTCGCCACCCGCCGCAGTCGCCGAGACAGAATCCGTGCGGACCGGCGATGCTGAGGTGGAGCCTTCGACCGTGGCCGCTGTGGTGCCGGAGACGCCCTCCGTGGGGGTGCATGGAGCCGTGCTGCCTTTACCGACAGCAGCAGAAACCGAGGTGTCGCCTGCAAAAATTGCCACCGCAGAACCTTCGCCCCCGGGTGGTGCAGCCGCGGGAGCTTCCCCAGCAGCGACTGCGGGGGCGGTGTCGCTGCTGCCTGCCCCGGCTAAGCGGCCGTGTGTGCGGCCGGGGCTCCACCGGACGCCACGGGGATTCGTCGTAGCCACGGGCATCAGAAGCTTGTGGGACTCCAATGTAGATGCCGAAGACACTGCGACATGCGCGCCCTCTGCCCCCCGGGCCCCGCCGCCCGCCGTGCAGGAATGGCCGTCGCCTGCCCCGAACGCGGAGGCTTCTGCTCACGGCGGGGCCATTCCTTCTGCGGGGGCTTACGCCACCGCAGCCCTGTCTGGGAATAGGGGGGCGAGTCCCCGAAACCCTCCTTCTGCTACCGAAGGTAGGAGTCACCTCCACCAAAATCGATAGTTATCATCCTATCGGAAGATCGGGACCCCATCGCCTCATCAGGTGGTATCAGAGCTTCAGTTGACCGGTAGGAATTTCTTGTATCCCCAGTTAGTAGATTGATTTTTGTTTCCTATAGTCCAGAAAAATTGCCCCACAAAAAGAGTTAATTTCCGCTGTCCAAACCCCGTTGTGCTTTTAGATCTGTTAATTTTGGTTTGCTAAATTGAGTTTGTGTTCGTCTTAGCATTTTCTTGTTGCTGGTCATATTTGTGGTCCATAAAACTACCAAAAAAAAATCCCCACGTCCAAAACCATCAAAATCACATCAAACCCTAATTTCCAATTTCGGCCAGAAGACTCCCTCTTGTGCAGCCGCCACCAAAAACGCCATATATTTTGTTTCCGAAATCTTTTTTGAGTGAAACCACCGCCACTAGACCCATAGCTTCCTTATATAACTGCTCGTAAAATTTCGCTTCATTCCATAAAGGCAGTTAAATGATATCTGCGGTGCAAGTTGTCCCAAATTTCCGGACTGAATCTGTAACAGTCTACGCTTGTGATTTTTGTGAGATTTTATCTGTCGGTTTCTACAATATGGCCCCAAAACAAAAGTTGTAGAAAAAGCCGTCAGGAAACATATAAAAAAAGAATCATTGAAAAAAAGTCAACTGACAAAAAGCTACGGCCAATATACCGACGTGCTGTCCAGTGGGCAGAAATCTGCTTTCTCAGAATTGGGTCAATCCTTGTGCTTTTCAATTCCAGATTGCATTCTATTGAATTATCTTGTGCTCATCACTCCTATACATTGTTACACACTTGTTTTGGCCTTCTCCTATCCTTGGTTGATCAGCAACATAGGCTAAGTGCTAGATACGAACTATAATTCAATTCTGTGCAATTTCTGAAATTAATTGATTGTTTTCCTTTGCTACAAAATACATAGCCTATCCAAGCTCCACTTTTCTACTAACCGAACAGGTCTCGCTGTACCTTGCAATCGCTTTACTCATCACTTGAGTTAGATTTATCACGAACCAGCCACCGGTTGCACCACCTGTTTGTTTTGGTAAGAACTTGTAAGAATTTGGTAAGAGCTTGAGAGATGCGTGACTTGATTTGAGCCTCCATAACCTAGTAGTTGATAGGAACAGTTACTTGTGATTTGTCTCCTTGTTTTCTACTAACAATGACAGGCTTGAGAAAATTAGTAGATTATGATGTCATCGCGGGCAGATTTGAACTTGAAGGGAAACAATTACCGGTATATATCTTGCCACTCACCGCTGAGAGTACGTCGTCGGACTACTTCTTGTGGGTTACTATGATGGATAGCTACTTTGAAAGACAAGATCTTGATCCTTATGAGAAGATGAGCATGGCAAGGACGGCGCTGATTGGTGATGTTCAACATTGGTGGTCAAATCTCGAGTTCCACTATATATACACATGGGAGGAGATGAAAAAGAAATTGCGACATCGTTTTGTACCTCCAGCACCCACGGTCACAAGCGAGGTGGAACCTGAGGTAATTGAAAATGTTGATATTGTTTTGGTTCCTACTCCATCTACAGATACCACCGAGATACTTGAAAAGGTGAAGGATGATCTGGTGCATCTTATGCCATTAGAGGAGAAGTTTGAGGTACCTACAGTATCTGATGAGGACGATAATGACAAAGGTACTGATTTGGTGCTACAACAAGACATAGATCAACCTTGTGAGTATATACCTGCTGTAGTGCAATCTTTTAATATTCCTTGTGTTGACTTGAACGAACCATGTGCTGATCTAAATGCTCATAATTTTGCACATGTCGAATTAATTACACATAAGGAAGTATTTGATAGAATATCTCCTGCTGATGCATTGTGCTATATCATGCTTAATGAGGCCGTTAGTTTGGATTGTGCTATGGAGAAAGTTTCTGAACTTGCATGTTCGAAATTCTTGTTTAGCGCCTACACCCCTGGGTATAAGTTTAATTTGATTGGAGATTATGGTGTAGACAATCAATTTTTTGTATATCGAATATGCATAACTTGTGATCACATGGATAAATTGAAGCTTGCTGTTTTAGACAACAATTCTTGTGTGTTGAATCTTGTTCAATATGAGAAGGAAGTAAAATTTAGTATGCATCCAATGCCTATGTGTTCATCTCTTTTTGCATCATCTAGTATGGACAATCTGAATAAAGATGATGAATTATGGAAGAACACACAAATCTCTTCACCCTTGCTGGATAAATTTGCTATTGCTCCATTGGGATATGATTATATGGATGAACTATACTTAATTCCAAAAGTTGTAGCTTTGCCCATATGTGCCACCACTTCAAGTTTACAACTTCAGATATTTCAATTGCATAAATGCTTCACTTACATTTGCAAATCTAGTTGCAATAATTGCTGTGTGAGAAATTTTAATTTGGTCATTGACATATATGATTACTTTTGGGTTAATAATACAATGAACTTTTATGATTCCTGCTGTGTTATAGCATTAATTGTGCAAGAACGAAGAACCGTTAAAACGGATGACATATACATATACCATGCATACACCTTGGCTTCTTTGTTACCATACTTTCAGTTTATCAAAAGCCGAGGACGGCTTTGTTTTCAAGAAGGGGAGGATGATGAGGACATGACCCCTATGGATACAACCATATTTGCTATGCTTGTTGTCCTAATTACAAGAGTTCCTACGCATCGCTTAAATTATAAGGTGAGCTCGTTTCAAAGAGGTTTCACTTTGTTTGACAAAGAACTTATGATATTGCATAATGAGAGTTTGTTGCGTTTGTTATTATGTACCGACATTTATGATGAAGATCATGCAATACGTGAGGCTACACATATGCTAAAACCGAGGACGGTTTTCTATCAAGAAGGGGAGGATGATGTGACCATGCCACAAACACATACGACAATAGCGCCCAATATCAAGATTGAACTAAAGGTGAATTCGTTTCTTCAGCCTTCATATGTTACTAAGAATAGACCGCTACCTAATGCAAGTGATTTAATTGTGCTTAGGAACTTGGGAAAGGATGAAGGAAAGGGACATGGAGTCCTGGACATGCATGGAAGGAATAATGGAGGTCATCACGTCACTTTGGGACCAAGTCAAGCACGAATTCGAGTTGGATACGTTTTGGAATCAGACTCGGACTGCTGTGATGGTACCAAGTTCAAATGGGCATAACTTCCTCATACGGACTCCGTTTGGGACGTTCTTGTACTTCATGGAAAGCTTATGAAGTCTACTTTCCAACGGATCCAACCTCATTTTCAAATTCTATCTGAGTCGGTCGCAATCGTGAAAAGAGTCCACGTTGGTCACGTACTGGAATCGGATTCGGACTGCTGCAATGGTGCAAGTTTAAACGGACATAACTTCCTCATACGGACTCCGTTTGGGATGTTCTTGTACTTCATGGAAAGCTTATCAAGTCTACTTTCCAATGGATCTAACCTCATCTTCAAATTCCATCCGAGCCGGCCGGAATCATCAAAACAATGCACGTAGGTTTCTGAGTCCGAGTCAAAAGGGTGCTGCGCCACCTCCACTTGGGCCCATGGGCCTTGTAACCCTAGGGTGTACCCTTTGGGACGCCTCCCCTGGTTGTTTTCACTATATAGGAGCCGCCGCCTCCGTTTCTAGGACTTAGGTTTTGTTTAGATCAGTTTAGCCCTTGTGCAAACTCCACGTTCTCTTGTGTCGGCTAGACCAACAGATTCGTGTTACAGAACCTCAACTATCCTTGTGCGACTTTTATACCTAGCAAATTCAGGTTGCTCACTATCCTTGTTCTTGCTTGTTCTTCGATTGCATGCAGGAATAGACCTTCGTGGTCAGGTCAACCGCGTTCTTGGCACGGTTGATAACATCTTGGGGTTGGTTCAGCGATTGCTAAGGCGCACGTGACGTCTCGTACGGTCGTAGTCGGATCGCAAGAGTCACCTCCACCAAAATCGATAGTTATCATCCTATCGGAAGATCGGGACCCCATCGCCTCATCAGTGGCTTAGCTTACCCTGGTGTATTCTTTTATGCCTTGTGGTGCTCACCTGCATCCCTGTTTGAAGTGTTGCTCATTCCGGAGGAGGAGCGCTTGGCGGAACACGGGTCCTCCGCGCGTGTAAGCCCCGCGGACTTCGTGCCTCCTCCGGAGATGCTGAGGGCGTGGCGCGGGATTGTGGATGACGTGGCTGCCAGCGTCGACCCGCAAGCGCTGCAGGCCTACGAGGCGGGGCGCCTCGGGGACGCCTTCGAGGTGTCTGGGGTGAGGGTAAGTACTCATGCGACAACGCCTGGGCCGGCTGAGCTTGCTAAGTCTTTCCCTTCTGCAGACACTTGTGCTAGGGCAAGCCTTGCAAACGGCCTATACTCGTGGCCAAAAGGCGCTCGAGGATAGGCTGCGGGCCGCCGAGGAGGAGCTACGCGAAGCCTCTGGAGCCTGTTCTGCCCAGGATGCCCGCATCCGCCAGCTGGAAGCAGAATGCGCCGAAGCGAAGGCACACGCCGAGGGACTTGTCGCGTCGGCGCGGGAGTCAGCCGCAGAAGCTGCTCAACAGAAGTTTGCGGCGGAGCGGGACGGGCTCCTGGAGCAGGTCGCCCTGCTAGAGAAGGAAAAAGGCGAGCTCGCCTTGACTCTAGTGGATCGTAACCAGACGCTTGGCGATGCCTCGGTGGTTGCGTGGGACGCCATGCAAGCGCTGGAGAGCCATCTTTAAGGGCTGGTAGCTGAGGTGCCGGACCGCACCTTTGGCCCGGAGGAGCTGTCTCGGACCCTCCGCTGGGTCGGAGATGCCGCCGACGTCGCGCGCGGCGCTGCGACGACCTTCGGCAACCACTGCGCGTTCACGTCGGCATGCCTGGTGTGCGCGCTCCTGCAGCACCGCGGTTGCACGCACGTCGCCGGGCTAGATGACCCCCAGCTAGAGATGCCTGGCGGGGCCGGAGTAATGTCCGGCGCCGTCCGCTCCGCTCGCCTCGCCATCAAGCCCTTCTATGAACGGATCTGGGATTACGTCGGGCCAGACGCTGCACGGGTCGAACTCCGGAAGTCACTTTACGGGAAGGGGAGCCTCGGCCAATTC
This sequence comes from Dendrocalamus latiflorus, assembly GCA_017311315.1. Lineage (NCBI taxonomy): Eukaryota > Viridiplantae > Streptophyta > Magnoliopsida > Poales > Poaceae > Dendrocalamus > Dendrocalamus latiflorus. The sequence continues at coordinate 28,649,104 of CM029670.1, read as the reverse complement.
CTGGACGGGGTCCCTCGACGCGACGAGGGCGGCGCTGGGGCCTCCGAAGGCGCCGGGAACTCGCAGGTCTGACGCCGTGGTGCCTAGGTGTAGGCATGCGTTGTAATGCTCCCTCTTTTTGTGAATGAAGTGCGCGCTTGCTTCATAAATTCTGACTTTCGCCTATGTCCCGGACAGCTTCCTTGCTGGGGCCGACTTCGTGCAGCCGACCTTGCAACTCGGCGACGCCTTCGGCGCTGGCGAAGGGCCGAAGAGTCGCTGGACTTTTGGGCGGGCCGACCGTCTTCCGGCGAAACCCCGTCCTTATCGCGTGTTAAGGACGAGCCTGCCGAATAGCTACTCAGAGCGGCAGGGATGTTGGCGTTCCTCTATACTCGAAAATTTTTTCCGATATATAGATCTCCTGATAATTAGGACATGCGCGGGCGTGCTATGCGGAGCCGAGAACCTCACATTCCCAGTTCGCCGTTAGTGCGAACCGTGCGAGCGCAGCCTCCTGCTGAAAGTCCGTAGACTGGCGCGTGCGAAGGCGGACCTCCGCACTACGACCTGTTTAGAGTCTCGTGGACTGGCGCGTGCGAAGGCGGACCTCCGCACTACGACCTGTTTACAGTCTCATGAACTGGCGCGTGCGAAGGCGGACCTCCGCACTACGACCTGTTTAGAGTCTCGTGGACTGGCGCGTGCGAAGGCGGACCTCCGCACTACGACCTGTTTAGAGTCCGTAGACTGGCGCGTGTGAAGGCGGACCTCTGCACTACGACCTGTTTAGAGTCCGTAGACTAGCGTGTGCGAAGGCGGGCCTTCGTCTCCCCACCCCGGGGGGGGCAGCCTCTGGTGTGCCACATATTCCGCGTGCGCGCCGACGCTGGGGCCAGCTTTTGGCGCGCAACGTTGGTACTCTGGAACTCCCGGAATTGGTTTCCATAGTACCCCCTGCTTATACCTCGCATGGTGTGCGGAGGCAGGCCTCAGCACGCTGAGGTACGCGATTGGCAACCGCGCAAGATTCGCGTGGGGTCGGCGTTCACGTCTAATTTATACTCCGGGGAGTACGCACAAGGACGAAGTCCTTGGCGTGCGTGGGGTTCGCGTCTTGTTTATACTCAGTAGAGTGCGCAGGGAGAACATCCGCGTCTTATTTATACTCCGCAGAGTGCGTGCAGAGGCGTCCCCCCACACGTCTTTGTTTATACTCATGCCTGTATCTTTGACGGAGAGTGCACACGCGAACATGCGTCTTTGTTTATACTCATGCCCGTGTCTTTGACGGAGAGTGCACACGCGAACATGCGTCTTTGTTTATACTCATGCCCGTGTCTTTGACGGAGAGTGCACACGCGAACATGCGTCTTTGTTTATACTCATGCCCGTGTCTTTGACGGAGAGTGCACACGCGAACATGCGTCTTTGTTTATACTCATGCCCGTGTCTTTGACGGAGAGTGCACACGCGAACGTGCGTCTTTGTTTATACTCATGCCCGTGTCTTTGACGGAGAGTGCACACGCGAACGTGCGTCTTCGGTTTATACTTATACCCGTACCCCTGGCTACGGAGAGTGCACACGCGAACGTGCGTCTTTGTTTATACTCATGCCCGTGTCTTTGACGGAGAGTGCACACGCGAACGTGCGTCTTTGTTTATACTCATGCCCGTGTCTTTGACGGAGAGTGCACACGCGAACGTGCGTCTTCGGTTTATACTCATACCCGTACCCCTGGCTACGGAGAGTGCACACGCGAACGTGCGTCTTTGTTTATACTCATGCCCGTGTCTTTGACGGAGAGTGCACACGCGAACGTGCGTCTTCGGTTTATACTCATACCCGTACCCTTGGCTACGGAGAGTGCACACGCGAACGTGCGTCTTTGTTTATACTGCGGGAGCACACGCGTAGGCGAGGCCTCCGCGTGCGCTCACCGCGTATTTTTGCACAACGGTAACATATTGACGACAAACGGAACTTTATTATATTCCCGTTTGCGCGGGTAAGCGATTACATACGACGGGGTGGGGGGTACTAACCGTTTGTGCTCAGCGCGGCCGGAGCCTCTAGTAGTTGCACTATCGGCAGGGCTTGCGGAGTCACCCCCGGATGGCGCCGTGGGCCTTCGCACGGCGGTGCCAATCCTAGGTGTGCCGCTACCCGCCGCGATGGGGACATCTGGTGCCGTGCTTGATGCGCCGGGCCATGTCCTGGTCGCCCCGAACGGTGATGATGGCCCGCGGCCCCGGGAGCTTCAAGCACAAATAGGCGTGATGCGGTACTGCCCCAAAGGAGTTGAGGAACGGACTCCCGAGTATGGCGTTGTAAGGGTATGGGAGATCGACGACGTCGAATGTAGCGTCCTCGACCCTTTCGTTGTCGTCCTGACCGAAAGAGACCTGCAAGCATATTTGGTCGAGCGACCGTAGAGGCTGCTCGCCGAAGCCCTGCAGCGGGACTCCCGACGGGCCGAGGCGGCTTCGGGGGATCCCCATCTGGTCGAAGGCTGCCGCGAACAGAATGTTCGCAGAGCTGCCGCCATCAACTAGGGCGCGTCTCACGTCGCATCCCGCTATGACGACCCGGACGACCAGGGGATCGTGGTGAGGAAGCTCCACTCCTTGGGCGTCGGCGGGGGTGAACGTGACCTCCTGCTGTGCCCAGTCCGGCGGTGCTCGCGCTGGGTACGCCGCCACGTGGTGTAGCCTCCGCACGTAAGCCTTCCGTTGCCGCGCCGAGGCGAACTCCTCCGAGGAGCCTCCAGAGATGACATTGATAACCCTGCGGTGGGTGGCCTCCGGAGCCTGTAGCTGCAGAAAGCCCTCCTGAGGCTGCCACACGTGGGCCTGGATCCGTAGAGGGCCCTCGTGGGGCTGCGTTCCTTGCGCCTGGATATGCACGGGGGCTTCGTATGGGTGCTGTACGTGGGCCACCACGGGCGGACGTGCTTCCAGGTTCCTGTCCCTGGTGACGCTGTCGCGGAGCGCCGCGATAGAGGTGCATGTGCGCGTGTCGTGGTTGCCGCGACCGTGGACTACGCACCACTGCCCCTGGTGCTGGTCGTTGTAATCTCCCCGGCCTCTATCGTCGCGTCCCCGGCCTCGGCGCCCCCGACCGCCCCGTCCCGCGTGAGCGTTGTCGTCAGAACCGCCTTCGATGTCGAGGACGTACCGACCTCGCCGCGACTTCTGCTGGCCACGCTTAGGCCTATCGGACGGCTCCTTGTGCGGGGCGTCCTTGCTGTCGGGCGCATCCTTGGATGACTCCTGCTTACGTTTTCCCTTCGAAGAACCGTCCTTCGACGGATCTTCGGCTTTTGTCGAGGCACCGGCCTGGTTGGTGTCAGAGTCGTCGCCTTGTCGCCGCCGCGCGTCCTCTTCTGCCCTGGCGTATTCCTCCATTTTGTCAAAGAGCTTCATCACTGTCTTGATTGGCTTCCGCGCGTTATACTCGGCCATCGGGCCCGGACGAAGGCCCTGTATGGCCGCGTTGACCACGGTGGTGTCGTTAACGTCTTTGACTTGGCAACGTATCTTCGCGAAACGTTTGAAGTAGTCCCGGAGTTTCTCCGAAGGTTTCTGCTTCACGGCGAAGAGCTGGTCCGCGTCGACCCGCTCGACATAATTTCCTTGAAAGTTGTTGTGAAGGCGGTCGCGAAGCTGCCCCCACGCGTAGATGGATTTCGGCTCTATGGTAAAAAACCAGGAGAGCGCCACTCCTTGCAACGCGAGGGGGAGGCCCTTCGCCTTTGTGGTGTCATCTCCGCCCGCGGCTTTGATCGCTGTTTCGTACACGCGCACGAACTCACGGGGGTCCGTGTCGCCTTTGTACGACTCGATGACGCTGGGGAACTTGAAGTCTTCGGGCCACGCCGCCTGCTGCAGTCCTGCCGAAAGCGGGGACTCCGGATCGACGCGCCGTAGCGGCACACGACTGGATGTGGGGGCGTCTCGGCTGTCCGCCCTTTCCAGCGCGACCACTGGCGCGGCCTGCTGGCTCCGAGCCTCTTGTATGTCGCGGACGGCCCCACGAAGATCCCCTAGCTCCTGCTGGAACGCCTTGAGGGCCGCCAGCAGGGCGCTTTCCACCGCCTGCGTGGGCGGGGCCACCAGCGCGCCCAACGGACGGGTCGGCATAGGTACGATCGTCTCGCGAGCTCCCGAGCTGCCGGTGAGCGTCGCGGCCAGGGCGGCGAGGTTGGTTGTCGGAGCGCCGGTGGCGGGGTTGGCCGTCACGGCGCCAGTGGCGGGGTCGGTCGTCGCAGCGCCGGTGTCGGGGTCGACCGTCGTGGCGCCGATGGCGGGGTCGGTCGTCGCAGCGCCGGTGACGGGGCTGGCCGTCGCGGCGCCGGTGGCGGGGTTGGTCGTCGTAGCGCCGGTGACGGAGCTGGCCGTCGCGGCGCCAGTGGCGGGGTTGGTCGTCGCAGCGCGAGCGTCGACGTCCTCGACCACCGCGCCTGCGTCGTCATCCGCGCCCGCAGCAGCCGAAGCCCTGGTGCCCATGCGACGCTCCGACCCAGCCGCCTTTTTTCCTTCGCCGCCGTCGACGAAGCTTTTTTCGGTGCCATCCTTCTTCGAACTTCAGGCTTGCTCCTGTCCTCCCCACGGACGGCGCCAACTGTTGTGGCTACAGACCAAACAAAGAGAGAGATGGTAGTGTAGAGTTGGGAGACAATGACCGTGAATCGCCTCTCCCTCCCCCATGGCCTGTATTCATATATATATATATATACACATGGGGAGTGCTTTTACAATTATACCCTTACATCTGAGCATCCCCTCAGGGGCACTTATGTCATTACACATGGCCTATTCTGGGCCTTACAACCTTCTACCAGGCCTGCTGGGTTTAGGTGGGGGCCACCCCTACAACAGTATTGATCTTAATCTAATGAATGAAAAAAGTGACTGAGATATGCTGTGATTTAGGCCGAGTTCATTTTTTCACTGTGATATGAGGTGTCTTTTGTTGTTCTTCATTTTTGCACTTGTGATATAAGGTGTCTTTTTTTGTTCTTTCTTAAGAAACATCATCATATGAAAATAATGATTATTTTCAATGTTGCTCCTCCTTAGGTCACCACCACCGAACCCTAAGTCGCATCCTCACGGCTTTCTTGCTTCTTTGTGTAAAATCCTAGGGCTGGACTGCTAGAGAAGAAGATCAATCAAATCAACATATTCTAACATATATTATAATTTGACAATATAGCTCACCCCCATTGTGATTTTATTTTATGTAAGCAAATTACTTCTACATGCACTTCTAATTCTAACATAGCTCCCTTCGCCGACTGCCATTTTAATTCGAGCATTTGATGAAATAACCACTCCATGTATGTTACAATTAACCATTATGTAAATAGAGATAGACTGTTATTGGTGTGTGTATTCCAAGTAGTTACTAAATGTTCCGGAAATTATTTAAAATTGATTTCTTAACTATAGTAAGCTACACTCATGACTCTCCTTGAGCTTTTCTATTTGACTAGTTGGGCAACCCTATGCTAGATTGTCGGGTGATGAACTAGATGTCCACGTACGCCATAGTTCAATTTGCACCAAGATATGCATACCATTGGACTAGATGACCAAGTTCGGAGGTGGAATGGCATGAGACAATAGTATCGAATTTTAAGTAGGTTTTTAATAAGGCGGGTACAAGAGAAAGGAAGATAGCGGCCACCGCTACCATTATCATCATCGCTTTCGTCGTGTATAGTTACTTTTGGGCTGGCACAACACGAACGGCGGCACGGCGGGCTTTGGGCTGTGCTTGGGCCTGGCCGAAGGCGAGGCGGGCTGGCACGGCACGACGAAATGACTGGGCTGAGCCGGCATGGCATGAAGCGGCCCGAAGCACGGTGGGCCCGGGCCGTGCCGGCACGGCACGGCCCAATTCCCATCTCTAGGCGTGGCCAGGGTGCTCATGCACGGGCACTCCTAAATTTTTTGTAAAATTATGTATATATTTTTCCTTGCTGAATGTTCTAATTAAAGTTAAACTTTATTGTAATTTGATAATACTCAAAGGAATTAGATGCAACTTGTATTCTATACTCTCTTTCAGGTTTTATTGACAACTCGGCACCTATGTGTTCTCCGCTTATGTAGCACAATGAGAATTGTATAAAAGTGCTTTATTTTATTTTTTTCAATAACAAAAAAGACACACACGTCCACACACCACTACGCACACACATGCGAGTACGTCCACTAAGCACAAACCTAGAAAGACGCAGGTCAAGATAAATCTATGATCTTACAAAATTCCTACTAAAATGCCATGATTTGAACCATAATAAGTTTTAGTTGTACATTCACAATTCTACCACGCCACCAAGAGGTAGTTCCCGTACTTTATTTAATTTAGCTATTAGAAATTTTTTAGTTTCTAACTCAAAAATCAAGCGTATGTTTCTCTATTTATTTCAGCCATCGTGAGCGTTACTCTAAATGCAATGATTCAAAAGTAATATAGAGCATCTTATACGAGACATTTTACTTACAAATTTTAAAGCCATATGTAACGTTAATAGGCTACATCAATATTATCGTCAAAGTATGGATGTACTGAAAACCCTATATGCTTTTAGAGTGGTAGAGTATACGAATTGTCATGCTGGTTATGTAGTGTACTAATAAAATCTATGGAATTTATTTATCAATGTTAGTATTTGGTATTGTTATGACGCAATAAAATTAAATTGTTTTTACAACTAAATATGCAAAGTAGCCAATTAATTGGAATGAAAACTCAACTAATTATATAGTAACAATAAAGTACCATGTGAATACAATATTCACAATGCATGGTTACCCCACACTAACATTTTATTACTTTGTCCGTTCTTTTCTAAGTGATATTTTTTATTTTTCATGGTCTACAGGACGGGACATTAATCATTACTATTTATAACGTTATTTTATTATATTGTAATAAAATTATAGGATTACGAAAGTATTTTAGGGAAAATCTAGATAGTTTTAAATATATTAGCAGTCAAATTTTAGAAAGTTTGACATTATGGATTATGGGACGTCAGTTAAAAAGGAACAGAGAAAGTGTAGTGGATAATCACTTAATAGCTCCATATCTAAGCATCCATGGTGCACCCCCTGTATAAAGTTTCTAGCTCAGTCGGCGTGAGAGCATCCCCTGCTTCTAAGCAGCATCTAAAGCCGTTCTACCATTTCTGGCCGCTCTTCTCTATCCGCGTTGAGACACTCGATTGCCAGCCGCCTCCCATCTCTTCAAGGATAACAACAATGTCCCCCTCGACTGCACTCTCCTTGTCAAACATGGCGCTTCCACTGTTTTCTTTCTTATAAGCTTTCATAAATTCCACCTGGCGGCTACGGCTGTCGCCGTAACTTGCTTTTTTTCCTAGTGATCAGGTCCAAGAGGACAGTTCCAAAACCGTAGTCCTTATATGCTTGGTCCCCTGCTTAGCCATCATCTAGTAGCCCTGCGTTAGTGGACAGAATGCCCAGACCTTCGGCAATAAATTGTCATCTAGCTGCATATTTGCAGATTTGACATCACCATGTAAGGTTTACGCCTAGATGCCTCGGTAAACTTGTCCAAAGCCACCTTTGCCAATGGGAGTGCTATAATTCTTGGTAATCCTTTTAATCTCATCTTCTGTGAAGTTCTTTCTAGTATGATTGTTGACTGGACTCCATTTTGCCTTTTAATTGCCTCGAATGGAGTCTGTAAGGTTGTTTTCCCGCAAGCTGTTAGACTTAATCTTGTTTTTGTAGATTTAGTTTATTTGGTATTTAGAAAGTATACGTATAAGAATAGAGAAAGGAAGTAGATGTCGAGTCGGTTTCTTAAGTCCATTTCCGTGTGTGTGCATAAGATATGTATGGGTATATAAGCAAGGGTCATGTAAGAGTTATAGACAAGGCAAAACGAGAGGGAGAGAAATAAGAGAAGAAAAGCGGAGTGCTTTGTTTCCCGGGAAAACAATCTATGTACGCCTGTCTCATTAGTGCATATACCAGGAGCAGTAGAGTTGCGTGAGGAGCAGAGGAGCTACGCATTGGACACACGAGTGCTCAGGGTATTGAGTGCTTGGCATACTCAAAGTTATCGAGAACCTAGAGTGCTCGAAGATAACGAGTACTGGAGTACTCATTCCTGGAGTTTATGAGTACCGAGCACTAACTAGTCAAAGTTTATGACTACGCGGTCGTAGTCGAACTTTATGACTAGTGAAAATCTATGACTACGGATCATTCGAGCATTGAATGGTCGAAGCCTTCAAAAAAACTAGGGTGGTCGAAAGCCTTCATTGACCAAGAAGTGCTTGAGCCATCAACTACGAGGACGCGAGTGAAGGCTAACTAGTTGAAATCAACATGTCAAACACTAGTGAGTTGTACGAGCGCAGTAAGGGAAAATTCCAACAGTGGTATTAGAGCTTTAGCACACTTGAGACCTTGTGGTCCCAGCCATAGCGCTCACCATCCAGACGAAGGAAAGCAGTGGCATGTTGCATCAATTCCCGATGTTGACGGCGACAAATTATATCACGTGGGCGATCAAGATGGAGGCGATCATGGATGCATAAGGCATCTGGGATGCAGTAGAACCTACGGTCGGAGTGGTCGTAGACAAGAAGAAGAACAAAGCGGCATGTGCGTTCATCTTCCAAGCCATCTCGGAAGATGTCCTTCTACAGATCGCTAAGAAGAAATCGGCAAAGGAGGTATGGGATGGTTTGAAGACTTGATATCTAGGAGCTGACCATGTCGAGAATGTCTGGCTACAAACATTGAGGAGTGAATTTGACTCAATTCATATGAATAAAGGAGATAAGATCGACGAGTTCGCTGGAAAATTGAGTGCTATGGCAGCCAAGTGCAATGCCCTCGGTGCCACCCTGGATGATGTCGCATTAGTCAAGAAGCTTCTTGACTCAATCCCTAATAAGTTTCTATAGTTGGTGGCATCGATTGAGAAATATTCAGACCTCGATGCAATGCTATTTGAAGAGGCAATTGGCCGGTTAAAGGCATATGAAGAGCAACTTCACCAGCGTACCAACGACGCTGCTGATGATCAGCTCCTGCTCACTCAAACCAAGTGGCAGGCACGGCAGGAAAGTTCCTTTAGAGATTCACCAATTATTACCAAGGGAGGAAGAATGAGCATCGGTGGTCACAATGATCGTGGGCATGGAAAGCGACCAGAGTGGTCGAGGCGGCAAGGCAATGGTGATAGATCCTGTGACAAATCACATATCAAGTGTTTTAATTGTGACAAATTTGGTCACTATGTGTCGGAGTGCCGTAGCCACATAAAGTGCTTTAATTGTGACAAGTACAGGCACTACATTTCGGATTGCTAAAGCAAGAAGAAGGACGAAGAGGTAAACCTCACCAAAACCGAGGAGGACGAAGATCTGGTACTGCTTCTTTTCTTATGTGTCGAAGAGACGCCGGGTATGGTGATGTTGAACGAGAAGAACGTAGTTCCTAAACTACGCACGGAGGAAGGTAGCGCCTATCACACTGATTGGTGGTACTTGGACAATAGAGTATGCAATTAAATGATGGGAGATTGCTTCATGTTTTATGAGCTTGATGAGAAGATTTCGAGCAAAATTAAGTTTGTCGATGGCTCTACGGTGCAAATAAGTGGCAAAGGATCGATGCTTTTGTGATGCAAGAACAGCAATCGAAAGTTGTTAACTGGAATTTATTTTATACCGAGACTATGCAACCACATACTCAGTCTTGAGCAGATGACAGAAGAAGTGTGCAGGGTGGTGTTGCAGGATGAGTTCTTGCATGTCTATGACAAGAACAATGATTTCTTAATGAAGGTGAAAAGATCGCAGAACTGATTGTACAAAATTTCTTTGAAAACTTATAAATCGGTTTATCTGAAGAGCAACATGGAGGAGCCAAGTAGTGGCATGGAACGCGATGGTTCAACTCAAGGTGGTATGCCCCATGATGAAGGTGCGGGTGGCAGCTCTAGAGGCGCACGCAGCATGCATGCATTGGGAGAAGGCTCGGGACGATCCCATGCACATGAATTAGGCACAGACCGTAGCAGCTCTGAAGTCCCAAGTCACATGCATATAACTGGGAACATTGGGGACGTGTTTGCTACAAACGGCAGCAGTCCCCACAAGCAAACGTTAGTCTATAGAAGCTCAGGTCAAGGCTATGGATCCCACGCATAGGGGTTGGCATACGCTCGGAAGGTCTCAACCGTGCAGAGCGCAGGAGGCATCCCAAAACATCCCAGGCAACCGTGTGCGTGGTGACCCACGGTGAGACAGCACATTTCTAGACCAAGCAGCGTCGGCACACATCACAAGGGCAAGCAGGTCTCACTGAAGGCATAGGACGGTGCATCCTTGTAGGTGACAGAGCAAAAGAAAATTTTCGAGCAAAGAAAAACTTTGTTGCATGTGGTGTGGATAGCAGCGGTCCAGGCGGGCCCTGCATGCGTGCATCAGGAACAATGAGTAGCATCTCAGGAGCACTTGCAGACGTGCATGTTCATGCGCGTGTAGCTGAGGCAAATCACAGTGGCTCGGGATGACCAGGTGATGAGTCCCACAAGCACGCAGATGGCAGAAGAAGGTCCCACTAGCATGCAGCAGTCTCATGCTCAAGAGGAAGCTGTCACCCGTGGCGCCAGTGGAGGAAAAGCAGGTAGGTATGGATGCCGGTGCGACAACAGTGGAAGACGAAGGAAGCAGAGAGGCAGGCAGAGCTTTAAGAGCATGTACAAGATGATGAGAGCACCAGGTGTGGAAACACATCAGAAAGTGGTCAATCAGGAGGTGTTAAATTGACTTACGATGCAGGTGCGAGAGCAAGAGAGAAGATAAATGTGATCAAAATGAATAAACAAGAATAAGGGGGGTGAATATTAGAGTTAATCTTGTTTTAGTAGATTTGGTTTATTTTTAGAGAGTTTGTTTGGTATTTAGAAAGTATACATATAAGAGAAAGGAGTAGATGTTGAGTCGTTTTCTTAAGTCTATTTCCGTGTACGTATGTCAGACATGTATGAGTATATAAGCAAGGGTCATGTAAGAGTTATAGACAAGGCAAAAAAGAGGGAGAGAAATAAAAGAAGAAAAGCGGAGTGCTTTGGCTCCCGGGAAAACTATATGTGTACGTCTATCTCATCTAGTGCATATACCTGGAGCAGTGGAGTTGCGTGAGGAGCAGAGGAACTGCGTATTAGAAACACGAGTGCTCGGGGTATCGAGTGCTCGGCGTACTCAAAGTTATCGAGAACCTAGAGTGCTCGAAGGTAACGAGTACTGGAGTACTCGTTCCCGGAGTTTACGAGTACCAAGCGCTAACCAGACAAAGTTTACGACTTCGCAATCGTCGTCAAACTTTACGACTGGGCTAAATCTACGACTACAGGTCGTTCAAGCGTTGAGTGGTCGAAGCCTTCAAGAAAACTAGAGTGGTCGAAAACCTTCATCGACCAAGAAGCGGTCGAAGCCATAAACTACGAGTGGGTCGAAATCAACAGGTCAAAGACCAGTGGGTCGTACGAGCGTAGCAAGGGAAAATTCCAACATGAGCTCCATCTTATGACAGTAATAAAATTATATAGTTGATCTCCAAGTAAAATTCTGTTGGCCTGTCAGTTTGTCAACAAACATGTAAATTGGCAGTATTAAACTGTGCATGAACTTTATGTAACTATGACAACAAACTATTTGACATTTCCGAGATGCAAAATAAAGCAGGTGTTGCTTAGTTTGATACTAGCACATTTGCAGAGTTGATGATCTAATCATGAGAACTTCCAATACAAATTTATAATTTTGTCAAAGAAACTAGTAACTTTATATTATCTGATTACGCTATTTTGACATTGTATACTGATAATAACCAATTAGATGTTTTAAAATACACCACTCGGTAACAATGACAGATTCATAGTTAGCCTGATTTGATCTGGACCAACCTCGAGGCACAAGCCGGTAGATCTTTGATGAATAAATCATCGGCCAAGTGAATAATTGGAGTCAATATACGTGCTTCTCGGGGACAACAAGGTTATACTCGTTGTGCTAAACATAGATCTGGCACATCTTGACCAAACCCGAGTTGGTTAGAGAAAAGAGTTGGCCGATAAAATTCCGTGGAATGCTTGTACATATGCCCTCTAGTATCTACTCCTGTTACCAATAAATAAGGAGAGAAGCAAATCTTCCACAAGTTCAAGGCGTCGTCCGAAACCTCTCTCGAGAATATTGATAAAAGGAAAAGCTGACGACGAGGAAAATTCGCAGAAGAAAGCGTAAAGAAGAACTTCAGATACTCACCAATATCGGCGATCAAGCGGCTTGTGATCAAGTCCGATATCATCTTTTATAAGGCCCCTAACACCATCTTTTCAAGGGCAACTCTGTGACCTTGAGCAAATTCATCGGCTTGTCTATGAGTAGCCCCTAAGGACATATGTCAAGAAAAGGTGTGTGTTCTTCGTTAGACACAGGGTCTTCCTTGTGATTGAATTTTCTCATATAGCTTATCCAACCCTCGTTTTTCTTGGCAAACTGGAGCAGCCTGAATATGGGAGCTGGTTTAAATGCTGATAATGTTGCCCCATCAGGACGGAAGCAGCATATCTGGGCCATCTCTAAGAGAGTTGGGCCGATGGGACCAGTCCGAAAGAGAAAAACATGCAAGAACTGTTGGGGAATTTGTCCAGGATCTAGATGAGCAATGAACTTGAACTTTGAGATCATGCACGTGAACACGAGTAAACTTACATAGATGTTTGGCGATGCGATTCGCCTACGTCTATTTCATCTTTCTTATATAGAGAAGCAACATACAAAACTCCATAACCAACGCGGCATCCCACGTTGAGAGCCCTACATGGACACACCCTGACTTTCCTTTACAACCGCTGTGAATCCTAGTTACATGTGGACTCTGATTCCTAACCTGGTCATAAGCTACAGTGGTCGTATAGACTACCATGGTCGTAGACATACTCTTATAGTCGTTGCCGTCGAGCTAGCTCCTTCCCTCCCCTGGCGCTAGATTCCTCTCGCCTCTGCTAGCCTCGCCGCGCATCGCCTTCTGCATTCCCTCACAGTGGCCGAGGCTATCCTACCCCTGGTTTCCCCTTGCGTCGCACCAGCTCCACCCCCAGGTTTTCCTGTCACATCCGAGCCAGCTCGCACTAACGCCGCATTGAAGACGGGTTGCATTGACATCGCCTAGCTCCGCCCTTCCGATAGCCAAACGAGGTCCTCTGCAGTCGCATACGGCGACTGCAGAGGGAAGTCGCGATCTGAGCCGTCCGATCGAAAAACGGACGGCTCAGATCCATTTTTGCTACAGTAAAAGTTACTATAGCTACAGTAAAAGTTACTGTAGCAAAAACGATCTGAGCCGTCCGTTTTTCGATCGGACGGCTCAGATCGGCGACTTCCCTCTGCAGTCACCGTACGGCGACTGCAGAGGATTCGTTTCCCCGATAGCCCTGCTGCATGCCTTCAATGCCACCACCCAGCATTACTCCTCCACTACCACCTTGACTATAAGAGGGCCTGAGCTCCCCAATGTCTCCCCATTGCCTCCTTCCTCCTTCTCTATCCCTGAACGTCGCTCGTGCGCCAGTCGTCGCCCTGACCGCTCCGGTGGCCCTCGCTCGTCGGCAATTGCATCATGGCGTGTCCCATCTCCCCAATTGCTTTTCCCCCAGCTCAATTGGTGGTTGCCTCACCGGAATCCGCCGCAACGGCCGTTCTTCCTCACCTCCGACCAAAGCCGCCTCTACCACCGCCGTCTACTTCCTGGGGCTCCTCTCCTCAATTACAACCTCCAAGAGCATCTCCTTGGTGCCAAGAAGGTTCCCCAATAGCCGACCGATGCTCTCCCCCGCCCGTGCAACCCGTCCACAGTGACCTCCTCACGCTGCCGCCCTTGAATGTCGCCGGCCCACCTCGGCTTCCCTTCTGCCCTGCCAACCACCCTGGTAAGCTCCCCTTGCCTCATTCTTGCTCATGCTTGCACCATTTGACTCTCCCCTTTCTCTGGCCATCAGCGCCTCATTCAGCTTCCCCACTGGCCGCTTCACACCGCTGCCTGAGCCGCCATGCTCCGCCCCGAGCACCGGCGCCACCTCCCCTAGCACCCTTTCCCCTAGGGAAACCCGTTTAGCCCGCCTCCTCCCCCTCTCCGACCGCTCTTCACCAGCAGGCACTGCCGCTGCCCTGCGCCTTCCCTTGCTTTGTTTTCGGCTGACCACCCCTCCTCTGTTGTGCTGCCTCCCCCGCTTTGTCTGTCCCTCTCTTTCTTATGACCAGTAGGGCTGAGTAGATAAAAGGGTCCAAGATCTTGCACATATATCTCAACTTGTAAGATTGCAAATGAAAGACTTAACTTAGGATAATTATAAGCGAATCAAGATTAATAAATTAATCCTCTTGTAAGATTTCCCCATTTAAAAGCAATTTGTGTAAAATACCAGTAATTATCGTAACTTTAATAAAAAGAATATCATGACTAAAAGATTAATTATGAGGCTTAATAAAAGAATTATGCACATCTAATCTAGCTTAAGTTCATGTCAACAAAGAAGATGGCAAGTTAACTACAATAGAGATAATTAATTGCTCATTATCATGAAATGAAATTGAAGCTTTCTACAATAACCTTGATGCTCTCAAATTACTCTAAAGACTCGAATGCTAACTGCAATTAAAAACACAAGTGATCCAAATAATAACTATTATACTTTAATCTCTAGATCTAAATTTATCAATACAGTTAAAGATAATTGGTATAACTAGATTTTGACACACAAAATACTAATCAGGATTTTCTCATCTCTAAAATCATGAAACCTCTCTTTTAGATAATGCTTAAAATAATTGCTAGTAAATTCTCCAATACTAACCTGCAAAATACCGAGATCTAAATTAAAGATTTCCCTAGTTTAGAATTAAGGGATTCTTAAACCTAATCAGGAGGGGTCATTAATCTGTACCTTAGACCTAATTGCTAATCAGATGATTCTAAAATGAATTGTAAGCCATTAATAGTTATCTTAAATCCAAACCATGTAAAATGAAGCATAAAATATCATCTTATGCAAACAAGCATCTTTAATTAAGAAGTCATGCAAAAAAATGTTATCTCGCCCAACTAATAATCATCCTACCTTATCTCAGGATTTAAATCCACCAATGACATCTGAGAATATTTAATATATCAATAACCAATTCAATCTTGAAAGGGAATCCTGTTAAAATATTAACTCCAATAAAAGGCGGACCAATATCCATTATTAATAAATTGGTTAATTAGTAAATAATCAACTTTGTTCATAATAATAACTGGTTAAATGACTAATTATGATGGTTCATTAAGTTGGCCGTTGCAATCTCAAATAATATTTCATATTGAAATATCAAGTTAATTCAACCAATTTAAAAATAAACACACCACATGTGAAGCCCACAACCTAAAAACACTAAGTTATCAACATTCGATAAACAGTACTCAGTATCCCGGTTAATCTCTTCCATCTGTTCATAGGTCCTGCCTGACTTATAGAACTTACTTAATAAATATAAATTAAATAAAGAATCTATTAATTAACGGATCGAAACTTTGTATCTTGTATTCGGCTATATCTAAGCTACATCTAAAGTAGAGTATTCCCACAAGATATTCCTTTAAACTTCGATCCTTCTTTTACCCTTCCCGGCGAAGTATCCGTCACTTCACTTCCACTCAGAATTCAGTTGACTCTATCTCTATCCCACAACTCGCTAAATCTTCTCTCTATCCTCCACCATAGCAAAATATAAATAATCCCAATTAAATCTATTTGAACCTTACAGTTATTTAGATTTATTTGGTCTTTCGTTCATTTCCGCGTATTATAATCTGAAGACTCGAAGAAACGACAAATTTGAGCGAGATCCAGACTTGGGTAAAAAGCGAAGACCGGGAATTCAAGATCACTGGCTGAGCAGGCTTTGAATTAAGGCCATGGTAAACCGAGCAAGGCAAGTCATCACTTTGATCATATTGACTCTACATTTTATGCAAAATTATGTTCCTTTAAATTATCAACTTAAATGTTTAATTTATTGTGTAAATGTATGTCAAGCTTAAGGTAGCTACTTATATTTTATTGATTTTGGCTTGATCGGCCCATGAATAAGTTATTACTATATTATCTATGCTTCCACATGATATGTTTTTGGTATACAGTAATGTATCTGTGAGCACTATCTACTGATCTAGGGAATAGTGTTGTCGAATCATAGAGGATCTGGGTTTGCTAAACCTGGGGTCTGACAATTGGCTATATAAACCTTGTACTAATTAACGAGGAAGAAAACACTTTTATATTTCCTTTACCTTTATTGTACCTTAGGAATAGTTCTGTAGCTAGTAGATCCAATCCTTTGTCTGTAATTTGACTTTTGTTCATCTATTGAATCAATTTTGAGTTACTTTATTATCCATCATCGACTTTGCCGATTTGCTAAAAAACGGCTGGTACGTCGCATACATTGCCAAGGGGCACCCTCCGTCCGGACACAATGTGTAATGTCCTGAAAATTTAAATCTGAAATATGTGGAGCTTTTGAATTGTTTTGCAATGTGTTACATTTGAATTTGGAGTTTATGGGATTTTTTTTAAAAAATTTGGAGAATGATTCCAAAGGTTAAAAAGAACAAGAAGAAAACCAAACATGTTTAAACAATAGAGGATTAAAAATTTAAAGTAAGAATCTAAAAAGATGACTCAGAAGAGACAGGGAGAGAATTGAGTTTAAACAAAAGATTTCATTGTGGAGAATAATGTACATGAGGACATTGGCAACCAATAAATAAGGGTCAAGGATGTTAAAGGGAGAGGTGCACAAAGATATAAATGTATATAAACAAGTAAGCCAATAACAGATAAAATAATAAAATGGGCACAAGAGAATTATATATATAAACAATTTAATTTAAGGTTTGCTATTGACAAACGAATTAAATGAAATCAAGTGGAAGAAATAAGTAAACACTTGTGTGTGTGTGTGTGTGTGTGTGTATATATGTATATGTATATGTATGTATGTATGTATATGTATACCTATATCTATAGTTATAAACACAACTAGGAACTCTTTTAAAAATGCATAGAGAGAGAGAGAGAAGGAGAAGGGGGCCTGCGGCCTGGCCGGCCCAGCCAGCCCATCAGGCCAGCCAGCAGGCCGACCCACCCCCCTTTCCCCTCCCCCGTTCCACATCCCTTTCTTCCCCCTTGTTTCCCCTGCGGGCGCCAGTCAATGCCGTAGATGCCTTTCTCTGCCACTCGCGTCATCCCGGTACCGCCACTCCTGTGCGCTCGTCACCGAG
The DNA here is from genome assembly GCA_017311315.1 of Dendrocalamus latiflorus. Taxonomy (NCBI): domain Eukaryota; kingdom Viridiplantae; phylum Streptophyta; class Magnoliopsida; order Poales; family Poaceae; genus Dendrocalamus; species Dendrocalamus latiflorus. Next base: position 28,631,735 of record CM029670.1, on the reverse strand, counting down.
CCAGCGTAGTATCACCTCACCGCACATTGCCGCTCCATACGTCGGCCGTCACCATGCCCTGCCCCTCGCGCCTGCTCCCTTCGCCTCAGCCTTCGCGTCGCCGTCCTCCCGCCTCGATTGGTCATCGCCACCCACGCCACTCCATCAGCCACAGCCCCCCTGACTGTCACGTCTCCATTTCGTCGCCTGCCCCGCCACATCACCGTCCCGTCACGGCTACTACGGCCCCGTCGCCGGACATCCTATTGCTATGCGCCATGCCATCCGCACAAGCTACCGCCGACGCCCCACTCGACGCCAGCCCCAACCATTCGCCTATAAAGCCCTCCGAAGCTCTCCATTGCGTCGCCATCTCACCCTCTAGCTCCCACCCCCCGCCAATTGAAATTTCGTGCCCTCCTCCTCGCCGGCGCCCCTTTTCTTCCCCAACCCCGGCCGTCGAGTGCGCCCCCGATTCTGAGCGAGATAGCTAAATTCCTTCGCTCCGGAGCGTCGTCAGAGCACGGGGAATCTGCCTGCCCCCTCCACTGAGCTCTGCCGAGCCTGTACGCCACCGGCGATGATCATTCCCTCAAGCCTCTGCCGCCACACGCTGCCGATACACCTCCGGCAACCCACGGCCCCCACCGACTTCTCCCTCGACCTTCACGCAGTGCTAGAGACGCGTTTTGCCCACCGCCGATGCCTCCCCGGCCGCCCCTCGCCGGCAAGCCGCGCCACCCGACATCTCTGTTTCGGCCCCCTTGAAACCCCAGCTTATATGCATTCGGCCCCCTTCTAAGACAGGTAACAACAAATGGTGGACTGGCTAGCTGAGTGCGCAGTCAGTTCGGCCGCCCGAGTTCGAACCCCCTCCCCCGCAGCGCATAGAGTATTAGGGTTTTTATTCTTTTTGTTTTACTGCTAAGTCAAATACAGCTAGAAACATTTAGTAAAAAAACCAAAAACTAATTTATTAATGATGCTAGGACTTATCCAAGGTATAAGTGAGTTTAATAAATAATTAGCCAGGGATTAAATACTTCATCTTAGAGGCTAAATGTGTCTTTTGATCTTCATGTTAGAGGCTAAGACAAAGTGAGAAATGGTGTATAGGGGTATATACTAACTCTTTTTGGCATGGGTAGTTAGCATGTGCCACAGAGTGTTGTGTATACACACACACATATCCAAGTGTGTATATATGTGTATATATAATGGATAACTCTTTCTAAATCTTTAGCAAATAAATTTAATGAGTGATTAAACATAACTTAAAATGGCACATGTAATAACAAATATCCTATGTAACCTTGTGCCATAATTCCTACAACTTCCAACTAAAGATATTTTTGGGACTTTTGATTATGGATGTTTAGCATGTGTTAGAAAACAATTCTGTGTGTGTGTAACATAAGAAATTCTTTTATCTCTTTGTCAAGTGAGAGGGTTTAGTAATAATATGATTAGGGTAAATGCTCACATGAAATAATGAACCATCAAGTAAAGGGTAGCAAGATAGGCTATGAGATATTATCAACAACCTAGGCTATGACACCTAAATGTAAGTAAAGAAAACATTGGACAAAAATGACTACGGTTAAACCTTAATTAATCGAAGTGGGATTACTTTAGCACCAAAGCAAATGAAACACACCTCTAAATTTATCTAAAATTCCATGTCTACCTAATGAAACCCAAAAACCTGAAATTGGAGTTATTTAGAATTCCTGTTGAATGCTTAATTGTTTAGCTGATTGCCTTTTCTTTTTATCCAAATTTACGCGCACGGTAAAAAATAGCATACGAGGTTCAAGAGGAGGAAGCCGAGGCAGCAGCTCTAGAAGCTTCAGACAACCCAGAACCAACCCACTATGACCAAGGCGAGTCAATAATTTGATCATGTTGAACCTACATTTTCTGCAAATTACTTTGTTTAAATTATCAAATTGCATGCCGTTATTTTGTATGTAAATACATGCTTAATTTGATATCCTAGTTATAGGCCCATGATTTAACTTGATTGATACTACACCTCCTTTCGAATATTTGAATTTGTGAACCTTGTCGCCCTAGCAAAAAATTATGATAGTAACCTTTCGAAAATAAGTCCGTAATTATATGCCATGCTTAGTATTGCTTCGATACACATGGGCGCAAGAACTCTCAAACATCATTTTTAATCAGGAGAAAGCTTGGTTGGGCAGTCATGGTGGTAATGACTGGAGTATGTTGGATATGGTTATTTTATGTTCCCAAAAATCTCAAATTGCTTATTTATCTGGGCGGATGGTTCGAGGGTATGGTGTAGGTGTGCACGAGAGTGTGGGTTGTGGTAGAACCGCCCAGATAACCCTAAGGACCGAATCTTGTCATGACCTCCTATATAAAAAAGTGCAACCACAAGTCTGTAAAGTACAATGTGGCTAAGTAAATTTATCGAAACTCCTGGACTCATCTCACTGTTACTGGAAAGAAGTGGATTCGCAAGGGCAAGGGGAGGCCTAAAGGGACACCAAGTGGAGGGTGAAGTAACTAGCCGTACTAGCGTTTCGGGGAATGGAGCCCGGGCTGCGCTAGTAGACGTGGTTACATCCCGTGCATAGATGGGACCCACCGCAAGTGGGCAGTTTCCCATAAGGTGAGATGACAAAAGGGACTAGATACTTTGAAAAGTCACTGTGATGGTCTGCTCAATCACATGACTAAGGAATCGTGTGGGGCAACGAGTTGATTGTCTCTTGTGGTGAAAGTGTACAAACTCTGCAGAGTCAAAACTATTCGAATAGTCGTGCCCACGGTCAAGGGCGGACATGGGAACTTAAACAGATATAGTTCTATTTCAAAAACAACTTTGTGGGTGGAATTGGAAAAGTGAGGGCAGTGGAAAGCCCTAATTTGAGTTGTCCTGGGTGTCGTCCCAGTGGTAATGCAAGCGGTTATAACGCTGAAATGTTAGGATATGGTGCAGAGGCCATGTAACGGTGGATGGAATCTGTGTCTTTATTATGTTGGTCTATTTCACAAACTCTAAGTCAAGAATTTTAAAACTGCTAGGTCTTAGAGATTTTTAACTAATTGTATTCAAAAGCACTCTACGCAAAATAAAATGAGCCCAAGGCATCCTTTGATAAGCTGAGCATGTTAAATATTGCACTCTGTGTGTTGGCTCGCTAAGCACGGTGGTTTGTGCTCACACTCGCATTACCAACATCAGATTCAGGAGCCCAAGATCATTATGCATATGAAGATGCCCCCGCTGCAGAAGGAGGGAACAACGCTGGGAACTAGGGCGTCTCTTGCGCATTTTAAGTCCTAGGTAGATAGACTATGGTATGGTGTGCCTATAATTATTGCCTCAGCTTAGGTAATAATCATATGGCACCTATTTACCCCCAGTCGCTGCCTGTGGATTAAAGGTCTACTTTGCTTTTGCTTCCGCTGTTATACTTTTGTAATGTGAACATTTGGCCTGATCGGCCCTTATGTAAAACCATTGCCCGACGTGGTATAATTCAAACTCAGCCATGTAATATCATTATGTGTTGATGTGATTCATGCTGTTGTAGGGGTGGCCCCCACCTAAGCCCAGTAGGCCTATTAGAAGGATGTAAGGTCCAAAATGGGACATGTGTAATGACATGAGTACCCCTGAGGGGAATACTCACGTGTAAGGGTATAATTGTAAAAGCACTCACCATTTGGATACATATATATGATATAGGCCACGGGGAGGAACCCTAAGCCATTTACTTACCTAACTCTCCACTACCACACTCTCTCTCTGTTTGGTCTGTAACCATAACAGTTGGCGCCGTCCGTGGGGAGGACAAGAACAAGCCTCCATATCTGAAGGAGGATGGCACCAAGGAAAGCTTCAACATCGGTGGCGAAGAAGAAGGCGGAGGCGGCGAAATCTCGCATCAACACCAAGGCTTCGGCTATAGCAGCTGCAGATGCAGGTGGCGGTGCGGATAAGACGACCGTGAGCACCGGCGTTCGCGACGCGGCGCCTGACCCCGCCACCACCACCCCGACCACCAACCCCGATGACGACGCGGGCCTCGTCACCAGCTCCAGGCTCCGCCGCGCCAGCGCTGCGGGTGGATTGGGCGCACAGGCCGTGGTCACCGCCATCCCAGTCGCGCTGCCGAGTGTGCGGACGGCCCCAACCGCGCCCACGGTGGAGACCGCCCTGTTGGCGGCCCTCAGCGCGTGCCAGCGGGAGCTATCAGATCTCCGCGGGGCCGTGCGAGACGTACAAGAGGCTTGGAGCCAACGCGCCACACCGGTGGCTGCGTCTCAGCCCACCTCGGAGAGGGCAAACAGCCGCGACGCTCTTACGTCCAGTCGCGCCCCACCACGGCGCATAGACCCGGAGTCCCCGCTCTCCGTGGACCTGCAGCAAGCGGCGTGGCCCGAGGACTTCAAGTTCCCGAGCGTCATCGAGGCGTACAAGGGTGACTCCGACCCGCGAGAGTTCATGCCGTTGTTACAGGCGTATATGAGACCGCTATCGAAGCCGTTGGCGGAGACGACACCACGAAGGCAAAGGGACTCCCCCTCGCGTTACAAGGGGTGGCGTTGTCCTGGTTCTTCACCATCGAACCACACTCCATCTACGCGTGGGAACAGATCCGCGATCGGCTCTGTAACAACTTCCAGGGAAGCTACGTCGAGCGTGTCGATGCGGACCAGCTCTTCGCAGTCAAACAGAAACCCGAGGAGGGGCTCCGGACCTACTTCAAACGCTTCGCCAAGGTACGCTGCCAAGTCAGGGACGTTAGCGAGGCAACCATCATCAACGCAGTGATACAAGGCCTTCGCCCGGGACCATTCGCTGAGTATAACGCGCAGAAGCCACTCAAGTCGGAGGCAGAGCTCTTCGACAAAATGGAAGCGTACGCCCGAGCCGAGGAGGACGCACGGAGGCGCAGCGGCGACAGCTCTGATGCCGGGCAAACGGATCCGTCGTCGCAAAGGGGAAGCACAAGAGACAACCTGAGGACGAAGCACAAGCAAGTGTCCGTAGGCGACACTCGTGAGCCCGTCGACGACGGGGCGCACCAAAACTCGCCAGGCGACAGGCGTAAGCCCCGGCGTAACCGGCGAAGACCCCAAAAGGCCCGCCACGTCCTCGCTGCGCAGGGCATTCCCCGGGAGGCCGCGTTCACCTCGCGCGCCGGAGAGGGGCGCAAAGGAGGCTGTGATGAGAAGCCGCGTGCGGAGCAAGAAATCTTAGAATACGACAGGTGGTGCGAAGTGCACGGCTACGGGGGCCATTTCACGGGAACATGCACCAAAATTGCAGCGTTACGCCAAGCGATGGCCCACGAACGGGCCTCGGAGGCACTGACCCCCGCAATAGCCCACATACAGCATACGCAAGGCAGCCCCTCGCGTGCTGGGTTCCCCGGAGAGACCCAGTGCCATGGCATTAACGTCATCACTGGAGGCTCTTCATCGAGTACTTCCCCAGCACAGCTGCCTCTGCGGGCGTCCCATTGCAGCATCGCCTTCACGTCAGCCGACGCCCAGGGCGTGGAATTCCCCCACCAAGATCCCTTGGTCATCCAGGCCGACATCGCAGGCTGCGACGTTAGGCGTATCCTCATTGACGGAGGGAGCTCCGCAAACATCTTGTTCGCGGAGGCCCTTGATCGTATGGGAATACCTCGGAGCCTACTAAGAGCTTTGGAAGCCCCCCTTCAGGGCCTCAGAGGGCAGCCTCTGAAGGCTCTGGGTCAGACTCGCCTCCAAGTCTCCTTGTGCCAGGCCGACAACGCCAGGACTGAAGATGTCGTCTTCGACGTCGTGGACGTCTCGTATCCGTACAATGCTATACTGGGCCGGCCTGCCATCAACTCCTTCGATGCGGTCCCACACTACGCATTCCTACGCATGAAGCTCCCAGGACGGCGGGGTGTTATCACCCTCTTCGACGATCAGGATATGGCTAGGAGCATCGAAACCGGAGCTGGAAGCTTGCACCGTAAGGTGCACGCCCTCACCGACAAATACCAGACGGACACGCCATCCGCTCCGGGATAGACACCTAAGCCCCACCCGGAGGGCGGAGTGAAGAGGGTGCCGCTCCGGGCGGAGGGGCAGTTCGTATCCATAGGCGAGGGCCTCCCTCCGGACGTAGAGCAAGACTTGCTCCGAGTCCTCCGGGCCAACATAGATGTCTTCGCATGGTCCCCGGAAGATATCAAAGGAGTGGATCGCGCCCTCATCGAACATAACCTCGCGATCCGCCTTGACGCCAAGCCCGTCAAGCAGAAACTTCGCCGTATGTCCATGGACCGGCAGCAAGCGGCCAAGGTGGAGGTGGCGAAGCTCCTTCGAGCGGGGGTTATCCGCGAGGTCCAACAACCGGACTGGCTCGCCAATCCGGTGTTGGTCAAAAAGGCCAGCGGCGCTTGGCGCATGTGCATCGACTTTATCGCCCTCAACAAGGCATGCCCGAAGGACGATTACCCTCTGCCGCGCATAGATCAACTGGTCGATGCTACCGCCGGATGCGAGCTCATAAGCTTCTTGGACGCCTACTCCGGCTACCATCAGGTCTACATGGCCAAGGACGACGAGGATAAAACCAGCTTCATTACGCCGGTGGGGACCTTTTGCTTCGTAAGGATGCCCTTCGGCTTGAAGAACGCGGGCGCAACCTTCACCCGCCTCGTCGCGCTAGCCCTGGCCGTCCAGCTAGGGAGGAATGTGGAGGCCTACGTGGACGACGTGGTAGTAAAAACCAGGCAGCTCACCTCCCATGGTCGGGATCTTCAGGAGACCTTCGACAACCTCAGGAAGGCGGGCATTAAGCTCAATCCGGACAAATGTGTCTTCGGTGTACAGGCGGGCAAGCTCTTGGGCTTCCTCGTATCCGGGCGAGGCATTCAAGCGAATCCCAACAAGGTTGATGCTATCCTGGGCATGGAACCTCCCAAGACAACGCGGGAGGTCCAGAGGCTGGCAGGCCGCATGGCGGTCTTGAGCCGTTTCCCCTCCAGAGCGGCGGAGCGGGGCTTACCATTTTTCAAGACTCTCCGCGGTTGCGATGGGTTTCATTGGGACGACGGCTGCGCAAATGCCTTCGACGACCTCAAGAAACACCTCGCAACCCTTCCCACTCTGGTGGCCCCAGCACCAGAGGCTCCCCTCCTACTCTACCTCGCCGCCTCGGCAACGGCGGTCAGCGCCGTCCTCGTCCTTGAAGAGGGCGCGCTCCAGCGGCTAGTGTACTTTGTCTCCGAAGCCCTCCAGGGCGCCAAGACGCGATATACCGAGCTCGAGAAGCTTGCTTACGCGCTGGTCATGGCCTCAAGAAAACTCCGGCATTACTTTTTGGCGCACCCGATAACGGTGCCATCCTCGTTCCCTCTAGCGGAGATGCTGCACAACAAGGAGTCCACGGGGCGAATCAGCAAATGGGCGGCCGAGCTTGCCCCATTCTCCCTAACATACGCCTCTCGAACGGCGATCAATTCTCAAGTTCTAGTGGACTTCCTCGCGGAATGGACCCCGCCAGCTCAGCCCGTCCTCCAGGTCGAAGACCCGGTATGGACGCTTAACACCGACGGAGCTTACGGTGTTGCAGGCGCAGGGGTGGGCGCCGTTATCACCACACCTGAGGGGCAGCGCCTGTTGTACTTGACGCGCCTAGCGTTTCTGGCCACGAACAACACGGCCGAGTACGAGGCGGGTCCTCGTCCGCACTGATTCACGGTTAGTGGCGGGCCATGTGGACAAGTCATACCAGGCCAAGGACCCGGAGCTAGCCAAGTACCTAGCAGCCGTACGAGCGAAGGAACGGCACTTCTTGGGTGTCACGGTCAAGGCCATCCCTCGAGCATATAACAAGCAAGCCGACGTCCTTGCCAAGGCTGCCAGTCAGCAGCTCCCAACCCCCAAAGGGGCATTTTACGAAATCCGGCCAACGGCGGCCATAGCGCAGGATAACCGGGATGCGGCCCTCGTCCACCAGATCACCCAGCAGGGTGACTGGCGGGAACCCCTTTTCGCTTTTTTGCAAGGCATCGCGGAACCAGATGACCCCTCCGAGCTCCGGCGTTTGCAACACCGCGCTAGGTCCTTCCAGGTGCTTGACGGGGCGCTCTACAAGAAGGGGGTCTGCGCACCGCTCCTGCGATGCCTCCCGCGCGAAGAAGGAAAGCGCCTCCTCGCAGAAATTCATGCGGGACTCTGCGGCTCGCACCTCCAACCAAGATCTCTGGTGGGCAAGGCGTTTAGGCAGGGTTTTTATTGGCCAACAGCTGTCGCGGACGCCCAGGATCTCGTGCGCCGTTGTCAAGGCTGCCAGTGGATGGGAAGGGCTATCCACAGGCTCCTGACAAGCCTCCATCCCATACCCCCGGTATGGCCGCTGGCGCGGTGGGGCATCGACGTCGTGGGACCGCTTCCCAGGGCCCCAGGTGACCTGCGGTTCGTAGCGGTCGCTCTGGAGTACTTCTCCAGGTGGCCGGAGGCGGTAGCCCTGGCCAAGATTGCCTCGGCAGCTCTGCAGCGCTTCCTCTGGCAGAACATCATATGTCGATTCGGCGTGCCTAGGGAGATCACCGTTGACAACGGTCTGCAATTCGATGCAACCCCATTCAAAGAATTCTGCGGCAACGTGGGCATCACCCTCCGGTTCGCTTCGGTCGGAAACCCACAGTCCAACGGGGCGGTGGAGCGGGCGAATGGCGCTATCTCCGCCGCAATCAAGAAGCGCCTCTTCGGGCTACCAAAGGGGAAGTGGCCGGGTGAGCTCCACAGCGTCCTCTGGTCCCTTCGCACAACGGTCACACGCCCAACGGGGTTCTCGCCATTCAAGCTCCTCTTCAGTGACGAGGCGGTCACACCTGAAGAAATAAAGGCTGGCTCGCGGCGGGTCCTCGTCCAAGCACCAGACGAGGAGTGCCAATTGTCCATGGATCTCCTTGACGGAGACCGGGCAAGCGCAACACAGCATGTCATAAAGTACGCGCGACAGATGGTGCGCGGTCGCGATCGTTCGCTGTACCCGCGCGAATTCAGACCAGGAGACCTCGTCCTTAAGATGGCACTTCACGCGGAGACGGTAGGCAAGCTCGAGTCGAAGTGGGAAGGCCCGTACATCGTCGCGGAGGCCTTACAAAAGGGAGCGTACCGCTTAGCCAACTTGGAGGGGCAGACGCTCCGCCACACGTGGAATAAGGACAGGTTGCGACGGTATTACGCCTATGTCGAGCACGCGAGGGCAAGGGCCTTCCACGGCTTTGGCGGGCGCAAGCGGCCAGCGGTTAGTGCCTTAACCCTTGTAACCGCTCACCCGCGCAAACGGGAATTTAATAAAGTGCATCGTTCATGCAAATTCTCTCGTTTTAATACCAAAAGCGCGCGAAGGGTTACCTTCGTGTGCACTATGCATGAGCATGAATAAAGACGCGTGGGGGGACGCCTCCGTGCGCAGTCTACGGACTCTAAATAAGACGTAGCGTCGAGGTCTGCCTTCGCACGCAATTTCACCGCCCGCAACGCGCGGAGGCTCGCCTCCGCGCGCAGTCCACGAACTTTAAATAAGACGTAGCGTCGAGGTCCGCCTCCGCACGCACTCTACGGAGTATAAATAAGACGTAGCGTCGAAGTTCGCCTGCGCAGACGCTCGCCTCCGTGCGCAGTCTACGGACTCTAAATAAGACGTAGCGTCGAGGTTCGCCTCCGCACGCAATTTCACTGCCTGCAATGCGCGGAGGCTCGCCTCCGCGCGCAGTCTACGGACTCTAAATAAGACGTAACGTCGAGGTCCGCCTCCGCACGCACTCTATGGAGTATAAATAAGACGTAGCGTCGAGGTTCACCTCCGCACGCAATTTCACCGCCTGCAACGCGCGGAGGCTCGCCTCCGCGCGCAGTCTATGGACTCTAAATAAGACGTAGCGTCGAGGTCTGCCTCCGCACGCACTCTACGGAGTATAAATAGGACGTAGCGTGGAGGTTCGCCTCCGCACACAATTTCACCGCCCGCAACGCGCGGAGGCTCTCCTCCGCGCGCAGTCTACGGACTCTAAATAAGACGTAGCGTCGAGGTCCGCCTCCGCACGCACTCTACGGAGTATAAATAAGATGTAGCGTCGAGGTTCGCCTCCGCACGCAATTTCACCGCCCGCAACGCGCAAAGGCTCGCCTCCGCGCGCAGTCTACGGACTCTAAATAAGACGTAGCGTCGAGGTCCGCCTCCGCACGCACTCTACGGAGTATAAATAAGACGTAGCGTCGAGGTTCGCCTCCGCACGCAATTTCACCGCCCGCAACGCGCGGAGGCTCGCCTCCGCGCGCAGTCTACGGACTCTAAATAAGACGTAGCGTCGAGGTCCGCCTCCGCACGCACTCTACGGAGTATAAATAAGACGTAGCGTCGAGGTCCGCCTCCACGCGCACTCTCCGGAGTATAAATAAGACGCGGATGTTGTCCCTGCGCACTCTACAGAGTATAAACAAGACGTGGATACTCCCACGCACATGCAGGCACTGTCCTTGTGCGTACTCCCCGGAGTATAAATAAGACGTGGTCGAAGTTCCCACGCGTCTACCTCGACTAGGCGCCGGCTCCGCTGCCACCACTTCGAAGGGTAGAGGACGGAGCACTCGCGCGTCTACCTAGACTAGGCGCCGGCTCCTCTGCCACCACTTCGAAGGGTAGGAGACGGAGCGCTCGCGCGTCTACCTCGACTAGGCGCCAGCTCCGCTGCCACCGCTTCGAAGGGTAGGGGACGGAGCACTCGCGCGTCTACCTCGACTAGGCTCCAGCTCCGCTGCCACCCCTTCGAAGGGTAGGAGACGGAGCGCTCGCGCGTCTACCTCGACTAGGCGCCAGCTCCGCTGCCACCACTTCGAAGGGTAGGGGACGGAGCGCTCGCGCGTCTACCTCGACTAGGCGCCAGCTCCGCTGCCACCGCTTCGAAGGGTAGGGGACGGAGCGCTCGCGCGTCTACCTCGACTAGGCGCCGGCTCCGCTGTCACCACTTCGGAGCCTGGGGTCTGCGGCGCAAAGCGTTCGCAAGCCTGCTTGCTACTATCAGCACGAGGGGCGACATCAAGCCTAAATACCCGTGCTTTACATGACACCCTAGCTCACAGCATATTACATAACAAAAAGAGCACGGGAGAGTTGTCGCTTAGCCCGCGTAAGATAGTAGTGGCATTACAGAAGCAGACATATGCACAGCGCGGAATGCGCCAAAACCTAGAATTATTCCTATGAGTCCGCGCCATCTTCGCCGCGACGATTGCCCTCACCGCCTTCGCTGTGCCGAGGGACCTCTTCGAGCCAGCGAAGCACGTCCCCCTCGTTCCGCAGCATCCGCCGTAAAGCAACCGTGGCTGCGCCCTCCCTGATGTAATTCCAAATCCGGTTATGGAAGTTTCGCGTGGCGGGCTGGGCGGCGTGAACCGCATCAGATATCATCCCGGGCTGGGTAGGCAAGTCAAGCTGGGGGTTCGCTAGCTCATTGACATGCTCACACCCACCAGCGTGCAGCAAGGCAAGGGCAAGGCCAGCACTCATGTAGCCGCACTGGGTGCCGAAAGCCATGGCGCCGGGAAGGGCGACGCTCGAGCCCTCCTCGATTCGCCCAAGCGTCTCCATCAGGTCTTGACGGCTATGAGTGGCGTCCTCCACGTGCACGGAAAGCCCCCGGAGGGCCCGCTCCAAAGACTCCATCGCCCCCCACGCGGAGGCACACGCGTTGTCCCAGGATAACGCCTTCTCAGCAACGGAGGCAGTAAATTGCTCCTTCTCCGCCTCTAGCGCGGAGATTCGCTGAAGAAGGGCGGTCTGCTCCTCCGTCGCGACGCGCTGAGCCTCCTCCATCGCGCGTTGTGCGGCCAGTGCCGCGTTCTTCGCGTTTGCGCCTACCAACTGCGCATCGGCAATAGCCTCGTCCCGCTCCGCCATCAGCACCCGAATGTGCTCGTCCTTGGCGGCGTTAGCATCGTCCGCGACGCGCAGCTGGTCCTCCAGCGCCCTCCGTTCGCGCGCGCGAGTCTCCTCGAGGGCTTTGCTAATCGCAAGCGTCTACATGAGCGTAAGAACAAAGGTTATCCATCAGATAAGCCAAGGACATGCAGCGAGAGCAGAGACCGTTACCCTCATTTCCAAGGCACCCAGCGTGAGCGCCAAAAGGTCACCCCGCAGGACTGCAGCGCTTATCGATCTAGGTGGCTGCCAGCATACTCTGCCACCTCGCTCCAGGGGCGAAGCATCTCCCACCGAGGGACAAAGTCGGAGACGCCAAGCCCTAGAGCCCCCGCCTCAGCACCTTCGGCAGCAGTTGGGGCGCACACAGTCCCCTGCTCAATTAGGCCAGCGACATCGCGGGCACCCCCATTGCTTGATTCTTGTCCTCATCTGAGAGACCTTGTCTCGCCTGATGTCAACGGAATAAGCGAGCAAATCGGGGAGAGTTTCGCGAAGTCGCGGGAGGAAAACGAACCACACCTACCTCCAGTACCCTCTACCGCGGCCTCCACCTGGGTCATGATCACCTCATTGGCCTGAGGAGCGACAACCCTCCTCGCTTCAGGAGCATCCCTGCTAGGTGTCAGGACCTCAGTCACTGGGCCTGCCACGCTGAACCGGCCCCTCGAAGATGGCGGCAACTGCACCCGAGGCCGTTTCGCCTTCGGAGTCGCAGGTGAAGCCTCCGTGGTTACCTTGGCAGCCGCGGAAGCCGTCGTCAGCGGCAACGCTGCGGTGGCCGCTGGAGGTGACGAGGCGTCATCTTCAAGAACAACGAGGCTGGGGCCCGTCGCCTCGCCACCGTATAGGGCCTCGTCGGGAGTTGCGTGCCTCCCCGAACCGGTCAATCTGAGCTCAGCGCCCGTCTCGCCCCCCATCCCCACGTGCTCGATCGGCGGCACGTCCGGTGAGCTGAAGGCAATAGTCTCCGATTGGACCTCGCATCGAGAGGATGGCGCCACCGCCGTCGCGCCGCTCGGCGATTCCGCAGGCACCGGGCGCTCCGGAACGGGAATTTCCAGAACCTCGCATACCCAGTTAATCGGCCCTTGCTTTGCTAAGGAAGTTGCGGACTCACGGGCCTTGTGCTCCTTCGCCGTGTACGGCCCAAGAACCGCAACCACTGCGCACTCCGCATCTTCTAACCGGCGTACTGCAAGCACAAGCGGAATATCATACCTAAGGGTTTGCAACCACCCAGGTGGTACTTGGCCTATGGCAGGGATACTTACAGGGCGCGGAGGGCCTATGGAGCGAAGACACCCCCGGGTGGATGTCGTCCTTCCGGTCGGGCCCCCGCCGCTCGTACTTCCAGTTACAAGAAAGCGGAGATATCCCGTACATGGCGAACTCCTCGGCGAGGTCACGCATGTTGAACCGGAGTGCGATCCCAGCAAGTCTCCGCGCCTGTTGTTCGTCGCCGGGCCGAGGCGTCACATCCGGACAACGGTCGAATGATATCGGCTCTCCCCAGTTTCGGAGGCCGCTCGTGCTCGTCACGAGGTAGTAGAACCACCGCCGTGTCCAACCGGACTCCCACTTTTCTCGCGTAGCCAACGCGGGAAACAAGTGCGAGCAATGCGTCCTTAGCACGAAGTCCACGCTGCCGAAGTTCGAGTACGCCCCCCCTTCCACTTTCTTCGGTTGGCATCGTGCGTCATGTAGGATGGCGAACAACTCGGCGCTGGGACGGGTACCCTCCGTCCTCATCGCCCAAGTAAAGATGGCCAACCGAACGATCGCGGCCGGAGTCAGCTGCGCCAGCTCCAACCCATACGCTCGTAGCACTTCGCGAACAAAGTATGTCGCCGGGATTCGGAGCCCGGCATCGAAGAATGCCACGAAGACGATCGCCTCCGACTCTCCCGGGTTCGGCTCTGTTTCGTCAGGCCCGGGCAAACGAGCCCCGGCACAATCCTCCAACTTCTTCTCCTGAAGAAGGGTTTGGAGGGTCTCCTCCGTGACGCGATTCCACCCCAGCACACGGGAGCAGCGACCCTTTGACTTCTTCATGGCATCCCAGCGATGGTTGGTTTGCTTCTTGTCGCGCGGAACCAGGCGGTACTCCACCGGTGGTGGCGTCAGGCAGCGCTGGCTCAACGAGGCGCTCTCGCTAAGGCGACGCGCAGGATCATCAAGGGCGGCACCCCTGTTAGCTGGGAGGTCGTTGCGCGCAGCCATTCCTCTCTCCCCACTGCGGCGACGGGCAGGCACGGATGCGAGAGTAGCAGCAGGATGCGCAGGAAAAACGGGAAGGAACGCACAAGCAAGCAAGCAGCCAAGGGGAGCGCTTGCATGCCCACAGTGACGACTTATAAAGCCCCCCGTCTCCCCCGCAGGCGGAAGATCGAACGTCAGAATTATAGTGGTTCGGCTACCCACGATCGGGCAATGCAACCGCTGGCAACCGCGGCAGGCGGCGGTAGGTGGGCGCTCAGCGCGTAATGCGTCGATACACTCCTGCCGCGTGGCCACTTTCCCTGGGGAAGAGGCGAACGGCCGTGGTCGTAGGACCGCTGGCATCCCACGACGCTCCAATTATAGCCGGCCGCGTACCCCCAGTGCAGGGCAGACGGACCAGCCGTGACAGCCTGCCGCTGACAAAGGCCGGCACGATTCCAGGCGTCATTAAAGTGCACTCCCAGGCCACGCAACCACCTCTCCGCGCTGGCGCTACATCATGCAGAGCATTTCCCGAGACTCGGCTGCCCGGGGCAGCCAGCCAAGTTTGCTTCGAGCCCACAAATATCCGGGGCGCGAAGCAGGGCATGCCCGGACCTCGGCCCCGTCAAGGCCTTCGGCCTACCCGGTGCCTTCGGTCTCGAGGCTGTGCAAGCTCCGGGAGCGGAAGACAGCCCTCGCACAAGCACGAGCGGAAGTATATCTAGGTCATCAAGAATCACAGGCTGATGGGACGGAGGGGCCAAAGGGCTCAGCGGCATGGCTTCGCCCCGTGAAGCCCTTCACCATGAGAGGCTCCTGTTGTAGGGGTGGCCCCCACCTAAGCCCAGTAGGCCTGTTAGAAGGATGTAAGGTCCAAAATGGGACATGTGTAATGACATGAGTACCCCTGAGGGGAATACTCACGTGTAAGGGTATAATTGTAAAAGCACTCACCATTTGGATACATATATATGACATAGGCCACGGGGAGGAACCCTAAGCCATGTACTTACCTAACTCTCCACTACCACACTCTCTCTCTCTCTCTGTTTGGTCTGTAACCACAACACATGCGATGTATGAAATGATGCAGCAATGTACCTGTGAGCACTATCTACTGATCCAGGGAATAGTGCAGTGGTTTCACAGAAGATTCTGGATTGAAAAATCCGGGTCTGACACAATGCTAAATGGTGAAGATGAGGCATTGTTTTGACAAACTGGAGAGCAAGATCAGTGTTATGTTGTGTGTTATTTTATTTCTTGTATTTGTCATTATCTTGAAGGTGTAGTGTTATGACTGTTGTTGTCATTCGCGTTGTCATGTCGATTGCTTTGTTTCATGAATATAACGAATGTAAGAAAACATTTTCACCCATGGCTCATTAAAACAAATTATTATACTCATACACATTGCACAACACACAACATTTGAGGGTCGTACCTAAATCAACTAACAAAATGTCTGCTAGGGCACACATCGGAGGAAGAAGGCCTATGTGGGCAGTCCCTCAAAGAGTGCCCAGCACTCTTGCATAGCCTGCACCTCCTAGGTCTAGGCCTGTCTCCATGTTGGCTAGCATCCATGTCATTCTAGGCCTGTCTCCATGTTGGCTAGCATCCATGTCGTTTTGGATGTGCCTTGGCTATCGCTTGCCTCGCGTACATTGCGGAAGATTGGCATAGTAGGGCGCATGCATCATATACGTGGGAACAAGGCTTGTGTAGCAGTTGAAGCTTGTTATCGGTGCAAACAACCACATCCCCTATGGTGCAAACATGGTTTTGATCACCTCTCAAGTGGCCCAAACATACTTGTCTCGAAGATGGATTTTGAACTTCTTCCGCAGGCCATCCATGTAGCGAGCTACATGGATTCGGGCCTTCATTATTTTCTTCTCCATGTAGGCAAGGGTAACCTCTGAGTACTGCTTCTACTCGTCCAAGTGCTTATTGGCCATCATAGCTCGGTTCATAAAGTAACCGATAGTGTGGTTCCAAGTCTTGTCCACAATAGTGGTGATGGGTAGGGCACGGGCCCCTTTCAACACAGCATTATACACATCAGATATGTTGGTCGTCATGATGCCATATCGCTCACCGTGCATATCGTGGAGAAGGGATCACTTCTCCAAGTCCGAGCAATGCATGCTCATCCACTCAGCAAACTCGTTTTGTGGTGTGCCTACCCCAGAACCTCTGGTCCTACGGGTGGTTTCCACCTCAAGCTCTCGCCATACAACATTGAACTTTTGGTTCTAATTCTGCAAGCACAGCTTCTTGAACTTCTTCATAAGGTCCTTGCTCCGAAAACGGGTGTGGAAGTTGGTCGCAAGATGCTGCATGCACCAACATGTGTGCATGTTGTTCCATTTGAACGATGACTTTATGTCGTGCTGCAAACAATAACCCGGTGTGACAGTCTATGATGATGTACACATTTGGCCAGTCCTGCACAACATGTTGCTTTATGTTGGTCAGGAACCATAGCCAGCTATTGGTGTTTTCGTTCTCCATAATTGCGAAGGCAACTGGGAGCAACTGATTATTGGCATCAGCGGCAATAGCGGTCAAGATGGCGCCCTTGTACTTCCCGCATAGGAAGGTCTCGTCCATAGTGAGAATGGGCCGACAATGTTTGAATCCCTCCACTAACAGGCTAAATGCCCAAAATACACGATCTAGGATTAGGGAATTTGGGGTGTTACATAGGTGAGGCCGGTCCATCTTGTTGAGGCATGTGCCCAGATTAGCCTCGGCTATCTGGTGCAATATTCTGGGGACTAGGTCATACGCTTCCTCATATGTACCGTACATCCATTCTAGCACCTTCTACTTTGCCCTTCACACCTTGTTGTAGCTCACGTCATAGCCTACTGCATTCACTACGTCCGCCATTAAAACCTTGGGGAAATGGTTACATCCGATACAACTAAATCACTAATGATAGTCGCGATGTAGCCCGAGGTCACATTTGGGTGGCGATGCAATGGCTCCTCAAACTCACATGTGTGGCCCCTCACAATTGTAATACGGAAGTCCGTTCATGCACCGGGGATTCTCTGAGCATGGAGTTTGCTTGGGCAAGAGCTAACCACGCACTTACTTATGTAAGTGTCAAGGTTCGACCTGCAAAAGACTGGCATACACATATTGGTGACTACAAATATGTTCACAAAAAAATAACGTGATATGTTCACAATCCAATTCACCTGAAAACTCGGTAAGTTCAACTGATCCTGACTGCAAAGCTTGTGATAGCTTGCTTCGCGACACTCTTGTCAGGGAAGCGCTGCCCTAAGAGCAGGATGTCACATCAAAGGCCCATGAAGAGTCGTGGTCCTGTGGCAGAACTAGGGAAGAGGCCGCTTGTAAATCCAACCGACTGGCCACATTGTTCATGTCGGTGGAGACAATGCCACCCACGGCGCCACCCTCGTTACCCGCTTCATCCTCGCTAGATTGTGAGTCGAAGTTCTCCTCATGTTCGGTATTTGTCCCCTCAGACATGCTGCATATTATCTCGTGGCAGTCAATGCAAGCGTCCCACTATTTATCGACACCTTCATTCGGCGGATGCCTACAAAATCTCTGTCAATTGGAGCTTTCTCCTTGGCGACCTATGCCTCTGGGGGCAACTTGTCTGTTGACAATGAACGAAAGAGTGGGACAAGATCATTTGCACCTCCTTGCGCATCGGCCACCCTAGAGAAATTACCACGGTCAACAAAATGGACATACACCATGGGCCGCCGAAAGGTCGGAGATGAAGAATTACTAGTCATCTCCATGTAATGCTCCCACATGGCACTGCTAGTAAGTTTTACCATATCACACGATTTGCCCCTAGGGTGTCACCATGGTGGTGGCCACTGTCTATTATTATCTTTTCCTTGCCACGTCGAGAGACGAAGCCACCTCCCGGTGAGCCCGGGCTGCTCGCCGGCCCCGAGCCATGGAGGGATGCTGAGCATCACTGCCGCGCCGGCGTACTCCATCGCCAAGTTCCGGGCAGCGGTCGGGCGAAGGCAGGCCGCCGGCCATAGGCAGGACGACGCCACGACAGGCGGACGAAACCGGCGATTGGACCGCCACTGTGGTGGGTCATGGCCTCATGGGCCGTGCGGGATGGGTGGTGGTCGCCAGCCCATAGCCAGCCATTGCCTTGCCTTGCCGGCTCCCGATCCCCATTTCCATGAGTTCCATTTCCTTTGGTCCCTCAAATCAAATCCCTAATCGGCGGAGGCAGTGGTCCGGCGGATCACGCCGCCGCCGGACCAAGACCGGCACAAGGGGCAGGCACGTGAGTGCACAACCCTTCCTGGTTCCTTGCGCGCGCTATGTGTTTGGTTGATGAGTCGGGAGGGTGACGCCGATGCTTGCGCGCCCTGTGTTTGCGGGAATGCCCAGTGTGGAGTGCCCATGGATGCTTGGTTCAAGAACTTGTGGGGGTTCTTGGGATTGTAGCAGATTGTTTCTTGGATGGTAAAAATGGCATAGATAGGATTGCGGGAACTGGGAAGACCACGGGGGAATTGGATGGCGTGGAAGGGATTCAGCTCAGAGATCGACTTCACTACCAAAAGAAATGTTCACGACGGGCAATGCATGTGGTAACGCCGCCTTTAGAAAGTAGAGGAGATATCAGATATGCAATTGAAGGGTCCTAAGATCGTTTGATTGTGCGCTTTTCTTGACTCAATCCAAATTTGAAATTGCTTGGTGTTTGGTTAGGGTGGTGAATTGGAGGCAGCTCAGCTCAAGTTTGGAAGCCTATTCCGGGCGTGGGGCCATCGGGGTTCACTCCGTGCTGTTCTTTCCGTAGTGGAAATGCACAAGATCCTGAATCAGAGATGTTAGTCTTTTATGTCCTTCCCAGCTTTGCAGTGTTATTTCGATGGGAGTGAAAATTATGCAGTTACTCGATGGGAGGCAGGGAGCTAATGTATGGCGTTGCCTTCGTTCTTGCAAGCACCGCTGCTTCTGCTCTCTTGGTCATACTTGCTGGTTTGATCGTTGATTGGCTTCAGGTGATTTTTTGATAGCTCGATTAGCGTTTCTTGATTTAATCGGTTTCCACGGAGGTAGCATTGGCCTTGGCGATTTGACTGTTGCCGATATTGTTGTTCATTGCCTCGATCGGTCTTTGGTTTTTTCACTCTCCTTCAACGAGATAATTGGTTTTTTAGGACTCTAAACGTTGAGCTTCGCATATTTATGACTCCAAACGTTGGCTTCGCAAAATTAGTACTCTAAACGTTGACACTTTGATTTCTATGGTATTATAGCTTATTTATCATTTCTTAATCTCTTTTCTTAATACTTAGCATCTAAAATGACTCTTACGTCCTCTTCCCTTAATCACGTACCTGGGAGTCGAAACGTCGCTCTGGTCGCCCCATTCTCTCGTACACGCGCAGGACCGTGACTCGAAACGTCGCTCTGGTGCCGCCGCCCTCATCGACGCGGATCCCTGGGAACCGCCGCCGGCACCATCCAGCCAAGGCGGACGGCCCATTGCTTTCACTGAGGGGTGGTGGTGGTACCTCAATGCTTGCACAAAAATGCTGACATCAGTGAGGCTTTCTGGAAGTATCCTACATCCTTGAATGATATCCTAGATCCTTGCAGGTATCAGTGCTTCTGCTGCTGTCCAATTTTCAAATTTGCGGCTGTCCAATTATTAAACGACTGGGAGGCGGCGGCTGCGTTGATCTCCGGCAGGACCGCACAGCCCGTGGCAGTGGCATGGTCCAGCTTGGGCTGGACATTGGCAGCAGTGGCCGGAAAAACGTTGCGGCGGCGGCGCCCAGCACGACGGGACTGGACTCGCTCCACCTCCAGGTACGTGATTAAGGGAAGATGGTATAAGAGTCATTTTAGGTGCTAAGTATTAAGAAAAGAGATTAAGAAATGATAAATAAGCTATAATACCATATAAATCAAAGTGTCAACGTTTAGAGTACTAATTTTGCGAAGCCAACGTTTGAAGTCCTAAATATGCGAAGCCCAACGTTTAAAGTCCTAAAAAACCAATTATCTCCTTCTTCAACCGATGATCTCTTCCCATTTGTTCGTACTTTTCGAACAGCTCAGCAGACGCCAACCCCTTGGATCGGCTTCTGTTATTTTCATGTGTGCCGATTCTTGGCTCTAAATTGGCCTCTGTTGGTCTACTGGCTATATTCTTTGATTTAGAAGCACTCGGCCATGGAGCAGCGATACTCCAGGTTTTGTTCAAGGAACCGACTTCATGTCCATGAAGAATGGAGTGAATCATCACCGGCTCGTCAACCATGTTTCAGTGATTTTTATTGCCCGCCGATGGCTCATCTTCACTTGATGAATTAGGTTCAGCCAGACGTGTTGTTGGCTGCTCAAGCTCGTACCTTGTGCAAGGTTGAGAACACTTCAACTAATAGTAATTTAACAATAGCCGATTGCTTATAATTACCACAAAACGAATGCTCTACTCGGCTCGATGGAATTAACAGAGAGGTTTTAAATAGCCGAGGAACAAGTTCGACAGGATCTTCAATACCTGCAATGCTAATTTACATTTTGGTCACATCCGTCTTTTCTTGGTTTTGTCTCCATAACAACTGTCAAAATTTTGGACGTCGAACAGGATTGTATATATTTTGGCCTTTTAACTAATCCAAGTGTTCACAAGCTCTTGCTTGCATCGAGTTGAGTTGCTGCTTGCTGCTGTGCATGCATCATTGCCTTTGTAGTACAATGGATGACTCGCTCAGAGGAGTAAAATCATTACTATTATAAAAGAATGAGTTAGTGGTTGTACCTCCATTCTCTTTCAACCGCTCTATTCTCTCAACTTCTCACCATCTCTACTTTCCAACTGATCAAAATAACTCTCTTCTATAACACGATTCTCTGTACATTCAATAAATTCCATTGCAACGTTCGGGTATGTAAGATGGCAAGGCAACTCGATGCGTCTGACCCTCCCACACATGCTTCTAGATCTAGCGAGGCTAGTAATGCAAATTGATGCTATACTCCAGTAAGTAAATTTTCTGTAACAGTGGATCGCAGACAATACAAAAAGTTTTTGTTCGAATTGCAGAATCTGAAAAAAAAAGGAAATGACACCTATGATCTCAGTCGCACCACTGCAAAAATCATTAGTATCAAGTAGTGATCGAAGGTCAACGGCCGAGAGACGGCTACTGCATCACGAAGGATAGATCATATCGATTCATCATTTAGTTATTCAGGACAACATAGAGAATTAGTTGGTTTCCCAACTTTCACAAAATAAAATAATATTACGAAGAAGCCGCGAAAAAATCAAAACAAACCACACAATTCCTCTGATCAATTCATCTTCACTTTGTTACAAATCGTACCAAAGAGAGAATGTCAAGCACAAACAGGCAGGTTTCCTGCTTACACGGACAGACAGGTGAAGAACATCACAAACCAGGTGCGACAAGCTGCTTACAACTACTAGGAAATGTTGTAAACTAGCACAACAAAGGGATAATCATCCATCGGAGAACGATCGGATGACGACAACTTGAAGTAGAACAGCGCTAGGTTTAGGAGGTCACCGATTATAGGAGAAATAGACCTAGAATAACTGGTCAAGGGAACGGTCACAGCTGGACTCTAGGGACTATGCACTTGTTTATTCATCTTTTTTTGATTCATAATGGATACATGCTATCCCTTTTATAAGGACTACTCGGTTTGACTCCTAAGAAATAATCTATAAATAAATTTATCTCTAATAATCCAATTTAATAATAATTTGTCTAACTAATAGATAATACCAAACACCTAATAGATAGATTTTTTAAATAACAAATCATACCTAATAAATATATTCCTAAATAATAAACCATGCCTAATACAATTGCTGCTACAGTACTCGTGGTGAACAGTACAGCTCGCCCTCGAGCTACGGTGGTGGCCACCATTAAAGACCTTCTGCTCTTCGCTGTTAGCCTTCAACTTCTTCAAGAGAGATGGTGCGACAGTAGAAACCATGGTGAGTGGCTTTGATACCAATTGTTGTGAACTAACACAACAAGGGGGTAATCATCCGTCAAAAAGAGATCGGACGGCGACGACTTGAAGTATAACAGTACTAGGTGAAGGAAGGCATCGATTGTAGGAGGAATAGGTCTAGAATAGCTGGTCAAAGGAACGATTACAGCTGGACTTTAACTAAGAACTTATTTATTTATCTTTTCTTGATTTATAATGGATATATGCCATCCCTTTTATAGGGATGGCCCGGCTTGACTCCTAAGAAATAATCTATAAATAAACTTATTTCTAACAATCCAATCTAATAATTTGTCTAACTCATGAATAATACCAAACACCTAATAGATAGATTCCTAAATAACAAGCTATACCTAATAGATAGATTTCTAAATAACAAATCATGCCTAATACAAGCGACGATACAGTACTTGTGGTGAACAGCATCGCTACAATACAATGGTGAACAGTAACCACGCAAACACTAGTCGAGTTCAAACCTTACACTAAAATTGCCAAATTTGCCAGTGTGATTTAACCGCATGCATAACCCCTATCAACCAACCAAACAATCACAAACAACCAACAACCAACTAAAAAGCCTATCCTTTTATGATGAGTACAATACTTCTTTTTTACTAACAGGCTGAACATCGGAGTCCCCTTAGAAATTGGAATGCTTATATGTCTTTGCTAGGCCTCTGTAAAAACTAGCAGTTTCTGAGCAAAACATATATATATATATATATATATATATATATATATATATATATATATATATATATATATATATATATATATATTGCCAGGCAGATGTACTCATATATAGGCCAACTAACCTTGCAATGCTGTCTCATCTTATTGTATTCCAAACCCAGGGTGCCAAATGCACTGAGCTGAGTGACATGGTGTGGATGAGAGGAGCAAATCAAGATGGCAAGGCAAGGACATACCAAACTCCATGCATCTGAATCTCGGTGCCACACATGCCTCTAGCAGGGCTAGTAATGGTCGATGATATACTCTACTAAGCAATGATTTTTTTTCCCAAACAGTGGATCGCAAACAATACAGAAGTTGTGCGTCAATCGCAGGATCTGAAAAAGAAGTGTGCATATGGCATGGATGGCACTAGCATTAAGTAGTGATCAAAGGTCAACGGTCAAGAAAAAGCTACTACATCACGACAGATCATATCGACAAGTTAACTGCAATATTGATTCACAAGAGCACATATATAGAATTAGTTTCCCAACTTCTGCAAGAGGCACTACATTCACCCAAAAAAAAGGGCGAAATTCTTCTGACCACTTCATCTTCTCTTTGTTACAAATCGTACCAAAAGAGAGAATGCCAAGCATAGAAAGGTTAACACACAGCTGAAAATCATCCCAACCAGCTGGGACAACTGACAGCTACTAGGAAACAAGAACGGTGAATCATTCAAACTTAACACTAAAATTGCCAAATTGACCAGCGTGATTGAAGCGCATATATACCTCCTATCAACCAATCAGATCACAAACAACCAACCACCAACTACAAATCCACTGCTTTCTACTTCTCCATGGCACCTTCATGCTTGTCACCAACACACAAAAAGACATGGTGGAAATGACAGTGACACACCATGCTTACAGCTAGATGTATAGGATCAACTTGCAATCTACATAATTTACTCTGCAGCTACAATCAGGAGAAATGAAATGGGGTCACCTGGAATTCCAGCCAGCTTTGAGCTGCCTAGCTAGACCGGCAGCAGGAACCTCGTTCCGATCGAAATGTGCATGCACAGGGCCAGGCAGACGGTGAAGATCGCCATGGACTTGGCGCTCAGGTACTTCACGGCGACGAGCCCCCTCTCGGTGACCTCATCCCGGGCGACGACAATGCTCTTCCTCGCCCCATCGGACACCCGCTGCGCCAGGAATTCGAGGAACGACCGCACTGTCTCCGCTGTCACCCTGCCCGTGACATCCAGCACGAACCTCCGGTTGCTCGGCACGGCCAACGTGCTCGACACCCTCTCCATCATGCAGCTAGGAGCCGCGGAATTCTGCGCCTCTCGCACCATGGCTGAGGCCTCGATTGCTCGAATTGAGGCCTCCTTGGCAACCTGCCGCGACGTCCTGACGAAAGTCTCGACGGCACCGTTGCACACGGACACGACCAGGTCCTTGAGCTTGGCCTCCTTCTTGGGGTCCGTGAGGCCGGCGAGCACCCGGTCGGAGGTGCGCACGGCCACGGTCCGGTCGAGGTAGGCCGCGACGGCGGTGCCCACGAACACCCGGACGAGCTCCGCCGAGGCCTCTTTGCCCCGGGCGCTGCAGAGAGCGGCCAGCCACTCCGGCTCGTCGCGGGCGCGGGGCTCGCCGGAGGCGGCGTGGGAGGACAAGACGAGGTTCCTGGCGAAGCTGCCGACAACAGCGGAGGCGAATCCGGTGCCGGCGGGGGAGAAGAGGCGATCCAAGATCCGATCGTGAAGCGGCGGGGTTTGGGGAGAGGAATCTCGGCCTCGGCGGGAGGAGAGGGCGCGGAGGACGCCGGATGCGACGGACTCGGAGAGGGTGGAGGCGGCAGAGGAGACGGGGCCGGAGGCGGCGAGCTTGGAGAGCTGGAGGAGGCTCTGGGGGACCTCGTCGGAGTCGGAGCGGAGGAAGTCGGCGAGGTCGGAGCCGACCAGGGAGAGGGCGTCGGCGAGGGAGAGGACGGGGGAGACGAGGCGGTAGAGGCCGTAGCCGGCGGTGGCGGCAGCGGCTGCCAGGAGGATACGGCGGGACCAGCAGGTGGCGGCGGGCGCGTCCATGGAGAGGGAGAAGGGGGAGGCCAGGGCTGCGGGGATCGCTGGCGCCGCGCCGGCCGTGGGGAAAGCAGCGGGGAGGGGGGAAATTGCACATATACCCCATTGTTAGTAGGCACTTGTAAGTTTGCTCCACACTTAAGTGGCCTTGTAATTTTACCCCATACTTGATATGCCCCCTTATTATTTTGCCCCATTGCCCATTTAGCTCCTATTTTAATTTCGTTTTTCATTTTTTGGGGCAGGAAAAATGCAGTAAAAAATATTTACAAAGTTGTCCATTAAATGCCTAAAACATTCTTATTTCGTTTTTCATTTTTTACTGCATTTAGCTTCTATTTTAATTTCGTTTTTCATTTTTTGGGTAGGAAAAATGCAGTAAAAAATATTTACAAAGTTGTCCATTAAATGCCTAAAATATTTTAATTTCGTTTTTCATTTTTTACTGCATTTTTTCTGCCCAAAAAAATAAAAAATGAAATTAAAATAGGAGCTAAATGGGCAATGGGGCAAAATAATAAGGGGGCATGTCAAGTATGGGGCAAAATTACAAAGCCACTTAAGTGTGAGGCAAATTTACAAATGCCTACTAACTATGGAGTATATGTGCAATTTCCCCGCGGGGAGGGAGGCGACCCCGAGCCGAGTCGTGGTCGGCCCTAACTGCACTGCTGCCTCCCTCGCCTGCTAAAGCCACCCCGACTCCCCCGGAAAAACCCCTCCTTTGGTTCCTTGGTTAGGAAGGCTTACGTCTGTACCTACCTATCCCTTTCCTTCCTTCCTTTTTACATTGATTATAGATAAAAAAAATCAAACTTATGTAAGGTGCTAGCAGTAATTTGAATTTTACCTCATCCAAACTCGAGCAAAGCTGGCTAGAGTACACGAGTACAGCAACTAAGTCTATTTAAGCTTGTGAAGCCTGTTAACTCAAATATGGCTTGATTTGAGCTTAGTTAGAACGAATATATATAAACCTAACTAGTTTTCTTGAGTCTTAGCTTGAATTTTTTACTCATTGTTTAAAGAAAGTATTTTTCTCGGATTGTTTAATCATCTACTAACGGTCGATATAAGCAACCTTTCTCTACTTACACATACTTTCCGCATGAGCACTAAGCAGTGCTCGCTTACACTTACCACTTACCCCTTTTAAGACAATTGTATATTTTTTCCCTTCTCAATGATCTTAGACATTAGTTGTATATTTTGCATTGTGTTGGTTTCACGCATGATTGTACCGATTAAACCAAATCAAATCAAATGTGCAAGTATTTGACACCATTTGCCTGAAAGCAAATGTGGGTACGCGTTGTTGTGTGCGTAACAATTAATCCTACGGAGGGGAAGGAATTTTTTTTTGATAAGAGGGAAGGAATTGAAGGCTGAAAGCAGCGGTGGACGCGACTGTAAATATACATGTATGCCCCACGAGCGCGTGGACCCACCGTGCCCATTCCGTTATGCTATGCTGCATCGATCTAGCTCTTAGTAATTAATTAGTGGCTGCAAAGTGGGGCCCACCGTAGCAAGGCCGGCATGGCATGCTCCACCTGTCAGTTGGCACATCCTGCCCATCCTTGTAGCTGGCATGCGTAGCCGATGCCGGTATACCTTTTCGCTTCTGACGTCAGCACATACACACGGTGCACTTTTGTCTTTTTTTTTCAATCGGCTTTTTTAATCTTCTCTTAGTCATCACTGCCTATTCGACTGGTAAACTGTAAATTATAAGCTACAGCTTAAAAACAACACCCTAACATATATGATGAATATTTTTCCATAAAAATATCTATCAGGTACATAATACCTACACTGAACTCATTGAAACGAAACCGAATTTCGAAGAAGAATTGGAATTTTGTTTTGATTTGGTTTCCTCTTGATCCATAGCCTAAACTAGCTCAAACCCTCTCTGACCGTTGCACTGCGCCTCCCCGACCCTTCCCTGCTATGCCATGCGCTGCTGTCACCTAAGCCCCTCCACTGTGTCGAATCGCCTTTGGTGTCCTATTTAAGCAACCAAGCCCCTCCATTCGAAGACAGCAATCCCCAGTGTTAGCCAAGCACCCCGATGTCGGACCTCGGGTTAGCAAACCCAGATCCTCTGTGATTCCACCGCACTATTCCCTGGATCAGTAGATAGTGCTCACAGATACATTACTGTATATCAAAAACATATCATGCGGAAGCGTAAATAATACAGTAATACTTACTCATGGGCCGGTTAGGCCGAAAACGATAAAATGCAGCAGCGGAACTTCACACAGGTGGGACCCGCAGGACTTGCCCACAGGCAGCCAACTGGGGTTCGCGACCTAGTCCATGGCCTCTTCATCTGCCAGCTCTGTCGACCCCTTTTTAGCGTCGCAGGGCTTGGCATTCCTGATCTCTCTGACTGAGTGATGGTAGTTAAGTAAGAATGAGTACGATGATACTCAGCAAGCCACCACACAGGATGCAATAATAATAGATGCAAAGCTGTCAAGGGAGGCTTAAGTTTCTTTTATTTGCTAAAAGCATTGTTTTGGAATTACAGTAAGTAAGAAAAATCTCCTGAGACGTAGAAATTTTAACTGAAACGTGTTTGATGAAATTGATTGTGAGAATGCGATAATAATTGTAGTGTAGGTTACATCCACCTTTTTACAGTGCATGGTTACCTCCACCAATGCTAGTTTTCGCCGCTGGAGTACATCTCTCCAGGAAAAGTTCAAGGTCAGAGTACATCTCTCTGATAGGTTTTATCCCACCCACAAATGTTTTTGGAAATAGAACTAACTCGAGTAGGTTCCCGTGTCCGCCCTTGACCGTGGGCACGGCTGCTCGAACAGTTTTACACTCTGCAGAGGTTGTACACTTTCACCACAAGAGATAAGTCATCTTAATAGCCAGCATGCTTCCTTAGGCATGAGACCCAGATGATTTATTACAAAGCCTTTACCTTACTTCAATTTAGCTAGATACCACCCCGCTGAGGTTTCACCGCTGAAGGGTTACATCCGCCACAGTCAGAAGCCCCCTCTTGCGCCGTATGAGTAAACCAGTGCTCTGGCACCCATCTTCCGTGATGATATCTAAACTAAACCTTTGCAAGTTAATCAGCTAGGTCGTACCCATATAGACTTGTGGTTGTACTGTTTTACACCAGGAGGTCAGTACAAGATTCAGTCCTTATTTTGTCCAGGCGGTTCTTACCACAAACCATGGGTTCTCGTGCGACATCAGCACCATCCACTCTCACCAACCGCCCAGATAGGTAAAGCAGATTTTTAGGGTTTTGAGAAGCATAAAACAGTTGTAGCAAAATACTCAGCCACGTACATCCCATGACTGTCCCAAAACAATTCTTATGTTTTAAAGATTGATGATCAGGGCAACTAGTGCCCTGGACTTTGACAAGACTAGCATGGCATTTAATATGACGTATAGCTAATAAAGTTATCATTAATATCTAGGGTGACAAGGATCAAGTGATTCAAATATCAAGGGATGGCATAGTAAATTTAATACAACATCAAGTGGGCATGTAGCTATCTTAAGCTTTGACATATATTTGCATAGTAAATTAAGCATGCGAGTTGATAGTTTAAAAGAACATAATTTTGCATAAAATGTAGGATCAATATGATCAAAGTGATGACTTACCTTGCTTGTTTTACCACGGCCTTGATTGCTCTAATTCAAAGCCTTGTTAGTCATTGATCTTAATTTTACTAGTCCTCGCTTTTACCCGAGTCTTGATCTCGTTCGAATCTATCGCTTCGTCGAGTCTTCAGATTCTAATACGCGGCAAGGAAAAGAAAGACCAAATAAATCAAAATACTTTAGGTGCCCGATTTAACTTTAAATTATAAATTTATTACGATTTGATAATAGAAAGATGATTCGGATTAGTGTGCTGTAAACACAGTGGTAGATGGACTGGGCGAAGGACTGAGGTGGCTGAGTAGCTTTATCGTGAGGGAAAATTAGGATAAGTAGGGATCCGGGGTGAAGGAGTATTTTACAGGAATTACCTGCTTTGGAAAAGAAAGTGGCCAAACACAGCCGATTGGGGAAGGGGGAGGCTCGACCTTTTATTTGGTGACTTCCTCTTTATTAATTTATATTTATCAAGGAAGTTCTATGAGTCGGGCAAGAATTAGGGACAGATAAAAAAAAAGAGAGTATCGACGGTAGTAAGGAGAAACATGATTTTATGATTTTAGGATACGGATACGTAAGGTGAGTATAGTTAAATATGCGGTGTAACTTTGATATTTCATGTGGCAATATTTTACTGAGATTGCAACTGCCCATTCTAAAGTCAGTTATTCTACTTGATTAATAACTTTATTCGATAGGATCATCGGTTGTGATTTGTCAGAAAGGAGGGTTAGGATTCTTACAAGGATCTTCTTAGTAAAGCTATTTCTTTTATTATTATTTATTCTTGATCATTAAATTTAAATCCCGAGATAATGATGGGGAATTTGGATGCGAGACAAAGATTAAGGATTGCTCTTTCTTATTCAAGACTTTCTTAATTATATTCTATTTGTCATCCTAAATCTTAGTATTTAAGATAATGTTAAAGTCTTTACTACAAATATTCTTAAGCACTTTTGAGAGGATAGCTTCTATGATTTTAGAGATGAGTAAACCACACTTGATATTTTATGTGGCTTACCAATGACTATTTTAAGCACTACCAAGAGAGATGAGCAATTCATGGTTAATATTTCATGTGACACAATCTTGCTGAATTGATTTACTTAGTTGTCGTAGACTTGGGCAAGATTATATGGGTATGAATCTTTTATCAAGTTTCATTACTAAATCATTTAACCATATTGTTATTAGTGTATTAACTTCTTGTAAATTCCCTGATAATAGTAAAATGTCCATGGCATAAATTTAGCTTGATAAATCTTGTACATGAGGATTAGATTATTAATCTTGATTGGCATCAAATTTACAAATGTGAAGTTGTTAATTTAATTGTATAATTCATAAATAATTCCTTATTCTTATTCTCACACACAATGTGTCTTTACATGCAATTAATCAAACTTAAAATTTTAATTTCATTTCATAACCCTTGTAGTTAAATCTCACAATTAAATTACTATTCCCATCTTTATTTACCAATCATATTCTGAGATTGATCCTAGAAATAAATTGGGAAGATGTAAGTGATACACATTAGCTTGATGTTAATCTTTAGGGGGCCCACATGTCATACCGAGAGGGACAGAGGAGTTGGCTCGGCAGAGAATAGAGCCAGGAGGGGGGCTGCTTCCAGCTAAATAGACCAAAACAGAGGAGCGGGGCGCCGGGGCTGGGCGGCGGCGATGCCGGCGAGGAGTGGCCGGGGAGGCGGCAGAAGCTAGCAAAACGGAACCTCCGAGCAACGAGGAGGCTCCGGGAGGTAGTCGCTTCGGCCGGGGAGGCGCCAGGGCGAGCTGGCGGCGGTGTTAGGCGGCCGGCGATGAGGGGAAACGGGGCACTGGCGGCCGGAAGGGAGAGGGGACGAAATAAGGGGAGCACGAGCAAGAGTGAGCCATGGGGAACCTTACCATGTCGTCCATGGTGGCGGGGAGGCGACGTGGAGCGCTGGCATCGGGAGCCGTGGGTGGCGTGGGGAGGCTCACCGTGGCGGGGGAGCTCGGGTGGTTGTGGGCGTCGGCCGATGGTGGGGTGAGCTTCAGTGCACCGAGGAGACGCTATCACCGCAACGAATTGGCGGAAGAAGCCCTGGAGGGCGGTCGGCGGTGATGGAGGTGGTGTTCACCGGCGGTGGGGAGATCGGCCACTGCAGCAAACTCCGGCGATGAGACTTCAATTAAACCGAGGGGGAGGTAGAAGATAACCGGGGACACACTGTGACGCGAATGATTTACGGAGGGGATGGCCGGCGCGAGCGCAGAGCCGCCGTT
This sequence comes from Dendrocalamus latiflorus, assembly GCA_017311315.1. NCBI lineage: Eukaryota > Viridiplantae > Streptophyta > Magnoliopsida > Poales > Poaceae > Dendrocalamus > Dendrocalamus latiflorus. Next base: position 28,600,858 of record CM029670.1, on the reverse strand, counting down.
CGGCTTGGAGGACGAAGAAGGGGGCAAGGGAAAGCACCGGGGTTCAAGCCTTCTTATAGGTGAGGGGGAAAGGCAGTCACGTGCTCGGGGGATGGCTCGGGCGAGTACCACCGGCATGGCCGTGGGGTACTGCCGGCATGGGCGATGGCATGGCGTAGGGGGATGGCGCCGAGGGTAGGCCAGTGATAGGGCGCTAGCGCAGATGCGACGGGGAAAACAGGGGCGCTGCACGGAACCACGGGTGGCTGTAGCTGGTGGGCGCGGCCGGAGCAAGGGGCCGGGCCGGCGACGCCAGGAACAGAGGGGAGCAGGAGGAAGAAATGGGGGAGGAAGAAGAGAACATGCGTCGGCTGCGGGTGGGCCAGGGGCCAGAGAAAAAGAAAGAGCGGGCCGGGCGGAAGAAGAAATGGGCCGGCCCAAGAGGAAAATTTGGAGATTTTAAGGATTTTCCGAATTGGATTTTCATATTTGGTTTTGCAATTATATTTTCAGTTTGGAAACTTGGTTCAAAACTTGGATTCGGCAATTAGATTTTAAGGTTGGCAGATTTCAGAGAAATAATTCTTTTAATTTTCGGAATTTGAATTTCCGGATTTGTGATGTTGGAGGGAAGGATTATATATATATATATATATATTAATTGCTCTCCTTGGTTTCGAAGATCCGGATTTAAGTTTAAATTTGCAATTAAGATTCCCGGGTAAATTTGGATCTTCTAAATTTTTAAACCTTGATATCTTGATTCCAAGGTTTGGATTTTTTTTATTAATCGGGCTTTTAGCAAGAAATCCAACTTGAGAAATTTGAACTTCGCCAAAAACTTTTGAGAAACACGGGAAAAACGATTAAAAGGTTTTTATCATTTTCGCAATTACACTAGTTCCCTTTTTGGGATGTTACAGATCCTACCCCCCTTAACAGGAATCTCGTCCCCGAGATTCGGTTAGAGTAGAAAGAAGTAAGTGGGAACAAGCTGGCTAGCAAAAAGGTTCTAGGGTACTGCTTGATACTACGCATACTGCCCTTGGAGCCATTCGAAGAGAGGACATCCAAACAAAAGCGGGTCAAGACTTGGAGAAAACACCACACGGGAGATCTTGTTCCTCTGGATAGCTTGCAGCTAGCTTCACTTCGTTGCTTGTCATTTCAGGGGCTTTTGGTTTCTTCAATACTGATAGCTAACTTCTCTTTATGCTGGGGTGGTAGCAGGGCCTAACATCAAGGTGCTCCTACACTTCTTATTTATTCAGGCTATCCCCCTTAACACGAAGAGTGACCGGTACTAATTGCTCTTGTCAGCTCCATCCATGATAAGTCTGATGGCGGTTTGGAGACTCAGTTTGTGTATCTCGGCAACCTTGGTCAGCAACGGGCTCATGGAGCAATCCTTGGGGCAGTGGTCTTGTCCTTCACAGAGAAAACAGGTGATCCTGCTCGTTGGACATTCTCCTGGTGGGTGGTCTTCTTCACAGTTGGGGCAATTTGTTGTACATTGACTTTTCTCATGTCCCTTTTCTCCACAACGTGTACATGCCACTAGATTCTTGAGACAACCTTCTGGTAGATGGTGTTTCTTGCAGTAAGGACAATACGGAGCTGGGCAATTGTAGCTGTAGTGTCCTGTTTGTCCGCAGGTAAAACATGTAACCTGCTGCAGTGGAGGGCATGATTGGGCGTCATGTCCTGTCTTGCCACATTCAGCGCATGCAGTAGCTGGCAGTTCTTCTGGACCTGATAGTGGGGCTTCGTTAGGTCCAGTTGGTTCCTGGATGGCACACTTGGAGCTAACACACTTCCCTTTGTCAAGACCGAGGTTGATGGCGACGACATCCTTTTCTTGCTTGTTCGATTTCCGTTGAGGGCAGTCTCTCACATAATGTCCTGAGTCACTGCATTTGAAGCAGTTGGCCGCTTTGTCTTGCTTCTTCTGGGGGCACCGGTTAGCATAGTATCCAATATCTCAGCAACAGAAGCAAACAATATCCTTACGAAGTTTGCTTGGGGTCATGCCACTGGTATTCCCATTGTGATGACTGCTTCTCATCGATCTCTGCGGAGTGGGTCTGAGCGAATATTTGGTTGAGTGGTAGGGACTAAAGCAAGTAGGAGCTACTGGTTCCTTCGTCTTGCTTCTAGTCGTGCTCTTGACCATTGCTTGTTTGATGATGACAGGATCAGTGAGTTCTCAGTGAGTTGGAGACTTGAGTATTGACCCTTTTGCGTGACGTAGCTTCCAAGTCGTTGTCTTTTTCAAGATGTTGCCTCTTTCGACTGGAGAGCTTTAAGTATCTTGACTTGGCTATCTGCTACCTCTTGCCTACAGACCTGACGAGGTTTTTAGCAATAAGGTGAGGGGGAATTAGCACGGGGTACGGAAAAGATTACAGGGGTGAGATATTCTAACCCATTCTAAGGAGTGCACACCCAGAAGCTGGGGCAGTACACAAGCCACACAGAAAAACCAAGTTTTTTTTTTGAAAACAAACTTTTCCTGTGACTACGAAATACAACACCCAAGGGCAAGAAGGCAGTGCACAGGGCCAAATAAAATCTTTTTGACCAAGCAACATCTATGCACGGAGACACACACAAGAAGGCACAGGGTCTGAACACTAGGTTTGTTGAAGCGAGGCCATCAAATCTTCACGAGCATCCCTGACGTCTTCGAACTTAAGCCTTTGAAGTAAGGGAGAGATAATAGGAAAAACCAAACTTCCTTTTTGTAGACAGAAGTAGCAGAAGGAAAGGGGTAAGAAGTGTTTTGGCGGCGAAGCTCATGCTTCTTATTATTATTTTGGAAACAAAGCTCTTTAGAAAACTGTTTTCAGAAATACCGAGATGGAAAACATTTGTTTTTTTCCAAGATAACCATATCAATAATTTAATTTTTTTTTAGAGCACGTAGATTCCCATGTTTTGGTTTTAAAAGCAAGATCTTGGGAATTAAGCTTTTGGGTTTTCAAATACTGCGGCCAAGTTTTGAAGAAACTTGAAATCAAACAATTTCGCAACAAAGATACATTACATACTTTTGATATAGAGTTCTAATACAAGATTGATTTTTCTGAAATGGTTTTGGAATATTTGAACTTTCAAAATACTCTCTTTTTTTTTTGCAAAGGTATCCTAGCATCCTCCAATATCACAAATTCAACTGACTTATTCTACTCCCATAATCTTTTTATTCGGAGGCTATTAATCCAAGGCCTTATTAATCTTGCATATACTTGATTGAATCTAAAAGTAACTCCCTTTATCAATTAGTCTCAGCACGATTGTTGTCTAATACTCCAAACAGTGAGTGCTATCATTTATACAATCCATAGATCATATAACTTTCAAGGTATCATCTATAGTTCCTTCCACCAAATCAGGGTTACCTATTCTTCAAATGGATCTCACTTTCCTACATAAAATCATAAATCCAGTCTTGGGTTCATCATTCCACAATCCCATTCAACTATTTACCTGAACATTACTCCAAAATCTTTACCTTTAATTCCAGCCGCACCTGTTTACATCATGGTTTCAAGATTTCTATATACTAAATCCACCAATACTACTCACATCTTTTACATTTTAAATCCACCGGTACCACTTGTATTATGGTTCCAATATTTCAATCCACCAGTAGCATTTGTATTATAATCCATCCACCATTGATGTATACTCATAATCTGTTTATTCAAGTGATCAGCCTACTACCCGCAAATTTCCTTCCAAGCGACTTCATTGTCATAATCGTCCACCGAGAATAAGATTATTACTCAAATCTATAAATCAAGGATTATTATTACTTCTCCTAATTTCCTCAGAATTTCCAATAATCCATCCAGCAATCAGCTATATCCTATCATCCCACCAGTGCAATCATTCACCGGGAGCCATACTGTTTATTAAAGCTGCAAACCACAATTGTTATTAGACTCCCCACTTTTTCTAAAATTCCACCGATCCACTTATTTTAGCCAATCTTCTTGCGTTGGTCCACTCATTTAGTCAATTCAATCATCTATATCGCTCCAATTATTTAACCAATCCGATTATTTTAGCCAATCAAATCCTTTTACATTGGTCCACTTATTTAGCCAATCTAATCATTTAAATTGGTCCACCCGTTTTAACCAATCCAATCATGTAAACTGGTCTATCCATTCAGTCAATCCGATCATTAAGTTGGTTCACCCATGTAACTAATCCAGTCATTCAAATTGATTTGCCTATTTTTCACCCAGAAATTCACATCATTGATTGTCTCTTACGATTGACATGAATCCACCAAGATTTACACATATATCTAAGAAATCAAAGCGAATTTTTAGAATAAATTGGCAGGGGGTTTAAATTTTGGGAAAATTTTCCTTGGAAGTTTAGTTTTGTTGAAATGAGCTTGGAAATAAGCTTTGCAAATAATTTTGATAATTTAACCTTCCAAGGATAAACAACTTTTGCAAAGAAGCTTGCATATTGACTTTGTTTTTATAATTTTGGCCCAAAGTAGTTTTTTTTGTTCAAAATTTCCAGAGGGAAACTCGAACTCGTGTTAATTTGAATTCGGCATAAGAGAGCCTTGGAACTAAAAATGGCCAAGGCAGCCAGTAGATGAGAGAGAATTAGCTAAGAGGGATGAGAGTAGCAATACTACTCATATTTTGCATTTAGATTTTAAGGAAATAGTTTTAGTCATAGAGCTAACGGCCATGCTAACTAAGGTTACGACCTACAGTCGATATGCTCTGATACTAGCTCTGTCGGACCTCGGGTTAGCAAACCCAGATCCTCTGTGATTCCACCGCACTATTCCCTGGATCAGTAGATAGTGCTCACAGATACATTACTGTATATCAAAAACATATCATGCGGAAGCGTAAATAATACAGTAATACTTACTCATGGGCCGGTTAGGCCGAAAACGATAAAATGCAACAGCGGAACTTCACACAGGTGGGACCCGCAGGACTTGCTGTAACATCCCAAAATTTGATTATTCAAAAATATGGGATTTATATATATGTAAATATATATTTCTTGCATTTTGCTGCCGTTCAAAATTTCTTTTGAATATTTATCTAAAATATCTGGAGTTTTGTGGTAGGCAAAGTAAAATGTTGAGAAATAATACCCATATTTTACAAACAATGAAGGTGTAAAAAAACCAGATAAAAAAAATGCCAAACCCTTCCTTCCTTTTCTCACTTTTTCTCCTCTGCCCCACTCTCTTCCGCGCGGACCCGCACCCTTTCCTCTCTCCCCCTTCCTTTTCCTCTGCGAGCGGGCCCCTTCCCCCTTCTCTCTCCCTCCTTTCCCTGCAAGCGCCCGGTTTTCCCCCTGCCTTCTTTCTTTTTCCTCCTCCCTTCTTCGTTCTGTGGCGGAGCGCCCTCCGCGTCTCCCTCCTACCCTCACTCTACTCTGCGTCGCCTCGAGCCCACCGCTTCCTACTGCAACACCGCACTCTGCCCTGCAGCCGTGTCACGTCCCCATCGCCCGGTGCCGTCGCGTCACCTCGCTCCGTCGCTTCCGCCGCGCCGAGCCCACGCCCCGGCTCTACCCTCAGCTCGTGCCCGCCTTTAAGGAGTCTGGAGCCGCCTCTGTCCTTCTCCCCCCTTGCCCCTTCTCGTCCCTCAAACTGTGCTCGCGCACGGGCAACACCGCCGACTCGCCTCCTCGCCGTGTCCCGCTCTCCGGCGAACCCCTCCAAAAATCAAGCGCGTCACATTGCTTCTACACTTCCCATCCACTTCCTTTTCACTTTAATTGAACATTCGTTCACCAGGGAGCGTGCGCCGGCAGTTTTTCCCAAAACCGGCCGCCGTCGCCATGACTACTGCCAGCTACTCCTCGGGTGGTTCTTCCCCGATTCCTCGCTGTGGGAGGGACGCCTCGACGCCCTGAAGCCCCTCCAATCGATGGCCGACGTCCTCCACCGCCACAGCTCGCCGCCACCACGGGGCCCCTCTGCACTGCCGCGAGCTCCCGGTGCCAGCTCGCCTCGGTGTTCCCCCGGTTCAACCAGACCCGCGGTGAGCTTCCCCACGTCCCACTCCTGCTCACGCCCCTCTCTCATCCCCCTCTCTCCCACCACGGCGGCGCCGCCACCATCCACCCATGCTCCGGCCGCCGCACGCCGATGCTGCCTTCCGGCCAGAGGTACGGTCTCCACCGGCTCCCTTGTCTCATGCACTTTCCATTTTCCTGCTCACCAGCACCTCTTCGGCCCCACCTCGGCGGCGCCGCCGCAACCCCGTCGCGCCGGCCGGATCCTCTGTTTCGCCCCCAGGCCCGCCTCACCTTGTCTGCATTAGCTGGCTCCTCCTATTCGCAAGCGAGCGCCTGCTCAGTTGGACAACCCAGCCCGTATCAAAACCGCAGGTCGTTGGTTTGAATCCACTCTCTGCACTTTTTGTTCTCTTTTGATTTTACTGTCATTAGCCCATTGCAACTAAGAAGAAAGTAAGGAAAATTAGTAAACAATCTAGGGGAGTTAATAAGATTTAATTAGGGTATAAAAGAGATCATGTAAAATTAAAATTTGAATTAGTTATTATAATGAACAATTAATGCGCCTTTAGTAGTTTATTTCAATCTAATTAGTAATTAAAGGCATTAATAGATAAAAGCGGCTTTGGTTAAATGCCCCAAACTTGATAAGGCTTACCCTTAATTATAAATTAAAAATGCATGCCCTAATCTTTAACACGCCGCCAGTAAATAAATCCCAGAGGTAGGTTCATTGAAATAGCAATATCGAAATAAGACCCTATATGATAAATTTGCCTAGGTTTAGATTAAAAATAAATCCACGCCTAATAACACCTAAAGTGTAGACAAAGTAATAATTGCGCAAATAATTAAATATTAATATTAAATTTGGTGGATGATAATATTGAGCATGGAATAACAAACTAGGGCCTATACAAATGAACCCGAATGCAAACTAAGCCTAGTGATAACTGAGGGAACATAAAATATCGTACTATAAAATGCTATGAACTTGGACTCTAAAGAATAATTCAATAAACCAAAAATGGTATATATTGCGTATATACTCTGAATATTAACGCTCAACAAAATAATATCCAGCTAAACTCGTCTATCAATTCATAGGTCTAACCTAAGTCATGGAATTTTCTTGATAAATACAAAGAAATAATAAAAGAGGTTATCAATAAAAAGATCAAGTCATCATATTCTCCCACCGACCTTGTCTCAAGTCACCCGAATCACCCATTAACTCATAATAAAACTAAATTGAGTTTATTTGGATTTATTTGGATCTTTTGAGTTATTTGCTTTTATTTGAATTCGGTCGTTTGCCCCGTAATTAGAAATTGGAGTCCTGAAGATACTAAGGATCAAGTGAGACCAAGATCGATGAAGACCAGGAGTTAAATATCATCGCATGAGACAACCTTGTGTGAGCTCAAGACAGCGGTAAACCATGCCAGGCGAGTCAATACTTTGATCATGTTGAACCTACATTTTCTGCAAATTATTTTGTTTTAAATTATCAAATTGCATGCTGTTATTTTATATGCAAATACATGTTTAATTTGATATTCTAGTTATATGCCCATAGTTACCTTTGCTAATATTACACCTCCTTTGGAATACTGGTTACGTGAACCTTGTCACCCTAGTAAAATTATAGTAGCAACTTTTGGAAATAAGTCCGTAATTATACGCCATGCTTAGTACTGCATAGATACTTGGGGGCGCTGAAATGCCCCAAACATCATCGTCATTTTAAATCATGAGAAACTGGTTTGGGCAGTCATGGTGGGAATGACTGGTATATTTTGACATGATTATTTTATGCTCCCAAAAATCCTAACTTGCTTAAATATCTGAGCGGATGGTTTGGGGGCTGGTATGTGGTGCGTTGGGAGCACAAATTATGGAGTGTGGTAGAACCGCTCAGATACTCTTAAGGACTGAATCTTGTCATGACCTCCTGTGTAAAACAGTACAACCACAAGTCTGTAAAGTACAACTTGGCTAAGTAAATTTATCGAAACCCCCGGACTCATCTCACCGGTAGTGGATAGGAGTGGATATGCAAGGGCAAGGGGAGGCCTAAAGGGACACCGAGTGGAGGGTGACGTTTCCCAGTCGTGCTAGCGCAGAGGGGAGTGGAGCCCGTACGCTAGTAGCCGTGGGGAACATCCCGTGCAACGTATGGGACCCACCGCAAGTGGGAACGACCCATAGGGTGAGATGACAAAAGGGACTAGATATTTTGAAAAGTCACTGTGATGGTCTGCTCAACCACACTTCTAAGGAATCGTGTGGGGCAATGAGTTGATTGTCTCTTGTGGTGAAAGTGTACAAACTCTGCAGAGTCTAAACTATTCGAATAGCCGTGCCCACGGTCATGGGCGGACATGGGAACTTAACCAGATATAGTTCTATTTAAAAATGTTTGGAAAATGGGAATGGAAAAGTGGAGGGCAGTGGAAAGCCCTGATTTGAGTTGTCCTGGGTGTCGCCCCAGTGGTAAGTTAAGCGGCTATAACGCTGAAAGATGTTATACGGTGTGATGCTATATGTATGGAAAAATTATGGTGATATTAGGCATATGGTGTGATGCCATATGTATGGAAAATCATGTTAATATTCCTTGAACATTATGTTTTGTTCCAAAGCTGCTAGGTCTCAGGAAATTTTATGTATTGTATTTCAAATAGTGGCATTTCTATTCTTACAAAATAAAATATGGGTAGAATAAATAGAGTTGTGAGAAAAGGGGTTGGATGTTTGTAATATACACATAAAGGTATTGGTGGATTCAGGTCGATCATAAATAGGAAACGGTAGTGTGAATTTTGGGAGAAATAAATTGGTGGAGCCCAAATGGATATATAGACTAGATAGATGATTTATGTGACTTTTGGAGTATTAGGAAGTGCATAGTTAATTGTTGGGTTATGACACTGATAACTAATATAAGTTCTTGGAGGATGTTGATAATATTGGGATTAATAGGATTTGATCAAATACTAGATAGATGAATCGGATTTTTGAGAATGATTGGAGGAATAATAACCAGTATTGGATTATAACCTTGATCAGTAATATGTTCGATGGATGTACACTAGTGAATCGTAGATCTGATCAATGATATTATTGGCAGATATATACTAGTGAATCGTAGACCTGATCAATGATATTCTTGGTGGATATATACTAGTGAATTGGTTGGAGATAGATAATAGAAAAATAAGGTCGATTATGGGAGGAACAGATTATGGTTGTGGATCAATAACAAAAGGATTGGATTGTTAGGAATTTAAAATGCAAAAGATATTGGTGGATGAATTAAATGATATTAGGTAAAGGATGTCACAAGCTGGTTGGAGTTTTAGGCAGCAATTGATCTGTGGATAATATAAATTATGATACTCGCTATTTGGAGTTTTAGGCAGAAATTGAGTGGTGGATTATATAATGGATGATATTCGCTGTTTGGAGTTTTAGACAGCACTGAATATAAAATGTGTGTATGATCGGTGGATTGAGTAGAGGATGACACATGTTGTTTGGAGTTTAGGGAGCACCCAATAAAGGAAGTGTAATCTCGGTGGATTAAGTCAATTATGGCAATCGCTATTGGGAGTCTTAGACAACAGTTAATAAAGAGCGTGAGTCTTTGGTGGATTAAGTCGATGATGTCATTTGCGGTGAGGAGTCTGTAGGTCACAAAAACAACAATATGATATAATAATAGAAATGCTACTAGACGCGTTTTACGGCAAATAAAACAACCCGAGCCTCTCCTTTGTTAAGCCATGCATACTATTTATTTGCATTCTGTGTATTGGCTCGTGGAGCACGGGGTCGGAGTGCTCACGCTCGCTTTTGCGACAAAATTCAGAATCAGGAATCAAATCACCTCGCCTCAGCAACAAGATTGGACAAGCTGGCCGAGAAGATGAAGATGTCAAGTGCTAGGTCGCGAACCTCCAGTTGGCTGCCTATGGGCATGTCCTGAAGGTCCCACCTGTGTGCTTCGTTCTTCCGATGCTGCAATTTATTGATTTCGGCCTAATCGGTCCATGAGTAAGTCTACTATTATATTTACGCTTCCGCATGATATGTATTTTTGATATTCATTACTGTAACTGTAAGCACTATCTACTGATCCAGGGAATAGTGCGGTGGAATCACAGGGGTGCCGGATATTAATATCTGGGTCCTTACAGCGATGGTATCAGAGCATATTGACTACAGGTCGTGACCTAGATAGCCTGGCCGTTAGTTTCATGACTAGAAATATTTCATTAAAATACTATCTCCAAAAATATAAGTTATATTGCTCATTCTCACCTCTCTTAGATGATTCTCTCTCGTCTATATGCTACCCTAGCCATTTTACTTCTGAAGCTCCCTTACCCCGAGGTTCAAAAAAAAAGCGGAACTCTTGTAATTTTCTATGAAAACCCACTTTAGGCCAAGAATCATGATGCTTAACCCTGAATCCTAATTGTTTTATCCTTGGGGGAAACGATAGTTTGAATTTGGATAAATAGAATGGTGGAGCTTGAATAAATAGATTGCTTAGATAGATGAATTAAGTGGTTCTCAGAGAAATAGAAAGTGTGAAACAAATTAAAGGATTGAAGTACTGATAAATTGTATCATTCTTGGATGATGTTTACAACAATGGAGTAATAGGATAGGGTCAATAACTGGAATGATTAACTGAAATTTTTAGGAAATTGGGGATGCGTTAACGACTATCGGAATATAGACCTGATTAATAACACAACTCCTGGAGGATGTTTATAATAATGAACCAGATTGGAGATAGTGAAGATTTAGGTTGATCTCTAGAGAAGCAAATTATGGAATTGAATCCATAACATCGGACAGGAGTATTAGGAAGTCTCGATACAAAAAAAATCATCGGTGGATTTAAGATAAAGGATACTAGGCCCTATTGGATTGAGGAGCTGATCAAGTTGGCGAATAATAGATCTGAGATTGGGATTATATGGATATAGTGAAATATGAAATTTGATTTATTAATCCAAGGTGGAAGCTAGGATTTACGGGAAGATTAGATACTCATAGCAGGATTAATGCAATTGAAAAGACAAAATAGGAACTGTATGATCGGTGGATCGACTAAATAAAGACACTCGCTGTTTGGAGCTTCCGATGGCAATAATACCGTGACTAAGTAAGGAAGGAAGAAAGCATATGTACCATCTATAAAAGTGAAGGTTAAATAATTGAGATCGTTGGAATCTAAGCCTTGTGTATAAAAAAAATCATATGGGAGTGAGTCAAATCATTGATGGATAATTGGACATTGGAAGAGATTAGAACACCTTGATAAAAATATATGTATACATATACAAGGTTTTTCATTACCAAAATAATTACAAGAGTGAGAACTAATTACCTCCCAATACTTTTCTCTTCTTTCCATGGATTTCACGAGAAAATTTTATTTCCCTTCTCATACCCCTACTCCAAATTTTAGGGTTAGAAACGTCGGAGATGTTTGTGAAGATAAGGTGGTTTCGTTCTAAATGAACTATGCAGATGAACCCTGTGCCCTTATGTGTGCTCCCCGAGTAGACGATGTATTGTTGCAAGATTCTATTTGTCCCTGTGCACTGCCTTCTTGTTCCCGGGCGTTACATTTCGCGGTCACAGGAAAAGAGTGTTCTGAAAACTTGTGTGAGTTATGTGCCACCCCAGCTTTCAGGGTATACCCTTTTAAAATCAAAATGGGTTTAGAATATCTCATCCCCGTGATTCAATCCTTATCTCATGCTATTCCCTCCCACCTCCTGCTGAAGACCCCGACGGATCCACAGAAACAAAATTAACAGATAATCCAAAACCAAGGCAACCAAGAAGAAGTGAAGACTCCGCAACCTTCCAATATTCAAGAAAAACAATGTCACCGTGAAGAAGACCACCCGCCAGGAGAGTGTCCAATAAACAAAGTCACTTGTTTCTGCGAAGAACAAGACCCTTGCCCCAAGAATTACTCCCCAAATCTGTCGTTGATCAAGACAACTAGAGTACTCTGGATAAATAATGACAATCGTCATTTATTTAAGGGGGGTAGCACTGTGAGACAAAAATGTCGAAGAACTACTGGGATGTATATTTTGGAGATGCAACAACCTGGACTCAGAGCAAATCAAACTAACAAGAAAATTTGCAGGACCAGAAGTCTTATAGTGATAGTGACCATCTACTCCCTAGGGCATAGGCCAATACTGCCACCCCTCAATGTGAATTCTACCCCCACCATAGGCCCAATAGACGATGTGACTATTCCGTTCTATGAAGGCATGAAGACCACAAGGTCAAAGAGCAATTAATTGGAAGTCTACGACCTATCCAGGAGAACAAGGTTTCCCTCTTCCCTTGTAACTTCTCCAAGCACTAAACCCTATTGTGCAGATTTTCATCCCTTTGTGGAGCTAAACGACTCTAGATCGAGCAACACCCTGAAACCCATTGCTAGCCAATATAACCCACCTCCATTCCTTCTGCTCTACCGGAATCTCGGGGTCGAGATTCATTTAAGGGGGGTAGGTTTGTAACATCCCAAAATTTGATTATTCAAAAATATGGGATTTATATATATGTAAATATATATTTCTTGCATTTTGCTGGCGTTCAAAATTTCTTTTGAATATTTATCTAAAATATCTGGAGTTTTGTGGTAGGCAAAGTAAAATGTTGAGAAATAATACCCAAATTTTATAAACAATGAAGGTGTAAAAAAAACCAGATAAAAAAAATGCCAAACCCTTCCTTCCTTTTCCCACTTTTTCTCCTCTGCCCCACTCTCTTCCGCGCGGACCCGCACCCTTTCCTCTCTTCCCCTTCTTTTTCCTCTGCGAGCGGGCCCCTTCCCCCTTCTCTCTCCCTCCTTTCCCTGCAAGCGCTCGGTTTTTCCCCCCTGCCTTCTTTCTTTTTCCACCTCCCTTCTTCGTTCCGTGGCGGAGCGTCCTCCGCGTCTCCCTCCTAGGCTCCTACCCTCACTCTACTCTGCGTCGCCTCGAGCCCACCACTTCCTACTGCAACACCGCACTCTGCCCTGTAGCCGTGTCACGTCCCCATCGCCCGGTGCCGTCGCGTCACCTCGCTTCGTCGCTTCCGCCGCGCCGAGCCCCGCGCCTCCGCCGAGCCCTGCGCCGATCCGTCGCTCGTGCCGCGCCCACGCCCCGGCTCCACCCTCAGCTCGTGCCCGCCTTTAAGGAGTCTGGAGCCGCCTCTGTCCTTCTCCCCCCTTGCCCCTTCTCCTCCCTCAAACCGTGCTCGTGCACGGGCAACACCGCCGACTCGCCTCCTCGCCGTGTCCCGCTCTCCGGCGAACCCCTCCAAAAATCAAGCGCGTCACATTGCTTCTACACTTCCCATCCACTTCCTCTTCACTTTAATTGAACATTCGTTCACCAGGGGGCGTGCGCCGGCAGTTTTTCCCAAACCGGCCGCCGTCGCCATGACTGCCGCCAGCTACTCCTCGGGTGGTTCTTCCCCGATTCCTCGCTGTGGGAGGGACGCCTCGACGCCCTGAAGCCCCTCCAATCGATGGCCGACGTCCTCCACCGCCACAACTCGCCGCCACCACGGGGCCCCTCTGCGCCGCCGCGAGCTCCCGGTGCCGGCTCGCCTCGGTGTTTCCCCGGTTCAACCAGACCCGCGGTGAGCTTCCCCACGTCCCACTCCTGCTCACGCCCCTCTCTCCCACCACGGCGGCGCCGCCACCATCCACCCATGCTCCGGCCGCCGCACGCCGATGCTGCCTTCCGGCCAGAGGTACGGTCTCCACCGGCTCCCTTGTCTCATGCACTTTCCATTTTCCTGCTCACCAGCACCTCTTCGGCCCCACCTCGCCGGCGCCGCCGCAACCCCGTCGCGCCGGCCGGATCCTCTGTTTCGCCCCCAGGCCCGCCTCACCTTGTTTGCATTAGCTGGCTCCTCCTATTCGCAAGCGAGCGTTTGCTCAGTTGGACAACCCAGCCCGTATCAAAACCGCAGGTCGTTGGTTCGAATCCACTCTCTGCACTTTTTGTTCTCTTTTGATTTTACTGTCATTAGCCCATTGCAACTAAGAAGAAAGTAAGGAAAATTAGTAAACAATCTAGGGGAGTTAATAAGATTTAATTAGGGTATAAAAGAGATCATGTAAAATTAAAATTTGAATTAGTTATTATAATGAACAATTAATGCGCCTTTAGTAGTTTATTTCAATCTAATTAGTAATTAAAGGCATTAATAGAGAAAAGCGGCTTTGGTTAAATGCCCCAAACTTGATAAGGCTTACCCTTAATTATAAATTAAAAATGCATGCCCTAATCTTTAACACGCCGCCAGTAAATAAATCCCAGAGGTAGGTTCATTGAAATAGCAATATCGAAATAAGACCCTATATGATGAATTTGCCTAGGTTTAGATTAAAAATAAATCCACGCCTAATGACACCTAAAGTGTAGACAAAGTAATAATTGCGCAAATAATTAAATATTAATATTAAATTTGGTGGATGATAATATTGAGCATGGAATAACAAACTAGGGCCTATACAAATGAACCCGAATGCAAACTAAGCCTAGTGATAACTGAGGGAACATAAAATATCGTACTATAAAATGCTATGAACTTGGACTCTAACGAATAATTCAATAAACCAAAAATGGTATATATTGCATATATACTCTGAATATTAACGCTCAACAAAATAATATCCAGCTAAACTCGTCTATCAATTCATAGGTCTAACCTAACTCATGGAACTTTCTTGATAAATACAAAGAAATAATAAAAGAGGTTATCAATAAAAAGATCAAGTCATCATATTCTCCCACCGACCTTGTCTCAAGTCACCCGAATCACCCATTAACTCATAATAAAACTAAATTGAGTTTATTTGGATTTATTTGGATCTTTTGAGTTATTTGCTTTTATTTGAATTCGGTCGTTTGCCCCGTAATTAGAAATTGGAGTCCTGAAGATACTAAGGATCAAGTGAGACCAAGATCGATGAAGACCAGGAGTTAAATATCATCGCATGAGACAACCTTGTGTGAGCTCAAGACAGCGGCAAACCATGCCAGGCGAGTCAATACTTTGATCATGTTGAACCTACATTTTCTGCAAATTATTTTGTTTTAAATTATCAAATTGCATGCTGTTATTTTATATGCAAATACATGTTTAATTTGAGATTCTAGTTATATGCCCATTGTTACCTTTGCTAATATTACACCTCCTTTGGAATACTGATTACGTGAACCTTGTCACCCTAGTAAAATTATAGTAGCAACTTTTGGAAATAAGTCCGTAATTATACGCCATGCTTAGTACTGCATAGATACTTGGGGGCGCTGAAATGCCCCAAACATCATCGTCATTTTAAATCATGAGAAACTGGTTTGGGCAGTCATGGTGGGAATGACTGGTATATTTTGACATGATTATTTTATGCTCCCAAAAATCCTAACTTGCTTAAATATCTGAGCGGATGGTTTGGGGGCTGGTATGTGGTGCGGTGGGAGCACAAATTATGGAGTGTGGTAGAACCGCTCAGATACTCTTAAGGACTGAATCTTGTCATGACCTCCTGTGTAAAACAGTACAACCACAAGTCTGTAAAGTACAACTTGGCTAAGTAAATTTATCGAAACCCCCGGACTCATCTCACCGGTAGTGGATAGGAGTGGATATGCAAGGGCAAGGGGAGGCCTAAAGGGACACCGAGTGGAGGGTGACGTTTCCCAGTCGTGCTAGCGCAGAGGGGAGTGGAGCCCGTACGCTAGTAGCCGTGGGGAACATCCCGTGCAACGTATGGGACCCACCGCAAGTGGGAACGACCCATAGGGTGAGATGACAAAAGGGACTAGATATTTTGAAAAGTCACTGTGATGGTCTGCTCAACCACACTTCTAAGGAATCGTGTGGGGCAATGAGTTGATTGTCTCTTGTGGTGAAAGTGTACAAACTCTGCAGAGTCTAAACTATTCGAATAGCCGTGCCCACGGTCATGGGCGGACATGGGAACTTAACCAGATATAGTTCTATTTAAAAATGTTTGGAAAATGGGAATGGAAAAGTGGAGGGCAGTGGAAAGCCCTGATTTGAGTTGTCCTGGGTGTCGCCCCAGTGGTAAGTTAAGCGGCTATAACGCTGAAAGATGTTATACGGTGTGATGCTATATGTATGGAAAAATTATGGTGATATTAGGCATATGGTGTGATGCCATATGTATGGAAAATCATGTTAATATTCCTTGAACATTATGTTTTGTTCCAAAGCTGCTAGGTCTCAGGAAATTTTATGTATTGTATTTCAAATAGTGGCATTTCTATTCTTACAAAATAAAATATGGGTAGAATAAATAGAGTTGTGAGAAAAGGGGTTGGATGTTTGTAATATACACATAAAGGTATTGGTGGATTCAGGTCGATCATAAATAGGAAACGGTAGTGTGAATTTTGGGAGAAATAAATTGGTGGAGCCCAAATGGATATATAGACTAGATAGATGATTTATGTGACTTTTGGAGTATTAGGAAGTGCATAGTTAATTGTTGGGTTATGACACTGATAACTAATATAAGTTCTTGGAGGATGTTGATAATATTGGGATTAATAGGATTTGATCAAATACTAGATAGATGAATCGGATTTTTGAGAATGATTGGAGGAATAATAACCAGTATTGGATTATAACCTTGATCAGTAATATGTTCGATGGATGTACACTAGTGAATCGTAGATCTGATCAATGATATTATTGGCAGATATATACTAGTGAATCGTAGACCTGATCAATGATATTCTTGGTGGATATATACTAGTGAATTGGTTGGAGATAGATAATAGAAAAATAAGGTCGATTATGGGAGGAACAGATTATGGTTGTGGATCAATAACAAAAGGATTGGATTGTTAGGAATTTAAAATGCAAAAGATATTGGTGGATGAATTAAATGATATTAGGTAAAGGATGTCACAAGCTGGTTGGAGTTTTAGGCAGCAATTGATCTGTGGATAATATAAATTATGATACTCGCTATTTGGAGTTTTAGGCAGAAATTGAGTGGTGGATTATATAATGGATGATATTCGCTGTTTGGAGTTTTAGACAGCACTGAATATAAAATGTGTGTATGATCGGTGGATTGAGTAGAGGATGACACATGTTGTTTGGAGTTTAGGGAGCACCCAATAAAGGAAGTGTAATCTCGGTGGATTAAGTCAATTATGGCAATCGCTATTGGGAGTCTTAGACAACAGTTAATAAAGAGCGTGAGTCTTTGGTGGATTAAGTCGATGATGTCATTTGCGGTGAGGAGTCTGTAGGTCACAAAAACAACAATATGATATAATAATAGAAATGCTACTAGACGCGTTTTACGGCAAATAAAACAACCCGAGCCTCTCCTTTGTTAAGCCATGCATACTATTTATTTGCATTCTGTGTATTGGCTCGTGGAGCACGGGGTCGGAGTGCTCACGCTCGCTTTTGCGACAAAATTCAGAATCAGGAATCAAATCACCTCGCCTCAGCAACAAGATTGGACAAGCTGGCCGAGAAGATGAAGATGTCAAGGGCTAGGTCGCGAATCTCCAGTTGGCTGCCTATGGGCATGTCCTGAAGGTCCCACCTGTGTGCTTCGTTCTTCCGCTGCTGCAATTTATTGATTTCGGCCTAATCGGCCCATGAGTAAGTCTACTATTATATTTACGCTTCCGCATGATATGTATTTTTGATATTCATTACTGTAACTGTGAGCACTATCTACTGATCCAGGGAATAGTGCGGTGGAATCACAGGGGGTGCCGGATATTAATATCTGGGTCCTTACACTTGCCCACAGGCAGCCAACTGGGGTTCGCGACCTAGTCCATGGCCTCTTCATCTGCCAGCCCTGTCGACCCCTTTTGACCGCCGCATTCCCTCGCCCGAAGCAGTCATTATACCCTCTCTGACCATTGCACTGCGCCTCCCCGACCCTTCCCTGCTATGCCATGCGCCGCTGTCACCTAAGCCCCTCCACTGTGTCGAATCGCCTTTGGTGTCCTATTTAAGCAACCAAGCCCCTCCATTCGAAGACAGCAATCCCCAGTGTTAGCCAAGCACCCCCGATGTCGGACCTCGGGTTAGCAAACCCAGATCCTCTGTGATTCTACCGCACTATTCCCTGGATCAGTAGATAGTGCTCACAGATACATTACTGTATATCAAAAACATATCATGCGGAAGCGTAAATAATACAGTAATACTTACTCATGGGCCGGTTAGGCCGAAAACGATAAAATGCAGCAGCGGAACTTCACACAGGTGGGACCCGCAGGACTTGCCCACAGGCAGCCAACTGGGGTTCGCGACCTAGTCCATGGCCTCTTCATCTGCCAGCTCTGTCGACCCCTTTTTAGCGTCGCGGGGCTTGGCATTCCTGATCTCTCTGACTGAGTGATGGTAGTTAAGCAAGAATGAGTACGATGATACTCAGCAAGCCACCACACAGGATGCAGTAATAATAGATGCAAAGCTGTCAAGGGAGGCTTAAGTTTCTTTTATTTGCTAAAAGCATTGTTTTGGAATTACAGTAAGTAAGAAAAATCTCCTGAGACGTAGCAATTTTAACTGAAACATGTTTTATGCAATTGATTGTGAGAATGCGATAATAATTGTAGTGTAGGTTACATCCACCTTTTTACAGTGCATGGTTACCTCCACCAATGCTAGTTTTCGCCGCTGGAGTACATCTCTCCAGGAAAAGTTCAAGGTCAGAGTACATCTCTCTGATAGGTTTTATCCCACCCACAAATATTTTTGGAAATAGAACTAACTCGAGTAGGTTCCCGTGTCCGCCCTTGACCGTGGGCACGGCTGCTCGAACAGTTTTACAATCTGCAGAGGTTGTACACTTTCACCACAAGAGATAAGTCATCTTAATAGCCAACATGCTTCCTTAGGCATGAGACCCAGATGGTTTATCACAAAGCCTTTACCTTACTCCAATTTAGCTAGATACCACCCCGCCGAGGTTTCACCGCTGAAAGGTTACATCCGCCACAGTCAGAAGCCCCCTCTTGCGCCGTATGAGTAAACCAGTGCTCTGGCACCCATCTTCCGTGATGATTTCTAAACTAAACCTTTGCAAGTTAATCAGCTAGGTCGTACCCATATAGACTTGTGGTTGTACTATTTTACATCAGGAGGTCAGTACAAGATTCAGTCCTTAATTTGTCCAGGCGGTTCTTACCACAAACCACGGGTTCTCGTGCGACATCAGCACCATCCACTCTCACCAACCGCCCAGACAGGTAAAGCAGATTTTTAGGGTTTTGAGAAGCATAAAACAGTTGTAGCAAAATACTCAACCACGTACATCCCATGACCGTCCCAAAACAATTCTTATGTTTTAAAGATTGATGATCAGGGCAACTAGTGCCATGGACTTTGACAAGACTAGCATGGCATTTAATATGACGTACAGCTAATAAAGTTATCATTAATATCTAGGGTGACAAGGATCAGGTGATTCAAATATCAAGGGATGGCATAGTAAATTTAATACA
Organism: Dendrocalamus latiflorus; assembly: GCA_017311315.1. Taxonomy (NCBI): domain Eukaryota; kingdom Viridiplantae; phylum Streptophyta; class Magnoliopsida; order Poales; family Poaceae; genus Dendrocalamus; species Dendrocalamus latiflorus. Next base: position 28,581,299 of record CM029670.1, on the reverse strand, counting down.
ACATCAAGTGGGCATGTAGCTACCTTAAGCTTTGACATATATTTGCATAGTAAATTAAGCATGCGAGTTGATAGTTTAAAAGAACATAATTTTGCATAAAATGTAGGATCAATATGATCAAAGTGATGACTTGCCTTGCTTGTTTTACCATGGCCTTGATTGCTCTAATTCAAAGCCTTCTCAGTCATTGATCTTAATTTTACTAGTCCTCGCTTTTACCCGAGTCTTGATCTCGTTCGAATCTGTCGCTTCATCGAGTCTTCAGATTCTAATACGCGGCAAGGAAAAGAAAGACCAAATAAATCAAAATACTTTAGGTGCCCGATTTAACTTTAAATTATAAATTTATTACGATTTGATAATAGAAAGATGATTCGGATTAGTGTGCTGTAAACACAGTGGTAGATGGACTGGGCGAAGGACTGAGGTGGCTGAGTAGCTTTATCGTGAGGGAAAATTAGGATAAGTAGGGATCCGGGGTGAAGGAGTATTTTACAGGAATTACCTGCTTTGGAAAAGAAAGTGGCCAAACACAGCCGATTGGGGAAGGGGGAGGCTCGACCTTTTATTTGGTGACTTCCTCTTTATTAATTTATATTTATCAAGGAAGTTCTATGAGTCGGGCAAGAATTAGGGACAGATAAAAAAAAAGAGTATCGACGGTAGTAAGGAGAAACATGATTTTATGATTTTAGGATACAGATACGTAAGGTGAGTATAGTTAAATATGCAGTGTAACTTTGATATTTCATGTGGCAATATTTTGCTGAGATTGCAACTGCCCATTCTAAAGTCAGTTATTCTGCTTGATTAATAACTTTATTCGATAGGATCATCGGTTGTGATTTGTCAGAAAGGAGAGTTAGGATTCTTACATGGATCTTCTTAGTAAAGCTATTTCTTTTATTATTATTTATTCTTGATCATTAAATTTAAATCCCGAGATAATGATGGGGAATTTGGATGCGAGACAAAGATTAAGGATTGCTCTTTCTTATTCAAGACTTTCTTAATTATATTCTATTTGTCATCTTAAATCTTAGTATTTAAGATAATGTTAAAGTCTTTACTACAAATATTCTTAAGCACTTTTGAGAGGATAGCTTCTATGATTTTAGAGATGAGTAAACCACACTTGATATTTTATGTGGCTTACCAATGACTATTTTAAGCACTACCAAGAGAGATGAGCAATTCATGGTTAATATTTCATGTGACACAATCTTGATGAATTGATTTACTTAGTTGTCGTAGACTTGGGCAAGATTATATGGGTATGAATCTTTTATCAAGTTTCATTACTAAATCATTTAACCATATTGTTATTAGTGTATTAACTTCTTGTAAATTCCCTGATAATAGTAAAATGTCCATGGCATAAATTTAGCTTGATAAATCTTGTACATGAGGATTAGATTATTAATCTTGATTGGCATCAAATTTACAAATGTGAAGTTGTTAATTTAATTGTATAATTCATAAATAATTCCTTATTCTTATTCTCACGCACAATGTGTCTTTACATGCAATTAATCAAACTTAAATTTTTAATTTCATTTCATAACCCTTGTAGTTAAATCTCACAATTAAATTACTATTCCCATCTTTATTTACCAATCATATTCTGAGATTGATCCTAGAAATAAATTGGGAAGATGTAAGTGATACACATTAGCTTGATGTTAATCTTTAGGGGGCCCACATGTCATACCGAGAGGGACAGAGGAGTTGGCTCGGCAGAGAATAGAGCCAGGAGGGGGGGTGCTTCCAGCTAAATAGACCAAAACAGAGGAGCGGGGCGCCGGGGCTGGGCGGCGGCGATGCCAGCGAGGAGTGGCCGGGGAGGCGGCAGAAGCTAGCAAAACGGAACCTCCGAGCAACGAGGAGGCTCCGGGAGGTAGTCGCTTCGGCCGGGGAGGCGCCAGGGCGAGCTGGCGGCGGTGTTAGGCGGCCGGCGATGACGGGAAATGGGGCACTGGCGGCCGAAAGGGAGAGGGGACGAAATAAGGGGAGCACGAGCAAACGTGAGCCATGGGGAACCTTACCATGTCGTCCATGGTGGCGGGGAGGTGACGTGGAGCGCTGGCATCGGGAGCCGTGGGCGGCGTGGGGAGGCTCATTGTGGCGGGGGAGCTCGGGTGGTTGTGGGCGTCGGCCGATGGTGGGGTGAGCTTCAGTGCACCGAGGAGACGCTATCACCGCAACGAATTGGCGGAAGAAGCCCTGGAGGGCGGTCGGCGGTGATGGAGGTGGTGTTCACCGGCGGTGGGGAGATCGGCCACTGCAGCAAACTCCGGCGATGAGACTTCAATTAAACCGAGGGGGAGGTAGAAGATAACCGGGGACACACTGTGACGCGAATGATTTACGGAGGGGATGGCCGGCGCGAGCGTAGAGCTGCCGTTCGGCTTGGAGGAGGAAGAAGGGGGCAAGGGAAAGCACCGGGGTTCAAGCCTTCTTATAGGTGAGGGGGAAAGGCAGTCACGTGCTCGGGGGATGGCTCGGGTGAGTACCACCGGCATGGCCGTGGGGTACTGCCGGCATGGGCGACGGCATGGTGTAGGGGGATGGCGCCGAGGGTAGGCCAGTGATAGGGCGCTAGCGCAGATGCGACGGGGAAAACAGGGGGCGCTGCACGGAACCACAGGCGGCTGTAGCTGGTGGGCGCGGCCGGAGCAAGGGGCCGGGCCTGCGACGCCAGGAACAGAGGGGAGCAGGAGGAAGAAATGGGGGAGGAAGAAGAGAACGTGCGTCGGCTGCGGGTGGGCCAGGGGCCAGAGAAAAAGAAAGAGCGGGTCGGGCGGAAGAAGAAATGAGCCGGCCCAAGAGGAAAATTTGGAGATTTTAAGGATTTTCCGAATTGGATTTTCAGATTTGGTTTTGCAATTATATTTTCAGTTTGGAAACTTGGTTCAAAACTTGGATTCGGCAATTAGATTTTAAGGTTGGCAGATTTCAGGGAAATAATTCTTTTAATTTTCAGAATTTGAATTTTCGGATATGTGATGTTGGAGGGAAGGATTATATATATATATATATATATATATATATATATATATATATATATATATATATATATATATATATATATATATATATATATATATATATATATATATTAATTGCTCTCCTTGGTTTCGAAGATCCGGATTTAAGTTTAAATTTGCAATTAAGATTCCCGAGGTAAATTTGGATCTTCTAAATTTTTAAACCTTGATATCTTGATTCCAAGGTTTGGATTTTTTTTATTAATCGGGTTTTAGCAAGAAATCCAACTCGAGAAATTTGAACTTCGCCAAAAACTTTTGAGAAACACGGGAAAAATGATTAAAAGGTTTTTATCATTTTCGTAATTACACTAGTTCCCTTTTTGGGATGTTACACCCGAAGCTCTAGCCGTTCTCCCCATTGCCGGCAATCGTCGAAAATCCCCCAGGCAAGCCCTAGCTCAATTTCACCTCTCCACTCCAACATTTTTCAATTAGCTCCGTCAGTAGCTTCCTCATGCCCCTAGAAGTTCCCCTGAACCGTTGCCCTAGATCCCCGAACTTCTCTATTCCCTCTTCCACTGCTTCCACGAGCCTACCCTAGCCCCACAGATGCTCAAACTCTAGCGCAATCGCCCATTTAGCCCTCTAATCACCCCGTACGATTCAATTGTCCCGCGGGAGGAAAAACCTCGCCGCCGGCGATCGCCAACTTCCCTATCCCCACCGACCCCAAAAACGAAATCCCCATAGTGCCAGGAACCCAGCCATAGCCTCCTTTTCCGTCGCAACCCACCCTGACTCCGCTAGTCGTCGGCGCCGTTTCCCACCCTGCGTGGAGCACTCGCGTGATTTGAAGCTAAAATTTGGTTAAGGCTTGGGCACCCTCATGCCTATCAAGTCAAAATTTTAGCTAAAGTTATGGGCGCCATTGTGTGGATCATTCAGGCCTCGTCCCTCATGCGGACCCTCACCCCTCGCGTGGAGCACTCGTGTGATATGAAGCTAAATTTTGGCTAAGTTTTGGGGACCCTCGTGCCCATCAAGGCAAAATTTTGGCTAAGTCATGTGTGCTTTCGCATGGATCCCTCGAGCCTTGCTCCTCGCGCAAGGCCCTCGCCCCTTGCGCGGAGCACTCTTGTGATATGAAGCAAAAATTTAGCTAAGTCTTGGGCACCCTCGTGCCCACTAAGCCAAAATTTTGGCTAAATCATGGGTGCCCTCGCGTGGATCCCTTAGACCTTGTGTCTCGCACGAAGGCCTCGTCCCTCAAGTGGAGCACTCACGTGATGTAAAGCTAAAATTTGGCTAAGTCAAGGGCACCCTTATGCCTATCAAGCCAAAATTTTGGCCAAGTCATAGATACCCTCGCTTGGATCCCTTAGGCATCGTGCCTCGTGCGAATTCCTTGTCCCTCGAGTGTTGCACTCACGTGATATAAAACCAAAATGTGGCTAAGTCTTGGGCACCCTCATGCTCATCAAGTCAAAACTTGACCAATTTATGGATGCTCTCAAGTGGGTCCCTTGGGCCTCGAGTGAAGTCCTCACCCATCATGTGGAGCACCTGCGCGTATTCCTTGGTCTTCATGCCTCTTGGTCTTCATGCCTCACGCTGCATCGAGTTAGAATTTGGCTAAATCTCGAGCATGTGTATCCCCGTCGAGGCAAAATTTTACTAAGTCTTTAGCGTCCTGCAAAAACACCCTGCAAAAATGCTATGGTAAGTGTATATTGAAAATACTCATCGACAGAATACAAGACCTCAGCACTCCTCTCTGCCTCTCAGGCGTCCTTCAAGGTTCCCATCGAATAGGGGGGCTAGATCATTGTGTTGAGGGCTTTTACCACCTCCTGTCTAAAATGATCCGTACTTTGACAAGTCTGTGTGCTTCGCATGCCCAGGTGTCCTGATGCCCCACGCCCTTGGTGCTCGATGTCCTACTCTCGGCGCCTCTGCACGCGGCGCCCCGCATGCGAGCGCTCTCCTCGAGGTGCCCCCGCATGAGCGCCCTGGCGCCCGACCTTCAACGTCCGGCGCCTCTATTGCTCGACACCCTTGCTCCCGGCGCCCCTCGTGCAAGTGCCCTGGCACCCGTCGTCCAGCTCTCAGCGTCCCTGCTCTAAGCGCCTCTACCTATGGCATGCTCGGCGGTGCCTGCGCCCTTGGCACTCTCTGCTCCCTGCGCCTTGGTGTCCGCCCGCAAGGCGGGGTATTCTAGCGGCCCAACAAAGTGGTGGCCAATGCCCTGTAAGTTGGCGGGAAAATTGCTCTCATGCCACAAACTTAAGTGCCATCCTCTCATTTGCCACATACTTAAGTGGCTTTGTTATTATGCCACAAATTTTAGTGTTTTGTCCTTTGTTTTGCCATTTTCTTCCTTTAATGTCTATTTTGCATTTTTAGGGACTTGAACTGACCCTTTTGCCCCTTGTCACTTCCTACCCAAATCTGATTTGTCCCCTCTCCCCAATTCCCAACGCCAACGGCAATGTCCCTCCGCAAGCGCCAGCGCTCGGCGAGCAGCTCCCGCCTCGCCGCCGTCGCCTCCTCCCCCCACCACCTCCTCCGCTTCCTCCCCTCCGCTCTCCTTCCCCAACGCCGACCTCCTTCTCCGCCTCCACATCGACCCCTCCCATGACGACGTCGATAGCGGCGACCACGACCACCATCCCGCACCCGCCCCCTTCCTCGATCTCCACGTCTCCTCGGCGTCCCTCCTCCGCTCCCACTACTTCGCCGCCCTCCTTTCCGACCGCTGGAGCCCTTCCCCCTCCGCCGTTGGCCGCCTCTCCCTCTCCGTGACCCCTTCGCTCTCCTGCTCCCGCCCTTTCCACGCCCACGTCGAGGTCCTCCGCCTCCTCCACACGCTCGACTTCGCCGGCGCCATCCGCTCTCCCGCCGACACCCTCGACCTCCTCCCCGTCGCGCTACAGCTCCACTTCGACGCCTGCATCGAGGCGTGCATCTGCTTCCTCGAGGCCGTGCCCTGGTCCGAGGAGGAGGAGGCCCGCGTCCTCGACCTCGCGCCTCTCCTCCCCGACGATGACGCCGCCGACCTCCTCGCCAGGGTCTCCCTTCCTGCCGCCGCTGCCCCCTCCGCCGCCGCGGGCGAGGACGCCAGGTCGCCCTCCGAGGCGATGCTGCACGGCTTGATCCACTCCGCCATCCATGGCCACCCCGTCCTAGCCGCCACCAAGGCGTTCGTCGCGATGCTCCTCAAGGATTATCCCTCCCGTGACTGCGTGCACAAGGTGCTCGACGAGGCATTCCTATCGCGGCTGGAGACCGTCGTTGGAGGTGCCGGCGCCGAGAGCCTCGAAACCCTAACCCTAGACGCGCGCAGGCCCGTTGATGAGGGCGTGCCAGTTGAGCGACGGCACAGGGCCCCCAAATTGGTGGGGCCCTCAAACCAATACGTATTATGTACAGGCTACAGCCGGTCCCGGTCCTGACTCCTGCCGATGCGCATGCCGCATGGCGTGCCTGCTAGGGTTTCTTCAATTCTGCGGCCGCTGATGTGATGACGAACTGACGACGGTGGTGCCGCTAGCATCAATGGTTCATACGACGCCTTCGTCGCCGCGGCCGGCGCGTTCCTGTCCTTCGGCGACACGGGCGACGCAAGCGAGCGCAAGTCATGGCGCAGACTTCCCAGGAGACCTCCGGTACGTACGTAACTAGCTAGAAAGTAGAAACTGTTTTCGCACAATCGCACGTAGGAAATTAACGTATATACTGTGGTTGGACTTTGGAGTAGAGGCTGGTTAATTATGAAGATATAATTGGAGATTTTATTTCAAGAAATACAAGACGTATGATGCTTTTTAGTAGAACATGAGGTCAGTACTATATTTTTTTAGTCTTAATATTTGATATATTTTCAAATCTTGTATGGAGTAATACATATTGAAGTTACATCTTACATGATTGTGCGATAGTATGCCTTAGTTATATTAGACCAATATTTTTTAAAAATTGAGGGCCTCATTTTGCAATTCGCCCTGGGGCCCCAAATTTCTGGAGACGGCCCTGGACGCGCGCGCGCGAGTGAGGAGAGGGGACAAATCAGATTTGGGTAGGAAGTGACAAGGGGCAAAAGGGTCAGTTCAAATCCCTGAAAATACAAAATAGACATTAAAGGGAGAAAATGGCAAAACAAAGGACAAAACACTTAAGTTTGTGGCATAATAACAAAGCTACTTAAGTATGTGGCAAATGAGAGGATGGCACTTAAGTTTGTGGCATGAGAGCAATTTTCCCTAAGTTGGCGGTACGGGAAGGCAAACTCTATTCCTCACGGCGCTGGTGGCGTTTGAACATGCAATAAACAGTTTCCCCAACGCGACGCCCGCCCGCTCTTCAGTCCCTCGGCGCTCTGGCAGGCAGCCAACTCCAGCGCCCTCCCTGGTGCGGACATCCCTGCGTCTGCGTGCGCCTGAGCAGTCAATCAGCCACACACAAGGAAGAGCCAGTAAGCGGAGGATCACCGCATTTACCCAGAAGCACCCATGCTTTTGTGCTGGTGCCTCTTCACATGCATCCACACTCAGCCATGTTGTAAGGTCTTACGACCTCCCGGGATCTTCCACGACTTGTTAGAGTCGTTTGCGACCGGTGAGAATCAAATACGATCGGTTTAGAGTACTTACGACCAATTCCGAACGCTTCAATCTCCTCCGATCCTCTTTTCAACGTGGTCGTAAATTTACTGTAGCAAATTACGACCGCTCCGATATATCGCTGCCGCTGCCTTCCTTCAGCCGCTCGAGATACCGTGATCGAAGCCTTCTACGATCACGCAGTGATGCTGGCGATCACTGTTCACTGTAGTCGTAAAACACTGTTCCTTTGCCGTGGTCGTAGCGCCTCACGACCACACCTGCAGGAATTTTGCCGTGGTCGTAACTCCTCCCGATCACGCTTGCGGTGATCGTGAGTGCTTCCGACCACGTCTTGCGCCAATCACACGACAAAACAAAGCATTGTGTTTCTCCCTCTTTTTGGTATTTTCTCAACTGCTTGGTTACTTCGAATACATGGCTTTAAGCCTCTTTTTATACCCGGCTGTTCTAATTCAACGCGGGTTCTCAACACCTACTCCGACTCCGAGTCTTATACGACTTCGACTTGGTTACAACTTCATCTAGGACTCGGTTTTTGGATTCGATTACTTCCAAAAACTTGTGTACGACTTCTAAACAAGATTATTTACAACAAGCCAGCCACTTGCTACACCGACTTCATGGCAGCAAAAGTAGATTCCGTGATCACATAGACACCACCTCCAAGTGGCATTTTCCCCTTTCTACATGGCTATTCAACATTCCCAGAAAAGCGCCAAGACTAGCTCTCAAGCGCCCTGCAGCCAGGCAGGGCCGAGCGATGCCCTCCGCGGTGGCGTCACCCCACTGACGCGCTCGGAGGTTGAGCTTTGGCCGGCCATGGGGATCCCAAATGTTGCGCTCCCCCTTCCTTCCTCTTCTAGACGGACGTCTGATTTCTTGCTTCCAAGCCGCCGGCTGAAAGGAGCTTATAGGGGATAGGGAAAGATTCCCCTTCGGCTTGTGCGGACCGACCAAGTTGGGCTGGTTTGAGCAGCCTCCTCATGAAGTGGGCCTCATGTCCAACGCCTGGCCCAATAGCCTGGAAGGCTTATCGATTTTCAGAATGGCGTCTTGACGCCAGCCTTGAGCTGACCAGCAAACTTTGCTGTGTCCGCGCTAAATGTCCACCTTAACACGACAAGCAGACCAACTCAATACTACCTAAGGGACAGAGGGCTAGTGTTGAAGGAATAATTCACTCCTGAACCGGCAAGCCCCACTTAACTGAAAATACCTACTTACATATTAAGAAATGTGTTTACACTCACAAAGGGCGATTGTACCCCTCACTTGTACTCATAGGGTAACTATCCCCTAAGGGATATTTTGATCATTTGTATAGACCCAAGAGCCTATATATACACTCCATGCATCCATCTTTTGAGTGAGCTCTCATGAATAATAAAGAATCATATTCAAATTGGTGAGCCCTCGGGGGAGGTAACCCCCGTGGGCTCATCGATAGAAGTAGGACGGTTCTTTCGGATCCTCGAACCTGTATAAATCCCCGTATCATTTTTACTCTTGTGGACAATGGCCCCGTTGTGGTTACAGACCAAACAGAGAGAGAGATGGTAGTGGAGAGTTGGGAGATGTGACCGTAATGGCCCCTTCCCCCCTGTGGCCTATATTCCGTATATATATATATATACACAGGGGGAGTGCTTTTACAAATATATCCTTACATCTGAGTTTCCCCTTCAGGGGCACTTATGTCATTACACATGGCCTATTCTGGGCCTTACAATCTTCTACCAGGCCTACTGGGATTAGGTGGGGGCCACCCCTACAACAGGAGCCTCTCATGGTAAAAGGCTTCACAGGGCCGAAGCCATGTTGCCGAGTCCTTTGCCCCCTCCGTCCCTGCGGCCTGTGAATCTCTCCGAACTTGCGGAGCTTCGATGTGCAGTGTGTCCCGGGGCTGAGGCCGTAGCCGAAGCCGATGGCTGCCACCTAGCCGAAGTAGACGCGCGCGCGCTCCGTCCCCTACCCTTCGAACGGGTGGCAGCGGAGCTGGCGCCTAGCCGAAGTAGACGCGCGCGCGCTCCGTCCCCTACCCTTCGAATGGGTGGCAGCGTAGCTGGCGCTTAGCCAAAGTAGACGCGCGCGCGCCGCCTAGGTCAGACTTGGCTCCGAAGTCGGTATTGGGGACCGAGTCGGGGTCGCGGCTGACGCTGTAGTGAGAATGGGCCTTGCGCCGCGGATGTCGCTGCACTTCGGGACGATTGTGCCCCGCATTTGGGTAGTGCGCTTTTAATGGCGGCTGGAATCGTGCCGACGCATGGCCTGTCAGAGGGAAGGTTGTCGCGGCGGTTTATGCCTGGTGCGTCGTGGGATGTGAGCGGTTGCGTGGGCGCGGCCGTTCACCTCTTCCCTAGGCAAGCGGGACGCGTGTCGGTCACGCGCTGGCGTTGTGCACTGCTTGGCCACCTACCGGGCACGCTCCTCCAGATGCCGGCGGTTCTTTCCAGTCGTGGGTAGTCGAACCGCTGGGAGTTTTTAATCTGGCTGCGCTTCTGGTTGCAAAGGGGGCGAACGGGCTTTATAAAGCGCCATGGCTGTGGTGGGGGCGCTCTATCTCGCCTGTCGCCTAGCTCTGCTTATTTCGCGTTGATAGCCCTTCTGCCCTAATCTTGGAGAACAATGGCCGGTCATGACGGTGCCTCCCGCCAGCCTGGCGGCGGCTCCTCGTCTAGCCCGGACGAGTTGTCCTTCCCTTCCGAAGATTACGAGCTGGTGCTGCGGGGGCGTTCGCATGGCGACAAGTGGTGGGACGCCATGGAACACTCGGGGGGTCGCTGCTCCCGTGTGCTGGGGAAGAGCCGCGCGACTGAAGAGATGCTGCAGCGGCTTGTACGGGAAGGGAAGATCGAGGAACGCGATGGGGCTCGCCTACCCCGCCGTGACGAGACGAAGCCGAAGCCCCAGGAAACGGAGGCGATCGTTTTCATCGCGTTCTTCGACGCCGGCCTTCGAATGCCCTCAACGACGTTTGTGGGCGAAGTCCTTCGGACCTACGGGTTGGAGCTAGCGCAGCTAACGCCCAACGCCATAATCCGCCTAGCTGTCTTCACATGGGCTACGCGGACGGAAGGCCGACGTCCTAGCGCGAGCCTGTTCGCCATCCTGCACGACACGCGCAGTCGACCCAAGAAGGTTGAGGGGGCTGTATCCAACTTTGGTTGCGTGGATTTCGTGCTACGAGCGTCTTGTACGACGCTGTTCCCTGCGCCGGCCAATCTGGAGAGGTGGGAATCCGGCTGGACGCGGCGGTGGTTTTATTACGTCGTGACTAGCACGAGTGGCCTGCTATGCCGAGGTGGGCCGATCTCATTCCACAGCTCGCCAAGTGTGCAGCCGGAGGCCGATGACGCACGGAGGCTATGGAGGCTTGCTGGCGTGGCACGCCGACTGAGTATGCGCGACTTGGCGGAAGAATTTACAATGTACGGGGTGGCGCCACTCTCCGCCCGGTGGAGGTACGTGCGACGGGGCGACGATCGAGAGGATGGGGTGCGCCCGTCATTGTCTTGCCTGCTTCCGCCCTCCGCTCCTTGTAAGTCGCGCAGTGCGCTGGTGCGCACCCGTTTGTCTGCGTAGTCCCCGGCTGACCGACTTGTTGCCTTTTATGCAGTGGCACGGCTAGAAGATGCCGAGCGCGCAGTTGCGACGTTCCTTGGCCCGTACACGCTCAAGGAGCGCAAGCTGCACGAGGCCGCGACCCGGTCGGCGAAGCAGGGGCGGATAAACCGCACGTGCGAGGTTCTGCGCATGGCTGTGCCCGAGGGCGCGGTGCCGGCGGAGGACATCACTCCCAGCGGTGCTTTGCCACCCACGGCGGCCGTCGCGGAGGCGTCCGTGGTGGTAGTGATCGAAGGCGCGACGGGAGCTGCAGCTGCTGACGTCGCGGAAGAATCGCCCGTGGAGCCACAGGCGAAACGCCCTCGAGCCCGGCCTCCTTCGCCTTCGCGGGGGCGGTACAATGTTGCCGGCCCTGTGCTTGGAGCTGCGGCGCCCGACGTGGTCGGTGTGGCCGAAAGGTCTTCTCGGCCGCCCGCCGAGGTACTCTCCTCCCGACTGGCGGTTGAACAAGCACGTCCTGTCGCGGCGGGGGATGCAAAAGTTAGGCGCAGTTCTCTTTCCTCGCGCGACTTCGCGAAACTCTCCCCGATTTGCTCGCTCATTCCATCGACATCAGGCGAGACGAAGTCTCCCGGCCGTGGTGAAGGATCGAGCAACGGGGGTGTGCGCGACATACCGGACCCCGTACCGGGTATCCTGCAGGCGGCTGCCGCCGTCGACGTGGCCGAAGCCTCCGCAGCCGCTAACGTGGCGAGGGCGGGGCCCGTCCTCTCCGGCTTCCTCCTGCGCCCGGAGACGCTTCGCGCTTTTAATGCAGCCGCGGAGCGCACCCGCGACGGCTTTGACCAACAGATGCTGTCGTCGTGCGAGGGGGACCTCCTGGCGCTCGCACTACGGGCCTCGGAGATAAGGGTATGTATGTGTGCTCGCGGTTGCTAGAGCACTGTCGAGCACCTGCTGACTTTTTCTGCTATTTCCAGACGCTTGTCCTTGGCCATGCGCTAGATGAAGCCCGCATCCGGGAGCGGAGAGCCCTGGAGGTCGATCTTCGTGCTGCGGATGACGCCCATGCCGCGAAGGACGAACAGCTTCACGTGCTGGAGGGCGCCCTGGCGGCCGCGCAGCAGGAGACCGAGGAAGTCCAGCGCGCCGCTGCGGAGGAACGCACCTCCTTTTTGCAGCAGATCGCCACTCTGCAGGAGGAGAAGGCCTAGCTGGTGGAGTCCCTTGCGGAGAAGGACGGCGCCTTGGACAATGCGTCCATGTCGGCGTGGAGGGCAATGGAGTCTCTGAACCAGGCCCTCCGGGACCTGTGTGTCGACGTGCCGGACGCTACCCACGGGCTGAGGGACTTGGTGGAGACGCTCGGGCTGGTCGAGGAAGGTGCTGGCGTTGCTCTCCGCAGTGCGAAGACCTTCGGCGAGCATTGCAGCTTCCTCGGTGCGTGCCTCGCCCTTGCCATGCTCCACACTCATGGGTGCAGACATGTCCACGAGCTGGCAAACCCTCAGTTGGATCTGCCCCCCAGCCGGAGGCGCTGTCGGACGCTATCCGCTTCATCGATCCTGGCCTCTGAAACTTCCACCAGCGGATCTGGGGCTGTGTCGAGGAGGACGCGGCCAGGGTCGCGGTGCAGCACACGCTACACGGGGGCGGGGACCTCCTCCACTGGCTCAAAGGAGTTCCCAGGCGTCCCAACAGCGGCGCGGGCCCATCGGGACCGCGCGAAGGGTGAGCGCTTGGTTAGGGGAGCTGTGTGCTACACGCTCCTGCTTGTGGTCATGTAACCCCGGCGTTTTTTGTGGAAAATTGAAATAACACCCGCTCTTAATATTGTATGCTGCTTTTTATACTTCGCGTACGCATAGCAGCAACGCCTGTTTATAGTCCGGAGAGTGCGCGCACGCGGCGCCCCCCTGCGGTGTCTCATTTTAGAGTCTGTAGACTGGTGCGTACGGAGGCAGACCTCGACGCTACGACTTTGTTTAGAGTCCGTAGACTGGCGCGTGCAGAGGCGGACCTCGACGCTACGACTTCATTTAAAGTCCGTAGACCGGTGCGTGCGGAGGCGGACCTCGACGCTACGACTTCATTTAAAGTCCGTAGACCGGTGCGTGCGGAGGCGGACCTCGACGCTACGACTTCATTTAAAGTCCGTAGACCGGTGCGTGCGGAGGCGGACCTCGACGCTACGACTTCATTTAAAGTCCGTAGACCGGTGCGTGCGGAGGCGGACCTCGACGCTACGACTTCATTTAAAGTCCGTAGACCGGTGCGTGAGGAGGCGGACCTCGACGCTACGACTTCATTTAAAGTCCGTAGACTGGTGCGTGCGGAGGCGGACCTCGACGCTACGACTTCATTTAAAGTCTGTAGACTGGTGCGTGCGGAGGCGGACCTCGACGCTACGACTTCATTTAAAGTCCGTAGACTGGCGTACCTGCGCGCGGGGGTGATCTCTGACACATTGCGGCCGGACAATGTTATTTGTGCAAAACAACAGCTTTATTGAACTCCCGTTTGCGCGGGCAAGCATCGTACAAGGAGGGGCCGATGCCATTATAATTTGCATCCCGCTTCTAGGCATAATATCGCCGCAATTTGTCCGCGTTCCATGTGTGGCGGAGAGTTTGTCCCTCGAGTGTGGCAAGGCGGTACGCTCCCTTCTGCAGTGCTTCAGCCACAATGTACGGACCTTCCCACTTGGACTCCAGCTTGCCAACGGTCTCCGCGTGGAGTGCCATTCTGAGGACAAGATCCCCGGCCTTGAACCTTCGCGGATATACGGACCGGTCTCGAGTACGCACTATCTGCCGTGCATACTTTTCGACATGTTGGGCTGCGCTTGCTCGTGCCCCGTCGAGGAGGTCCAAGGACACGCGACGCTCTTCGTTGGGCGCTTGGACGAGGACCCTTCACGATCCCGCCCTGATTTCTTCAGGTGTCACTGCCTCGTCACCAAAAAGAAGCTTGAAGGGCGTGAACCCCGTCGGGCGTGTTACCGTTGTGCGAAGGGACCAGAGGACGCTGTGAAGCTCGCTCGGCAACCTGCCCTTCGTCAGCCCGACTAGGCGTTTTTTGATGGCGATAGAGATGGCACCGTTCGCCCTTTCGACTGCTCCGTTGGACTGGGGGTGCCCAACCGAGGCGAACCGAATCGTGATGCCCATGTCGCCACAGAACTCCTTGAACGGGGCAGCATCAAACTGCAGGCCGTTGTCGACGGTGAGTTCCCTGGGCACGCCGAAGCGACATATGATGTTCTGCTAGAGGAAGCGCTACATGGCCGCCGAGGTTATCTTGGCTAGGGCTACCGCCTCCGGCCATCTGGAAAAGTATTCCAGCGCGACCACGACGAACCGCAGGTCCCCTGGGGCTCGGGGGAGCGGTCCCACTATGTCGACACCCCAGCGTGCCAACGGCCACACCGGGGGAATAGGGTTGGGGTTCGTCGGGGGCCTGCGGATGATGCGCCCCATCCACTGGCACCCCTGGCACCGACGCACGAGGTCCTGGGCGTCAGTGATGGCAGTCGGCCAGTAAAAGCCCTGCCTGAACGCCTTGCCGACCAACGACCTCGGCGCGAGGTGAGACCTGTATGCCCCCTCGTGGATATCCGTGAGGAGCTTCTTCCCCTCTTCGCGGGAGAGGCAGCGCAGGAGCGGTGCACAGACTCCCTACTTGTAGAGCGTCCCTTCAAACACCTGGAAGGATCTGGCACGGTGTTGCAGACGCCGGAGCTCGGCGTGGTCCTCTGGCTCTGCGATGCCCTGCAGGAAATTGAAGATGGGCTCTCGCCAGTCGCCCTGCTGGACGACATGGTGAACGAGGGCCGCGTCGCGGTTGTCCTGCGCGATGGCCGCCTGCGGCAATACTTCGTAAAACGTCCCGTCAGGAGGTGGCAGCTGCTGGCTGGCCGCCTTCGCGAGAGCGTCGGCCTGCTCGTTTTCCGCGCGAGGGATGGCCTTGACCGTGACGCCCAAAGAAATGCCTTTCCCTTGCTCTTACGGCGGCAAGGTATTTAGCCAGCTCAGGATCCTTGGCTTGATATGACTTGTCCACGTGGCCGGCCACCAAACGCGAATCCGTGTGGACGAGCACTCGCCGCGCACCGATTGCCTTGAGCTTGGTCAGGCCGAATAGTAGCGCTTCATACTCAGCCGTGTTGTTGGTGGCTGGAAACGCGTGGCGCGCCGAGTACAATAAGCGCTGCCCCTCGGGTGTGACAATTACTGCGCCTACACCCGCGCCCGCGACGCTGTAAGCCCCATCAATGGTGAGAGTCCAGGCCGGGTCGTCGTGCTTCTGAGCGGGCTAAGCCGGCGGAGTCCATTCTGCGAGGAAGTCGGCGAGGACTTGGGATTTGATTGCCGTCCGCGAGGCGTATGTTAGGGAGAACGGGGCGAGCTCGGCAGCCCACTTGCCGATGCGCCCCGTGGACTCCTTATTGTGTAGCATCTCTGCCAGGGGAAATGAGGAAGGCACTGTGATCGGGTGGGCCAAAAAATAATGCTGAAGCTTCCTGGAGGCCATGACCAACGCGTAAGCTAGCTTTTCAAGCTCCGTATATCTTGTCTTGGCGCCTTGGAGGGCTTCGGAGACAAAATACACGGGCCGCTGTGCGGCGCCTTCCTCTAAGACGAGGACGGCACTGACCGCCGTGACCGACGCGGCCAGATAGAGCAACAGGGGAGCCTCTGGTGCTGGGGCGACCAGAGTAGGGAGGCTCGCCAGGTGTTTCTTGAGCTCGTTGAAGGCCTCCGCGCAGTCGCTATCCCACCGAAACCCGTCGCACCCGCGGAGTGTCTTAAAGAATGGCAGACCCCGCTCCGCCGCCCTAGATAGGAAGCGGCTTAGGGCCGCCATGCGGCCCGCCAGCCTCTGGACCTCCCTCGTCGTCTTGGGCGGCTCCATGCCCAGGATGGCCTCGACCTTGTCGGGATTCGCCTGGATGCCTTGTCCGGACACGAGGAAGCCTAGCAGTTTGCCCGCCTGGACGCCGAAGACACATTTGTCGGGGTTGAGCTTGATGCCGGCCTTCCTGAGGTTGTCGAAGGTCTCCTGGAGATCCCGGCCGTGCAAGGCGAGCTGTCGGGTCTTGACCACCACGTCGTCGACGTAGGCTTCCACGTTCCTCCCGAGCTCAGCGGCGAGGGCAAGTGCGACGAGGCGGGTAAAGGTAGCGCCTGCGTTCTTCAAGCCGAAGGGCATCCTGACGAAGCAGAAGGTCCCAATCGGTGTGATGAAACTGGTCTTGTCCTCGTCGTCTTCGGCCATGTATACCTGATGATAACCAGAGTAAGCGTCCAGGAAACTCATTAGCTCGCACCCGGCGGTAGCATCGACCAATTGGTCAATGCGTGGCAAGGGGTAATTGTCCTTTGGGGCACGCCTTGTTAAGTGCGATGAAATCAATGCACATACGCCAGGCCCCGCTGGCCTTTTTGACCAGTACGGGGTTGGCAAGCCACTCTGGGTGATGGACCTCGCGAATGACCCCGGCCCGGAGAAGCTTCGCTACCTCCACCTTGGCCGCCTGCTGCCGATCCATAGACATAAGGCGAAGCTTCTGCCTGACCGGCTTGGCATCAGGGCGGACCGCCAATCGGTGCTCGATTACTGCGCGGTCTACGCCCTTGATGTCCTCTGGCGACCATGCAAAAATGTCGGCGTTGTCCTGGAGTACTTGGAGTAGATCTCGCTCAACCGCCGCAGGGAGCCCCTCGCCAATGGACACAAACTGCCCCTCCGTCTGGAGTGGCACCTTCTTGACCCCACCTTCGGGCCGAGGCTTAGGTGTCCATCCCGGAGCGGAGGGCGTGTCGCCGGGCGTACCCGAGAGGGCGTGCACCGGGCGGTGCAAGCTCCGGCTGCTGAGTTCGACGCGCCTGGCGAGGTCCTGGTCACCGAAGACAGTGATCACGCCCTCCGGGCCTGGGAGCTTCATGCATAAGAAGGCGTGGTGCGGGACCGCCTCGAGGGAATTGATGGCGGGCCGTCCCAATATAATGTTGTAGGGGTGCGGGATGTCTACGACGTCGAAGATGACGTGCGCGCTTCGGGAGTTGCTCCCCTGGCGGAATGTAACTGGGAGGAACACGTGTCCTATGGCCTCTAGCTGTTGGCCTCCGAAGCCTTGAAGTGGAGCTCCTGGCGGCTCCAGGCGGCTTCGGGGGATTCCCATACGTTCGAGGGCCCCTGCGAACAGAATATTCGCAGAGCTTCCCCCGTCGACGAGGACGCGCCTGACGTCATGGCCTGCGATGTGAGCCAGGATAACTAGAGGGTCTTGGTGAGGGAACTCCACACCCTTGGCATCATTCAAGGTGAAGGTGATGTTGCGGGGCGGCACCCACGGTAGAGACCGCTCCACAGGGGCCCCCGATAGGGAACCTCCGGTGATGACGCTGACAGTGCGGTGCCGCGTGTCTTCCCTGTCGGAGGCTTGCTGGGGACCACCTCTTGAACGCCGCTCATGGACTTTGGCGAGGGGCCGAGGAGACGAGGCCCGCGAGTCGGCCATCACCCGCCGTAGTTCCATGACTGCGGTGCACGCCTTCGTGTAGTGGTCGCCGTAACCATGTACCTCGCACCACTTGCCATAGTCCCGAAGCTCTTGCTCCGCGCGAGGTCGCTCGCCACGATCTGGTCCAGCTCCGCATCCCCGGCCCCCTTCCCACGATATGGGGGCAGGTCCTCGAAGGGTGTTTCCGATACCACGGACATGGCGGACCTTACGTGGTCTGCGCTGGTGACGCCGGGGCTTGCGCCTGTCCCCTGGCGAGCCTTCTGGCTCCCCGGGGCCGTTGCTCCCGGGAGTGGCCTCCCGGGGTTGTCGACTGCAGTCCTGCTTCGGGGAGTCACCAGCCATCTCCTCGCATGGCGAGCGCTTCGCTTGGGCAGGGTCGAGGGCGGGGGAGTTGCGTCTTCGCGCATCTTCCTCGGCCCGCGCATACCCTTCCATCTTGTCGAAGAGCTTGGCGACCGTCTTGATAGGTTTGCGTGCATTGTACTCGGCCAGGGGGCCTGGCCGAAGGCCCTGTATGGCCGCGTTGATGACGGTTGTCTCGTTGACGTTTTGGACCTGACACCGTATCCTCGCGAAGCGTTTGAAATAGTCCCGGAGCTTCTCCGCAGGTTTCTGCTTCACAGCGAAGAGCTGGTCTGCGTCGACCTGCTCAACGTAGCTCCCTTGAAAGTTGTTGTGAAGGCGGTCGCGGATCTGCTCCCACGCGTAGATGGAGTTCGGCTCTATGGTAAAAAACCAGGAGAGCGCCACTCCTTGCAACGCGAGGGGGAACCCCTTCGCCTTTGTGGTGTCATCTCCGCCCGCGGCCTCGATTGCGGCTTCATACACGCGCACGAACTCGCGAGGGTCCGTGTCACCTTTGTAGGGCTCGATGATGCTAGGGAACTTGAAGTCTTCGGGCCATGCCGCCTGCTGTAGTCCTGCCGAAAGCGGGGACTCTGGGTCGACGCGCCGCAGCGGGACGCGGCTGGATGTGGGGGCGTCGCGGCTGTCTGCCCTTTCCGGCGTGGGATCTGGCGCACCCACCGGCGCGACCTGCTGGCTTTGAGCCTCTTGTATGTCTCGGACAGCCCCGCGAAGATCCCCTAGCTCTTGCTGGAATGCTTTGAGGGCTGCCAGCAGGGCGCTTTCCGCCGCCTGCGCGGGCGGGGCCGCCGGCGCGCCCAGCGGGCGGGTCGGCACGGGTACGACCGCCTCACGAGCTCCCGAGCTGCCGGTCGCTCCGTTGTGGCTACCTCCGACTGCCCGATCCGCGCTACCGGCGAACGTTGCGGCGAGGGCGGTGAGGTTGGTTGCTGTCGCGTCGGCGGGGTCGGTCGTCGCAGCGCCGGCGGCGGGGTCGGTCGTCGTAGTGCGATGTCGACGCCCTCGACCGTCGTGCGACGCTCCGACCCGGCCGCCTCCTTTTCCTTCGCTGCCGTTGCCGAAGCTTTTTTCGGTGCCATCCTTCAGATTTCAGGCTTGCTCCTGTCCTCCCCACGGACGGCGCCAACTGTTGTGGTTACAGACCAAACAGAGAGAGAGATGGTAGTGGAGAGTTGGGAGATGTGACCGTAATGGCCCCTTCCCCCCTGTGGCCTATATTCCGTATATATATACACAGGGGGAGTGCTTTTACAAATATATCCTTACATCTGAGTTTTCCCTTCAGGGGCACTTATGTCATTACACATGGCCTATTCTGGGCCTTACAATCTTCTACCAGGCCTACTGGGATTAGGTGGGAGCCACCCCTACAACAGGCCCATAAGACGGCTGACGTTCTCCCACTCATTTGTGTTTGGGTTTCACACCTACAACACAATCTTCAAGACCACTATCATGCTAGATAGTGGAATCCAAACCCTAGTAATGAGAGAGTTCATAATTTCTACAAGTCTATTGCTAAGGGCCCCAAAATAGATCTTCCTAAATTTGATGGCAGTGAACCTTTGGAATGGATTAGGCAAAGTGAGACATATTTTGCTATGGCTAATGTTCCAGATGAGGCTAAGTTTGATTTGTCTCAAATGTATACGATAGGAAGGGCTGATAGATGGCTCAGAGGTACTGGTTGATCTGGAATCCACCCCCTTGCCAAATTTTTGTGCTATGGTGTGTGATTGGTTTGCTCAACACAGTGGTTATGAAGTGTTAGAGAGTTTTCATTCACGAATTTTTATTCAGTGAGGCAATATAACCTTAGTGTTTCTGATTATATTGATAAGTTTGAAAACTTATGGCTGTTTACAAAAGTGAGAATCCAAAGTAATATAATATTTTTCCTCCGTAGCAACACACGGCATTCAACTAGTGTGTATATATGTGTGTGTGTATGTATGTATGTGTGTGTATATATGGACAAATTACACGCCTCAGTAAAAAAAAGGGAGAAACTAATTAACAGCAAAAGATAGAAGTAGTTAAACACAGTGGCTAAAAACCCAACAGAGGGTGAAGCAGCACATATATAGCTAGCCACTTCATCCTCATATATATGATCATGTCTTATTTAGTTCCCCCATCTTTTCTATATTTTTTTACAGTTATACATGATGCTTAATTTCAAGTTTAATTTCATGCTACAGCTTGCTGTTTAGTTATGTTTCCCCTGGGTGTAGATGTAGTCTGTGTGAGCCACAAGGGTCCTCCTCATCAAGCATTCCTCTTCATGACACTCCTCCAGCATGTCGGCCTCTTGCTGTTCCATTCCCTTACCCTGCAGCTTCTCCATGTGGAAAACAGTGGCAGCTCCGATAGTAGTAGCCTTGCCTCCACCATGATCAGAAGAAACCTGCAAAGATCACAGCAACCGAACGTACTATATATGCATGCGAAGAAGAAGATGTGATCGAAGAAGATACTGATCAGTTACCTGCAGCAGGTGCTTCTTGTGGTCAATACTGGATCTTGGTTCTGGCCTCGCTGCCAGCTGCCCTGTCATACAGATGAGTAAGAGAAAGCAGGTTGCCACCAGGAGGGACGTAACTTGTTGCAGCTGCCTGCAGGAGGCCATGATCCCTCTCTCTGGACCTCGATCGATCTCTAACTGGTCCTGAAGCTATATAGATGGAAGCAGGATATATATGCCGATCGTATGTCTGTTTATGCTGATATCTTGAGGATGATCAGAAAGAGGTGAGATCGAAGAAGTAGCATCCATGGCAACCTATTTATAGACGTCCATTGCGTAAGTACAAAGCGTAAGAAGGATCGATGGACGATGCAGTCTGCAGAGACTAGAGAGATGGAATGGAATGGACGTACCTGTCGTCTGTGGCGTGCGCTAGCTGCGCAATAAAGATAGCGTTGAAGCAGATCGAGCCGGTGTAGCTGTCGAGTTGCCTGACGACTCTGGTTAATTAGGTAACGTTCACACCATACCATGTGCTCTACAGTGACGGCTGGACGTGGATGCCTCAAAAATCAATTCTAGAAACCTAGAGCTGCCACAACGTGCGTTAATACAGTAACGATGGTGAAACAAATAGAAGAAGGTATCGTCATCACGCCATTCAAGAAAGCTAGCATACTTTTCTTTCAACTGAAAACATACAATAAGCTGTAGTAGTCCTAATGAGCAGATCTTATGAATGAAAAATTATGTCCTTGCACTCTCTAGTGGGACTGTGTTTCATAAACAAGATTTTCTAAATTATTTCCTTTTGTTAATTTCCTTTGTAGTTGTATATCACCTTTTGCTAATTTCCTTTACAAATCAGAATTAATTGAACTGCTTGTTAAGAAGATTTCAGGTGACCTAACTCCCAAGTAAATTTTATACATAAATGAAATGGTCCTTAAACAAAATTTCATATGAATGACAAAACAAGTTCCCAATTAGGCTATACCAATTGGTGCCATACGTAGAATAAAAAGAAACAACATCACCAAACAATGAATGTTGGTAGCATTCCTTCTAAAATAATAGTAGCATTTACTTTTCTCGAATACACGGAAGAATTGTGTGACAACTACACCCGTACCAAGGTTACATCTATTTGCAAACAGTGGGGTGCCATTTGCTTGACAAGGTTACTCAGCTCATTAAATAGGTTTACTTAACATAAAATCTTCATGGCTAAACTATTTGAGCTTACTCTTCCATTAATTGATATTCAGGAAGTACATGTTTAAACTTCACACGATATCATATGCTTATTATGCACGGTCAAAGAAACAAGGGGGCAATAATGCCAGGAAATGTACAGGGAACAGACAGTACCCCCTACATTGCAATGCAAAGTCAATCAATAGTTCAATACCTTAGTCTGCAAAACATATAGAAATCCATCCATTCGCTTCTTGTTCGCCTCCATTTTACTGTTGGCGATCCTAACAAGGTACTGAATGTACTTAGGAGAAACAACAAGTCCGTCAATCTGCCCCAGAGGCACCTCCATGCGAATTGAGCATCTTATTGCTACCATTGCACGTTTTTGCAAGCTTGTGATACCTAAAGATGGCATCATTCAATTTCTAAAAAACTAACTGATAGGATCAGAGATCCTACCACGGCTGCGCAAAGCGTAGGGGCAGAAGGCAGGGGTGCGAGCCCTGTCTCGACGACGGCGCAGTGGCGCCGTGATGAACAGGCAGGGGCGGCGGAACGCCAGAGAGGAAAACCCTTGAGGCCAGGTAAGATATTTACCTTGCTTGATTTTATTCCAATGCTGTTTAGGGATATATATATCCCCTGCCCTAGCAAACCTACCCGAATAAGAACTGATAACAAAGGAAATAAGCAACAACTTAAGGAATCTAATCTCTAAGGTGATCTCCCCCTTGGGCGTTCAGATCTTTAACCGCCGTGCGGCCTAGGCACAGGGCCGGGCCCGGCGTTGGTACGATATGCCGGTCATAACACTAACTTTATCTGACATTTTTCTAAAAGCACAATCTTTCAAAATCGAACTCTAACCTTTAACCTGCACTTTACTTCACCAGCACATTTGAGGTAAACTCTGTCAACCCATAAATAAAATACTAACCACTCTAGGAAGAAACCAGATCTTTAACCCAAAGTTGAGCAAAAATGAACACAACGTAACCCAACAAATCACTACACCTCTTAATCGAAATTTAAACTTCAGCAACAGAAAAATAATTTTTAAGGTGTTTTTTCCTTTTTTTTTTGGTTAGAGATTTTTGTTAGAGATCACTCACCAGTCACCAGAGTAGTATCTCTTAGAAAAATTTCTAGAAGCTTGAGTCTATCGATGTACCTTTCCAGTAATACATGTACTGCCTCCCGATTCCTGTATGGTGCTCTCCTAGGGAGATCCTTTGCTCAAGGCAATCTTGTGCTTTAGGAACAAAATGCTAGCAATCCTCAGCATTTTGTAAACTCTCTTTCTTGTGCTTATTTTATAGTCAAAACCTAAAAGGACGCCTAGATCCTCCACTCCAGGGTTGACATTGTATCATCACGATTTTCTATAAGATAATCATCTTTATTACTATTCCAAAATGGATCCTCTGTGATTATACTCTGTTTTCACGAAATGGACCTAGGAACCAGTGTAAAGTTTGAGTGTGCCAGATGGCCCAGATGGAAGCATCACTTATAATGGGTAGCTGGTAAAGGGAAATGACAAATCCTTCCAAAGTGCCAAAGTGGCTGTCATAGATTGTTCTGTTGCATATTTTCCCCTAAAGTTCTCAACACATTGACCATAGCTGCCAGAAAAAGATCAAAAATATATTACCCATGCTTGAAAGAAAGGAATATAATCCTGTGAACAAACTGTAATGGATTCTAGTACAAAAATAGAATTATAACGAAGCATCCCATTAAATAGTTAGCTCCGTAGCAAAACACGCAGACTTACGCAACATCAATTCTTTAGTTCAACCTGTTCAAAAAAATTCTTCAGTTCAAGAAAATATAAACAGATGGGAATATTTCATCTTGACAAATGCTACGCCAAAATGATTCCTAAGTTAGTAGACGAGAATATAGATGCAGTAAACTGTTCATCTACGTCGACATGCATCGTACCCAACTTAGCCTGAAAGGGAATCGAATTGTCCCATACTTGAACTTTTGCCCAGATGATCCAGAGCATTGCATGTCTTGTATATATGCACACAGAACAAACAATTTATGCAAATCAAAAGAAATCCAAAACCTCTTGATCATAACTTTAACTAATCATTACCATCAATTCAGCTAAATAGTTTACAACCAAAGCATTTTGATCATAATTTTAGGAACCAATTACCATCAATTTAGCTAAGTAGTTCGCATATTGTCGGACCCCAAGTTTACTAACCTGGAATCCTCTGTGATAACACTGCATTATTTCCTGGATCAGTAGATAATGCTCACAGATACAACGCTGCATCATTTCATACACAATAAATTCATACATTACAATACCAGAGTTCAAATAGACCGCGTCGGGTCGAGGTTACAATAGAGCCGTCAGGCCAAATGTCTTACAATACATAAAGAACGAAAGCGGGAGCGTACATAGCGTAGGGGCACAACTCACCACAGGCAAGCGACTGGGATAACCCGAGTACCAATGCAATTAACCAGGGACCTGACTAATAACGAAGGCACCCGCCAAAACTAGCCAGGTCAACTGGGCTGAGGCGAGAGGCAATACTACCGATGCCTAATCTAATATCCACCATCTTCATGACCTTCGGCGTCCTGATCCTCATGGTAGGCGTAGTGCTCTTGATTCACATCTTCTGAAAGGGGGGTTAAGAGCGAGATTGAGCACAAACAACCGTGCTCCGCGAGCCAACACACAGAATGCATATAATTATAGATGCAGGGCTATTCAAGGGTGGCTCGGGTTCTTTTATTTGCATAAAGCGACATTTGAAATTACCATAATTTAAAATTTCTATGGCCTAGCAGTTTTCAAGAACTTATGACTTAAATACTGTAAGTGTGCAATTTTATGATGGGGTAGGTTCCATATACCAATTTTATGGTTACATCCACCATACTTTATGGTTACATCCACCAAAGCTTAACATTTTTAGCATAGCAGGTTACTTCCACCCTAATACCAACACTGGAGTACATCCCTCCAAGACAAATTACCAACATTAGGCTACATCCACCTAGCAAATTTTTATGCCCAACCTCCAAAATTTTTAAAATAGAACTAACTCGAGGAAGATTTCCATGTCTGCCCTTGACCGTGGGCACAGCTATTCGAATAGTTTGTATATGTACTCTGTAGAGACTGTACATCTTTACCCACAAGAGATAATCGTCCCGATGGTTCTACATGATTCCTTTGACATGCAGATCGAGAGAATATCACGAGGCCTTTACAATACCTCACACTCTAGCATGTCACTCCTATGGGGTTACGTCCATAGGTTGTGCGGGATGTCCACCATAGGTTAGCGCAGTCGGACTCCACTCTCCACATACGCTATCCTAGGCAACGTCACCTACATCCGGTGTCCCATTCCAAGTGGGGTTTTCACTACCCACCTACACACGTTCTCCATGAAATGACTAGAGGGTTCAGTAAATTATTTAGCCCAGCCTATATTATGCCAGCTTGTGGTTGTACTGTTATACACGGAGGGTCCACACATGATTAAGTCCTTAGGTCGTCTGGACGGTCCATTCCACATTCCTTGTGTTACATCCACACCCGCCATTCTTACCATCCGTCCAAACAGGTTTAGCAGATTTTTAGGGTTTTGAGAAGCATAACATAAATCAACATAGTTGTCCGATCATGTACATCCCATGACTCATTCAAATTTAGTTTCCAAGATTAAAGAATGATTATCAGGGTTACTAGAACCCTGGGTGCGACAAATTTATCATGGCAATATTAAAACATATAACTACCATATTTAGTGTTTATATCTAGGGCGACAAATGATCATGGGAGTTCAAATGTTACTGGTGGTGTATTATATTATTAGGTGGACATAAGGTTGTTATCTACCTTAAGACTTACATATTTTTAGCACATAAAATAACGCATGCAGTTTTTATAATTTAAACGAACATAGTTTCACATAAAATGTAGGCGCAAAATGATCAAAGTATTGACTCGCCTGGATCGAAAGCTTGGGGGTCTTGTGCTGCTTCAGGCGGGGGCTCGTTCGCGTCCTCGAACTCTACTCGGGAGATCGAACCGGAAAACAGCACAAACGAGAACGGAAGCAAATAAATACCAACTAAAATAAAACCAACCTCAAATTAACTCAAAACTGAACCAAAATAGAACCAACAGATAGATCTTGATTTTAGAAAAATTTAGGATTTGGTTTCATTAAATTTGGAGTTAGGTTAACAAGTTATAGCATGTTAAAGTTTAAAATCCCTGAAAATCCAGAAAATAAAAAGGGAGAGAGAGGGGTGGGCCTTAATTAGCAGTATTAATGCTTTCTTTAATTGCTGGCTTAGGACATCTTAATGGTTCAGTTAAGACATGCTAGTTAGTGAGTGAGGGCGCTGGCTTCTCTGCTCTGGTTCCTCACGACCGCAAGGGGGCGGAGTCGGCCGGAGGCGGTGGGGGCACGGAGGCGCGGCGGCGCCGGCCGAAACGGGTCGCCCGACCCGGTGCGCACCTCGGGGAGGCGGGACTCGGCTGGTCCTCGTTCGGGCGGCGGTCAGCGGCGGCTAAAGCGGCGGCTGGAGCAGGGGCAAAAGGGCGCTGGCAGCTCGGGCTAATGGAGATCGATTTCTCGATAGGTGAGCATCTATGGGCCTTTTTGAGCTCACCTAGGGCGTTGGTCGGGGCCGAGGTGGAGCAGGGCGGTCCGACGGCGAGAGCGGGCTCGGCGGCGAGGATGAAGACGGCGGCGGCTCGCTGGGGAGGGCGGTGGGGTCCGGCGATGTGGTGAGGGCGTTCACGGGGTCCGGGCGATGCTCCACGTGCGGGGAATCGGCCCGAGGCACGTCGGTTCACCGGGGAGGTCCGACGCCGGTGGCGGTGAAGAGGCACGTCGCCGGCGGCCTGCAAAGGAGGAGGGGTCGATTAAACCGGGGAAGAGGAAGAGGGGGCAAGGGCGAACACGGGGAGAAAGTTCAAGAGCCTTGGCAGCGACCGGAGGTGCTCGGCGACGGGGATTGCCGGAGGCGCACGCAAGGCAGAGGAGGCGGCCGAGTGTGGCGTTCGGCGAGCTTCGGCGGGGGTGTGTGGCGCGATAGCAGTGCCAGTTATAGAGGCCGGGGCGGGCTCGTCGGGGGAGACAAGGCGGCAGGGGGCCGTGCAAGCATTTTGCACGCGAAGGTGACCGGTGGCAGAGGAGGACCACGGTGACTCTTGGCGTAGGGAAATGGCGCATGGCCGGGCGCATGCCTAAGCAGTCGGGGACGCGCGGGAGGTGACGGGAGACGCTGCCACTGCTGGGCGCTGATGGCGAGGAGAGGCGCTGAAGACGAGGGCTGACACCGCATTTACTCGCCGACGAAGTAGGTGGCGAATGGCGACAAGGCGCTGAGGTCAGGAAGTGGGAGGGATGGAGGTGCATTGCCACCAGAAGGAGAAATGAAGAGATGGCTGGGAAGGCTTGGGGAGAAAAGTCCTACAATCAGCATACATACATATGTATTTTTATATATATCTTTTCTTTACCAATCTTAGTCTCCTGAATCCTTTAATCCTTGAAGCATATTTCAAATTCCAGATTTTAAAAGGTTAATTTGATTTACACCTTTGGAAATAAAACAAGGTCTTCATTTTAAATTATTTTTGCATTTCCTAGAATATATATATATATATTCTAGGAAATGCAAAAATAATTAGTTTGAACTACTTTTGAGTTCAATGCAACTACAGTGAGTATATACCATAAAAATAGTTCAAACTAATTAAACTGAAGTTGAATTTAAATTTTTTCGGAGTTTGACATCTCAAATATACTTTTTTATGGGTATATGAAGATACCCACATCAAACGTTGCGAATCTCGAAGCAAATCAACGGGTATTGATATTGGTGCCTAGGCACCATGGTGCATGAAACACTCGTCCTATATATATATATATATATATATATATATATATATATATTTATTTATTTATTTATTTATTTATTTGGAAGCAAAAAGGAATAACCAACTGAGAATAAAATCTTTCAGCTTTATTAACATACATTTGAATTTACATTAGGCCAGGTTTTGAAAATGGGGTGTTACACATATACAACATGTACATGAGACGTACATCAACAAAACAGCTAGTGTGGGCTTGAACTTATTCAAATCATAGAGATTGCGTTACATAAATCATAAATGCTCACAAACGTAAGAACAAATCTTAAAGAAGCACCTCTTCAGTATGAAACTCTCATACAAAAAGGTGAAATTGAAGCACGCGGCGTGGGCATATGTTGTGCCAGGCCATATAAATACTAATGTTTTGAAGGGAATCTACCCAATTTGCTATGTCTGGGTATCTGCTGTGCCAGGCCAGGCCAGGCTACTGAAAAGCCCATTTCTTTCAGGTTGATCTTATCGGGCCTGGCATAGGCCTAAACACCTAGTCAAGTCAGCCAGATCAGATAGTCATCAGGCTACACCAACCTCAGGGCATGCTTTTGAGCTAGGCTGTGCTGGACCCAACTTGGTATCGGACATACAATTCTAAACCCAGATTGGCCACAAAAACAGGGCTAGATAAGGGCAACTTCGTGTAACAGCCCAGTTATTTATTTCAATTTTTTGAAAAAAATTTATTAAATTAAATTAATTTGGTTTAAAATGAAAATAAGAGTTTTGGTTGTGTGAATTTTGAATTTTTATTTGCCCTGAATTTCTGTTTTGAAAAGGCTGGATTTGAAAAGTAATTTAAGTAAAAACCTAAAAATATTATTAAATAGAATGATATTTTGATCTTCGACAAAAATCCTAATTCAACTTAATTGCTTGGATTTAATTGGCTTTTATTTGGCTTTCTGAGTTTCTGGAGTTTAGAACCTATTTTGAAATTAAAAGGGTATTTTTAGTATGAAAATATGATACCAACTTTAGTTGGAAATAATTTTACTAGTCCAAAATATCTCCCCAACTTCTTTCCTTCGGCCGACACATGGACGGTCTGGAAATCCAAAAATCATAAATAAAATTTAAAAACCCTCTTCTTTCCTCCGGCCGACGCATGGACGGTCTGGATCTATCCACGTTGCCGCTCACCATCCCACCTCTACCCTCCCTCGGGCCGACGCGTGGACGGCTCGGATGAGCTAAGTCCCCGCCCTGGCCCATCTCCCACCGTCCCCTCTACGTAACTCCTTCGACCGCCCGACGCCACGCGTCATAATCCCCGCCGCCTGTGCCTTCCTCCCCCCCTCTCTCACATCACTAACTTGTGTTGCATTTTTACGACGCAACCTCACAATCTATTACAAAAAATATGCAACAGGGTCATATAATGCAAAGAAAACATTACTCAAAATTTGTAAAGAAAACTTACCTTGCTCTTAAACCAATTCGTGAATCCCTCCTCAAGCCTTTTGTCAATGTCAAGAGTGCCTTCTTGCTCCAGCTCTTGTCTGAACAGACTGCATAGCATTGTTCAATTCCACCATTAAAAGTAAATCGTATGCATTTCCATATAAAACAAGTGTACAACTCAGTGCGTACTTCATATATGGGTCAACCTTGGGACAATTATGCACAACATACCACACCATCTAGTCATATTCGCTAGAAAGATATGTAAACGTGGATGATCCAAGTAAATTAACATCATGCATAAAAACATAGTTGTCGTAGGGGTGGCCCCCACCTAAACCCAACAGGCCTGGTAAGAGGTTATAAGGCCCAGAATAGGCCATGTGTAATGACATAACTGCCCCCAGAGGGGATAACCAGATGTAAGGGTATAACTGTAAAAGCACTCCTCAGGCGTATATATATATGAGCGCAAGCCATGGGGAGGACCCAGGCCATTACACTCAACTTCATTACTCTCCACTACCATCTCTCTCTCTGTTTGGTCTGTAGCCACAACAGTTGGCGCCGTCCGTGGGGAGGACGAAGACAAGCCTGAAGACCGAAGAAAAAGATGGCACCGAAAAAAGCTTCCTCAGCGGCGGCGAAGGGAAGGAAGGCAGGCGCGGTGGACGGAGACGTCGACGTTCGCGCGGTGACGACCAACCCCGTCACCGGCACAGCGACGACCAACCCCGCCACCGGCGTTGCGAGGACGGACCCGGCGGTCGAAGACGTCGACACGGGTGCGGCGACAACCGACCCCGCTGACGCGACAACCGACCCCGCTGACGCGACGACGGCCGACCTCGCCGCTCCCACTGCAACCCTCGCCGGCGACGCGGACCAGGCGGTCCGAGGTAGCCACGACGGAGCGACCGGCAGCTCGGGACCCCGCGACGCGGTCGTCCCCGCGCCGACCCGCCCGTCGGAAGCACCGGCGACCCCGCCAGCACCGGGGATGGAAAGCGCCCTGCTGACGGCTCTCAACGCGTTCCAGCGGGAGCTGGGGGACCTTCGCGGAGCCATCAGAGATATACAAGAGGCTCGGAGTCAGCCAGCTGCGCCAGCAATCGCGTCCGAGCCCACGCTGGCAAGGGCGGACAGTCGCGAAGCCCCCACGTCCAGCCGCGTGCCGCGGCGACGCGTGGATCTGGAGTCCCCGCTCTCGGCGGGGCTGCAGCAGGCGGCATGGCCCGAAGACTTCAGGTTCCCTAGCGCCATCGACTCGTATAAAGGCGATACGGACCCCCGTGAGTTCGTGCGCGTATACGAAACCGCGATCGAAGCCGCCGGCGGAGACAACACCACGAAGGCCAAGGGACTCCCCCTCGCGCTACAAGGGGTGGCGCTCTCTTGGTTCTTTACCATAGAGCCAGGCTCCATAAGCGCGTGGGAGCAGCTTCGCACCCGCCTTCATAGCAACTTCCAGGGGCACTGTGACGGGCGAACCGAGGTGGACCAGCTCTTCGCTGTAAAGCAGCAACCCTCGGAGGCACTCCGGGGCTACTTCAAGCGCTTCGCTAGGATTCGATGCTAGGTAAACAATCTTAATGAAGCCACGGTCATTAATGCAGCCATCCAGGGCCTTCGCCCAGGCCCGATGGCCGAGTACAGCGCGCAGAGACCAATCAAGACCGTCGCCAAGCTCTTCGACAAATTGGACGAGTACGCGCGGGCGGAGGAGGATGCGCGAAGGCACAACATCGCCGCCCTCGGTCTCGCCCATGAGGAGCGCCCCCCGCGCGAAGTCGGGGCGGGTGGTCCCTCCACGAAGCCGGGCCGTAACCGAGGGCCCCAGGGAAGTCCACCCCGAGGCGGTGAGGCTGGGATGCAGGAAGGCTCTCCAAGGAGCAGGCCTAAACCTCGACGCCGCCAGCGCCGGTCGCAGGCGGCCCATCACGTCCTCGACACCAAGAGCGCCCGCCAAGGACCCGACCCCGCCTCACGCAGGGGGGGTCAGGGATCGCAAGGCGGACTAGCTTACGGCGACCAACCCCGCGCAGAGCAAGAGCTCCTACACTATGGCAGGTGGTGCGAGGTACACGGCTACGGCGATCATCGCACAAGGGCATGCACCGAGGTGCTGGCGCTGCGGAGGGTGACGGCCGGATCTCGAGCTACGCCTCCTCGGCCCCCCGCCGAAGCCCAAGTAGGGCACCCAAGGGACAACCCCATATGAGCCACCGCCATGGAAAGTGCGCAGCATCGCACCATCAACGTCATCACCGGAGGCTCCTCCCCAAAAGCCCCCGGGGAGCAGCCGCAACTGTGGATGCCGCCCTGCAACATCACCTTCGACTTGAACGACGCCAGGGGCGTGGAGTACCCCCACCAGGACCCTCTAGTCATTCAGACCCACATAGCATGCTGTGAAGTCAGGCGCGTCCTTGTCGACGGGGGAAGCTCCGCGAACATTTTATTCGCAGAAGCCCTCGACCGCATGGCAATCCCCCGGAGCCGGCTAGAGCAGCCAGGAGCTCCACTTCAAGGCTTCGGGGGTCAACCGCTGCAAACCCTGGGGCATATGTCCCTCCCAGTCACCTTCCGTCAGGAAGGCAACAAAGGTAACATCCGGACAGAGCACATTATTTTCGACGTTGTAGATCTCCCACACCCCTACAACGCCATACTGGGGCGGCCCGCCCTCAACTCTTTCGAGGCGATCCCGCACCACGCCTTCTTGTGTATGAAGCTCCCGGGCCCCGAGGGTATTATTACCGTCTTCGGCGACCAGGCCTTGGCCAGACGTGCCGAAGGCGGCCGCCGCGTTCCGCATCGCCCGGTGCACGCCCTCTCCGGCGCACTCGGTGAGGGGCCCTCCGCCCCCGGATGGACGCCCAAGCCTCGGCCCGAAGGCGGAGTCAAGAAGGTACCGCTCTAGGCGGAGGGACAGTTTGTGTCCATCGGCGAAGGGCTGCCTCCAGGGGTCGAGCGGGATCTGCTCCGAGTGCTTCAGAACAACGTCGACATCTTCGCATGGTCCCCGGAGGACATCAAGGGCGTGGACCGAGCAGTAATCGAGCATCGCTTGGCGGTCCGCCCCGACGCCAAGCCAGTCAAGCAAAGGCTTCGGCGTATGTCGATGGATCGGCAACAGGCGGCCAAAGCGGAGGTGGCGAAGCTTCTTCGCGCCGGGGTCATCCGCGAGGTCCACCATCCGAAGTGGCTCGCTAACCCGGTGCTCGTCAAAAAGGCCAGCGGGGCCTGGCGCATGTGCATCGACTTCACAGCACTCAACAAGGCGTGCCCGAAGGACAATTACCCCTTGCCGCGCATCGATCAATTGGTTGACGCCACTGCTGGGTGCGAACTCATGAGTTTCTTGGATGCCTACTCCGGCTACCACCAGGTGTACATGGCCGAAGACGACGAGGAGAAGACCAGTTTCATCACACCACTGGGGACGTTCTACTTCGTTTGAATGCCCTTTGGCTTGAAGAACGCATGCGCTACCTTCACCCGCCTCGTCGCCATTGCCCTGACTGCCCAGTTCGGGAGGAACGTCGAAGCCTATGTCGATGACGTGGTGGTCAAAACTCGCCAGCTCGCCCTGCATGGCCGGGACCTCCAGGAAACCTTCGACAACCTCCGGAAGGCAGGCATCAAACTCAACCCCGACAAATGTGTCTTCGGGGTGCAGGCGGGCAAGCTCCTGGGTTTCCTCGTCTCCGGACGGGGCATCCAGGCGAACCCCGACAAAGTAGACGCTATCCTAGGCATGGAGCCGCCCAAGACTACGAGGGAGGTCCAGAGGCTGGCGGGCCGCATGGCAGCGCTAAGCCGCTTCCTATCCAGGGCAGCGGAGCGAGGCCTGCCATTTTTTAAGACGCTCCGCGGGTGCGATGGATTTCGTTGGGACGAAGATTGTGCGAAGGCCTTCAACGAGCTCAAACAGCACCTCGCAAGCCTCCCCACTCTAGTCGCCCCAGCACCAGAGGCTCCCCTCCTGCTCTATCTGGCCGCGTCAGCCACCGCGGTCAGAGCCG
The DNA here is from genome assembly GCA_017311315.1 of Dendrocalamus latiflorus. Taxonomy (NCBI): domain Eukaryota; kingdom Viridiplantae; phylum Streptophyta; class Magnoliopsida; order Poales; family Poaceae; genus Dendrocalamus; species Dendrocalamus latiflorus. Next base: position 28,548,197 of record CM029670.1, on the reverse strand, counting down.
TCCTCGTCTTGGAGGAAGGCGCCATGCAGAGGCCCGTCTACTTTATCTCCGAAGCTCTCCAAGGCGCCAAGACAAGGTACACGGAGCTTGAGAAGCTCGCCTACGCGCTGGTCATGGCTTCCAGAAAGCTTCGGCATTATTTTCTGGCGCACCCGATCACAGTACCTTCCTCATTCCCCCTGGCGGAGATGCTGCACAATAAGGAGTCCACAGGGCGCATCGGCAAGTGGGCCGCCGAGCTCGCCCCCTTCTCCTTGACGTATGCTTCGCGAACGGCAATCAAATCCCAAGTCCTGGCGGATTTTCTTGCCGAATGGACCCCGCCGGCCCAGCCCGTCCGGACGCACGATGATCCTGTCTGGACGCTTACAATCGACGGAGCTTACAGCATCGCCGGCGCGGGCGTAGGGGCGGTGATCGTCACACCTGAAGGACAGCGTTTGCTGTACTCGGCGCGCCTTGACTTCCCCGCCACCAACAACACGGCTGAGTACGAGGCGCTACTCTTCGGCTTGGCGAAGCTCAAGGCAATCGGCGCAAGACGGGTGTTGGTCCGCACCGACTCGCGCTTGGTGGCCGGCCATGTGGACAAGTCTTATCAAGCCAAGGACCCGGAGTTGGCCAAATACCTCGCGGCGGTACGGGCGAGGGACAGGCACTTTTTAGGTGTCACCGTCAAGGCCATCCCCCGCGCGGAGAATGAGCAAGCCGACGCCCTCGCTAAGGCGGCCAGCCAGCAACTGCCCCCCCCCCCCCCGAGGGGGCGTTCTACGAGACGTTAGCAAAGGCGGCCATCGCGCAGGACAACCGGGACGCGGCACTCGTCCACTGCATTGATCGGCCAGGAGATTGGCGGGAGCCCATCTTCAATTTCTTGCAGGGCATCGCCGAGCCGGAGGACCCTGCCAAGCTGCGACGCTTGCAGCACCACGCACGGTCCTTCCAGGTGTTCGAGGGGGTCCTCTACAAGAGGGGGGTCTGCGCCCCGCTCCTGCGCTGCCTCTCAACCGAGGGGGGAAGGGAGCTCCTCACGGAGATCCACGCGGGCGTGTGCGGATCCCACTTGGCACCGAGGTCATTAGTCGGCAAGGCGTTCAGACAAGGCTTCTACTGGCCGACCGCCATCACTGACGCCCAGGACCTCGTCCGTCGGTGCCAAGGGTGCCAGTGGATGGCGCGCATCATCCGCAGGCCCCCGACGCGCCTCAACCCCATTCCCCCGGTGTGGCCACTGGCACGCTGGGGTCTTGATATAGTAGGACCGCTTGCCCGAGCTCCAGGAGACCTCCGGTTCGTGGTAGTCGCGCTGGAGTATTTCTCCAGATGGCCGGAAGCGATGGCTCTGGCCAAAGTAACTTCTGCGGCCATACAGCGCTTCCTATGGCAAAATATCATATGTCGATTCGGTGTGCCCCGGGAGCTCACGGTCGATAATGGCCTGCAATTCGACGCCACCCTCTTCAAAGATTATTGTGACAGCATGGGCATTACCCTCCGATTCGCCTCGGTGGGGCATCCCCAGTCCAACGGGGCGGTCGAACGGGCGAATGGCGCCATCTCCGCCGCCATCAAAAAGCGCCTGGTCGGATTGCCAAAGGGCAAATGGCCAGGCGAGCTTCACAGCGTTTTGTGGTCTCTTCGCACAATGGTAACGCGCCCGACGGGGTTCACGCCGTTCAAGCTCCTCTTCGGTGACGAAGCAGTAACACCCGAGGAAATCAAGGCCGGCTCGCGGAGGGTCCTCGTCCAAGCACCCGAAGAGGAGCGCCGTGTGTCCTTGGATCTCCTTGATGGCATACGAGCGGACGCAGCCCACCATGTCGAGAAGTACAGCGGCAAACAATGCGTACTCGGGACCGCTCTGTATGCCCGCGGGGGTTCAAGCCGGGGGATCTCGTCCTCAGAGTGGCGCTCCAGGCGGAAACCGTTGGTAAGCTGGAGTCCAAGTGGGAAGGCCCGTACATCGTTACAGAGGCATTGCCGAAGGGGGCGTATCGCCTCGCCACGCTCGAAGGACAAGCCTTCCGGCACACATGGAACGCGGACAGGTTGCGGCGGTACTACGCCTAGAAGCAGGACAGCGGGCGTAGAGCCGCCAGCCTGTTGTTAGGCGATGCTCGCCCGCGCAAACGGGACCTCAATAAAGATTGCTGTTCCCAAAACACCCCCTGTCCGCGCTGAGCAGAACAAAGTCCACGGACTTTAAATAAGACGTAGCGTCGAGCCTAGCTCCGCACGCGAGAGTCTGCGGACTATAAATAAGACGTAGCGTCGAGCCTAGCTCCGCACGCACCAGTCCACGGACTTTAAATAAGACGTAGCGTCGAGCCTAGCTCCGCACGCGAGAGTCTGCGGACTATAAATAAGATGTAGCGTCGAGCCTAGCTCCGCACGCACCAGTCCACGGACTTTAAATAAGACGTAGCGTCGAGCCTAGCTCCGCACGCTAGAGTCTGCGGACTATAAATAAGACGTAGCGTCGAGCCTAGCTCCGCACGCACCAGTCCATGGACTTTAAATAAGACGTAGCGTCGAGCCTAGCTCCGCACGCGAGAGTCTGCGGACTATAAATAAGACGTAGCGTCGAGCCTAGCTCCGCACGCACCAGTCCACGGACTTTAAATAAGACGTAGCGTCGAGCCTAGCTCCGCACGCGAGAGTCTGCGGACTATAAATAAGACGTAGCGTCGAGCCTAGCTCCGCACGCACCAGTCCACGGACTTTAAATAAGACGTAGCGTCGAGCCTAGCTCCGCACGCACTCTACGGAGTATAAATAAGACGTAGCGTCGAGCCTAGCTCCGCACGCACTCTACGGAGTATAAATAAGACGCAGCGGGGGGACGCCTCCGCGCGCACTCTACGGAGTATAAAGAAGACGTAGCGTCGAGCCTAGCTCCGCACGCACTAGTCCACGGACTTTAAATAAGACGTAGCGTCGAGTCTAGCTCCGCACGCGCGAGTCTCCGGACTATAAAGAAGACGTAGCGTCGAGCCTAGCTCCGCACGCACTAGTCCACGGACTTTAAATAAGACGTAGCGTCGAGCCTAGCTCCGCACGCGCGAGTCTCCGGACTATAAAGAAGACGTAGCATCGAGCCTAGCTCCGCACGCACTAGTCCACGGACTTTAAATAAGACGTAGCGTCGAGCCTAGCTCCGCACGCGCGAGTCTCCAGACTATAAAGAAGACGTAGCGTCGAGCCTAGCTCCGCACGCACTAGTCCACGGACTTTAAATAAGACGTAGCGTCGAGCCTAGCTCCGCACGCGCGAGTCTCCGGACTATAAAGACGACTAGTCCACGGACTTTAAATAAGACGTAGCATCGAGGTCCGCCTCCGCACGCGCGAGTCTCCGGACTATAAAGGAAGCCGCAGCGTCGAGATCCACCTCCGCGCGTGCCACTCCACGAAGTATAAGCGAGATGCGCAGACCTGCCCTTCGCGGTCAACGGCAGGTAACACCAAGCATAAGGTACTACTTCGTTCCATTATAAAAGCAAAGGGGTTGCATGGTTACAAGCATAAGAACCCGTACATCATCCCCCTGCCCAGCCCGACCAACCACTCAGCCTTGGTGCGGTGCGGATGAGTCCGTGCCGTCGTCGCCGCGGCGCTGAAGGACCCCTTCGAGCCACTGGAGGAGGTCCCCCTCCCCATGCAGCGTCTGCTGCACGGTGACCCTTGCAGCACCTTCCCCGAAGCGACCCCAGATCCGTTGGTGGAAGTTCTGCAGGCTAGGCCCGATGGAGCGGATGGCGTCCGACATAACCCCTGCTTGGCCGGGCGGATCCAGTTGTGGATGCGCTAGCTCCTGGGTATGCCTACACCCACGAGTATGAAGTAGGGCGAGGGCGAAGCACGCACCAACATAGCTGCAGTGCTCGCCGAAGGTTCTGGCGCCATGAAGAGCAACGCCGGCCCCCTCCTCGATCAGCCCGAGCGTCTCCGACAGGGCCTCCGACCTGTGCGTCGTGTCTGGCACTCGGACGCACAGATCTCGGAGGGTCTGGTTCAGAGACTCCATGGCCCGCCATGCCGACATGGACGCATTCTCCAGGGCAAGGCGGTTCCCGGCAACAGCCTCCACTAGCTGGGCGTTCTCCCCTTCTAGGGCGGCGATCTGCTGGATGAAGGCGGCGCGCTCCTCCGCCGCGGCGTGCTGAGCTTCTATAGTTTCGTGCTGTGCGGCCGCCAGGGCACCCCCCAGCGCGTGGCATTCCTCATCCTTCGCGGCGAAGGCAGTGTTTGCTTCACGAAGGCTGGCTTCCAGCGCCCTTCGCTCCCGAACGCGGGCCTCGTCAAAGGACCGGCTGAGGGCAAGCGTCTGACAAACACAACAAAGTCAGCAGGCGTCCAAGCAGTACATTGCAAAGCCAAGGCGCCAGGTTTACCCTCATCTCGGACGCCTGTAGCGCGAGCGCCAGGAGTTCCCCCTCGCATGACGACAACACCTCCCGGTTGGGGCCGTGGTCGGCACGCTCGGCGGCGGTGGTAAGGTCGCAGAATATCTCCGGCCGGGGAAAGAAATCCGCGCGAGCGAGCCCCGGCACCAACGCGCCAGGAGTTACCGAGGCCACAGCCACGTCGACGCCGGCGGACACCTGCGGGGCACCCTGCACAAGGCGTCTGACTTCGCGCGTACCTCCACTGCTCGATCCTTCGCCACGTTGGGGAGACTTCGTCTCGTCTGATGTTGGCAGAATGAGCGAGCAGATCGGGGAAAGTCTCGCGAAGTCAAGTGAAGAAAAGGACTCACGCCTACCTCCTGCGCCCCTGGCCGCGGAAGGAAGTGGCGCCGGCTCGACCACCCAGGAGGAGGCGGGCGCCTCGACAGTCGGGGAGAAGGTCTTCTCGGCCGCGCCGGACGCCGTAATCCCGCGGCAAGGCCCCGCAACAGTGTATCGACCCCCCGTTGGTGGCGGGGACTGCATCCGAGGGCGTTTCGTCTGTGGGGGCACAGGAGATTCTTCTACGGCAGGACCAGCTCCGGTCGCTGTCGCCCCCACGATTTCCTCTGTAGGGGGCATGCCCTCCACGGCCGCTACAGAGGATAACGCACCTCCCACCGTGGTTTGCCCGCCATGGACGGCGCCACCCACCGGGTTGGCGATTTCCAACTCAACAATGGCCGCGAGCCTGAGCACGGGCTCGTGGGCGTCGGCAGAAGGTGCCGGGGGATCTGTGGCGGTGCGCCCCTCCAAAGCAGTATGCCAAGTCCTACCGCCGGTCGCACGCCCCGTCTCAGCCGGGCTAGCGCCATGGGGCTATCACCGTCCTGAGCGCCCGGAGTCCCGCCAGGAAGCTCTTCCGGCACCGCACGCTCGGGCACGGCAATGCCCAAAGCCTCGCAGGTGCGGTTTACCAGCCCCTGCTTAGCCGCCTTGATTGCGGCCTCGCGAGCCCGGTGCTCCGTAAGCGTGTATGGGCCGAGGAACGCCGCAACCGCGCGCTCCGCATCTTCTAGCTGAGCCACTGCGCAGGGGATCATGTCAGTTAGGCGAAAGCCAAACAGATATAATGGCGCGCGTAAAGCGTGCTACACAACTTACAAGGGGCGGAGGGCGGCAGCAGCCGCGACACGGATGGGTCGAACCCGTCCTCGCGGGGGCCATTCTGTTGAACGTACTTCCCCCGGGAGGAGAGCGGCGACGCCCGTACATTGTGAACTCCTCGGCTAGGTCACGCACGCTCATCCGACGGGCGACACCGACAAGGCTCTGTAGCTTCCGCGTGTCGTCGATCTCCGCCGTCACACCCGGCGTACTGTTAAACGAGATCGGCCCACCTCGGCACTGCATTTTGCTCGCATCGGTCACGGTGTAATAGAACCACCACCGCGTCCAGCCGGCCGCCCATTGCCCTGACAAGGCGGGCACAGGGAACAACGTCGCGCAGGACGCCCGGAGCACGAAGTCCACACCGCCGAAGTTGGACACCGCCCCATTAACCTTCCTGGGTCGACAGTGTGCGTCGTGCAGGGTGGCGAATAAGCTCGCGCTGGGACGCCACGCTTCCGTCCGCATCGCCCAGGTGAAGACAGCTAGGCGGAGTATCGCGTGGGGCGTCAGCTGGGCTAGCTCCAACCTGTAGGCCCGCAGGACTTCGCCTACGAACAACGTGGAGGGCATCCGAAGGCCGGCATCGAAGAACGCGACGAAAACAATCGCCTCCAGGGCCCCGGGCTTCGGCTCCGTCTCGCCCCGACGGGGTAGGCGAGCACCATCGCGCTCCACAATCTTCCCCTCATCCACGAGCCGCTGCAGTGTCCCTTCAGTCATGCGGCTCTTTCCCAGCACGCGGGAGCAGGAGCCTCCCGAGTGCTCCACGGCGGTCCACCACTTGTTGGCGCGTGAGCTCCCCCGCGGCACCAGTTTGTACTCCTGGGAAGGAGGGGTCGTCTCGCCCTGGCCAGGCAAGGCACCGCTGCGGGGGTGGTAGGAGGCGTCGTCATGGCTAGCCATCGCTCTTGGCAACAAGGGAAGAAGAAGCAGACAAGGGAGCAACTGGCGTGACAATTAGCACAGGCGGAAGCGAAGCGGCAGATCAAAAAGCCAAGCAAGAAAGGGTGCCTCCACTTCAACATTAGAACCTTATAAAGGCCGCTCGCCTGCCTTGCGACTCAATACACAGATGGATCGAATTCCCAGCGGTTCGGCTATCCAAGATGTGGAAAGAAGAACCGCCGGCACGTCGAGGGCCGTGCCGGGTAGGTGGCCAAGCAGCGCACAACGCCCCCACATCTTCCACACGCGCCCAGCTTCTCGGGGGACGAGGCGAACGGCCGCGGTCACGCAACCGCCCACATCCCACGACGCGCCAGTCGTGAATCGCCACGTGCCCCACCTGCAGCATGGCAGACTGCACGACGCGACAGCCTGCCTTCTGCCAGGCCAGGCGTCGGCGTGTTTCCAGCCGCCATTAAAAGCGCACTACCAGACTGCAAGGTCACAACAGCCCCGGAGCGCAATCATACCGGCGCCAAGCTCCGATCGCAGCGCAGGGGGCGGAGCGCGCGCGTCTACTTCGACTAGGCGCCAGCTTCGCTGCCACCCGTTCGAAGGGTAGGGGACGGAGCGCGCGCGCCTACTTCGACTAGGCGCCAGCTTCGCTGCCACCCGTTCGAAGGGTAGGGGACGGAGCGCGCGCGTCTACTTCGACTAGGCGCCAGCTTCGCTGCCACCCGTTCGAAGGGAAAGGGACGGAGCGCGCGCGTCTACTTCGACTAGGCGCCAGCTTCGCTGCCACCCGTTCGAAGGGTAGGGGACGGAGCGCGCGCATCTACTTCGACTAGGCGCCAGCTTCGCTGCCACCCGTTCGAAGGGTAGGGGACGGAGCACGCGCGCCTACTTCGACTAGGCGCCAGCTTCGCTGCCACCCGTTCGAAGGGTAGGGGACGGAGCGTGCGCGTCTACTTCGACTAGGCGCCAGCTTCGCTGCCACCCGTTCGAAGGGAACGGGACGGAGCGCGTGCGTCTACTTCGACTAGGCGCCAGCTTCGCTGCCACCCGTCCGAAGGGTAGGGGACGGAGCGCGCGCGCCTACTTCGACTAGGTGCCAGCTTCGCTGCCACCCGTTCGAAGGGTAGGGGACGGAGCGCGCGCGTCTACTTCGGCTAGGCGCCAGCTTCGCTGCCACCCATTCGAAGGGTAGGGGACGGAGCGCGTGCGTCTACTTCGACTAGGCGCCAGCTTCGCTGCCACCCGTTCGAAGGGTAGGGGACGAAGCGCGCGCGCCTACTTCGACTAGGCGCCTGCTTCGCTGCCACCCGTTCGAAGGGTAGGGGACGGAGCGCGCGCGCCTACTTCGACTAGGCGCCAGCTTCGCTGCCACCCGTTCGAAGGGTAGGGGACGGAGCGCGCGCGCCTACTTCGACTAGGCGCCAGCTTCGCTGCCACCCGTTCGAAGGGTAGGGGACGGAGCGCGCGCGTCTACTTCGACCAGGCGCCAGCTTCGCTGCCACCCGTTCGAGGGGTGGGGGACGGAGCGCGCGCGTCTACTTCGACTAAGGCGCCAACCTCCGCCAACACCATCCCAGGCTTCCGGCTAGCCAGGCACAAGCCCGGAGACATTCACAGGCCGCAGGGGACGGAGGGGGCCAAAGGACTCGACGACATGGCTTTGGCCCTGTGAAGCCCTTCACCATGAGAGGCTCCTGTCGTAGGGGTGGCCCCCACCTAAACCCAGCAGGCCTGGTAAGAGGTTATAAGGCCCAGAATAGGCCATGTGTAATGACATAACTGCCCCCAGAGGGGATAACCAGATGTAAGGGTATAACTGTAAAAGCACTCCTCAGGCGTATATATATATGAGCGCAAGCCATGGGGAGGACCCAGGCCATTACACTCAACTTCATTACTCTCCACTACCATCTCTCTCTCTGTTTGGTCTGTAGCCACAACAATAGTGATAACAAAAATAGTGTTTTGAACTGAACAATCTCTATTTCTTCCCTCCCGATTGAATCTGGTTTCAATATCGTCCATATATCTTGAGCAAAATGTCTCCTTCCAGTCATGCCCTATTCTTCACAAAATGCTTCAAAGTACAAAGTTGTCTTTCAATTGGGTACATCCATCCATATTGCATAGGACCTCTAAGGATCGCCTCGTCAGGTAAATGAACAGCCAAGTGAACCATCACACCAAAGAAAGCCAGAGGAAATATTTTCTCAAGCTTGCACAGGATGATTGGAATGTCTATTCTCAGTCGTTGCAAGACATCTAACTTCGTAGTTATACAACACAATTCTTTAAAGACATTTTCCAACTCAACAATTGCTTCATATATGTCCTTATGCATGATTCCCCGCATCCCAATAGGTATAATTCATTGAAGAAGGATGTGACGATCACGATATTTTAGTCCTTGCAGCTTGCATCCATCAGCAGTAACACATTTGACTAAGTTAGAAGCATAACCATCTGGAAATTTCACATCGCTTAGGAATTCACAAAAAGCAATTTTATGCTCTTTACTCATTGTGTAACATGCTGGTGGCATGACATATGTATCGCATTTTGCTTCAAGTGTAACTCCTTTCTTATGCCAATATCCTCCAAATCAATCCTAGCATTAATCGTATCCTTTGTCTTTCCCTCAATGTTAAGAAATGTCCCAAGAAGGTTGTCACATATATTTTTCTCAGTATGCATTACATCCAGATTTTGTCGCAGCTTCAAATTTGACCAATACGATAAGTCAAACAAACAAACATTTCAGCTCCAAATTAGTACATCCTTCTCTGTACACTTTCTTTTCTAATTATGAGGATGCATTCCCAGTATAACATCCCTAACCCTTTCTAGCTGCTCTAGAAGCTCCTCTATAGAGAATTCTCCTAGCTTCTCTTGATTTTCACGCCTACCATTAAAACCTTTACTTTTTCGCCAAGAATGGTCCATTAGAAGAAAACGACGATGGCCAAGAAAACCAATTTTGTGCCTTAGTGCCTGTGAACAAGGATCTTTATCGCAATGAATACATGCAAAATAACCTTTTGTGCTTCGACCTAATAAAGTGCTCAATGCTGGATAATCATGGATGCACCATATAATTGCAGCATGCAGTTCAAATATTCCTCCCGTAAATGCATCATAAGTACTAACACCCTCCCAAAGTTCAACCAATTCTTCTATGAGAGGTTACAAGAATACATCAAAATCCTTTCCAAGAGCTTTAGGACCTAGGATGAGTAAGGACATCATGAAGTTACATTGATTCATACATGCCCATGATGGCAAGTTGTAAGGCACAATAAATACTAGCTACATGCTATACGAGTTGCTCAATTGCCAAATGGATTAAAACCATCTGTAGCAAGGCCAAGTCACAAGTTTCTTGCATCTCGTGCAAACCACGAATATTTTCAATCAAAGTCTTTCCATGCCTCACCATCAGTAGGATGCCTCAGTCCATTCTCAATAGACTGTTGCTTCAACTTATGCCATTGCGTGTCCTCTTTTATTTTTTTGAAACAAACATCCTTTTTTAGTTTTGGTATCAACAGAAAATGGAGCAATAACTTCTGCACAACCCGATTTTTTCCATCTCTACCTTTCCATCTTGATTCACCACATACAGGGCAATTCTCGCTGTTGGTGTACTCCTTCTAAAACAAAACACAGTTATTAGGGCACACATGGATTGCTTCATATCCAAGTCCCAATTCACGAAGCAGATTCCTTGCTTCATTATATGACCTTGGAAGTGTATTGGAACACGTGAATGCTAATGACAATAGCTGTAGAAGTGCATTAAAAGCTGTATTCGTGATCTAATAGTATGACTTGATATAAAGCAACTTAACAAGAAATGAGAATCTTGAAAAGTTACCACACCCTAGGTAAAGCTCATGCTTGGCCTCTTCTAAAATAGTTACAAACATTGACTGACTTCCACTTGCTTTGTAGATGTGTACAAGTCTCCTAACAACTGTGGAATTCCATCAACGTCGTCATCCTCATCCTCGTTCATGCCTAAGTGGTTTGCCATGATATACCCACTGTATGTGCTTGACATGCCCATGTGCACTCGAGGTCTAACAATTTGGTTAAGACATTGACGACATGGACAACGTATTTCATCATTTCCATCAAATCATTCTCAAACAAAATTCATGAAGTCTTTAACACCATTGATATATGTTGTGGTAAATGGTCTATCATTTATCCAAGATCTGTTCATCTGTCACAAATACAAGTAAAAAAATCAATGTCCCACTTTGCTAAAAAAAGAAAATATGCACATATCCTCATACATGTTGAAATAGAGAATTCCATTGATTAATTACCGAATCAACAATGCTGCATTGATCGAGCTAAATGAATAGCTCGACCTGCTCAATTGTATGATCAACCAATAGTACTTCTCAATTTGAATGGCAATTCAAGATAAATAACCGGACCAGGTGGTGGACTGGCATTGGCGCCGAGGCGGACGGTGGAGCCACGAAGGCCGAAGGGCATTTTGCTTGCGCTGAGGCCCGAGGCAGAGGGTGGAGCATGCAAGGCCGGAGCAGACGACGGTCAAAGCCACTGGTAGCCGGCGAAATTGTCACCAGTGGAGGAAGACCAACTACAAGATGGCGGAGATTTCTGTTGGGCGGCATGGCTAGACGTAAATGCGAGTAGGTACTAAGCAGTGTTTACGATTAGGATTAAGTTACTTCTTAACTTTTAGTACTAATAGAGCCCAACACAACCCACAACTTTATGATAAACATTTGTTAATGTCACTGAAGACCGACAACTACAATTCTAACAACTTGTACATTTGGTGACGAAATTATTCCACGTCACTGCTTCAATGCAATCCTATCAGGTCTCATTGTGACAATAACAATTGGTCACACAAAATTATAAAGATACATGACAAAAATTCATGCGTCAGAAAAAACAATTTGTCACAAAACACTTGTCGCTCACAATCTGTGACGAAAATTTCTTTGCATTCAATGACAAAATGTTTCCAACCGTCACAAATTTCTTGGTCAAACAGCCCCAACTTCATACAATGATGAATTTCATACGTGTGTCACACAAAGTTGCTTATTAATGACATTTTTTCCAGCCGTTAAGGAGTATTCATCACTGAACCTCATATTTGTTGTATAAACCTTCCATTCAACATCTGTAGTCTTCCATGTGCCTTGTTTGAGCTTAATCATCCCATCCGACGTCCTTGGTCTATCTCATCTCATCCCTGAGCCTAATCCTAGTACACGCTGTCGACCATAGTTGCCTCTAAGCTTTCTACGTATCAAAGACCATGAAAGTGTTTTGTGGGCACAAGTTCTTTATAACTTGACCCACGTAAATTCAAACATGTTTCATGCTCCATGAATGCAATGATCTAGGAGGCTTGGACTCCAAAACTCAACCCATGATCATTTCTCACAAATATCCAAACTCTTTCGGATACCGTCAGACAAAGCTGGTTTGACCATCATTGAGTGGCTGATCAGACCATCTACCCCGGTCGGACCGCCCCCATGGCTGGCCTGATCACTCGGGTCAAGCACCTATAAAATACCTCTCTAAAAAATTAGCCGCCAAAGAACCTGGTCACACAGCACCTGCAGTTTAACCACCAGCTAGAGTTCGGTCATACAAGGCTGGTGGTTAGACCACCCTTGATTGGCAGCAACTCTAAAAACTTACAAACTCTCATAAATTCAAACTCTAACTCGATACGAATTGTAATTATTCAATACATATGAATCATGAACATTCTCAATATAGTTCTACGGTCTATGACATGCATATGATCATGCATGGGGCTATGAAAACAAGCTATAATTGTGGCGTGAAACCAAACACTCGGTTAAGAAACTACGACATACCTAGAGTTAGGCGTGGCAATATAAGGCATCAAACCAAATAGCCCTAGGCCCCACTACAAACAACTTCAGTTTTTGCCTTTTAAAATTCGGCTTTTTTGGCCTTTTTCGTTTTATTGTTTTCCTTTTTTTTCCTTTATTCCTTTGCATTGTCCCAAAAGATTTGACGGCATTTTCTAATTTTTTATAATATTTTTGCTTTTTTATTTTTTTTTACTCACAAAAGCTAACAGCCGCTACATTATTTTTATAGCAACAATACACACACAAAAGAAATATAAGCCAGGGCTTATAAACCCTTTGGAGTAGATCTGAGGTTCCCTCTCGATCTCTTTGGCTTTTCTTTCTTTTTACTAATATAGGTTGCTCGCTCGCTCGCTAGTGTATCGAAGTTCGCTAGTGTCCTGATCCAACAGGCTCAAATTGCTGGGGTGTAGCTAGCTAGCCTTTTGTAGGGCAAGATGCATGTTTCATCATATATCCGATGACTCCTCACATATGTAGTCTTGTACATATATTATTAACTCTCATGCAGTTGCGTGCATGCCAAATTAATTAATGTTGGGTTAATTGGGGCTGTACAAGTACCTGTACCTCCCAACAGGAACAATACAGGGTAGCTCTTGCCAGCGTTGTTGCAGTATTAGCTTGCCTCAGGAGTTTATATGCAGGTCGACGAGCTTCGTCATAAGACACAAAACTACAAGCCGGCAGTTAGCCTTTGGGTTCGGCTGTTGATTTTTTTTTTGGCTTTGATGCTGATAGAAAAGTTATAAGAGAGAATACGGAGTATAAAAAATTCTCATATAGTTTTAATCGATATGAATAAAGTTGCTATATTATTTACCATAATCAACTTATATATTCCGTTTTGAAAAGATATTTTACATGAAATCTAGTTACCATAGAAAAATATTTTCTTGTATGAAAATCAGAAGCTGACGTCGAAGAAAAGGTACTCGGTACTTGTATGATATTGAACCAAATCCAACTGATCGATCGAAATTAATTAAGATGAGTAGCTATAGATAGCAAGGTCTTATCCTTCAGCTAGCACGTACGTCGACCCAACTACAGGGTCCACCAGCTAGCTGCACTCAGTAATATGCTTGCTAGGTAGCTTCTCCATCAGTTTCCCGATACCTGAGGTAATCTGTGAACAATTCCACGACAGCAAGTATGTATTCATCTAACTAGATGGGATCCCTCTGCACGCGCGAGTCGATTTGATGGTATTGCGGTAATTATAAAAGTAACATCTGTCGTGAAAAATAGTAGATTTATCAGAAAGTCCACATAGTTACCGCGTGAAAATGCCTCCTGACCGACACCTGCCCTGACCGCCATGTGGTGGAGGCAAACCCACATGACCAACGTGTGGTGGTAGCTAGTCTCGCACGGCCACCATGCGGTAGCCAATTAGCCAATGTCATTAGCTATGTTAATTCGTGATTAGCGAATTCATTTAGGTATACTGCTTGTAACAATTTTTACATATGGCAAATGAGCTCAAAAAATTATAAAATATTTTATGTAGTCTTCCGACACAGTGCACTTGATTGTGCATTTTTTCATAATTTTATCCATTCTAAATTTTACCCGAGAAATTATTAAATTATATTAATTATATGAATTTTTTTAGTAAAATTTGGAATGGATAAAATTATAAAAACAATATACAATCAAAGATGCTATGTCTGGGGACTCCACAAAGAAGGTCGTAATTTTTTAAGCTCATTTATTATATGTAAAAATTATTGCAAACGGTACACCTAAATGAATTCGCTAATCACGAATTAACATGACTAACTAGCCACCACCGCACGATGGCCGTGTGGATTTGCCTCCACCACACGACGGATGTGTGGCTGTGGTGCATGTCGGCTAGAAGGCATCTCTGCGTGATGGCCGTGTGGACTTCTTACTAAATTGTAACGACCCACATCGTTAATTAACCATAAGTGGCGAGTTACGACGTTAAGTAAGATTAATTATGTAACTAATGATTTAAAATGTGAGGAAATTTAAACTTTTCTTCGCAGTCATCTAAATTGAACTCGACAAGCGATAGACAATTGCAATGCACTCAGAACTTCAACGGCAAGGAAGAAAACAATTTGTAAAAGAATTGCGCAAGTAAAAGCATTTAACTCAATTAAAATATATATAACAATCCGTAGTACAACAATGTCATTATTACAGTTCTTGTACAACAAAGCAATTTACATTAATCAAGCTACAATTAAAATTGGTTTAAAATTTAAATAAAGAAATTACCACTCTCTTTACATTAATAACGACAATACAAATTGCTGTGAATTTACAATACTTGGTTCCGACCGAATGACTGTCTCACAAATTTAGATAATGGCAACACAACTGCAACATTAGAAATTACAGAACCTTATTTACATCGGGAACATATCATACATGTATACATTTAATTAGAAGCTACAGAAATTAATTACATGTATCCCATTTCATCTAACAATCACGAATTGCCGGGCACCCAAAAGAAACATGGTTTCAATTAGGAAATGAGCAAATATAAAGATACCAAAAAAGACCGAACAAAAGAAAATAATTAAAAGAGGAAATTGCCGTCAGAGCCCTAGAGGTTAGTTTAGGCAGGGCAATCCTTTCACGGAGATACCTGATCGTCCGGGGCCAGTTGGCACCTCTCACAACCATAGGATCATCACTCGGTGTAAACAAACCTACAATATATTTAAAATACCAGAGCCACTAACAAAATAGCCATCATGCATCCAACCGGTAATAGGAGAGCCAGCAAGGCCACAGTCACAGAGAGACAACACATGCCTCTGAGAAGGCACGGCACAGCCAGACAACACAGCCCATCGAAGAAAGGAGAAGGGAGAAGGAAGTCTTAGCATGACAATAGCCAGACACAGCACACTCATTCCTTCCTTCCCCATTCGTTTCAAGTCCAAAAAGAACCATAGCCACATAGCCGTGTGGTGGAGGCAAATCCATACGACCAACATGAGGTGGTGGATAGTCTCGCACGGCCACCATGCAATGGCCAATTAACCAATGTCATTAACCGTGTTAATTCGTGATTAGTGAATTCATTTAGGTATACTGCTTGTAGCAGTTTTTGCATATGGCAAATGAGCTCAAAAAATTATAAAATATTTTATGGAGTCTTTCAACACAGTTTACTTGATTATGCATTTTTTCATAATTTTATCCATTCAGAATTTTACTCGAGAATTTATTAAATTATATTAATTATATGAATTTTCGAGTAAAATTTGGAATGTATAAAATTTTGAAAAAAATATACAATCAAGCACGCTATGTCGGGGGACTCCACAAAAAGGTAGTAATTTTTTGAGCTCATTTATTATATGTAAAAATTATTACAAGCAGTATACCTAAATAAATTCGCTAATCACGAATTAGCACAGCTAACTGGCCACCACCGCACGATGGCCGTGCGGATTTGCCTCCACCGCACGGCGGCTGCATGGCTGTGGTGCGTGTCGGTTGGAAGGCGTCTCTGCGTGATGGCCATGTGGACTTCTTACTAAATCTACTATTTCTTCGTGACGGATGCTACTTTTATAATTACCGCTCGCAATACCGTCAAATCGACCAAAAACTTCCACGGGCTAACCAATGTGATTCTAATTATATACATACTTTGTGGTTCAAGTTTGAAGCTGCAATATAAGAGCAAGTTTAATAGAAGAGATGGCTGCCACCTCTAGGACTAGCCAAATAAGCAAAAAGAGTACATGTGACTCATGTGGAGGTAGCTAATACAATAAGTTGAGTAGATGTTACCTCTACTAAAGCACTCAAACATTTAATACTTGTATAAATATATCAGGGGTCACCTCTTGTATAAGGGGTAGTTTGTCTCTCTCTCCTCGTATGATGTGCTAGATGTCACCTCTTATATAAGGGGTAGCTTGCCTATCTCTCCTCTTGTCTCTCTTTTCCACATAGGATTGTGTTGACGTGGATTTCGCTAGAGGCGACCTAGTCAGTATTATTATACTTGCTCTAACGTATTGGTTTCTTAATTTTGATTTTTTTTACTTTTAGGTTTTTTTTGAAACTTGTGTGAAACTTTGAAATTGGCATGGATTTTTGTAGTAATTTTTTTGAAACAGAAAAGGTGTGAAACTCTCCTAAAACTTATTCAATCTTTGTTAAAACGTGCCTGGAACTTTTTTTTAGAGTTGTCGTCTTTTCAAGTAGAAGGTAGTCTTACAAGATTAGAGTGATGGATGGAATAGATTAATGGTCAAGCTAGCGGGCCTGAAGCATGCATGGGCACACATCGGCGAAGAGCATGCCAATCGCACTTCTTCTGCCACGCGTGCTGTGCCGTGCAGCCGTCTTGCAGAGCAACGCGTGCGGTTCGGTTGCTTCTGACGATGCATCGCCGTCAAGGTACGTGTCTGTTCCCCTCTCCAGCTTGAGCGTTTCTTCTTCGCTCCCCCCATGGAGATGAGAGAGAGACAGAGAGATGGCTTCTTTTTTAGGTTGGGATGTGCGAACAAGATCCTTGTGCACAATTGTGGTCTTCAATTTCTAGGTTGGGGGCTGGGGCTGGGGCTGGATCGTGGGGAGCAAGAATCCGGTCGAAATTAGGGCCAGAAAGAGGCGAATCTGACAAACTGTTCTTTGGAATTTTCCCTATGCTGAGCAGAGCTATGATGTTGATTGACTGCACTTCACTCTGTCTTCATAAATTTGGTTGCATTCCACCGCGGGTGTTGCCTGAACACACTCCTGTGTCTTGCAACTGCACATGCGTGCTTAACCCCTATCTCTGGGCCTAATGAACCTTCTTAGTATGACCATGCCTATAATAGGTAGGTAGGTAGGATTACACTTGTACATGTTCCTTTTTCAGGAACGAATTGCTTAGCATGGTGAAGAAACATTCACATTTGATTGGGTGGACGGTTGTTGATGCTGAAGATGATGTTTCCGATGTGGGAATGGACGATAAATTATGTCTTGATCTTTTCTTTTTGCGCGGTAGGGTGTCAAAGAGAAGGGAAGAGGACGACCTCGTCTTCTTTGTTAATAATATGGTACCTTTTAGTCCTGTTGATTTCGGTTCTCCCCATATTTTTAGCTTGATAATAGGGTGCCGTTCTATGCTAAAAGCACCCCCACCGTTTGATGCTACTGCGTGTTGATGCAGAAATCGCATGGTTATGGGTTCAATGGTCCCATTTTTGTGCGGAGATGGCTCCTGCGGTAAATGAAGCAGCACTGAATCTTCTTTACTCCAGATCAGCTGATGCATACGAAGATTCTCTTCATAGTGGATACAAGGAAAACTTTCATATTTCTTTCTTTCTTCTTTCTGGTGTTTCTGTATCATTTGTTGTGCAGTTAATTCAGTCAAGACTAGAACAAGATGTGCAGTACACCAAGCTACATTAAACAATTTTTTTTCGCTTTTTGCTTTTTGTTTAAAGCTAATTCAGTGTTTTTAGTTTTGTTCTTTCACTAAAACAATAACTATACTTGCAATGTTGTGTTGAATAACTAAATGTCTAGTATTATCCAGTTAAGTTGATGGTTTATATTTCTATTTTAAAGCAGACTTATTATTTGACTATCCCTCTGTGTATAGGAAGCTTATTGCAGATTTCTTTTCGTAACTTCTGAAGGAGTCCTTCCAGAGTACATCTAATTCAACTTACAAGCGTATGCGTGATTAGATGAACATGCAGTACTGCAATTTTCCTGTTTGTGATTTGTGAGACAAGTCAATATCCTAACAATTTTTTTATTATGTTATATTTGTTCAACATATTGTTAGCGGGACAATATCTAAGAAGAATAATAACTTTCTGTTGAGTTGCTTTGCTAATTAACCTCCTCTGTTTCATGTGACGCAGCTGGCAAAGGTCATCCATGTTAATTCAGCTGAGGTTGATTGGGAACGCTCCTTCTATTTGAATCTAATCGCTCACACATCATATACTGTTACAGTTGCAATATGCAAGTATGTTTCTGCAACAGTGCTGCTAAGATATTACATGCTTGGTATATACTCTGAACTATTGGAATAATTATGCACAAGAACAACGAAAAACCTTTTTTAGTGATCTAATGAAGTATCCCCTCTGATTTTATATATAGCAGTTCTGATCTGTCAGCCAGTAAAAAACCATCCAGCTTTTTGTCATTCTCATTGAAATGTGATACAGTTGGCACATGATGATTCTTTTGTCATCTAATTTTGGGGTAAAAATATTGTCCTCTGTTCCAGTTAACAGGTTGATAATTGGGTCTGGGTCAGCTCATTAGCTGACTGAACAATTTAGCACCATGGAGTTTATCTTTCAGCATGAGTTTGCGCAGGCATGTTAGGGTACTCGCAAATTCTAAAGTGCCAATAGTATCCATTCATTCCATTGTCATGCAAAATGAGACCCAATTGTGATATCGTCACCCCCTTAGTAAATATTTCTAGCCAGTTACTATTCTATATATGTGGTTCTTATGATCTACTTCCACAGTATTGGGGATCTTCGCAATCCTGCAGAGAAAAGCAAGCTGTTATCTCCAGTTTATAAGTTATGGCACAAGTAAGCATTTCCCATTATCCATCAATGAATCTTATTCGAAAATTACAGACTTACGTTATTTATGATTTTCAGTACTAGTTTCAGACGCATCTCATGATTTCCACTGTGCAATGACTGAAGGATACTAAATTTCGTTGTCTATAACATGCATGGGATAGAATAGATGTTCTTTCTCCAGTTACACAATAGGGGAGTTAGGCTTATCATTTGTCAATTATATTAGGAGCTTGTTGTGGTTACACGCCAAACAATAGATAATGGGACTACGGGGAGACCGCAATGCGATACCTAGAGCCTAGAACTCAGGTAGGGAGAGGTGTAGAGAGTAGGAGCAACACCTGATTATTACTTGAGCTCTTTCTTACAAAAATGCTCTCCCCCTCTCCATGGTACCTTTGGGATATATTTATAATCATGGGAGAGACTGTTTACACAAATGCCCTCTTTAGGGTCCCTAATAGTGAGGGTAAGCATGTCCTTTATATGGAATAGCCATAGCTGTCTACCACACAATTAGAGAGAAATTTCGATATTTGACACTGAATACGTGCGCCTCTCAACTTTTAACCCCTAATTCGCACGCCTTTGAAAATTTAACCCTGTCGCTGCGAATTCTTTTGATTCAAGGGATTCTCTTCATTTTCGCTGTGACAAGTGTCAAAATATAAAAGGAGAGAAAATGAGGAGAATACCTTGAATCAAAATAATTCGCAGTGACAGGGTTAAATTTCCAAAGGCGTGCGAATTGAGGGTTAAAAGTTGAGAGGCGCACGTATTCAGTGTCAAATATCGAAATTTCTGCACAATTAGACATATAATGGGCCTTTGCCCTGGTGGGCCCATTGGACGTAGGTGGGGGCCACTCCCCCAAGAGAGCCAATAACCCTAATTGTTGTACTTGAAACTGTTATGAACATCGTTTGTATTCATCATAAGGCCAATAGGTTAGTATATATACATATACAGGTATAGCATATATGCAGATAACACCCCCTCAAATTTATGGTGGATCAATAACACGAAGTTTGGAGAGATAGAAGCTGTGCTTAGCTCTGGTCTGTGCCTTTGTGAAGAAGTCTGCCAACTAAATCTTTGAAGGCACATACTGAAAAACAACAACCTGGTCCTGCACCTGTATCCGCATGTAGGAACATCAACACCAATATCCTTTGTAAGCTCATACTTTAGCGGATTTTTAGCAACGCTAATAGCACCTGTACTATCAGACAAAAGAGGAGTCGGTGCAGAAACAAAAACACCAAAATCCTCAAGTAACCACTGTAGCCAAGTAACCTCCATAGTCAACAAAGCCATAGCTCGCAACCCAGTCTCAGCACTCAAATGAGAAACTGTTGTCTGCTTCTTAGTCTTCCAAGCGATAAGAAAACCACCAAGAAAAATACAATAGGCATAGAGAGACCGATGATCAGAGTGATCACTAGCCCAGGTGGCATCAGAATATACTTGGAGCTGTAAAGAGCTAGAGTGAGGAAAAAAGGGACGACGAGAGATAGTTCCATGAATGTATCGTAGAACACAAAGAACATGACTGTAATGGAGCTGAGTGGGAGCAAAAATAAACTGACTCACGATATGCACAAGATACGAAATGTCAGAAAAAGTGACACTAAGATAAACATGGTTCCTAACAAGATGGCGATAGTGAGTAGGATCAGTAAGAGGCTCACTATCAATGGGACGAAGATGAACATTGAGCTCTATAGGAGTCTCAGCCGTGCGCTGATCAGTAAGAGAGGCACGATCAAGAAGATCCTATATATACTTTTCTTGGGATAGATAGTGTTGGACCGAAATGGCGACAGAGGGGGGGGGGTGAATGTCGACCTAAAAATCGTTCCCCACAAGTACCAGATAAAATGTTCTTCTCCGATAGCACCGAGTGAGAGAGAACCAAAAGCTCAATGAAAACTAATAGCTAACTGACAAGAAATATTTGAACGAGCTTGGCGAAAAAGCTAACACAACCGATAAAACTGAAATTCAAAATCCCGGCCAAGATAAATAGACAAGACCAATAAAATACATGCAGCCCAAAAGGAAATGTGCAGAAAAACTGCTGGCCGAATGTTACTAAAAACTGTTCACTGCATTGGTCTAAAAAGAGAGGAAAGTCTTGCTGAAAAATTCAGATTTGCTCCACCCAAGAGTGCTTGCAGTAGACTAAAATAAAGTAGTGCAGTTCAGCTGAACAGTGGTGCTGAATGCAGTAATTGTTGCATACCAAAAGGTGAGAAAAAGAGCAAATTGAATGCAGTTTTTGATCCCAGCCGAACAACAATTTGGGGGCAACAACTTGCTGCTGCAAGGAACTTCTTGGGACAGGTTTTTGGCTGCAAGTAATGCACACTGCAGGCTGGGAACAACCAGCCACATACAAGGACTGTTAGTGGCCAAAAACTGAAGGAAACTTCAGACTGAAAATGAAGGGAAACAGGGGGTACTGCAAACAGAGTTTCTAACAATAGGAATTCAGAGATTTCAGATTTTGAACTCAGGTCAATTTTGTGACTTCCCTTTGATCCTCTTGGTCCAGAATAGTATGGAAAAGATTATAATAGCCCAAGAGACTTAGGACACCAATAAAACTCAACTTAAGACTACAAATTTCAGATTAGAACACAAAAGCTGAAAGTTACAGGAAGCTTCACCAAATCTCAAATTTCTCCTCCATCTTTGATCCCATGGCCATGATACTTTGCAAACATGTTAGGAATACCCATGGGCTACTCCAGACCAAGAATCATGCCATCACAAAAAGAGAAATGAGAAATAAACCTAAACCCTAGAAATGAAGGTGTAACTACAGAGAGAGCACAAGAATTTAAATTCCCATCAAACCCTTGAACCTTTGGTCATGAGATTTTGCAGATAGCTAACTAATAGCCCATAGAGTCTTCATGCCAAATTTCAAATGATTTCGCAAAGGGAATATCACACAGCAACAAAACCCTAGAACTGGAGTTCATGAACAGAGGAGGCCAAATCTGAAAATCTGAGATTACTCTTGATTTGCTCTTAGGGGAACCTGACCAATTGGTCTAAAACCAACATCCCATCATCAAGCAACCCATTTTGGCACACTCCAGCAAGCAAGAACTCAGAAATCAAAAAGTCACAAATCACAGAAAGAGGGCATCGAAGAACTGAGACCAAGAACAGAAAATAACTTCAGAGATTTCATTTCTTGGATCAAATGGAACACAAAGGAGTCACAATACGCATGTACATTAGCACCAGGAATGATTACATGACTCTCAACTCATCCTCTCCCTCTCCTTCACTCCACCTCAACCATGAATACTTGAAGGGATAAACCACACCCTGTTCTATCACCTAGAACACATCATAGGGGACAGAGGGAGCACCAGACTCTGCCTCTCCAACCACTAAAGACTAAAGGAAAACCAACTCCTAAAGCCTCTTTTGACTAGAGCTAACCCTAATTCCCTCCAAAATGCTCAAGTGGGCATGCAGCCCCTCAATCCTATTTATAGCCTTGGCTAACGGGTCTCCGCCCCGTTACGCCTGCTAAATCCAACGGCGCCCGCTCCCGCTTGTGCAGCCTCGCGAATTTCCCGATTCGCCCCTCTTGCACCTTCCGGGAAGCTTCCGCGCTCCTTGCCTCGCACGCCTCGCAACCACCTCGAGTCTACGTCGTCTTCGACACATCCCGACCGTTCTGACCTCAGCGCCACCTGCGCCTAGTCCGGTCCACGTGTCTCGCCACGACTCCACCCGATGTCCTGCAGTCACACAGACAAGAAAACACGTCAAATAGCACCGCTCGACACATGAAAGCGTAAATACCATCACACTTACCACAAACGAAGTCCAAACCTATCGAAACATTAGAATATACATCCTAAGCCCAAATGACCAAGTTTGACCAAAGTCCGACC
The DNA here is from genome assembly GCA_017311315.1 of Dendrocalamus latiflorus. Taxonomy (NCBI): domain Eukaryota; kingdom Viridiplantae; phylum Streptophyta; class Magnoliopsida; order Poales; family Poaceae; genus Dendrocalamus; species Dendrocalamus latiflorus. The sequence continues at coordinate 28,525,348 of CM029670.1, read as the reverse complement.
GAGCCCGATTGCGCCACGCAACGACTCGACTCCGAACTACTCAAACCAAACTCGACTGACCTAAACCCTTGTCAATTACTCATCACTCTCATGGAGACACGACCACATGGTCTCTCAATCTCCCCCTTGATGAGTCTATTGACAAACTCAGAAAAAGCTTTTAGAAGAGTTTGAGTTTGAAGAATCCAACATGGTCCACAAAATGAAATGAAGCTAATGACCATGTCGACAGAAGAAACACTAGAGCAACTACTGAAAGAGCAAATTGATCTCCAAAGCTCTAAACTGTTCCCAACAGACTTTTTCTTCTCTATTCTCCCCCTTTTGGCAATAAACGCATCAAGATGCAATAGAGAGAATATGACATGTCAATGGGTGAATATGGCTGAAGTTTGTTTATTTAAGCATTTAGAGCCATGAGAATTATCCATATTGACCATAATGTAATACACCAAGCCATAACTAAAAAAAACGCTATCTAGATCATGACGACATATATATAAACCAACTAGAGCACAAAGATGACAATCTGAAATGTAATGCATTTTGTGGGCAAGTCAAGTCATCAATGAGTAAAGTCTAGCTAGAGACATCCAAGGATGATGCAGGCCATGTCAATAAGCTAAGCGGAACAAAGAAGCTAACATTGAGTCCAAATAGAGTGCTATAAGCTCAAGATTGAAACATTGGTTAAGGTACTTGGTTCTGATTGTAGATTAAGCAAATTGAGCACATTAAACATTGTCTTTTGAAAGCATATGGTTGTTTTCAACCCAATTTTTGTTTATGTGCTAGATCTCAAGTCTTATGCGACTACTCCAAGCAATAAGCTTAAGAAGATAGTCTAGGTCATCCAAAACTCCCCCTGAGTTCATGCCTAGTGCAATGGCAAGCTGTCTCATGAGAAGGAATTGGTGAAATCAGTTTTTTCGCACAAATATGGTGGTTGTCAACCAACACTTTGTTTTATCATGTGCTAGATCTCAAGCCTTATGCGACTACTCCAAGCAAGAAGCTTAAGAAGATAGTCTAGGTCATCCAAAACTCCCCCTAAGTTCATGCCAAGTGCAATGGCAAGCCGTCTCATAGGAAAGAATTGGTGAGATCAGTTTTTTCGCACAAAAGAGATCTTTTTGCTTTTTAACACATTGTACTAACTCATGTATCATCAGGAGACTAAAACAGCTCAAACTAAGGCTCAATATAGATTCAACGCTCTACTCAGCCTATTTGACATGGCATGAATCATAAAAGGATAGCTCAAGAAAGACTAAACTCAAATGCTAGCATGACAAGTTTAATTTAAGTTGATCAATTTTACTTAACTTATCATGGCAAACGCTAGTCTACACATATGAACTCATGATAAATTTAGCAAGCTAAGCATTGAAGCATGTCATAACAGGATAATAATCAAGGCTCAATGCAGTTTGATTATAATGCGAAATGCTGAAAATGCATGAAAGACCAGCTCCCCCTCAACATTAGATGCAACTTTTAGTTCAAGTTGAGTTATGTCAGAATTAAGCTCCAGAAGCTCCCAATTGAATTCCCCCTGAACCAAAGCAAAAGAATCGAGAAGCTGGGAAAGAAAACAGCAAACAGGCAGTCCTTAAAGCATAGAAAAGATATAGAGGCAACTATGGCTCAGACTGACTCTCATCTACCCCATATGACTCCAGGACAATCAGCTGACAGTAAATCACACACTAGAGAGCAAACACGTACCCTGTCTACCCGAGGGTGGCCCAACCCTCGCTAGAACCTACAAGAAGTGAGTGAGCTCGACCTAGTGAGATAAGAAGCAGCTAATCCTGGAAGCACAAGATAAGAGTTAGAAGTCTAAGCATCTCGGCAAGAGAAGCACTCTAACCTATGCTGGAAGGACTAAACCCAAATGCACCCCGAGTGCAATGCAACAGAAATGAGACAGAAGCATAATCAATATAGTAAAGCAGTAAAGCCCAAAGCTCCCCCTCACTACAATCCGTAAGAACACACCACCCCAAGCTCTCCCCGCAGAGCTGAAAACCTCGAACTATCCAAAGGCTTGGTGAAGATATCTGCCAACTGGTGGTCACTCTCCACAAAATGGAGCACTATGTCACCCTTCTCTACATGGTCTCTAAGGAAGTGGAAACGAATATCAATATGCTTGGTCCGAGAGTGCTGCACTGGGTTCTTAGCGATGTTAATCGCAGACGTATTATCACAAAAGAGTGGAACACTGTCTAAAGCTAACCCAAAGTCCCGCAGGGTCGAAACCATCCAAAGTACCTGGCTGCAACAACTGGCAGCAGCAACGTACTCGGCCTCTGCAGTGGACTGTGCAACACCGGACTGCTTCCTCGAAGACCAGGAAACGAGAGAAGTGCCAATGAATTGGCAGGTGCCGGAAGTGCTCTTCCTATCTATCCTACAGCCAGCGAAGTCTGCATCCGAAAAGGCTCTCAGGGAAAGACAGGATGAGGAAGAGTACCAGATACCATAGTCAATGGTAGCTCGAAGGTACCGAAAGATGCGCTTCACCGCCTGACGGTGAGATACGCGAGGAGAGGCCTGAAAACGAGCACACAGACACACTGAGAAGTGTATGTCTGGTCTCGAGGCAGTGAGGTAAAGAAGGGAGCCGATCATACTTCTGAACTCTTTCTGATCAACTGGCTCGCCATCCTCATCTGGGTCAAGATAGGCTGTCGAAGCCATGGGAGTTGACACCGGCTTACCATCACTCATATCGAAGCGCTTCAGGAGGTCACGAGTGTACTTTCCTTGATGAAGAAATGTACCCTCCCGAGTCTGCTTAATTTGGAAGCCAAGGAAGAAGGTCAACTCATCCATCATACTCATTTCAAACTCGGTGCTCATGACATCCGAGAACTGGGAAACCAGAGTATGGGAAGAGCCGCCAAAGATAATGTCATCGACATAGATCTGGACGAGCAGAAGGTCAGCGCCAAGCCGGCGGATGAACAAGGTCTTATCAACTTTACCCATTTCAAACCCATGACTCAACAAGTAGGACTTAAGCCTCTCATACCAAGCCCTGGGGGCCTGCTTAAGTCCATACAACGCTTTGGAAAGCTTAAAGACATGGTTTGGGTATTTGGGGTTTTCGAAACCAGGAGGCTGTCGGACGTAGACCTCTTCCTCAATAAGGCCATTGAGAAAGGCACTCTTGACGTCCATCTGGTAAAGCTTGAAACCCTTAGAAGCTGCAAAAGCAAGCAGGATTCTAATGGCTTCAAGTCTAGCTACAGGGGCAAAGGTCTCCTCGAAATCTAGACCTTCAACCTGGGAGAACCCCTGAGCAACCAGTCTAGCCTTGTTTCGAATAACCACTCCATCCTCGCTCTGCTTGTTCTTGAACACCCACTTAGTTCCAATAATATTGTGACCTCGCGGGGGCTCGACAAGCGACCAGACCTTGTTCCTCTCAAAATTTTCTAGCTCCTCATGCATGGCATTGACCCAAGACTCATCAGATAAAGCATGAGAGACATCTTTAGGCTCAAAGGAGGCAATGAAAGCAGAATGGAGACAGAATTGAGATAAGCCAGATTTTGAGCGGGTAACACGCTCGAAAAGGTCTCCAATGATCTGCTCTGAAGGATGAGCTTTCTGGATATGTCTAGGAGGTCCAGGATGAGATGAAAAAGTGGCCTCTACCTCGTGAGCTGACGAGGTAGGAACAGAGCCACCAGCTCCAGAAGAAGCAGAAGGCATGGGCTGATCGCCTCGAGGTGCGGTGGAAGACGGCACCTCAAGGGGTGGATGAGGGACAGGATCAGGTAGACAACCGTCGTCTCCATCATCCTCATCATCCACAAAGATGGTCTCGGACTGCTCTAAAGAACCTGAGATATCGGGCCTAGTCCCCGGACTGGCCTCGTCAAAGGTCATCTCACAGGTCTCTACCATTTTGCTAGACTCGCAGTTCCAGACCCTATAAGCCCGCGAAGAAGGCGAGTAACCTAGAAAGATCCCATCACAAGAACGTGACTCGAACTTATCTAGGTTCCCGGACTTCAGAATAAAGCACTTGCAACCAAACACACGAAAATGAGAGACGCTGGGCTTTCGCCTGTATCTCAACTCATAAGAAGTGCGATGCAAGTGTGCCCTAAGAAATACTCGATTTGAGACATGGCACGCGGTAGCTATAGCCTCAGCCCAAAACTTCCGCAGTGTAGAGTACTCATCAAGCATCGTCCTGGCCATCTCGACCAAGGTACGGTTCTTTCTCTCCACAACTCCATTTTGTTGTGGGACGTGCGGAGAAGAGAACTGGTGCTCCACACCTGTCTCACCACAGAAACTCTCGAAGTAGGAATTCCTGAACTCCGTGCCATTGTCACTGCGGATCGCTTGTAAGGCACCCGGGAGCTCAACAGAAAGCCTACCGAAAAGACCTCAGAAATGTGAAAATGTCTCATCCTTCGAGGCTAAGAAAAATACCCAAGAATACCTCGAGAAGTCATCGACCACAACAAGAACATACCACTTCCCTCCTGCTGACTGCACTCGAGCTGGTCCAACTGTGTCCATGTGGAGCAGCTGTCCCGGTGCATCGGTCATAGTAACTGTGACCGGAGGGTGAGAAGCGGCAACCATCTTGCCGTGCCGGCATGGAGAGCAAACAAGATCTTTGACCATCTTGAGTTTAGGCAGACCACGAATGAGATCGTGGCCGCTAACTCGGGTCAAATGGTCAAATCCGATATGACCAAGTCTCCTATGCCAGAAAAAGAGGTCGCGGGACTCAGAAGCAACTAAACACATGAGAGGATCACTAGAAGACTCAGAAAAATCAGCACGAAAGATCCTCCCATAACGAGAAATCCCGCAAACCAGACTACCCGAAGAATCAAGAATTTTACAAGCATTTTTCTTAAAGCTCACCTCGAAACCGTCATCGGTAAGCTGAGAAACTGAAAGCAAATTGTACTGCAGCTTACTAACCAAGGCCACATCTTTCAAAATGAAAGAATCATTAATGCGCACAGTACCTTTGGCGATGACGCGCCCAGACGAAGCATCTCCGAAGGTGATTGACTCATCACCTGGAGCACGGGCAAGGGAAGAAAACCAACGGGAATCTCCGGTCATGTGTCGTGAACACCCGGAGTCGACGAGCCAAACCTTTCCCTTCTCTGCCCGGCGAACCTGAGTCAACGAGAGAGTAAAGTCTCAGTACTGGGATAAATCAAAAGTGATTTTGGCACCCAATACTGAGTAACACGTGGAGCAGATGAAGTAGTCAAACACGACTGACCGCTATCTACCCTACGCTCTCCGTGACTCAAAGAAGCAGAAGGTCTGTGAGCAGACCTGAAGCTGTTGCGGGGTCCAACTGCTACGGGAGAGCGAGTCGGAACACCGGCAACATGCTGATCACGCCGCGGATAGCTATCTCGACGGGGAAACCGAGATCTACCCTCTGGACGGCGGAAGACACGACCAGAGGCAGCATGAGGACGGAAAACAGAAAACTCAGAAAAACCAAGTCCTCGATGCTGCCCAAACCCATCAACAGCAGTAACCCTAGACCTCGTGCTAGTCCTAGGTGCACTCAGGATCTGGGGCTGACCCTGAATACGCCTAAGAGACTCAACACGGTCTCTACGCGCGATCTTGGCGCGCCTGAAGCATCGATCAACCGTGTGTCCATCCTTCTGACAGAAGGTGCAGTGATACTTCATCCTCTGAGAGGTAGAAGTAGCACGGTCAGGCTTCGCCTTCTGAGAGGCCGAAGCAGCAGGTGGACTCACCTTCCTGTCAGAGATCCCTTGGACAAAGCCCGCTGATTTGAATTTAACCTCATCAGATCTGGGCTCGACCTCGATCACACCTCCTACTATGGGTCGGAGAATAGCAGGTGGATGCTTCCTCATATCCTCATAAAAATCATATCCTAGACCTTGATTGAACTTGCAAATCTTGGATTGGTCTAGAATAAGATTAAGCTTCTTCTTGCCTCCTACAAATCTCTCGAGAGTGTTCATAAGGTACTGACACTCCCGAAAGAGAGAGGTGCAAGAAGAGCAAGGGGAAGAGGGAACAACAGGAGGTAAGGGAGCAGATGAAGAACCAACAGCAGAGGGAAGAATGGCTTGTGCACGCACAGCCGACTCTGAAGGGACAGTCCTACTGCTAGCCAGTTGGTTCACGTCGCTAAGCGTCTCAACCTTACCCTGGGGCTTCTCCCCCTTCTCCACAATCACATTACAAGCAGAATGTGGCTTCTCTAGAAGGTCCTTAGTTAGCTTCACACATTTCTCATCCAATGCAATCAAGTCAGATTTTAGTTTGTTACAATTAATGCATGGTGAGCTAACAGGGTCCTTAGAAGCAAACTGAGCCAACTTCCTATCATGATCAATCATTTCTTGAAACTGTTTGGAGACAGCTTCAAGTTCAGCAGTTAACTTAGGACAGTTCAAGCATGAATCAATCGGCTCAAGTAAAGAAGCTTGGAGTTCAGCAATTTTATGATCTGCCCGTTTTAAGTTCATCTTCAAATTATTGCAATTTTTACAAGGATCGGGCAGATCAAGGAGCATGGCATAAGGTCCTCTAGCAGCAATGTCCTTATCCTCACATGAGGTGGGAGAAGTAGTCTCATCAGTAGTAAGTAGGGTAACAGCCATCCTACTCAACTCTAACTCAGCAAGCAGACTAACATTCTCCACCTTAATAGAATCAAGCTCGGAGGACACACTATCATGTGAGGTCCTTAACTTCTCCAAATCACCCAGCAAAGCACAGCATGTATCACAGTCGTCACGGGAGGGAGCAGATGTAAGAGAAGTAAGCTCCCGTGACAGTCTATCTACTTCCTTCTCTAACTCGGTACACCTAGTCCTAGCTCTAGCATGAAAACCTCCTAGCTTAAGGAAAGCTTCATTAAGTTGGTCATAGGAGGGACATACCTCGTCCGAGTCGGAGTACAGCTCGCTGTCACTGAGTTCGCCCTCGAGGGCCATGAAGCACATGCCGGAGAAGTCGTCGCCGCCATCCTTGGGCTCTTGGTCACCTGTCCCGTCGTCGTCGCTCCATCCCTCCACCTCGCTGAGGTCGAGGTCGTCGAAGGCGGTGAGGACGCGGTGGAAGAGCTTCTTGGCCTTCCCGAAGTTGCGGAACTTCTTCTTTCCCGGAGCAGGTGCTGAAGGCTTCGTGTTGCGGTTCTTGTCGGTGTAGTCGTTCTTGCCCGAACCGCCGTAGTCACCTTTACCCTTTCCAAGCTTGGGGCAGTTTGCTCGGATGTGGTTGGGGCCACCACACTCGAAGCAGATGACTGGTCCTCCTCTCTTTCTGTCTCTCCTACCCTTGTAGGCATGGGAAAACCTTCGGGCTAGGAGGGCCAGCTGATCATCCGCAAGCTGCTCTAACTGATCATCAGTTATGTCACAGAGAGCAGCAAGGGAGAAACCGCAAGAAGACTCAGAAGAGAGACCAGAAGCTGAACTGGGATCGGTGACCAAGGCCATCGACTGTGACTTCGACCTACGAGAGACAACGTCAATCTCGTGAGTCTTGAGGCGCGAGTACAGCGCGTCAAGAGTCAAGGTCGAGAGGTCTGTCGTGTCTTTGATGGTGGTCACTTTCATCTCCCACACTCGCAGATCGAGTGCTGCAAGTATCTGACGAGCGTTGTCCGAGTCGGGGTATGTGAGACCGACCGCTCGGAGGTTGCTCAAGATCTTGTGAAAACGTGCGAAGCACTCATCTAGGGACTCACCAGCAAGCATCTCGAATTTGTTGTATTCGCGCTTGAACTTGTCCTGTCGAACCGTCTTGATCTGGGTGGTGCCCTCATGGTATGCGTCGAGGGTCACCCAGATATCGTAGGCGGACGACAGGTGGGAGATGCGATCGAACTCGCTACGACTCAGGCCCTGGATGATGATGTTCCTTGCCTTAGCGTTTGCCTCAACATCATGCATATTCCCAGCATTGATGTTCTCATCGGCAGGAACAACAAACCGGACCTTGACCTTGCGCCAGATAGCGTACCCCTGAGCCTGGATGTATGTCTCCATTCGGCTCTTCCAGAAGGGGTAATCGATGCCATCGAAAACGGGCGGCTTGGTCGAGTACTTGTCCGTCGCCATGGCTCTTGAGACCGGTTAAGATCTATTGAAAAGAGCTAACCGGCTCAGATACCAATTGTTGGACCGAAATGGCGACAGAGGGGGGGGGGTGAATGTCGACCTAAAAATCGTTCCCCACAAGTACCAGATAAAATGTTCTTCTCCGATAGCACCGAGTGAGAGAGAACCAAAAGCTCAATGAAAACTAATAGCTAACTGACAAGAAATATTTGAACGAGCTTGGCGAAAAAGCTAACACAACCGATAAAACTGAAATTCAAAATCCCGGCCAAGATAAATAGACAAGACCAATAAAATACATGCAGCCCAAAAGGAAATGTGCAGAAAAACTGCTGGCCGAATGTTACTAAAAACTGTTCACTGCATTGGTCTAAAAAGAGAGGAAAGTCTTGCTGAAAAATTCAGATTTGCTCCACCCAAGAGTGCTTGCAGTAGACTAAAATAAAGTAGTGCAGTTCAGCTGAACAGTGGTGCTGAATGCAGTAATTGCTGCATACCAAAAGGTGAGAAAAAGAGCAAATTGAATGCAGTTTTTGATCCCAGCCGAACAGCAATTTGGGGGCAACAACTTGCTGCTGCAAGGAACTTCTTGGGACAGGTTTTTGGCTGCAAGTAATGCACACTGCAGGCTGGGAACAACCAGCCACATACAAGGACTGTTAGTGGCCAAAAACTGAAGGAAACTTCAGACTGAAAATGAAGGGAAACAGGGGGTACTGCAAACAGAGTTTCTAACAATAGGAATTCAGAGATTTCAGATTTTGAACTCAGGTCAATTTGGTGACTTCCCTTTGATCCTCTTGGTCCAGAATAGTATGGAAAAGATTATAATAGCCCAAGAGACTTAGGACACCAATAAAACTCAACTTAAGACTACAAATTTCAGATTAGAACACAAAAGCTGAAAGTTACAGGAAGCTTCACCAAATCTCAAATTTCTCCTCCATCTTTGATCCCATGGCCATGATACTTTGCAAACATGTTAGGAATACCCATGGGCTACTCCAGACCAAGAATCATGCCATCACAAAAAGAGAAATGAGAAATAAACCTAAACCCTAGAAATGAAGGTGTAACTACAGAGAGAGCACAAGAATTTAAATTCCCATCAAACCCTTGAACCTTTGGTCATGAGATTTTGCAGATAGCTAACTAATAGCCCATAGAGTCTTCATGCCAAATTTCAAATGATTTCGCAAAGGGAATATCACACAGCAACAAAACCCTAGAACTGGAGTTCATGAACAGAGGAGGCCAAATCTGAAAATCTGAGATTACTCTTGATTTGCTCTTAGGGGAACCTGACCAATTGGTCTAAAACCAACATCCCATCATCAAGCAACCCATTTTGGCACACTCCAGCAAGCAAGAACTCAGAAATCAAAAAGTCACAAATCACAGAAAGAGGGCATCGAAGAACTGAGACCAAGAACAGAAAATAACTTCAGAGATTTCATTTCTTGGATCAAATGGAACACAAAGGAGTCACGATACGCATGTACATTAGCACCAGGAATGATTACATGACTCTCAACTCATCCTCTCCCTCTCCTTCACTCCACCTCAACCATGAATACTTGAAGGGATAAACCACACCCTGTTCTATCACCTAGAACACATCGTAGGGGACAGAGGGAGCACCAGACTCTGCCTCTCCAACCACTAAAGACTAAAGGAAAACCAACTCCTAAAACCTCTTTTGACTAGAGCTAACCCTAATTCCCTCCAAAATGCTCAAGTGGGCATGCAGCCCCTCAATCCTATTTATAGCCTTGGCTAACGGGTCTCCGCCCCGTTACGCCTGCTAAATCCAACGGCGCCCGCTCCCGCTTGTGCAGCCTCGCGAATTTCCCGATTCGCCCCTCCTGCACCTTCTGGGAAGCTTCCGCGCTCCTTGCCTCGCACGCCTCGCAACCACCTCGAGTCTACGTCGTCTTCGACACATCCCGACCGTTCTGACCTCAGCGCCACCTGCGCCTAGTCCGGTCCACGTGTCTCGCCACGACTCCACCCGATGTCCTGCAGTCACACAGACAAGAAAACACGTCAAATAGCACCGCTCGACACATGAAAGCGTAAATACCATCACACTTACCATAGACGAAGTCCAAACCTGTCGAAACATTAGAATATACATCCTAAGCCCAAATGACCAAGTTTGACCAAAGTCCGACCGAGCCCGATTGCGCCACGCAACGACTCGACTCCGAACTACTCAAACCAAACTCGACTGACCTAAACCCTTGTCAATTACTCATCACTCTCATGGAGACACGACCACATGGTCTCTCAGATAGAAACCCTCAGTAGTAATAACCTCAATCCCAAGAAAGTAGCGAAGAGGACACAGATCAGACATGAGAAATTACTCACTAAGACACTCCTTGACAAAAATGATATACTGAGAATCATCTCTAGTAATGATCATATCATCAACATATAAAAGGAGAAGAATCCGACCACGAGACGAAATGTGAATAAAAGAGCAGGATTATGAGCATTGGGAGAAAAACCAACTATAGTGACAACAGAAGAGAAATGATCAAATCAGGTACAGGGAGCTTGCTTGATGCAATAGAGAGATTGACGAAGGCGACAAACCATACCCTCAGGAATAGAATACCCAGGATGCGGCTGCATGCAGACCTCCCTCACACAACTCGCCATTGAGAAATGCATTCTTGATGTCCAACTAAGAGATAGGCCACTATTGAACAGATGCCACAGCGAGAGTGCAAACAGTGATCATGTGAGCAACAGGAGCAAATGTCTTATTGTAGTCACGACTATGCTACTGTTGAAAACCACGTGCCACAAGACGAGCCTTGTAATGCTCAAGAGAATCATCAGAGCGGGTCTTAACTTTATAGACCCACTTGCACGTGATAGGAGTAACATGTCCAGGAAGAGGAACAAGATCTCACATGCCAGTACACTCAATGGAAGTGATATCCTTTGCCATCGCATGCTGCCACTCCTAATTAATAGCAGCATCTAGATAAGAAATTGGTTCGGCAAGAGCAGAGGTTGCAAAGCCAAAACACTCATAGGCCGAATAGACTGGCAATCACAAAGAGCATATCGAGGAGGAAAGGGCAAAGAGGATGACTCATCAGAAGGAGAGGGCACATAAAAAGAATCCTCAACTCACAAACGAACAAGAAGAGAATAAGAAGGAACAAGGTCAAGAGTAACCTTTGGAGAGGGTACCGGTGGTAAAGAAGATGCCGACTGTGAAGGAGGCACCAGAGAGACCGAAGGCTGTGGTGGAGTGGTGACTATGGGGGTGGAAGGAAAAGTCAGGAAAGAAAGTGGCTCGACAAAAGATGCTGAAGTGGAGGAAGGAAAAGGACGAGGATAGAAAGGATGAGACTCATCAAAAGTAACATCCTGAGAAATCTGCATTCATCGGCTAACATGATTCCAACAACGATATCCCTTGTGCTCAGCGTTATAACCTAAAAAATGCACTCCATGGACTGAGTGGTTAGCTTCGTGCTCTTACGGGGTGTAAGAAGAACATAGCACACACACCCAAAGAGGTGAAGACTAGAATAATCAGGAATCTTGCCACAGAGACTCAGCTGGGATCCCACATTGAAGAATAGAAGATGGCTAAATATTAATCAAAAGTGGCAGTAGAAACAGCCTCTGCCCAAAAGTGGTGGAACAGTAGAAGCAAGCATGAGAGCACATGTTGTCTTAAGAAGATGATGATATTTTAATTCAGCCACACCATTATGGGCATGAGTACCAGGGCAAGAAAACTGAGAGAGTGCCCTGTTCAGCAAGAAAACCACGAATGACTCCCGACAAGTACTCCCCAGCAGAATCAGCATGGAAAACACGAATAGGAGAGCCAAACTAAGTACAGACCATGGTGACAAAAAAGTCTTTGTAGATTGATAGAACCTCACTACGAGAGGACATGAAGTATATCCATGTGTACCGAGAAAAATCATTAATAAAAAATATATAATATTGATAACCACCTTTTGAAAAGAAAGGAGCTGGACCCCATACATTAGAATGAACAAAATCAAAAGGACACTGATACACTGTCTCACTGGAATGAAAAAGAGAGTTGAAATTATTTGTCAAGCTTACAATCCTGATAATTTAGAGAAGCATCACAAGACACAAACCCTAAAAGACCATGATGAACTAGTGAAGATATACGCGACTCACAAATATGTCATAAACGGTGATGCCACTGAGTAAACGACATAGTGGAGGATGCAGTAGATGCAGAGGCGGTGGTAGAGGTGACAAGACTGATAGGGGCAACAGAAGGAAGATGAAGCCAATCAAGCACCCAAAGCCAACATGAGTCACGGTGGCAAGGGCTAGTACCAACCAAAGTCCCCGTGCGACGATCCTGAACACAACAAGAATCAGAATCGAGAATAGCATGACAACCTTGATTAGTGAGCTGACTGGTAGATATGAGCTGCATGGTGAGTTTTGGAACATAAGAAAAAACAGAAACATGAAATGATGAATTTGAAAGAGTGCCTTGCCCTGCGACAGAAAGAGAGGTACCATCTGTTGTTTGAACAGTGAAAGGAGCAGCTAGAGGAATTAGATGTCATATAAAAGGAAGCACCAGAATTAAGAATCCAATGTGATATACCAAAGGAAGGAGAAGTAGAGGGTGGTCTCTCACTGGAAGACTGAGCAGCAGAACCAGCAGAACCAAACTGTGCAGAAGCAGCCATGCGATATAACAGTATGAGAAGCTTCTAAGTGTCAGAGGCACCATGACTCCTCTGAGAAGATGAACCTCAGTGCCCCTCGGAGGATGGTCACCATGACGAAAATCCTTCTTCCTGTGTAGAACTGCTCCATATGTCCATCCTTGTTGCAATAGATGCAGTGAAGTCCCCTACCAACAGTAGTCGTCACTGGTGGAGATGCAACTGGTGAAGGAGTAATTGGAGGCGCAGCAGGTGTAGAGGCTGGAGGAGCTGCCAAAACCGAAGGAAATGATGGTGGCGATAGCCGATCTGCACCACGTAAACGAATCTACTTAGTACGAATAGCTACAAGGGCCTCTAAAAGAGTCACATGAGGGTGGTGAGCTAGCAACTAAGCACGAGTCTACTCAAACTTAGTCCGGAGACATGTCAAGAAGTCGTATACGCAACAAAGCTCAAGTTGAGACTGCTGACATTAACAGCACTGACAGGTGTGGAAAACATCTAGCCCCAAAGAGTTAGTCTGATGTCATACCACAGACAGTTGAGCATAGGACTTGTCCACAGTGGCATCTCCCTACTGCAGTGACTACTCTTGATGCACAACAATAAGGTACAAGGAATCACCAGATGGCTCGTAGCGGTTGCACAGATGCACCCACATCACCTATGCGGAAGCCAAGCCAACCACATCACCAGTGAGATGCACCTCCATTCTAGCAACCAGAATAGTAGAAGCGTGAGCAGTGGCGGAACTAGGGGGGGCCAGCAGGGGCCGCGGCCCCCCCCAAGCGGCCAAATTTTTTTGAGCGTTGTGTCTTCTGTTGTGGTCACTTAGTGTAATTCATGATGCTGCAGCTTATTTGTAAGCAAATATTGGGAGATTCAGTTCAGATTTTGTAAACTCTGTAGGAAAGTTCAACCAAAAAAAAACTGCATCTCTGAGCAAGACTTTGTACCAGCGCTGGGCCAATTGTCAAACCAGCCTGAATCCAAGAGTCAAATCGTCCACTCCTGCTCTGCGCTGCCTTTCCAGGAGTAGATCAACATTGCTGTCTGCAGTCACTGTACCATCAATGCCTCGTTGGTTGGTTAGTTCGCGCTCTCGCTTCTGTGGCGCGGCTTCGCCGGGCTCAAGCAGAAACGTTGTAGAGAGGAAACATCGTAAACTCAGCGCCTCGCGTAGTCGCGTGACTCACCAGTCGCCATTCGCGTCGCTTCCAGTTCTTTGCGCGATCAGCAGACAGTGGCGGAGAGCAGAGGCGTCGAGGCGTCACCGCGTCAGGCCGCCAATCGCCATCCCATCGGCCGTATTTGTCTGGCCCCCCCTTTATCATTTTGCTGGTTCCGCCACTGAGCGTGAGTATCCTCATCGGTCCAGTTCTTGTAGGTAGCATATCGAGTCTGAAAAGTCTCTATGACATCCTCAAAATTCTCAAATGCCTTTGTACAAGCATCTTCGATGTATCCTTCGGGAGTACAGGCTCAGCAGGTGGAGCAGGGCAGGCGGACAGGGCAACTCGCTAGTAAAAAAACTCCCAAAGGTGTTGACCACGCATGTGCTGAAACCAGTGCCGATAATTTAGACCATCGAAGATCACTGGGTAGCGAGGAACAGAAACAGTGCCTGAAGCGGGTGACATTTTTTCTTTGTTTCCTTCTTTTTTTTCTTTTCTTTTTTCATCTTTAAGCTTTACCTTATCTTTACCTTCACTCAGTGAGATGTGAAGACCCGACCGAAGGGACGGGCGGAAGCGGGAGGGCTTCAGCTGGCAGCGACTCTAGTAGCCAGCGATGGCAGGTGGCTGGGGCAGCGATCTTAGCAGCGCCTAAGGCGGCGGCAAGGTCAGCCACCGAAGCGGAGCTAGATCGAGTTGGTTAGAGGCCAGACGGTCGACGTCAATCAGAGTAGCGACCTGGCATCATCTCTTTTGAGTGATGGTAGCGATGGTCTCCACCTCACAGCGGACTTCACGGGTGACACCCACCCTCGACTCTGATGCAAATAGGCTAGATCACCTTGGTGGGCTAGATCAAGCATCGTTGGCGTCGGCTATTCGGTGTCGGCTGTTGACGGGCAACGATGGAGAGCGGCGGTGGCTGTTGGTGAACCCAACGGTGGCGGTGAAAAGGATCTAGGCAGTGGCGGCAGTGGAAAAGATCCAAGCGATGAAGAAAGTCGTAGAGGATCTGGGTGAGGCGGCAACTAGAGAGACGAACCAGCAACGAAAACCATGCCCTAGGTTTGGCTCTGATACCACATTATGAACACGGTTTGTATTCATCATGAGGCCAATGGGTTAGTATATATACAAGTACATGTATAGCATATATGCAGATAACAGAAACATGCTACTAGTGTGCTCTTTTTTCCTTCACCAAGCTAGAGCCTGGACAATAGTTGCAGACTGCTCCCTCTGATATGGTTGGGCTTGGGTGGAGGTTTTCACTGGATGGTGAGAGGTGGAAGAAGATTGAATTGAGTCAGGATTAGAACTAAGGGATAATGAGAGAAAATGTGCTCGCCCTCAGGGGCCTGACTGGGATTATCTTCGTCTAGCGTTGAGGCTTTGAGATGCCAGGTTGAAAGATCAATTCTATTGCTTGACAATCCAAATTACAGTATAGGTCCTTATATAGGACATGATAAAACCAACTCAAATCTTGACAAATCAACTCGCATATCATATATAACCAAATCTGTTAAGCAGACTCGAAATTGCACTAGTATCAGACTCAATACTTATATATCCTAACTTGCAACAACTAATACCTTCCTAACAAATATGTTTCCTTCTACTGAAATCTAGTTGTCGTTGCCAACTGTAGCACGTCATGCTTCGTGTTGTAGCCCGTCACGCCGTGCCATCGCCACACTGATGTTTGGTCGCTGAAGCTCGTCATGCTGTGTCATCACTGTAGTGATGTCCAACACAGCCGAAGCTTTAACTTGCATAGCTTGCCGCCGTGAAGATCTTCTGGTATAATGTTTGCCCCCAATAAGAGTCCACAACATTTCTCCCCTGCTGCTAAAATAGCTTGTCCTAGAGCTAAAAATCCGGATATTGTTCATGAAAGTCAGGAAGAAGAATCTATGAAGTCTCTGATGGTGGGCAATCCTTCCATTGAACGAACACCTCCCTACGATCACTTTGAAGACACGCACGTTGAACCTTTAAGGGAGATGGAATAGCCCGGTCATGGTGAATTTCGGGTAATGAAGGTATGTCAACTGGGGGATCACCATGGAAGGGCTTCAGCAATGCCACATGAAAAACATTATGAATCTTAGCCACCGCAGTGATGTCCGGCACAGCCGAAGCTTTAATTCATGCAGCATGCATGCCGCCTTGAAGATCTTCTGGTATAATGTTTGCCCCCCATAGGAGTCCACAACACCGTCCTATCCCGATTCCATCACCCTCTCCCCTTTGTTTGTTGCCCTTTTCCAACTAATTTAATCGAGTCTCACCGGTACTGTGTGAGATAATCAAAAGCATTGTATAGGCACCCCACTAATCTGATTGATAATATGTATTGGAGAAGTTGCTACAGAGGAGTTAACAGGTGAGACATTACCGAGATCTAAAAGACTGATCGAGAAATTCTTGTTCAGTCATACACTCATGTGATTTGTGCAGTGTTGCCTTATCAGCCTTTAACATTCTTTTAGCTCTCTAGATTATATTTTGGGAGACTATAACATACGTCTTATAAGCCAAATTTGAGTTTGTGGTATCAGTGTGTCACTGTTGTAGTGATGTTTTGAACTTTTGATCGTTAAATGGCAAACTGACAAGCCTTACAAATTATGACAAGCTTATGCATTAGATAACTATTACAAAACTGTTTCTGAATGATCTCAGAGGTGATAAGACATTGTAATATCCCGGGATTGTTCCTCTTGAGGACCTATGTGTAAATGGTGGAAAGAGGCTATGGAAACTTAGGATGGCTAGAAATATAAGGAGTTAACACCCCCATTTTTGGGAACGGGAATGTCGTTACCTTCCGTAACAGCCTAGGAGTTCAGTTACGGATAGAAGAAGTATCATGCCTGCTCATGGACATTTAAAAGGAGTTAGTTTAATTAAAATAAGACTTAACAGTCGATTTTAACAATTTTAAGGGCATTCAAGCCCAAAACTTAACTTACAATTAGAAGAACCAAAGAAAATTCCATAGGAACACTTGAGTGCAGCCGTAACCCTAACACGAAACTTGTATCATCCTTTCTTATGATCTCTGTGTTGGGAAAAAATAGAGCAAGACTGAGTACAACCAACCGTACTCAACAACTCACACGGGAAATGCTATTTAACTACATGCAAAAGTTTGCCATGGAGTAGGTGGGAGAGGTTTATTATTGTATGTGGATGCAATTTTAGCTGTAACTCATTTTTATATATAAAAGAAAAGTAACTTCATTAGTTACAAAGGGGTTTCAAACGTGGTCATCAATATCCAACATTCCCAAATCATTCTCAAATCTACTTATGCTTTGTCGTTGGATTCAACCATTAAACACAGCTTTATTTACCGGAAGCACGGCGTATTCGAATACAATTAATCATGACTCTGTAGAGTTGCCCTGCTTTACTCACAAGATACCTTAACTCCCGCGATATAGTTAAGAAAACAAGATTGTTCGCTGCTCAATTCTTTATATAGCCTCCACCTGGTAGGTTTCCCCAATAAGCTCAGATGACCCCTTGGGTCTACCCAATTTATCTCAGCCTACTATTGTGTGGATAACTAACAAATCAATTAAAAATAATAACCACCTTCCATACGACCCTTCTTAACCCCTTTTGTATGGACTCACACTTGGCCTCTAGCTGCCTATGTAGAGGTTCAATCGAATTTAAGCAGCTACTAGACTAGGTTTGATGTATCAATGCTTGTGGTTGGGCGATCATTATGTTCTTTACTCAGCATAAGGGTCTAGTCCTTAGATTTTCACTGGGGCAATCTCCTCCCACAAACCCATGTTCAGTGCCACTACACTGCTATTGATTTGTAATTCTTGCCTCCACCCTAGGTTAAGGTCATGGAATCCGGCCTACTTTTAAGGCCACCAGCGATCCTCTCTTATCCTAGAACCACTTTCCAAATCCCACCAACAAGTACTAAATCTTTTAATAACAGAGGATTTTGTTGATTTTCTAAACTACCATGATTATATTATTATTATATTTAATATTACTATGTCTTGTCAAGGTGAATATGGCCGTCAAATTAAACTGGGTTTTTTCGGGTGGAAGGACATAGCTAATATCATGCCGTTATAAACATTTATTGTACATAAAATAACGGTGCGTAAATAACATAATGAAAGTGATGTTAAATAGATAAGTAAAGGAATGTAGGTTCAACATGATCAAAATGTGTGCGACTTGCCTCTTTGTCCATAGTCTCTGATTATCTTTACTGCAGTCTTTGGTTCGAATACCAACTTCTTTAATTGCTCTTGTAGTCCTTCTGTTGATCAACTCGTGTGATCCGAGTACTAGCGTGGAAGACGAACACAAATGAGTTCCTGCTTTGCAGAACACAAGCTGGGAACAAAATACAAATAAATAACCAAAAGACATAAAGAAAGTAGGTGGGGTGGTCAATGTTTTGGTGGTGAGTGGTTTAGCCCAACGGGATTGAAATTAGGCTAAGTGGATTCGGGACGGTTGAAAATATATAAAGGTGTTGTATAAATTTCGGTGAACAAATGAAGGTATGGATGTATTGGATTTTAGGGTCAGAATGTTTATCTGAGTTGTTTAGGGTTTTACCAGAGTCGAAGGTGGTAGAGTGAGGTTGGAAGGGGTGTAGACGGGCTTAAGACGATAAAAGGGTACATGTGTTATTAGGGTTTCGGCGAACGAAAAGAGTTCGGACCGAAATAGGGTTAGGGTTTGGAAATATGTTTTAAAGGTTTTTGAGGATTACCGGTATTCGATATGAGAATATGGAGCTGAGAAATGGGTCGACGGGCTCGAAACGATCGAAACGGGTATATTTTTGCATTTTTTGGCATGGATGAACAGTAACGGGTATTTTACTATTCATTGCGGGTCTGCACTGTTCACAGCGGGTCGGTTGCTACAGTGTTGGGTCCGGGTACTGTTTATTCTGGGTCGAACTGCTACAGTACTGGATCCGAACTATTTGCTAACGGGTTGGTCTGCTACAGTGCCGGGCCAAATCACTGTTCATTGTGGGCCGGATGCTACAATACCAGGCGGGTACTATTTATCCTCTTCCTCCCACGCGTGCACTGTAGTGGCTGAAATAGGGGAAATTTGCAACGGCGATTCCCAATGCTATGGTCATCTCTGGTGAAAACCGAGGGTACGGGTGGACTCAGGGGACTGAGGAGAACCCATTTTTAGGCTTCGTGGTGGTCGGCAGGCTACGGTTGGCCGGCGGTGAATTGGTTTCTCCTCGGAGCATTTGAAGGGCATAGGAGCTACCGAGAGGTCTTCTCTTCTAATTGGCTGCCTTTTAACCATCTGGAGGTGATCACGGATGCTCGGGTGGCGGTGGTTTGGGCTGAGGAGGTTTGTGGCATGCTAGCCACGGTGAGGGGCGTCGGCCGAGGAGCGGACATGGCTGCCATGACAATAGGGGGTATGGGAGCTTATGACTATGACTTGGTCGGGTTCCTATGGGTATAAGGGAGCTACACACCGAAGGAATTGAATTGAAATTGATGACAAAGCAAGAACCAAGATTTGGGCTTACTTGTGGGTCTCCGGCGATTGGCGATGAAGCGACGGCCACCGGAGCAATTGGGGGTGTGCTAGGGGCTGCTGGTTGCTAATGGAGTTCACAGGAGGGCTCGGGACCCTTTTTTAGCGGCTTAAGGCGGTAGGAAGAGGTGATGACGGAAATATCTGAGGCGGCGGCAAATTTAGCTTTGGCTTCGTCTGACGACGGTCTGGAGCCTTCGAGGGGTGTTAGGCAAGTTGCAGAGAGGTGGTAGTAGCGAGAGGGTGCGGGAAGGCGCGAGAGCGGGTGGAGAGAAAATTGGGCGGCGGCAAAACAGGCGGCGGCACGATATTTTCGGTAATGAACAGTGACTGCGCGAGGAGAGACGGTAGAGATCGTTTGGCAGCGAATTTATGGCAGGGATGGCTAAGATGGATGAAGGATTAGGCCAAGATTCAGGAGGAATTGAAATCCAATAGAATTCAAATTCGTTTTTGAATTTTCGGTTTCGTTTCAAGTGAGTCGTTTTTTTAGATCGAGTCATACGAGAAAGTAGGAGACAGATTAGGATTCCTACCTTTTAAAAGGGTATGTAGGGAAGTGGAGGATTCAAAGCCCTAGCTCCCCCCCCCCCCCTCTCCCTGCGCGGCACACCTCATTTATAGCCACCACCAATTTTTTGGTTCCCATCGCCGTCACTGCAAGCTAGAAATCCCTGCCGCACGTGTTCGTAGCCTGCATTGCCTTGGCCATCTCCACGTGGCAACCGAAGGAGTCGCTGCGCTAGAAAATCTTGCCACCTCCCGTTGGTTGCCTCACGCCGTAACTCTGGCCGCACGCAAGCGCGCCAGCGCGTGTGATCGGGTGCCGAGCAGCGATTGCCAGTTGGTCTTGCGCCGTCTTCCCGCATTGAGCTCAAACAATGGTGTTTTAGCTGTCGGTGTCAAAGAGATAGTACCTATAAGATAAGCCCACGTAACGTATATTTTGTAAGTCTAATTCGATTTGGGCAAATTCGCATCCGTGAGGCAGGAGCATGCCAGGCGATTCATGACCAACGTAGCATCACGTTGCTGTACAAAACTATCTTGTTTAGTCTTGTCAGTGTGTAAGGCTATCTGGTTTAGTCTTGGTAGTGTAGAAAGCGGGCTCGTTGGGTCACGTCATGGGCCTGAGGTGTATTGCGACGACGTTAGGTCTTGTCGTTGCGAAAAGCTGATTCATTTTCGCGTCCGCAAGGCAGCGGGCCCGAAGAGGTATCATCAAGTCATTTCATGCACGTGCTCGTCATTTCATGTGTAGGTGGGGAAGCGGGATTCTGATGCCATCTCCCTTCCCCGCTCCATCGTCCACACATATGTCACTCTGTTCATGCCGTCCCCCTTGTATGGTAAAAATGACATTTTTGTAATTATCGCGCGACTACAGCTATTCTTATAAATACGGATTTAAAAAGTGCCAAAAATGCTAAAACCTCCTTTGCTCCATGCCTTGTACATGAGTCACTTGTTGGAACAGTGCGTCAGGTATATCATCAAGCGACTAGAAGTGAGTTTTGCTTCAAGTTTTGTATGAGTTCTATCATATTTATACAGTAGCAAAATGAGGTTTGGGGTAATGATTTGATTAATCTGTTGATTATTTTTCTAGTTAGATAATAGTTTTCAGATTAGAGAGAGCTAGCAGTTGCTCATCTGGGAAAATCGGGAAGTAGATTGGTTTAGTCTACTGTAACATGTACGATTATTTTGAGGTTAGCATGATCATAATTTAGAAAATCCATCAACTAGAAAGTTGTAGAGGATCTCGTTATCTTTCAGTAGAATTTTGGTTCATAACAATCGGATGGATAAATCGTGAGTTATGAATTTATAGTCCTGCTGTCTGCTAAGTTTGTCGAGTTTTGGACAATATATGTTATCTTTTAGATTGAAAATAGTAAACGAACTAATCTGGGAATTTCAGCAACATAAACCTTGTAGGAAACTTCTTAAGGTTTCCAGAAAGTCTAAGAACACAATTTTTAGCTGAGTAGATTAAAATATATGAATTTTGGGGTGCTGCTATCCAGTACCGGGTTGCTGCTGGACGCAGTCATGGGGAAAGTTAATTTGACTAATTTAGTACTAGAATTAAATTTTATGAAAAAGTAGAAAGTGATAGGAAATTTTCTATATATTGTAAAAATGTCATTGCTTAATATATTTGCACGTCTAGATTAAAATATGTTAAATTAATAATACCATTGTCTAGAAGATGATAAATCCGTCTTCTGCATTAAAAACGGGGATTTAGATGTTTTAATCTGAAAATTTGGCCAACTAAGAAAACATAGAAATTTTTATGTAGATTACAGAACTGGTATAGTTTGCTATTTTATGATGTGGGAATTGAGTGTTATGATATTTTGAATACCGAGAGAGCAAGGGGGCTGTCCGATAAAGGAGCAAAGGGTGGATTTGGGAAGCGTGTAGGAACGTAGTCGATTACTTGATGTCTTGTACTGCTGTGTCTTGTATTTGAGAGTGAATAATTGATGTAGTAGGAGTATCGTTGGGTGTATTGTCATCTCCTAATCAAATCAACGGTCAGAACTAAAAAAGCAAGTGCTTAGTAGAATGATAGGTGATGATTAATAATTGCTCACTATGATTGAATTATTCATATCACGCAGTAATTTTGATTATCCTTTTTGCTTTGTATGATATTCATTTGATGCTAATTGTGATATGTGGTAAAATAATGAGAAATGATATTCATGACATGATATATACATTATGAGCCAGGGCGGTGAGAAAGTGAAATAGCTATGTATAAGGCTATTTGACTTAGCTAGCGTGCCCTCGAGTAAGACCTATAGAGGTAGGCATCTCCACGGGATAGAGAAAAAGACCTACTTTGGTAGGCACCTCCACGGGATGGAGGCAGAGAGTGACATCAACAGGTGTATCCTCCACTATACCGGTATAAGCTATAGAGGAGACGTGCATTGAGGACAATTGAGATGAGCTATTGAGGTGTGTGGATGAGAATTGATGAGATTGGGATGTGAATTTGAGTTAATGGTAAATAGATTTAAATTATTAAAATGATGTGGATTCATCTATTGTTCTGCTTTGTACTTGCTGAGTCATGAACTCACTTTTACTTATTTGTTGTTTTTAGGTGAACTATGAAGGTGACATGCATAGGTGGATGTAGGACATGAATTCTTGCAATTTTGTAGCTCTTCACCTTACCTAGTAATTCGTCACTTGCGGACATATCTCTCATTGTGATAATTGGGTATTTATGGTTTCTTTATATCCTTATGGTTCTTAATGTTATTTATTAGTAGTTTTTTTATTTAGATCACCAATTGATTCGTTTTAGTGATTATTTAGTTTATCTTAAGTTCAATTCGTTGTTTACCATGTTGCTGAAATGTAGGCTTATTATCATGTTGAATGTTTATTCTTGATGTCTACAAGATGTTGATACTTGATTGTGGGTTTAAATTGGTAGAGATAGTAATTGCGGGTCATTTCTTGGACTTTTGATAAGCTGGGGTGTTACAGTTGGTATCAGAGCGTGCATTAGGTCTGTAGTAAGTGAATTAATAAATTATTTGGTTAATCAACTAAAATTTTGATATAAGATTAATAGTCAAGAAGAAAAAAATATATAACCTAGAATTGTTTATTGCTAAAACCTGACTTAGGATACTTAATTAACTTAAAACAGAAAATCTAACACGCTGGTGCACAGTAGGATGGGTTGGGTCATACATTGCATTTATGCTTCTATTAATTTGTACAATTGTTAATGAATGTTGAGTTGCTACCTATGTTTATGTTGGATGGTTGGGTCATTGAGATGGATAGCGATGTCGAGAGATAGGGGTCATGGTTGTGGCTGTGGCATGGACAGGCTATACCAACAGGTGTGGTGCATGATTAATGAAGAGTTTTTCATAGATAACTTTAGTCACCAATGATCATAGATGAGTTTCTATTAGTTGTTTTTGTTCAATTGGTGAGTTATTATTTCTTCCATGAGTTTTCATTGGTTAGTTATTCAAAGTGTTGGGAATGTGCTTCTATTCATTTTTCTATTTATGAAGAAATTGTGGTTTTTCTAAATGTTGAGCTATTGTTGCTGCTCATGAAAGTTGTCATGTTGCTGGGCCATATTTTCGTGATAGTTTTACCATTTTATTAAGGGATTCAATTTGTTTCTTGGCTTAATATTTTTTTTCTTTTTGGATCAAAGAACATCTTTTGCATGACATATTTTATGTGAGAGTTTTAAACCCATGTGTTTTTAAAGTATTTTGTGCGTTGAAGTTTAATACCCAATTTTGTGAAAAAAGAAAAAAACTAAGCTCTTGTTGTGATGACTTCTTCAGTTTTTAAAAAAGTTGATAATACATAGAATGTCAAGTTGGGGAAAAGTAGTGTGTATATGATTTTAAGTAACATCTTGTGAGTGAAACTAATTAGATGTGATGGTGTCCTGCAGTAGTTTCATGATGAATAGTGACTAGGAGTATTTTTATTATTATTTAAATTGTTATGGTATAGAGAAGCGTGGAGCAGGATTGAATTGCTTATATAACTAGCATGTTAAAAATTCTCAAACTTTGTTAGATGAATTGGATTATTTTGGTCCCGATATATTATTCTAATTATTTGTGAAGGTTGTACTAAAGATGTATAATATTTTTGTCTTTGATAAATATTAAAAGAATACTTATGAACATATGTAGATGCTTGATAGACTTTATATGAGGTGTGGTGAAGTTGAAGTAGATATTTCCAGGATTGCAGGCCTGTTATGTTAGTCTTAGAATATTACTGTTATGCCCGTGGAATATATTTCACAAGCCTTTGAGTAATCCTGTTGTTGCATGTGTCTGTTTATATTGATTTTTTAAAAAGGGTTAGTGGGTTTGGGGCTCAGCTTAGATAATGAGTGCATCTAACTGTTGTAAACTTCTGGTGCATCGGTACATTGTTTATTCAGTAGTCTTTTCTCTGAAAATTATATCAATTTTCGGTGCAATGGTAGATTACAATTAGCATTTTCCACTTTGAATGATAACAAACTGTACAACACTAAGGGCCTGTTTGGAACAGAGGAATTTCACAGGAATTTCACAGGAATTTTGCAGGAAACAGTTCAAATCCCGCAGGAATCGGGAAAAATTCCCGCATTCCAAACAGGGCCTAAAAAGTTGATGACCTACTGGATATTAGTCCCCACACGCAATCCCTGGCCCCACCCCAAACACGCATGTTTACCTTTTCGTTTGCTGTAGCTCTATGCAAGTTGTTAACATATCCATCTCATTTTAAAATGTTTGTTTTTTAATTATATCAGAGCCGTGAGAGATCAAAGAAAGATCCAGGAGATAAGAGATAGCTTTCGGATCCTATTTCGGACCTGTTCTTGAATTTTTTTTACGGATAATCCGTTTTTTATTCGGAAATACATAAATATATCCGCGACAAAATTTTTTACAAAAATAATCTTCAGTCGCCACCCCATTGGGCGACTGCTATTTTTCGCCCAACCGGAAGGCGACATTTAGGGAATCTGTGTACCGTTGGGCGACTACTGCAATCGCTGTACGGTTGAGCGACTTTGATTGCAGTCGCCCAACCGTTGGGCGACTTCAATTGCAGTCGCCCAGTGGATGGGCGACTTTACTCAGTCCCCGTGAATTTTTAGAGTTTTATCAATTTTGTAGTTTTAAACTGGAAAAAAATATGGTATAGTTGTAATAAAAGTTTATGTTTATTGTATGTTGTAGGTGCATTTAAAATTTTGAGAAATTTTTTGTAAGTACAATTGACTGTAGAACGTTTGATATATACATTGGTATGTTTTAAGGGTTTGCAATCCGCGTGATTTTTGTATGTTTTGTCAATTTTTTAGTTATAAACTGCGTAAAAATCAGATAAAGTTGTAATAGAAGTTTATGTTCAATGTAAGTTGTAGATGCAAAAAAAAATTTGGTCAATTTTTTTTAGGCACGATTGACCGAAGAACGGTCGATACATAAAGTGATAAGTGATGTGACCAGTGGCATGTGTGGAACTCTGTACTTGTAATGTTCAGAACTCCACCGCTAGTCGTAACATGCCTTAGGGAATATTACATTTTGTCTACTGGGTGTAGCGTGGTTGTTTGCCCTTTTTGTCGCGCCCTGAAGATGGCTCCGCTGCATCTTTCTTCCTGTCAGTCTTGGTCTTGAGAGCTGCCTCACGAGCTTGAAGCTCTTCCTCCTGACGCTTGATGGCTGCTTCACGCAGACTTAACTTCTCCCGCCTCCTTTGCAGGTCATCCTCCTTGCCCTTAAGACGGATTTGGTCCACCCTCACGCGACGCTCTTGCTCATGCCGCATTTGTCGTTCCACCTCGCGAGCCTGATCCATCTTGACAAGGTATTGTCCTTTGTTTTCCACCTCGCGAGGGTTCCGTGGCCATGCCGGTGGCACCCGATCCACCCATTCGATGAACTTGCAAGCCTATGTGTGTCGTGGTAGATGTCATGGATAAAGTTGAAGAACGATAACGAGAAACAAAGGATTTAGTTGTCGTCGTTACCACGAAGTCGTCATCCATGTCTGGACATTTGAAGTACCTACGGCCGTAGTTGGCTCGTGGTAGTGGATCCGTCCAGACGCACAACATCGTCCTAAAACCGCAATGGCACTTCGGACGCTCATGCCACTCCGGCACTCCAAAAGGGTCGGACCTCCAGGAAGACATTGTTGTGTAGTAGTATTGTGATGGCTTGAGGAGGAGGTTGTGTTGTGGTATGTAATACATGGGATGCCTTTATGTAGGCAGGTGAACTGGTGAGTGGGCATAGTCCATGGAGAGTACATATGAATCTTTTTGCTTTTTCAGGCTTTTCAGAGGCCAGTGTAGCAATAAATGTCCCTCCGTAGGCTTTTCAGAGGCCAGTGTATGTAGGTTTTTCAGAGGCCAGTCTATGTAGGCTTTTCAGAGGCCAGTCTATGTAGGCTTTTCAGAGGCCAGTCTATGTAGGCTTTTCAGAGGCCAGTCTATGTAGGCTTTTCAGAGGCCAGTCTATGTAGGCTTTTCAGAGCCCAGTGTATGTAGGCTTTTCAGAGGCCAGTCTATGTAGGCTTTTCAGAGCCCAGTGTATGTAGGCTTTTCAGAGGCCAGTCTATGTAGGCTTTTCAGAGGCCAGTCTATGTAGGCTTTTCAGAGGCCAGTGTATGTAGGCTTTTCAGAGGCCAGTCTATGTAGGCTTTTCAGAGGCCAGTCTATGTAGGCTTTTCAGAGCCCAGTGTATGTAGGCTTTTCAGAGGCCAGTCTATGTAGGCTTTTCAGAGGCCAGTCTATGTAGGCTTTTAAGAGGCCAGTGTATGTAGGCTTTTCAGAGGCCAGTCTATGTAGGCTTTTCAGAGGCCAGTCTATGTAGGCTTTTAAGAGGCCAGTGTATGTAGGCTTTTCAGAGGCCAGTCTATGTAGGCTTTTCAGAGGCCAGTCTATGTAGGCTTTTCAGAGGCCAGTGTATGTAGGCTTTTCAGAGGCCAGTCTATGTAGGCTTTTCAGAGGCCAGTCTATGTAGCCTTTTCAGAGCCCAGTGTATGTAGGCTTTTAAGAGGCCAGTGTATGTAGGCTTTTCAGAGGCCAGTCTATGTAGGCTTTTCAGAGGCCAGTCTATGTAGGCTTTTCAGAGGCCAGTGTAGCAATAAATGTCTCTATGTAGGCTTTTCAGAGGCCAGTGTAGCATTAAATGTCCCTCCGTGTTGCTATAAGTAGCACGGTTGGGGTCCCATGACATTGTAAATCGAACAAAGAAGAACCATCTCTTTCGTGGTGAAACATACCATGTCGGAAGCCGAGGGGCCAGTGGGATTTGGGTCACCGAAGGACGACATTCCCTTAGAAAGGAGGGATATGTTCGGTCCACAGTACCGATTGATATCAAGTCGGCGTGCTCAACCAGCGTGGCCGAAATGCAGACACAATGAGTACGCGGTCGTCCAGATCTTAGATTCCCCGAACGATGGCGGGCGACGTTTCTTCCGATGCTCACGCTACGGGGTACAAAATAGTAATATTACATTCTTATATTGCTTATGGACCCGCGAAGTTTACCGTCCTTTTTTTTGCAGATTGCAAAATGCGACTTCTCCCGCTGGATCGACCCTCCTCATGAACGGTATGTTGATCGTTATGTGGGTACATTATGGGATCGAATATGGGACTTGGAGAACCGAATGGAGAGTCTGACTGAGGAGAACAACGACCTCCGCGAACAGATGCAACGCGAGAGGGGCAACGAGGAGGTCGTGAATATAGCAAGCTCTTACGATCCCACATGTTGCTGCGCGAACCCGAGCTGCATATGTGCATGCCACTCCCACGACGGCCAGCCACGTCCGAGGCGGCCCCCTCAGCAATTCTCCATGTGGGTGCCACGAGGCTCGTTTGGCGTGTAGGTAACGAGGGTTATGGTTGTGTCGTATTTTATTTCATGTAGTTGTTGATGTGTTGATGCTGTGGCGGTAGGACTGTTGTGTTTAGTAAAATTGTTGGGTGTAGTACTTTCCATAGATCCTGCAAGTGCAATGTATGTGTTGTTTCGTGTTGTAAGTGCGTGACTGGGCAAAGCTGGCATCTTTTGTCATCTCGCAATAAATTACTCTATGTAGGCACTTTAGAGCCTGTAGTTTCGTAATAAAAGTGGATTCGTAGCCACCAATAAATTGCAATACTTAAAAGGGAAACATTACGTTCAACGAAATAAGTGCATTACAGAAAAGGGATGTAACATACAAGGTTTACAACTGGTACATGAATTTTAGCATGCATTACAACACCAACTACTGATCCGGAAATGCATTGCATCGTCTAGCTGTGTGCCCCTCCTGACCGCATCGCCCACAACGTGCACCAGATGTTCCAGCTTGTGATACGTCCATGTCATTTCTAATACGTCGGCTCTGTCGCCGACCCTTCCCACCCTTCAGCATGTTAATATCCGGAACCCAGGTCCTCGCTGAAATGTCCAAAGTGGCGAAGTTTCCCACTGCCCTGAACCCCTGGAGCTCCCCACACCAAGCTTGCAGTATTCTCTCCTTGAAAAAGTACTCGGACATGAAGTTAGAAGGATCCATGCGCACGGTCCCGCATGCAGCGAGGACATGAGAGCATGGCATGTGTAACAACTTAAGCTTGTTGCATGTGCAGCTAGGTTCGTTTGCATGATCTCCAAGGCATACATCGTGAGTAACAAGTGAACGAGATGTCCCAAATCCGGCTCTATCACGGAGTACCACCTCGAAACAATGCTCCCTGTTGCCCATGACATGCACTGTGTGCAATTGACCCTTCTGTGCCTTTGCCTCCATGTACGCAGTAATTTTTGACGAATACTGGGCTCCGGGATTGGCCGCATGAAGCGCGGCACTCGCGTGCCTCTCCCTGAAGTAGCGGATTGTGCTGTGAAGAACACCTTCCACGATGGCGACAAGGGGCTGAGAACGGAGACCCCTGAGAACCCAATTGTACACCTCGGCAAGGTTAGTTGTCATTATTCCGTACCTTGCGCCATCCGTGTCGTGCAACAGCGACCACTTCTCCAATTGTTCCCCCTCGATCCACTGCGAGAAGCACTTGATGTTTCGCGCGCTCCTCCTTCTTGAACCACTTGGGTTAGACTCATCGATTGCTGGCAAGCATTGCGGTTGTGCCTCCCCAGGAGTGACCGGCCCCTTGCTCCTCTCGTCGACGTTCTTCCTGGTGTGCTCATCCAACAACCCCCATAAAGCATCAAATTTTCTCTGCTGGTTCTGCCTAGCCAGCCTCTTGAATAGCTTCATCAAAGATTGTTTCGGGAATTGCTTGAAAAAGTTTGCCCCTAAGTGACGACTGCACCACCGGTTTCTCATGTCCGGCCAAAAAGAGGTCTCCTCAGGGTCTTCCTGAAGTTTTCGTATCGCCTTTATAATACCGGCGTGGCGATCATGGATTATGCACACACCAGGTCGGGTGCCTACAACTCCACCCCTCACATGTCTCAGAAACCACAGCCAGCTCTCATAATTCTCACTCTCCACAAATGCAATGGACAGCGGCAATATTTGATTGTTACCGTCAACGCCTATGGCCGTCAGGAGCTGCCCTTTGTATTTGCCTGTCAAGAAGGTCCCATCTATTGAGATAACTGGCAGCATGTGTCTGAATGCTTCAATGCTAGCACCAAATGCAAAGAATGCTCTCTGCAACACTGCAAATCCCGGTGGACTTATGGACGGCTTGTCGTGCATCGCGATGTACGTGCCGGGGTTCCTTTGCTGCAACACCTTAAGCATACGAGGAAGGTTGTCGTACGCCGCTTCGAAAGTGCCAAAACGTTTTTCCAACGCCTTTTGCTTCGCACGCCACGCCTTCGCGTAGCTAATCTTATACTTGAATTTATTCTCAATAGCTAGCATAATATGTGTGGCCGCAACATCTTTCTTCTCCACTATCTCCCCATACATCAAATTGGCGATAAATCCGGACGTCAGGTTACGATGCCTCGCCAAGACTGTGTTTACAATGCAGGAGTGCGGCTCCACCTTGGACACAATCCAATGAGTCTCATACTTGGGTCTACGTGCGTGCACCCTAAAAGGACAACCAGTCTGCTCGCACTTCACAGTGTACTGCTCCTGGCTTGATTTGACGACGCGAAATGTCCGTTGCATTGAAAGGGCCCAAAGTTTGATGGCATCCTGCAGCGCTTCCTTGTCAGCAAACATAGCATGCACCCGAACCTCTGTTTGATGATACTCCCATGGCGATTCATGCTCATCATGTGCGGAAACACCCTCCGCATTATACTGGTTCCATTCTTCGGGGATAGGAACTTCTTCATCATCGGAACTGTCCTCCTCGTCGTCCTCTACAGCTTGCTCTTCATCCCATGCCCTCTGGTCATCAGATTCCATCTGATGCACGATATACTCATTATGCTCTCCTTCATCAGCTTGCCCAGTTCCCTCTCTATAGCTTGACAGCTGTAACTCTCCTCCATGTACCGCATCGGCTTGCCCAGTTCCCTCTGTATAGCTTGACGGCCTTAACTCTCCTCCGTGTACCGCATCGCCTTCATCACGAGCAACTTCATCAGCTCCACCGACGTGCGGCCCGCCCGAGGTGCTAGCACCCCCCGAAGCATAGGCGGACGCACGAGCTTGCGCAGCTGCTTGTAGTGAGCACGGTTGCACAAGCAGGACACACTCGTATCCACGGCGCCGGCACCCTTGCACAAAGCCCTTCCACGAACCAGAGCGCACCAATGTCTTCAACTCCCATCTGATGTCAGTGGAAGACCGGCTCCAAAGCCCTTGCACAACGACGCTGCACACCTCGGGGTCCAATGAAAAACTCTGGGTCAGCCAATGCTGCACATCTGTCATTTGAGCATTCTCGTCATCCGGAAGTACGAGAGTGACTTGCGGAAAATCGCTCAAATCCACACCAGTCGGACCATCACGAATGATTCCAACACCATAATACACTCTCAATGTAGTACTGGCCATTAATGATGTATGCCTACATGTATGATTGAAATTTACGACATGTCAAATAACATGGGAGTTGAGGACTGTAAATACAACATAATTAAAAAAAATACCTGGATCCAAATCGATTGAATAGCTTCGACTTCTCTTCTCTCCTCACCTCCTTTTCTTCCCCTCCTCCCTCTCTTCTCCTCTTCTTTTCTTCCTCTTCCTCCTCTCTTCTCTCTGGGCAGAATGAATGAGTAGAATGGCAGAACGAGGGGAATGTGCTCGGGGTTAGTGGGCGGCATAATTGCAGTCGCCCTACGGTTGGGCGACTGCAATTGCAGTCGCTCAACGGTTGGGCGACTTCAATCGAAGTCGCTCAACCGTACAGCGATTGCAGTAGTCGCCCAACGGTACACAGATTCCCTAAATGTCGCCTCCCGGTTGGGCGAAAGGTAGCAGTCGCCCAATGGGGTGGCGACTGGAGATTATTTTTGTAAAAAATTTTGTCGCGGGTATATTTATGTATTTTCGAATAAAAAACGGATTATCCGTACAAAAAATTCTCATAATTTTCTCGACAAGCGGCTGCGGAAAGTTGGTGGTTTTGACTATTTGCAATGAAGCACGACCCACTCTGCTCCGTGCGTGCACGCAGATGGTGCAGGTGGCTGCTTGGATGCGTAGTTTCTTCGACCAGGAGGAGGACCTGTTCCTGTTGTAGTCGAGATTGGACTTTGACATGGATGCAACACATTGGATGAAACTGATGTTCCGAGTAGCAATCGTG
Source organism: Dendrocalamus latiflorus (assembly GCA_017311315.1). Lineage (NCBI taxonomy): Eukaryota > Viridiplantae > Streptophyta > Magnoliopsida > Poales > Poaceae > Dendrocalamus > Dendrocalamus latiflorus. Next base: position 28,493,520 of record CM029670.1, on the reverse strand, counting down.
GAAGATTTGGGATAATTTGTTTCTTTTTCTTTCATACCCTCGTTGCTTACTTCATATGCTCGATCTACAACGCAGTTCAACATTCCATTTTCTGGATCAGAGATTCAATTTACTGCATGCATACACGTAGAATACTTCGTTCAAGGAAGCCGCTTCCTTGTTGAAAATAAATGCATGTTAAACCGTCTATGACTGTCTGATCGATCATTCGTTCAGCCATCAACCTTCACACATTTCAGCCCCCCAAAGCACTCCTAGATACTGCTGATTTCAGACATCATTTATTTGGACATTTTGTTTGGGATAATGGATTTATGTTCTTAATTTCTTGGCGTAGATATTAACAGGAATTGAGACTTTACCATGAACTCATAAACAACTTTGGCTGATTTAATTCACTGAAGAGAGAAGCCTGTGGATCTTTCCATTGTGCAAGTAAGACTAGTTGGATTAGCCCACTTCCCCGTGGGTTATATATCACTTAACTAAGATTTGGTGGCCATACATTAGTCAGGTCGGACACGTACGTACAAAACACACACCCGAATCCAATAGCTGCTGACACTTTGCATTTGCTACTGCAGGGGTAAGCTTAACGTTGCACTCAGTTGGGCTTTCAGGCTGATGGCTTTCGACTGAAAAAGCCCAAAGTAGCTCAGAGCCAGAGCGGTGTGCCGGTGGATGCGGCTTTTTCCGGAGCCCCAAAGCCGCATTTACGCGACACCACTCACCCCGCAAGCAGCTGCGCTTTCCCCACCCACGGATGCCCCCTGCACCCATCGTCCAGCGATTGCACCATCTCCACCCCCCTCCCCGGCGCCGGCCGTGGCGACCCCCTCCGCGGCGGCCACTTGGACCCTCCCACCCTGGCAGCGGGCCTTCGTCCCTGTGCTCGTCCGCGACAGCCTCGCCATGGGGTAGTCTCAGATCTGGGGCCGCGGATTCTCGCGGTGGATCCGGAATCTTCAGTTGGGTTGATGAAGCAAGCTCCGCCGTCTGTGACCTGCATTGCATCCAGTCGCATATGCGCGGCCCCTCCGTCGCGACCACTCACAAGCTCGGGCGAGGTCCTCGTTGGGTCGGCCTAGCAACTTGCGCAGACATCCTCGTGGTGACGACCTCGCCCTAATTAAGGTTTGACCCTTTCCCTTGCCCGTACTTTCGTCTATAGCTTACTTCCACTTGTGTGGAGAGACGGGTATGGTTAGCTACCGTGTTTGCTCTGGCATGTCCACCACCTTTGCTATCGCACTTGGCCGCCATGGTTGCAAATGGCCCCAGCTACCTGGAGCAATGAGAGCACACATGTATTCCTGCAAGTATGCGCCGAGGAGGTAGAGGCACAGAATTGGCCGTATTCACGGCTGAACATGCTAGGCAAGCAAAACCTTCTCCGTAAGTTCACAGAGCGAACTAGCTTATCGTACACCAAGAAGCAAATGAAGAACAAGTGAAAGCAACTGAGTCATAATTACAACAAATGGAAGGGATTGAAGCTTCGTGCGACGGGGCTTGGCGTTAACCCTGACATCGGTTGCATCGAGGCAAGCGATGATTGGTGGGCTACTGCCAGTGGAGTAAGTTCCAATTAGCAAGTGCACTACTCTTTGTATTACTTCCGTTGTGCACAAAGGTGCAATGAAGGAGTGATGTAACATCGTGCCATTGCAAGGAAAGTCGGGGATGCGCAAGTTTAGGGCCATAGTTGCTCGCGATGAGGATATGCTAGAAGTTGTCTTCGGCAACACCAGAACCACGAGCGAGTGTGCATTCATGCCGGGTGTGGACGACATCGGCCTGGACATTGAGGACCTCATGGAAAGCCAAGAAGGAGATGTCGGCAGTATGCATACCCCAATGCAGACCACTGGCAGCGGTCCAACGGTGGGCTCGTCTGGGAGCAAGAAGCCACGCCCTGCACTGGCGTACCCGAGTAGCAGTCGGCCAGGGAAGCGCGTTGACCATGAAGTCCAGCTGAAGCAACTGGTGGACCTATGTGAGAGGAGTCTCATGCCGTCCACTCAGGGATCCGGCTCGTGTGTGACATCCCCTGAGCTGCATTCCACAAGAGAAGACTTGCTAAGGCTGATGAAGATGGTGAAAGAAGTGGGGGCTGCCGAAGGAAGCAACGAGTACTACTATGCCTCCAGCTTTTCATGAAGGCAAAGTGCCGTGACAACTTCCTATCAATAGAAACCAATGAGAGTCGACTCGATTGGATCAGGCATACATGGGAGAGGAGAGGAGACCTATGAGGAGAGGGTGTCGTTAGTTCATTTTCAGTTCATTTACTTCAGTTCGTTGCCAGTGCATGTCATTCAATTCGTTCAGTTCATTTCGTTCTGTTCATTCACTGTAGTTTCTTTAGTTCGTTACCAGTGAGCTGAGTGTGCGCTAGACTTTCGTAATATTTGTTGTTGCATTTGGTATTTACTTGCGTCATTTGTGTTGTAAACACTTCACATTTCAGTTCATTTAGTTCATTTGCTGCTGTGTACGAGTATGCATGCTGCCATGTAAACATTTCACATTTCAGTTATTTACTTGCGTCAAGGCAGTGGGTGGCCTCATCCCAACCGTGGCCCTTGCCGTGCTTTACACTGTCGTCGCCACCGCCGCCGACAATGACGTCAGCTTGCCTGTCTCAAGAGTGCCTGTCATGACTAGTTGGCAGTAGGTTTCCCAATAACTTGCCTATGAGGAGAGTTGCACAACATGTTCAGGATAAGACCCATTGTTTTCGAGGCGCTTCACGACACGCTTGTTGTGGCTTACGGACTACAGTCATGTAGGGAAGTTTGTTCTAAGGAAGCATTGGCCTTCTTTTTGTGGACCTGTGGGGCGTCTCAATCGCAAAGACAAGGAATGAACCGCTTTGAACACTCTGCAGGTACCATTTGTAAGAGATTCAACAATGTGCTGCAGAGTGTGGTGGCCCTTGCTGCTCACATAATTGCACCTTCCGATCTGACGTACCGGACATTGCATCCGAGGCTCGTGCAATAGAGATTCTATCCGCACTTCAACAACTGCATAGGGGAGCATGTAAAAGTCGTTGTTTCTAATGACGAGAGAGCGCGTAATTTCAATAGGCATGGCTACACTAGCCAGAACGTCCTTGCCATTTGCGACTTCGAGTGCCGGTTTACATTTGTGAGCGCCAGTTGGTTGGGATCGGTGCATGACGCTCGGATCCTACAATAGACCATGGCGAAGTACGGTGACCTCTTTCCACATCCCCCAGAAGGTAATACGGCTCTTTTAATTAGCATTCCGCCATGCATTGTAAGGCTTGTACTAACTACTATTTTTCATTGTAGGCATGTTCTACCTCGCTCCATATCGCAACACACGGTACCATCTTTCCGCGTTCAACAATGGGACGATCCCAATGGGGATGCAGGAGCTCTTCAACTGCAGGCACTTGCAACTATGGAACGCCGTTGAGCACACCTTTGGCATGTGCCAGGGCAAATAGCGCATACTTGACAAGATTTGTAAGTACAAGTATCGTAGGCAAAACGCGATCATTATAGTTTGCATGGCGCTGCACAACTTCATCATCGACCACGAGTTGGCTACGAAGGTGGCTCCCAACCAGCCGGCCTAGCCCGTGAGACCTTCCGAACTGCCTGCGTTCATCCCGCCCCGCCTTCCGTAGGCCACTAACGATACACTGATGGACATAACACGTGACTAGATAGCAACGTCGTTGGTGGCATAGATCTAGATTCGCTACTCGCATGTACGTTGCTCGTGTAATCGCCGCGCACGCGTAATTGTACATTACTATGTGTTGTGATTGCCAACCGTGTGCTTCCTGAAAGACCAATATGCCATTGTGAACTTCATTATTTAGTGCACACTGTTCGTTCATCTTGTTTCAGCCTATTTCAACTCTGATTACCTTTCTTTCAACCGCTACAGTGCATCTTTAGCTGCTACAGTGAAAAGAAAAGCCAAAAGCCTTCAGTCATAAGCCCAACTGAGTAGAGCCTAAACCGCATAAAATGCAGGAGTGTTTTTGAGGGTCAAATTTGAAAAAATATGGCTAGATTGCTATTTTCAAACTCAGTTCTGATAAAAGCATTATCCTTGAAAAACATGGCCTATTCGCCTTGATCGATGGTTATATTTAGCTTCTTCTCGACTAGCTGCTTGCCATCCGCATGGCCGCATGCAACACTGCACATTTTGCCACAGAGACTGATTTTACCGCACTTTTTTAGACTGTCATCAAACTCCACCGCAATTTAAACTTTATCTGAAATAGGCTGGGCAAGGAATGAGCTAAGTGTTCTCTCTCCACAGTCCACACCACACCACGGTTTCGAATAAAAAACTAAACACTGGCCAAATGTTGAAACCTGCCTAATGTAAGTCTAGCAACAACCAAATAACTGCTTGATGTTGAGAAATATTGCCTTCATTTTGCCTTTTAATACTTAACAACCATCACCAAGCACATCATAATACATAAAAATATAACAAAATCTCAAGTGAAATTTGTTCTGATGAAAGTTCATAGCCAAAAACAGTTTGTCCCAGCAACAGGTGATATAAATAACCTGTCGGCCACAGACAGCATGAAACGCTCAAAAGCATCAAAGAAAGAGGGATACAAAGATCAACTAATAAAATTTTAACGATGACCTTGTCAATCAAGGTTCACTTGCCAGTTCATCATCGCCGGTTTTTTGCCGTTTGGTTGAAGGTTCGTTCTCTTCATGTCTCACAATCCCTTCAGTTTCTCGAGCTGGCTTATCCGTCGCTGCTACACTTCCATCTTCGTGGCTGATAGCTCCGTTGACAGACCCATTGATAGCCTCTGGGCCCAACAGAGAGATATGTTTGCTTGTGATCTTCCGACCTGCCCTGACCTTCGGACCCCAATGACGTTCTGGGTTTGGAAGGAACCGTTTGACTTTCTTTGCCTGAGCCTTGCTGAGGGCAGCAACTACTCTAGAGAAATTTGCCTATGAAAACACAGAAAGAAGTGAAAGCTTATTATTTTGTTCACGTGCTGTCCAAAGCATATAGAGACTATTGTAAACTCAATAAATAGCATACCTCCAGCTTTGGCGATTTTGAAAGGATTGCCGTCCCTGGGGAGTCACGTGGCTGTTCCTTGATAGGATGATTCTTCACCTGTTATGACAAAGTTGTAAGGTAATTCGAAGTTCATCCAGGGAACACACTCGCCAAATTATACTTGAGCACCACATGCTGAATGGAAGTTATGATAAAAAGGAAAATCAAAATTTACCCAACAGCGCATGATGTCCCAAATAACATCCCAAGGGGCATCAGACTTCAGTCCAAGTGGATTAACGTGGGTGCTTGAGATCCGATATCCTGCATTTAAAACTGCAGACCGGAACATAACAGCAGATGGAGATGTGCACTTAACAGTACCAGATATGCTATGGAGACTGAAAAACAATGGAATTTCGTGTAACTCCTGCATCAAAAGAATAACACAAATGAAGTTTAATTTGTCAATTGCATATCATTTCCCAACAATATATGAATGGGTTGCAACAAACAAATGCTCAGCTAGATAGTCTCAATTTTCAGCAAAATCCTCCCAAACCTCGGTTACAACCATTGGCAATGACAAACTTCAGCTTTTATCAAGCAAAAGGGAAAGTAACCAGCCATGAAATGTTTTACTACTTGTAGCTGGAGTAACCAATTTACTGGACAACAAAATTCATGCTCGAATGCTCTACATTCTAGAATCTAGATCATAGTGATCAAAAGGGATTACCAAAAACCTTGTCATTGTTTCTTTTTCTTTAGTCGTAAATCATGACTAATAGGTCATCCAAGCATCAGTCTTGCTTCAAAAAATCAAATTTCTTCCAAGTCAAATATTTTACTTCGATATTCTGAAGCGTGTCATCAGTCTGATGGTATAATACTAAGAATTGACAGACCAGTTTTGCACAATCACATATGCATCAACAATAATAACTCAGTAAAAGAGAGAAATCAGTTATAGCAATACCTCTGACACAGTAGTTAGAACTGAAGTAATTTTGTCGTATGCAGGATATCTATCCTTCATTGACCTAGCATCTGTCAACGTAGAAAGTACCCAGTCTTGATCATGAATAGGAGCAGACCATATTGGCCCGCCCACATTAAATGTCTTTCCACAATCGCTGCACTCTTGAGGAACAACAGGCCCAATACCAGGTGCATACTTCACACTATTATTCTTCAGTTCATATAGGAAGAGCAAAAGAGAAGGAAAGCTTCAGACTGTCGAGATAGAACTGAGAGAATGTTATATTGAGGGTGTGAATGGTATGCAAAACATACCTTTGTAATGGTCCTCCCAAGACTCTGAAGATGAAAAGAATCACAACCAGCACATTGATATACATAAGAAAGTTTAAGAGGAGTATTCTTTATTTCACTTGCAGAACTGCAATGAAATCCATATATAATCCCGAATTAGAAACATTACTAAGTACTTCAACCAAATATTGAACAAAAGAACTCAGTATTTGCGTAGAAAGGCAAAAAGAAATGAAGGCAAAAGAAACTCACGTGAATACTCGAACAAAAACACGGACATAGAAATCCATAAACACAGAGAGAACAGGCACAATATATCGCTTGTACCGATTTGCATGGCTCTGTGTAAAGAGAAAATGGTAAGCACAACAAGAATTAAGAAACCCAAAGGATGAAACATCAGAACTACATGTTAAATTTATGGGTCATTTAGCAAAAGGCTGCAATTGAAACTAAAATTATAGCTCCTTGATAGACACTGAAATTTGCGAATCGTTTGTTGGATATGTTTTATGATAGCTTGTGTACACCAGGTCCACTGATATTGATATATGATTCAAAGTTCAAACTAACAGAAGTTAAGAGTGAAAACCACTCGATATTTGCTTTGGAGAAACTGCTAGTAACAGCTGTTATGTACCTCAATACTGGCAAGGAGGATTCTCAAAGCCATTTCGTGGCAATACTTGCCTTTGATTGGATAGGAACCATACCTACAAAACAGAATTGATGGTTACACTAATATACAATGAACTCTCCAGTTGGAACTTTTGCTTGGAACTGGTAGCACTGCCCATACTTGGAGTAGCAAACTTCTCCATTGGTCCCACACAAAACAGCCATATCAGTGGCTGTACACATCAATAGCCCACCATCAGCAACGGCCTGTACAGCTGAGTCGAGGAAAATAGATGGAGACCCATAGGGGTCAAGATCAACCTAAAAAAACATTAAGAAACGTAAGCTGACATGAAAGATAATCAAGAAAAAAAGACTAACATGGTGAGGAGCCATATTAATTATTAAATCAGATTTATCTGTAATATTTACTGTAATAATCATTTTTACTTAATGCGATGATTTAATGTCCTGTTTACAGGTGAGTCTTGACTTTGTTGGACCAAGAACAAAGTTCATGTAAAAGCCTTGCAGCATAAATTCCATAGAACATGCTTCAAATATTAGAACCTTGGATATAGTCAATAGTCTGCCTGAGTCAAGCGCATAATATTCAAAAACAGGTTGAAAAGGAAATAAATCCATAAAAATGATGAGGCGCAAAATCTACAAGAGATATAACAGAGCGAATGGTAGCTGACAAAGCAATAAAAGAAGAAACAATCCCTCCTTCCCCACCAAGCGTAGCCACATGAACAGAAAACACCCATGACGATGATAACACACACAAAACCTCCTGCAAAATAGCACCCTGACACACCGCATCCCCACCCACCAGGAGAGTACAAATGTTGGAACCTAGACAACAATCATATGTATGCTTCCATCAAAGCTAGTTAATAAAAAAAAAGTTGAATTCATCATGCTATCAGTTCTTAGAATGCAGCAAATGGTCCCATCTTAGAAAGGCTAAGGGTAAGTTAGATTTGGAATTATTTAGAAAGCTTACCACATCAAATTCTTTTGGATGTGTGAGCATGTAAACTCGAGCATCAGCCAAGTGAGCTTCCACCTTACTGATAGCAGAAGCCCCATTGAACTTTATGTTCCGCTTGCAGGCTTCAACAGAAGCTGAAGAAGAAGAATCACAATTAATGCAAGCACAGCAGCATCCATAACTAGGAATGCAGGAAACAAGTTTAGAAAATTGTGTCATTACCTTTATCATTGTCCAGAGCAACTACCTTTCCTACTTCAGCGACCTCACGGGCATACCGGAGAGATCTCAACCCAGAAGCAGCCAAAGCCTGCATTTATTTATTTATTTGTTTGTTTGCCAGTGCAAACTAGATATCAGGTAATGTTACTATAAAAATATATAATCAGTTAGATTAGATATCCTTGTGGCTCAAACTTCATACAGAAATAAATACTGCATCATTCATACTTAAGAGATGCCTCACCTCAAGAACAATTGGTGGCTTAAGCTCTCTAGTTACTTTCCAGGAAGGTGTCCTCGTTGCTTCTTTTGACAGATCTTCCACTTCATCTGCAGCCTGATTTAGCTCCTTTTCATGAACAACATCCATTTCATCATGCTGGCTAGTTGAAACACTCTCTCCATTTAGAACAGATGGTTCACTCTGATTGGCTTTTTGATGTGACTTATTCCTCTTATTCATCACTGCCTCATGTTCTTCCTTGCGCTTGGCAACAAAGGTCCTTAAAACAGCAATGGACATGTCTCTGTTGTGGACCTAATCAAATCAGGAAACTTGATCTTACAGAAATCCGTACGATGGTTAACTGGGATATTATCCCTAATTTTATAACCGTAAGTAATTTCCCTTCAAATTTTAAAAACAATAGCTAATATCAACTATCAAAAAATAGTAACTATTTCGCAAAAAGTAATTTTTTAAAACAATAGCAAATAGTAACCATGCTTACTGTAGCAAAATTTTCATTTATGGGAACCAAAATAAGCTGTGTGATTGATTTGATGGCGTTATGGATATCAAATTTTGTCGATAACTTATTTCAATACCAGAATATCACATATGCAAACGTAATTGGCTGTTTGGGGCTTTGACATATCTCTGAGAAATTGCAAACTCAAATTGCTTCCAGTCTATAGCGGAGAGCTAACATGAATCGTCAACAAAATGCACATAAGGTGCAAAAAGAAGCTACTTTTAGCTACGCACAAACCACCCAAATGGTACAACGAGATCAAGTTGAAGCGTACAGACCCAATCACACAATGATCGCCACCCAACACCCAATTTGAAATCCTGAAAAGTAACTCATAGCTCTAAAACTGCTACACACCGATCAAGTAGAAGCCAGCAAGTGACTAAGTAACGATAAGTACAGTCTCAACAATAAACCAAAGCTCCGCAAGCGCTACAAATTAACTTAAGAGTGCAGACTTAAACCCTAATCTACAGCTTGTGAGAAAACAACACAAAAATACGGACGCGACGATACCTGCACGGGATTGAAGAACACGGCGTTGCTCTTGAGCATGAGGATCTCAGCCTCGCCTTCCGTCTTAATCTCGTAGTCCTTGAGCTTGTCGTCCACTTCCCCCATGTCTCCAAATCAAAACCCAACCAAGAGTCCAACCAAACTAGTAGAAGACGAGATTTGGCGAGAAACAGCAGCAGCAAAGGGGAAGGAGCCGAGGTCGGCAGCGCGGCGGAGCAGGACGGCTGCACGGAGAGGGTGGAGAAGGAAGGAGCAGAAGGGAGAGGGGGTGGATGGCGGAGAGATAGAGCGGAGGGAGGAGCGGCGGCGGCGCGTGCTGGTTGTGCAGGTGGAGCCCTGCGGCGGCGTTTGGCGGAGGTGTGTTGCGTCGGAAACGAGGTGGCACGCCGGATTTGGGAGAGATGAAGAGATGGAGGAGCAGTGGGCGGGGAGGAGAAATTGCGGCGGAGGCGAGAAACTTGCGGAATCCAACAAAACTGCCTAGGGCTTAGCGTAGGGCATGGGAGTCCCTTTTGAACTTCCTTTTTTTTTAAAAAAAAAGAAATTAACAGCTAGCGTAACCCCTCGATCTTTTTTATTAAATAATTTTTTGGTACTATTCTAAAAATAAACCTCCCTCCCTGTGAATTATTTTCAAAAATTAAACGCGCCTGCTACGCCATCGCCAGTGGCGTGGCAATTAAATGTTGCAATAGAGTAATTCAAACTTACATCTAGAATAGGGCTGTAATAGTGCTGTAAACGAGTCGAACTTGAGTGAGTTTGGTCTTTCAGGCTCGAACTTGGTAGAAGTTCGAGCCGAGCTTGGGTTAGGGTCCAAGTCTGGGTTTGGGCTCGAGCTTGGCTTGGCCTAAGCTCGAGCTCGGCTCGTTGAAGCTCGACAACAATTAAAATAATTTATTATACATTATTTTTCAATAATAAGAAAATTTTGAGTTCGAGCTCGGTTCTAGTAAACTCGATAACAGTCAAAATAATTCAAACATACACTAATTTTCAATAATAAGAAAAGATCGAGTTCGAGTTCGGCTCGAGTAAACTCGATAAGAGTTAATATGTATCACTATTTAAACTCGAATTGAGGCTCATGAACTATTCGAGTTCGGCTCGGTAAAGCTCGTGAGCTCGAGATCAAGTTCAAGTTCGGCTCGTTTAAAGTTCGAACTGAGCTCGAATCAAGGCTAAAACGAACCGAACTTAAATAGTTCGCGAGCTTTGAGCTTTTTTTTCAATCTTAATCTAGATGATGAACTATGTTCATCATGCCATCTTTGGTGGTGATTGGCGCGGCAGCCCTCGGATGCCATCGACAGGAGCTGTAGATTGAGGTAATTTTTCAAAATAAGCCAGGGAAGAGTTATTTTATTACAAAAATCATCTCCCGTAGGTTGAGATTTTTTATGTTATTGAATAGTCCAGATTTCCATGTCCATGTGCTTGATAATTTTTATTCGATTTTTAACAATATTTTAAAATAAACCATATCTTCCACTCTAACGTTGGTGATGTGGCAAATGGTGCCATGCCCAAGGGCGGATCCACGAAAAAAGGTGGTGATCATTTGGGCTTTTTTTGGTGGCTTATGGCTGAAAAGCACTGTAGCTAACTGAAAAACACTGTAGCTGACAGAGACTTATTTAGCATTATTAAATTTAAAAAAATATAAAAAAATATGTTAGCCTATTATGTATAATACAAACAAATACGGGGAAAAAATAACCAGCAAAAAAGCTCAACAAAAAGCCAAAAGTTCAGAAAAAGACAAAATTTATTAATAGTGAAAAATAAGCTGGAAGCTAAAAGCTGAAGCCAAAACGATCACTATGTCATCAGGATCATTAGAAACTGTAACACTACTTTGTAGCTTGTAATAAGATGGTCAATACTTATATACTAGCTTGTAGCTTGTAATAACATGATCAATGCTTATATACTACAGGGGTTACGTGGGCTGTCCTACTCGGTTGGGCTGAAAAGCTGTGGTTTATGGCTGAAATTGCACTGTAGCGGTTGAAATTTCACTGTAGCTGAAGGTGGCTTATTTGGTGTAATTAATTTTAAAAGATTTAAAAATAGAAAAAATATGCTAACTCATCACGGACAACGCAAATAAATACCAAAAAAAGAACCGGCAAAAAAGCTCAAAAAGCCAAAAGTTCAGAAAAAACGAAATTTATGAATAGTGAAAAATAAGTCAGAAGCCAGAAGTTGAAGCCAAAACGAACAGGGCCACGCGCGTGTCACTTGACCCTGACCCAAACACAGTAGATCCGATCTTGGTCATGTCAACCGCCGATATGGCATCTTTTAGGGCCTGTTTGGGACTGCTCTGCTCCAGTTTTTCCAGCTCTGCTCCACCATGGAGCAGCTCCACTGTGGAGTTCCTGGAGCAGGTGGTCCTGTTTGGCACGCAGCTAGCTCCAGCTCCAGGAATGTGAGGTTTCCCTGAGAAAGGTCCAATGTGCCCCTGAATGATGTTTGGTGTATGTTTTGATGTCTGCGGAGCATATGTAACTGAATTTTTTTGTTGCCAATTGAAATATAATGTAAAATATTATAATTGCAATTAATTTATTCGAGAAAACCAAAAAACAAATATTTTGGTCAAATAATTCCATCCTTTTGTCCCATAAATTGCAACGTGCATGATAGATAATTAACAAAGTCCATCATTCGAATACAAATAATTGTCCATAGATAACTAGAGAGTAGTTTAAACCAAAATGACTACGCCCGTCCCTGGCCACTGGCCGCCCGCTCGATCCATGGTCACCTTCTTCAAGACTCTCTGAACTCTCAACCTTCAGCAAGAAGCGTTTCAATCAATCACATAGCACAACTAAACAGATAAGCAAGATGGCAATGCCAAGTTTATTAAAGGTTGGGGGCGTAAGCAACAAAATATAAAGAGATAACTTTGAACAGAAAATGCGATGGCAGCATGAGACAATAATTCAACATAACAAATGCATATGAACATACCATGTGACGTGTGTAAGAAAAGATACAAGCTTTTCGTTGCAACAAAAAATATGATACTTCTAAATTTGGTCATATATAGTATAAGTATGACAAATTAACCGGAGTTAAAAATTGTTCTACTTACTACTTCAAACTCCTCATTTCTGTCCCAGACTATCATCTTTGGCAGCTGTGAGCTCTTTGAAACATCAAAAGTCTCAGTGAATTCCTCCCACTGCTGGACTCCCACATATCCAAACACTAGGTCATGGTTTGCATTGGCTGCAGACCTCAAAACTTTTATCAACTGCATCGAATTTTCATCTGACTCATCCTCCAAAATTGTAAGAACAACTTTCCTGTCATCATCATTCAACATCTTGACAGTCTCTGCGCTGATGGGCACAGTTAAAGGCAGTAGGGATTGCCGTATAAAATCCTCCAAGAAGGTTCCTGCATCCACAAAAATTGTTGCTATGTACCATAAATCTGGAAAAGACATGCATTACAAACAATCAAAATGTCCATATGTTTTTTCAGTTCATACAGGACAGTGTCCGCTAGGTGCATTACATATTTACATCAGCAGAAAAGCAGAGGGCACCAAATAAACAATAGGAATGAGAGTGATGATTAAGGCAATAAACAAGACTAGACCGGTAGAGTGGTAGTGGAATGGAAGGGTGGATAGGGTACCTGGGGGGCGAGGCGCTTGCAGTGGCCGCACCAGGGAGCGTATAGAAGTCGACGAAGAGGAGGTCGATGGCGCCCACCGCCGCCTCGAAGTTGCCCTCGTCCAGCTCCACCACACTCCCATCCCGGGGGATCTCGAACCCCGTCCGCTCCCCTCCGCCGCTCGCCACGCAGGTCGCCGGCGGCAGCACCAGGACGAGGACGAGGAGATCGACCAGCCGCCGCGGCAGCGACAGCGTCTTGTCCACCGGCGCCATGCGTTCGCCGGATTCGATCTCGCAGGCTCCTCTGTGTTCTGCACTGCGTGTGGAGGAGAAGGAAAAGAAATCGAATCGGTATGGAGGAGAGGAATTGTGTAATGACCTTCAACTTTACGAGGAGATACAAAACTTCAGTTTCTGGAGTACCTCTTGAGGAGCTCCAGGAAAAACGTGGAGTAGGCCTTCAACTCCACCTTTTTCTTGGAGCAGAGTTCTTACAGTTGGACCCGTTTAGCTAGATAAGTTTGAAGCAAAGTTGAAAAAGCTGGAGCGGAGCAGTCCCAAACAGAGCCTAACTAAAGTTCATTTGCCACCATGGAGTTACAAGTGGGCAATTCACTCTTGGAAAAGTAAATTAAGAAAACACACACAACAAGTGGGCAATTCACTCTTGGAAAAGTAAATTAAACACACACACACACACATTTTACGGTCATATAGTTGCTAAAAACTCATGTTACTTAGCTAGTGGGCTAGTGGCCCTTAGGCTTCTACAGTCGTAAGTAAAAAACACCCAAACACCACCCTTGCACCACCCGCTACTTCGTTCAGGGAAGCAGCTGATTGGGCACTCCTTTAGCCAATAGGGCCATCAAACTCAAAACACATTTCGGTTCTCAAAAAGCACCCCTAAATACCGCTGAATTCAGCCACATGCAGTACCGGCAGCCGGATGATCGCTAACAACGCAAGTCCATACCTTCACGTTCAATTCCGGAGGAGGGCTTCCTTACTGAGAGCCATTCAGAACACCAAGAGATAGTAGGGACAGTGTTTCTCAGGAGAAATATTTAAATCTCTCTGCGTTAATGTTATAAAGTGTAGGTGTGCCAGTATACAATATGTACAAATTAAATATCATAAACACAGGGAGACAATAAGTGACACAGGAAACTCATATTCTTCGTTAATTCTCGAGATTTGACAAATCTCCTTTTTACACAAAATCCATGCATTGCGCCTGGGTTTATCTGGCATGTAGACGATTGTATAGTTCCTGCTTCCTGAAGCCTCCTGAGGGTTCTAGTTAATTATATCCGCGTGAACCATGCCAACGGAAAACCCTCCAATTAATGTTGTATCAATGTTCGTCATCCTCAAGCCTCTACTTATCGTTCTGTCAAGTATGTATATTATGCATATGAGAGAGGATAGTTTGAAGTGTCATAACCTCGTTGAAACGACCCGAATTTTTGTTAAACTTTAATTAGCAATTACTTGATTAATCGTCCGTAAACAAGTAATCAGCAACATTATCTTGTAAAAGCAAATCACAGCTAACCTCACAACGAGGGTAAATAAAATTCATAGAAGTCCATGTCATACAAATACAAATTAGTTCACGAATATAGTATCTCCTGACAACACAAGTATAATTACTTTACAAAAGAGAAAAATAATCAGATTACACCACCCGATAAAATACATGCATGATAAAGTACAAAAGACAAAATACATTTTGACCCTACAAAAAAGACAACAAAACGAGTAAGAGTTAAGTGTTAAGTGTTAGTAAAGTGCCGTCAGACTTAACATTTCTTATAGTATCTATTTTTTAACTCATTGAGATATCAGGACCGTTCAAGACCGGTCAACACCTCTCACTAATGTGGGGTTCATCATCCGTTGAAATCACAAACAAACTAACCTCAAAACCACCATTAGATAGCCACAAATTCAATACTATATCTTTGGAAAGCCAACTAGTTACAAAAGGGACACACAAAGCTACAAAGATAGGCAAAGAGGCCATTGAAGGTATATTCCTCATTTAGACAACTAAAGACATGCCATATCTAGTAAACCACAAGTGGATTACAAGTGCATAACCTTAGCCAGCATAAACTACTACCAACAAATGATCACATGAAGGCCCACCATCCCCATCTAGCCAATAGGAGCCCAACAACACATTCAAGCTAAGCAAGGACCAATGGGAGGCCAAACCAAGCCACAGCCTGAGAGAGAGAGCCAACATTCCCCTCTCTTCTTAACCAAGCAAACCCACATAGAGAGAAGCCATTCCCGCTCCCTCCCAGTTCACCTCTCCTAGTCCATCCCTTTCCTCACCAAAGTAATAGGTAACCAGAGGGGAGCAGAGAGAGGAAGCCAGGCAAGAGAGCGAGAGAAGCATTTCCCCATTGACCAGAGCAACCAGCAACCGCGGCCACCATTCCCCATCTCATTCCTTTCCCCCAAATCCATCCCACCCCATTGCCATTCAATCAGCCACAACAAGAGGAGGAGCAAGGCAAGGAGACAAACCAGCAAGACCAAGGTGCAAGGCGGAAAGGCCTCAAGCACCAGGAGGAGAAGGCAACATGCCCCCACAAGCACCACCAAGCCAAGAAAACGACCAACGAAGCCAAGCTTTGATTCCTTCCCAAATCAGGACAATAATCACCGTCAAGGTAGCCCACATCCTCTTTTCCAATTCTACTATCATATTCAAAGGACCACACCATGTGCACCACATACCCAAATAATCATCCAACCAAAGCATCAACCGGGCCATCACAGAGAAAAGGAAGGGAGGAGTAGAGGAAGAAAGGAGTAGGGAGAGGGGAAGTATATCTCGGTGAGACCACAGCGATGACGGCGTGCCACCATCGGCCGACCACACGCACTCGACATCTACGCCGGCTCCCCGATGCACGGGAAGGCCTTGAGCCCTGCCGTAGCAAGCCAAGATAGTATACCACCACCACCCTTACCATGCATACACAAGAATAATCTGAAATCACAAATCAAAGAAATCAAAATCAAGAGCTAGGGGAAAATGAAATGAAGGGGGAGGGATTTGTGCTGGAGGAAGAAGACGATAGGGAGGCGGTCGGCCGACGCGGGTGGCCGGAGGCGGCAGGGAGGCCGAACGGCAGAAGTTGATGCCAGAGAGAGGGAAGACCAGAGAGCAGCCAATGAAGAAATCGACAAAATGGAGAGAGAGGAGGAATGGAGACAGAGAGAGAGAGAAGGAAATGTGATAGAAACCAATAGTTGCCCAGTGGCCATCCGGCTGAGTAAATGGGTAGAGAGAGTAAGAGCAAGTACAATAATGCTGACTAGGTCGTCTCTAGCGAAATTCACGTCAACACAATCCTATGTGGAAGAGAGAGAAAAGAGGAGAGAGAGGCAAGCTGCCCCTCATGCAAGAGGTGACCTCTAGCACATCATATGAGGAGAGAGAGGCAAGCTGCCCCTCATGCAAGAGGTGACCCCTGATATATTTATGCAAGTATTAAATGTTTGAGTGCTTTAGTAGAGGTAACCTCTACTCAACTTATTGTATTAGCTACCTCCACCATGAGCCATGTGTACTCTTTTTGCTTATTTGGCTAGTCCTAGAGGTGGTAGCCACCTCTTCTATTAAACTTGCTCTAATTGAGCAGAGAGAAGTGGGGAGACAAGCATTGAAGAGAGGATGAAAGCATCTAGGCCCCTAAAAATATTAGTTTTGGTAATTAATGAATTTATGTGAATATGGGACTAATGTGTGCATTAAGTGTTTGAAAGGATAAGTTCAAATGGCAAAGAAAGAGGCTCACAAAATATCCCATGAAGATTCAAGATCTCTAGGGCAACAAGATAAATAGTTTAGGTATCTATTTTATTTTACCGGTCTTGGAGTTAGGTTGGAAGACCGGATTATAGGATAGACGCTGTACTATTAAGAGGGATCATGGTGATTGCTTGATCATGTTCAAATGTGCCCTTTGGATCAATTTAGGATCATGCATGCACTTAGAAATTAAAAATTAAATCAAATCTGTGCATTGTCAGAAAATCCGGTAGTTCCGGTGTGTATTGGGCGGAACTACCGCAGGTCCGGTAGTACCGGGCGCCCGGGCGGAACGTTTTTTCCAGAGAGCGCCCGGACTCAGACTTAGTCTCTCGGAAAACGGAAGTACCGCAGGTTGACCTGCGGAACTACCGGATGGCCGGTAGTACCGGGCACCCGAGCGGAACTTTATTTCCAGAGAGCGCCCAGACTTTAACTTAGCCTCTCGGAAAACGGAAGTACCGCGGTTTTACCTGCGGAACTACCGCATGTGCGGAAGTTCCGGATACCTGTGCGGAACGTTATTTCCAGAGAGCGCCGAGAATAAGACTTAGACTCGTTGAAATCGGAAGTACCGGGTCTTGGAGCGGAACTTCCGGACGTCCGGAAGTACCGCGATTTTAACGGCGGTAGTACCGCACTCATTGACCAACGGTTACTTCTGACTCTCTGACATAGCCGTTCTGACCGGTCAGCTAGAGTCCGGAAGTACCGTTGTTTTGCCTGCGGTAGTTCCGGATTTCCTGAATTTTCAGGATTGTTTATTGTAACGGCTATTTGAGGTTGGTGAGGGTATAAATACACCCCCACCAGAACTTGGACATGTTGTTGAACCTCCATTGAATACATTTGAGCCTAGTGCAACCTCTCACACCTCATTCACTCACTTGTGCATTCATTTGAGGTAGTTGACCCAAAATTCAAGTGCATTGCATTCTAGTTGATCCATTGAGCACTTGAGTGAGATCAAGCCGCAGTGGTCTATTCTCTTGGTGCTTGCCGGCACCTAGACGGCTTGGCGGAGTTTCGGTGATCTTCTCAAGAAGATTGTGAGAAGGCCCGGAAGATTGTGAAGGCTCGGAGCTTGCCTACCCGGAGAGGGAAAGGGCTACCAAAAGTGATCGAGATGTTTAGGCTCATTCGTGGAGCCGGTCCGATTTGTTCGGGCTTACCTCAACGTGGACTAGGGGAGACCGGCAAGTCTCCGATCACCACGGTAAAAAGTAATCGTGTCAATTGTGGTTTGCTCTCTTGTGATCAATTTCTTTCAAGCAACGCTTTTCATTCATATTACTTGATTGCTTGCTTAGTTAGAGTAGCAATTGTTGTTCTCTCTATTCGATATTGTTCTTAGTCGATTACTTGTGCTAGTGTTTGTTTAAGCCTCATTAGGTTGATTAGTAGTGTTAGTGATATCTTGCTCTAATATATCCATCAAGTTTAAAATTGCTAATTAGAATTAGACGAAAATTTTAAAACCTCCTATTCACCCCCCCTCTAGTCGGCCTCCTCGATCTTACAAGTGGTATCAGAGCTTGGTCTCTCAAATTTAGACTTAACCGTCTAGAGAGAAAAGGATGGCTAGTGAGGGTATAGCAATAGGAAAGGCACCTCTATTTGATGGCTCAAATTATGCTTATTGGAAAATTAGGATGTCTATTTATTTAAAGGCCATGAGTCCTCAAATTTGGAAAGTTGTAAATGAGGGTTACGTTATGGCTCTTGATCCGGATCACCCAACGGATCAAGACGGGCGTAATGCTCATTTAGACGCCCAAGCTATGAATGCTTTATTTGGAGCTTTGAACGCGGATGAGTTCAATAGGGTGAGCAATCTTGAGACGGCTCATGCTATTTGGACTACCCTTTCGGAAATACACGAAGGGACATCCACGGTCAAGGAGGCCAAATTGCATCGGCTTAGGATCAAATATGAGACATTCACAATGTTGCCCCATGAAGACATCAATGAGATGTACTCAAGGCTCAACAACATTGTGAATGAGCTTAAAGGCCTTGGAACTAACCTTTCCGATCTTGATATTGTTCGAAAGATGCTTAGGGCCTTGCCGGAGAAATATGAAGTGTTGGTGACTCTCTTCCTCAACTCACCGGAATTGGCAAGAATGACACCAACGCAATTGTTGGGCAACCTCATCACCAACGAGCTCTACAAGAAAGACAAGGAAGAGCTCTTGGAGCAATCTTCTTCCAAGAATAAGAAGATCACCGCTTTCAAGGCTAAAGCGGTAATGAGTGAAGAATCCGAAGAAGATGATGAGGAGGACTCCGAAGAAGAATTTGCGCTTCTAGTAAGAAGAATGAAGAAGTTCATGAGAAGGCGCCCATTTCGGAGCACAAGCCATGAGAAGACCAAGAAATGGCATTCTTCCTCCAACAAGAAGTTTAGCAACATTCGTTGCTATGAATGTGATGAGAAGGGGCACATTGCCTCTCAATGCCCAACAAAGAATGATGACAAGGAGAAGTCATCAAAGAAGAAGAACTACAACGGCAAGAAGAAACTTTTCAAGAAGCTTCACAAGGATGGCAAGAATGAAGCCCATATTGGTGAGTGGAACTCCGAAGAGGAGTATTCGGACTCCGACTCAAGCGAGGACGAATCTCCCAAGAAGAAAGGGCTTGTGGGCATTGCAATCAAGGAGGCTCCATCACTATTCTCCACTCCTACATGCCTTATGGCTAAAGGAGAAAAGGTAAATTTGCTTGATGATGATGAGCCTTCATATAATGACTTGATGAATATGCTAGTTGAATTGAATGAATTTCTTAGAAAAGAAAAATCAAAGTTTAAGGTCTTAAAGAGAGAACACATCTCTCTCAAAGACTTTTATGAGGAGCTAAAGGAAGTTCATGATTTGCTTCTCCAAGAAAATCACAAACCTAGTACTAGCATTGGAGTTACTTGCAATATCTTGAATGAAATGTCTAGTATAGAAATTTCAAAGTCTAGCATATCTACTTGTTGTGATGATTTACTTGCCATACCTTGTTCATCAAGTGTAGATTCTAGAAATGCTTTAAATCTTGTTCATGATGATGTTATTGCTAATGAGAACAAAAATTTAAAAGAACAAGTGCTAAAATTAAACAAAAGTTTAGAAAGGGCCTACAAGGGAAAAGAAACCCTTGATAAGTTTCTAAGTGATCAAAGATGCTCCTTTAACAAAGAGGGACTTGGATATGTTCCCCAAAAGGGTAAGAAGCCGGTATACAAGCCACCAAGGTTTGTAAAGGAAAATGGTAAGTATTGCACAAAATGCCGGTGTATTGGACATATTCAAAATGATTGTTCTAAGAATAACATGCATTCCATTGGTTTATATGATTCTTGTTATATGCTTAGAAAATCCACAAATGGAAATGTTATTGCTCATTTCATTGGCACCTCGATTTTGGGTGCTAAAAAGAAATCCATTTGGGTACCCAAGACCTTGGTCACTAACCTCCAAGGACCCAAACAAATTTGGGTACCTAAAAGAACTTGATCTTCTTTTGTAGGTGAACTACAAAACCGGTGGAAGGCATTGGGTGTTGGATAGCGGTTGCACCCAACACATGACCGGAGACCGGAAGATGTTCACCACATTTGAGAATGGAAGCAATGACAAAATCACATTTGGAGATAATAGCAAAGGAAAGGTATTAGGATTGGGTAAAATCGCTATCTCAAACGACCTTTCAATTTCTAATGTATCTTTAGTTGAATCATTAAATTTCAACTTGCTATCCGTTGCTCAAATATGTGATCTAGGCTTAACATGCTCATTCTCAAAAGAAAATGTTGTAATCTCAAAAGATAATAATAATGAACTAGTCTTCAAAGGCTTTAGATTTGGGAATCTCTATTTGGTAGATTTTTCTTCAAATGAGTCTTGTTTAAAAACTTGTTTAATTGCAAAAACTTCTTTGGGTTGGTTGTGGCATAGAAGGCTAGGTCATGTGAGAATGACTCAACTTAAAAAGCTTTTTAAGCATGACTTAGTGGTTGGCTTGAAGGATGTGAAGTTTGAGAAAAATCGACTTTGTAGTGCTTGTCAAGCCGGAAAACAAGTCGCTAATTCTCATCCTTCCAAAAGTATCATGTCAACCTCTAGGCCATTAGCGCCATTACCCCCCCTCTAGTCGGCCTCCTCGATCTTACAGAGGAGCCACGAAAGTTTATGGTCATTCAGCCAAATAGTGACTGAGGCATTAATAATTATTCATGATTATTAAAATAAATTAATTATCGCTAGAAGGCTAAAATTGTACACGGCAAATTAATATTATATGAGGTGATTTAAATAATATTTAAGTTGTAAAAATCTGCAATCGGCTAAATTAATTGTGGGGGTCGCATGGGAACGTCTTAGTATAATTTAATTTATATTTCTGTATCCATCAATTGAAACATAGCATACGTGCTAATTGCAAGAAAAAACCAAGTCTAGAGGAAGAGTTTCACTCGAGACAATCTAAAATTGAGATTTCTGATCCATACTCAGGCAAGCATGTCTTTGATCATTGAATTAAAGTAATTTCGTCTAAAAGTTATTTTTTATGCTAAGCTAATATCACTCCCTGCATAAAATAATTTTTAAAAGAAATGATGTGCTTGATGATGATAATGATTGTCAGCGAGGCGTCACCCAGCACGCGGTCCTTCTCTCTGATCGCGGACATTAGTCGAGCCTTCTCCTCTTCCAGCCTAGCAATCTGCTGCAGCAACCCCTCGCGTTCTTTGGAGGTGGTACGCTAAGTCCGCTCCACCAAGGCGTGTGCATCGGCAATAGCCTTCGCACCCTCAGACTCGAGAAAGTGGATGCGCTCATCCTTCGACGCGCAGGCCGCAACGGCATCCTCGGCAGATTGCCGCGCAGCGGTAGCCTCCGCCTCCGCGACATTTGAAGTACTCTCGGAGCTTTTCCGAGGGTTTCTGCTTGATGGTGAAGAGTTGGTCTGCATCGACCCACTTCTGCTTGTAATACTCTTATACTCATTTAGATTAAAGGTGGATCTAGCCACTAGGACTAAATGTTGGTTTGTTTTAATCTCTATGCTTCTAATGTGTCTTCTAGTTTGTTGAGAAAACTGATTGCTACATACATTGACATTTCATAATCTACAAATCTAGATAAGGCTTTCAGCTAGCAACTCAAAAATCTATTTGTTGTTAAACTCTGCTTGCAATTGCCTGCATTGTCATAATTCTCCATGTCACTTGACAGCTTAGCAGTCATTTATTTTCGTTAGGATCATACATTTTTTTGTGCACACTTTTGGGTGTGTATATCTGCAATTGTATACTCTGTGATTACTTTTGTTCTTTGTGAATTCGCCACAATGCTTTGGTTCCTTTTATCTCCAGTACATCTGCATTTGTGCTATGCACTAAGCCTACTGAACCCTTCTGACGATGGCATTATATATGTTGTGAATGTATGTGAAGTCTTTGAGATGTGTGGCTGCATACATATATATGTTTCATACTTTCATTCAACATTTTATTCATCAATCATTCATACATTCTTTCTCACACAATTGCAAAAAAAACTCATCATTGATTAAATATATATGTTTACATGATTATTTGATTACATACATGTTTACATAAAGTTTTTGGAGGAGAGATAATATATATGACTACATCAAATTGCCCATGTTTTGATTCTTTAGGTAATTACCCTTCTATCTTGCTCAATTTGATACTTAATGCTTGGTTAATTCATCATATTATTCTTGTTGTAGGCTTATCTGCACTGTTACCAAGCTAGCCACCTAGGCGCTAGGCTTCGGACCACCGCTCGCCTAGCGCCTAGTGCTTTCTTGAACCTTGTTCTTGATTTAGTTGGTTTTCCTCCTCTCTTTCTCCACTTCTTGATCTTGATGTGCTAAGAACGTGTAAGAGATGGAGATAACCTTTGAAAATCAATCTCCACACATCTAGACACTTACATGGCAAGTTTATGAAGAAACTTGGTTTTTGCTCTTTTTGGCCTCTCCGAGTGTTTTCTTGATTCAACTATTTCTATCTCAATTTTTTTGGTCTTTCAGCTTGCTGTGACATGTGGAGATACATCTAAAGTCATCCTAGTCATGATTCACCCACGAGCAAGTCATATTCACCGTTTTTTGTGTAACTTTCCTTCAAACAAAAAAATTTCAGAACTTTAGCAATAATTTTCTTGATCATTGATTAGAATAGATTCCTGACATCCAAAAGAATGTACATGCCAATTTTAAATGATTTGAAGTTTTGGTATGAGAGTTAGCTTAATTTTAGGTTTTGGCTTAATTTTGGTGCAATAGAGCTTCATGAACTAAAAGATCCTAATTCTCTCAAGTTCTTTCAAATTTTTTGGCTGGGTTTGGTTCTTAAGGTTATGATCTAGTCTTGGTTTAAGTTTCAAGTCTTTTGAATTTTTGGATCAAAAGTTTCATAGATTTTCGTTTTTGAAATAGCGATGAATTTACTGTTCACAGGGCTGAAATTACTGTAGCACGACGATATTTAGAATTTTGAGTTCTTGATCTTCATAGTTTTTCATAGCTATTGGAGTGAAGGATTGACGAATACTTGAGAAAAAAGTTGAAGACACAATTCACCCGCTTTGTTACCATACCAGTTCTACATTAGCCGGCGATGACTATGCACGGGTCCCTTCGAGAAGCATTTTCCATGTATACAACCATTAAAACTGGCCTGATTACTACCTGTCCAATAACTCAGGTCATGTTCTAAACAGTTGTGGCTGGTGGTTTTTGGGTTTTGCCTTCTGATTGAAATGATATGGTAACAGTTGTTAGCTTTTTCTAGAGCATTTAATTAAAGGAAAATGAAGAAAAATAAGGGGAAAAAGAAAAACATGGTTATATCTCTACAGACAATGCAAAAAAATACCATGTTAAAAAACCAACATATTTTAAATGATTTTTAGCTTCTGGAAGTTAAAAGGTAGAAGAATGCATGCACACCCATTACCCATGCATGGCCATGCACTTAGTAGATGAATGCATGCGCGAATAGCATTTTCTTGCTAATTGATGGACTATACCCATGCGTGTAGATGTAGTAGCTGATCACTGGGTCTAGCTAATAGTGCCTTCATCGTCTGAGTCAGAGAAGTTAATTAACATCTGCTAAATTAGACTACACTCATGTCACAGCTCAATATACAACATGGAATACACACTGTTGTGGCTACAGACCAAACAGAGAGAGAGATGGCAGTGGACAGTGATGAAGATAAGTGTAATGGCCTGGTCTTCCCCATGGCTTGTACTCATATATATATATGCACATGAGGAGTGCTTTTACAGTTATACCCTTACATCTGGTTATCCCCTCTGGGGAAGCTATGTCATTACACATGGCCTACTCTGGGCCTTTTAATCTCTTACCAGGCCTGCTGGGTTTAGGTGGGGGCCATCCCTACGACAGGAGCCTCTCATGGTAAAGGGCTTTCACAAGGCCGAAGCCATGTTGCCGAGTCCTTTGGCCCCCTCCGTCCCCGCGGCCTGTGAACTTTTCCAAACTTCCGGAGCTGCGCTGTAGCCGAAGCAGGCGTGTGCGCTGCTGCGACGCTCGGACTTCCGGGCGTCCACGTGGTGCAGCGTGCTTGGGGCGGTGCGGGCGTTAAGGCGTCGTGACCATTAATATGGCGGCGGACCTCCGGCGGCTGGACTTCTGCCGATCGGCCTTCCGCCGGTTGGCTCCCCTGCTGACTGGGGTATATATATGGCGCTGGTGAGGCGTTGCTCCTGCGTATATTGTGATAGAAGCTGTTCCCCTAAAATGGGCCTCTGCCGTGCATCAACATTCCTGGGTGACGCTGAGCGGCTTGGGGAATGTTGATGCACAGAAGGAGGTCTGTTTTTCGTGGGAGCTTGATCAGCGTCGGTTATCGACAGCCAGCCGCGCTTCCTGATCCCGCACCGCGCTTCCGTAGGCGACAGCGAGGTCTACCCTGTTTTTCTTAACAGGCCTACCTACGTTCGGTGTTCCTAAGGGAGCTCGCCGGCATTACCTTGTATGTTGATGCACCGTAGGTGGCCTGTTAAGGAAAACTAGGTAGATTTCGCAGGACAAGACCCCCGTCTTTGCTGCGCCCCACCGAAGTGGACTCGCGCTCCGTCCCCAACTGCTCGAACGGGTGGCAGTGGAGCTGGCGCCTAGTCGAAGGAGACGCGCGCGCTCGGCAGCGAAGCGGGCGCCTAGTCGAAGTAGACGCGCGCGCTTGGCAGCGAAGCGGGCGCCCAGTCGAAGTAGACGCGCGCGCTCCGTCCCCTACCCTTCGAATGGGTGGCAGCGAAGCTGGCGCCTAGTCGACGTAGACGCGCGCGCTCCGTCCCCTACCATTCGAACGGGTGGCAGCGAAGCTGGCGCCTAGTCGACGTAGACGCGCGCGCGCCGTCCCCTACCCTTCGAACGGGTGGCCGCGGAGCTGGCGCCTAGTCGAAGTAGACGCGCGCGCTCCGTCCCCTACCCTTCGAACGGGTGGCAGCGAAGCTGGCGCCTAGTCGAGGTAGACGCACGCGCTCCGTCCCCTACCCTTCGAACGGGTGGCAGCGAAGCTGGCGCTTAGTCGAAGGAGACGCGCGCGCTCGGCAGCGAAGCGGGCGCCTAGTCGAAGTAGACGCGCGCGCTTGGCAGCGAAGCGGGCGTCCAGTCGAAGTAGACGCGCGCGCTCCGTCCCCTACCCTTCGAACGGGTGGCAGCGAAGTTGGCGCCTAGTCGACGTAGACGCGCGCGCTCCGTCCCCTACCCTTCGAACGGGTGGCAGCGGAGCTGGCGCCTAGTCGAAGTAGAGGCGCGCGCTCCGTCCCCTACCCTTCGAACGGGTGGCAGCGAAGCTGGCGCCTAGTCGAGGTAGATGCGCGCGCTCCGTCCCCTACCCTTCGAACGGGTGGCAGCGAATGCTGGCGCTTAGTCGAAGGAGACGCGCGCGCTCGGCAGCGAAGCGGGCGCCTAGTCGAAGTAGACGCGCGCGCTTGGTAGCGAAGCGGGCGCTCAGTCGAAGTAGACGCGCGCGCTCCGTCCCCTACCCTTCGAACGAGTGGCCGCGAAGCGGGCGCCTAGTCGAGGTAGACGCGTGCGCTCCGTCCCCTACCCTTCGAACGGGTGGCAGCGAAGCTAGCGCCTAGTCGAGGTAGACGCGCGCGCTCCGTCCCCTACCCTTCGAACGGGTGGCAGCGAAGCTGGCGCCTAGTCGAGGTAGACGCGCGTGCTCCGTCCCCTACCCTTCGAACGGGTGGCAGCGAAGCTGGCGCTTAGTCGAAGGAGACGCGCGCGCTCGGCAGCGAAGCGGGCGCCTAGTCGAAGTAGACGCGCGCGCTTGGCAGCGAAGCAGGCGCCCAGTCGAAGTAGACGCGCGCGCTCCGTCCCCTACCCTTCGAACGGGTGGCAGCGAAGCGGGCACCTAGTCGAGGTAGACGCGCGCGCTCCGTCCCCTACCCTTCGAACGGGTGGCAGCGAAGCTGGCGCCTAGTCGAGGTAGACGCGCGCGCTCCGTCCCCTACCCTTCGAACGGGTGGCAGCGAAGCTGGCGCCTAGTCGAGGTAGACGCGCGCGCTCCGTCCCCTACCCTTCGAACGGGTGGCAGCGAAGCTGGCGCCTAAGTCGAAGTAGACGCGCGCGCTCCGTCCCCTACCCTTCGAACGGGTGGCCGCGAACCGGGCGCCTAGTCGAGGTTGACGCGTGCGCTCCGCCCCCTACCCTTCGAACGGGTGGCAGCGAAGCTGGCGCCTAGTCGAGGTAGACGCGCGCGCTCCGTCCCCTACCCTTCGAACGGGTGGCAGCGAAGCTAGCGCCTAGTCGAGGTAGACGCGCGCGCTCCGTCCCCTACCCTTCGAACGGGTGGCAGCGAAGCTGGCGCTTAGTCGAAGGAGACGCGCGCGCTCGGCAGCGAAGCGGGCGCCTAGTCGAAGTAGACACGCGCGCTTGGCAGCGAAGCGGGCGCCCAGTCGAAGTAGACGCACGCGCTCCGTCCCCTACCCTTCGAACGGGTGGCAGCGAAGCGGGCGCCTAGTCGAGGTAGACGCGCGCGCTCCGTCTCCTACCCTTCGAACGGGTGGCAGCGAAGCTGGCGCCTAGTCGAGGTAGACGCGCGCGCTCCGTCCCCTACCCTTCGAACGGGTGGCAGCGAAGCTGGCGCCTAGTCGAGGTAGACGCGTGCGCTCCGTCCCCTACCCTTCGAACGGGTGGCAGCGAAGCTGGCGCCTAGTCGAGGTAGACGCGCGCCTTCGCACCGCGAACACCGCCTCGTGGGCGGTGACTTGGGGTCTTGTGATGCGGTCTTGTGCTGTAAAGGTTCCTTGAATCACGCCGGCCCCTGGTCTGCCAGGGTTAGGTTCCCGTACCGCGCGACCCGATGTGCCCGGGGCACGTGGCGGCCTATGACTGCTGGGCGGCGGGATGTGGACGGTTGCGTGTTTGTAGCTGCTCACCTCTTTCCTAGGCAAGGGGGACACGGGGCGGGCAGTGGATGGCGCGGCGCCGGAGCTGTTGTGATACCCTGGCCCACTGGTGCGCCCATAACAGCGGCTAGGTAACGCCGTGTTGTGACGGTCCTTGGCGCCCGTGGTCGTGACCTTCCCGTGTTGGGTGGGGCGTTGTGCTGGACGGGCGTTTGTACGACTGCGGTCGCGCCTCGTACACGGACCTTCGCGACCCTTCGCTTTCTATTACGGGGAATCGTGCGGGGCGGGTCTTTACGCCGCTGCGGCTGCATCCGGCACGCGGACCGTTGCGACGCTTCGGTAGCGGCGGTATGGGCGAGGTGGCTTGATATAGCCTCCCCGTAACAGCGCCCACGCACCTTTACATCCTCTTTGCTGTCTGCTCCGCCTTCCACGCCTTCGCGCTACCTCCACCGCTGCAGTCTTTCCATGGGAAGCGATGGCCTCCAGCAGCGAGCACGGACCGGCGGTTGGTGGCCCTGACGTTCGCCGGCGGTCCTCGCTGTTGACGGTGAAATACGCGCTCCTTGAGCGCGACCCGGCGGCGGCGGACCAGGAGCGGCTGGTGGCGGAGGAGGAAGGCACGTTCTCCGGCGAGCTAGGCCCCTCGCTCGTGACCGAGAAGACGATCCAAGGGCTCCTGCGCGCGGGGAAGTTGTCCGGACGCCAGGACGTACGATTGCCCGCCGCCGATGAGACGGAACCGCATCTCGAAAGGTCGGAGGCGGTTGTCTTTGTTGCCTTTTTCGACGCGGCGCTCCGGATCCCAGCGGCGGCGGTGGTGGGCGACGTGCTGCGGACCTTCGGGCTGGAGCTGGCGCAACTGACTCCGAACGCCGTGGCCCGGCTCGCGGTGTACAGCTGGGCCTTGCGCTCGGGGGCCTGCTGGCCCAGCGCGTCGCTGTTCGCCTATCTCCATGAGGCACGATGCCAGCCGAAGGGCCGGAAGGACGGGACGCTGTCGAGCTTCGGTAGCGTCACTTTTATTCTTCGCCCGTCGTGCAAGAAGCTCTTCCCTGCGAACTCAACTCGGGGGAAGTGGGAGTCTTACTGGATGAAGCGGTGGTTCTACCACCGCGTGGAGAGCGGCAGCGGCCTTGAGTGCACAGGCCGACCCATCGCGCTCAAGCCCTCGCCCGGCCGAACGCTCGACGATGAGGACAAGCAGAGGGTCCGACGGCTCGTAGGCGTGGCCGCCCGCTTCAACATGCGCGACCTCGCTGAAGAGTTCGTGATGTACGGCGTGGCACCGCTTGCCCGCGACTGGTGTCTCGCCGCCGAGAGGCGTCGAGACGACAACGTCTTGCCCTCGGTCTGCTTGCTGCCGGCGCCCGGCGATCTTCGTAAGCTTCGCTCGTGTCTGTCCTTGGCTAACGCAGGATGCGTTGTATGCTGATGGTCTTCTCCTTTGTTTCAGAGATTCCCTTAGAGGAGGCGGAGCAAGCCGCGCGCGTGTTCCTGGGGCCGTACACCGGCAGGGAGCATAAGCAGCGTGCGGCGGCTGTTGCCGAGGCGGGTCTGGGGCGAATCAACCGCTTGTGCGAGGCTCTGGGCCTTGCCGCGCCGGACCGTGTCGCTCCGAACGACGGTGCAGCGAAAGAGAAGAAGAAGAGGAAGGCCTCGTCTCGGAAGAGGGGGCGCAGCGGGGGCGCCTGCCGCTAGTGTTTCCGAGGGCACGGCGGACGCGGAGTCGGACTCGGCGAGGTATGCCGACTCCGGTTTGGGCGGCGCAGATGTCGAAGGCGAGGTCTCTTCGGCGAGCGCCCCGGACGGCGGGTTTGCCGCGAGCGGCCGAAGGGGGGAAGCCTCACCGCCCGCCGAAGTCACCGAGGCGGAACCCGTGCGGACCAGCGATGCCGAGGTGGAGCTTTCGGCCATAGCCGCTGTGGTGTCGGTGGTGCCTCCCGCGGGGCCGCACGAAGCTGTGCTGCCTTTACCGACGGCAACAGAAACCGAGGTGCCCCCTGCGACTCCCGCCACCATGGAACTTTCGCCCCCGGGCATGGCAGCCACGGGGGCTTCGCTAACCGCGGCTGCGGGGGCGGTGTCGCTGCTGGCTGCCCCGGCTAAACGGCCGTGCGTGCGGCCAGAGCTCCACCGGACACCGCGGGGATTTGTCGTGGCCACGGGCATCAGAAGCTTGTGGGATGCCAGCACAAGCGCCGGAGGCCCTGCGGCATATGCGCCTTCTGCCCCCTGGCGACGCCGTCCACCGCGCAGGGACAGCCGCCGGCCTCCCCGAACACGGAGGCTTCAGCCCGCGGCGGAACCATTCCTTCTGCTGCCGAAGGTAAGGTGACCGAGCTTATTCTGGTGTATGCTTTTATGCCTTGGGGTGCTCACCCGTATCCCTGTTTACAGCGTTGCTCATTCCGGAGGGGGAGCACTTGGCGGAACACGGGGCCTCCGAGCGCGTGAGCCCCGCGGACTTCGTGCCGCCTGCGGAGACGCTGAGGGCGTGGCGCGGGATTGTGAATGACGCGGCCACGAGCGTCGACCCGCAAGTGCTGCAGGCCTACGGTGCGGGGCGCCTCGAGGATGCTTTCGAGGTGTCTGGGGTGAGGGTAAGTACTCATGCGACCACGCCTGAGCTTAGCTGAGTTTGCTAAGTCCTTTCCCTTCTACAGACCCTTGTGCTGGGGCAGGCCCTGCAAACGGCTTATGCTCGTGGCCGAAAGGCGCTCGAGGATAGGCTGCAGGCCGCCGAGGAGGGGCTACGCGAAGCCTCCGGAGCCCGCTCTGCCCAGGACGCCCGCATCCGCCAGCTGGAGGCGGAGTGTGCCGAAGCGAGGGCACACGCCGAGGGGCTTGTTGCGTCGGCGCAGGAGTCGGCCGCGGCAGCTGCTGAAGACAGGTTTGCGGCGGAGCGGGACGGGCTCCTGGCGTAGGTCGCCTCGCTGGAGAAGGAAAAATGCGAGCTTGCCTTGACTCTAGCGGAGCGTAACCAGACGCTTGGCGATGCCTCGGTGGTTGCGTGGGACGCCATGCAAGCGCTGGAGAGCCATCTTCAAGGGCTGGTAACTACGGTGCCAGACCGCGCCTTTGGCCCGGAGGAGTTGTCTCGGACCCTCCGCTGGATCGGGGACGCCGCCAACGTCGCGCGTGGCGCCGCGGCGTCCTTTGGCAACCACTGCGCGTTCACTTCGGCCTGCTTGGTGTGCGCGCTCCTCCGACACCGCGGCTGTACGCACGTCGCCGGGCTGGATGACCCCCAACTGGAGATGCCTGGCGGGGCCAGAGTAATGTCCGGCGCCGTCTGCTCCGCTCGCCGCATCCTCGGGCCCTTCTTCGGCCGGATCTGGGAGTACGTCGGGCCGGAAGCTGCACGGATCGAGCTCCGGAAGACGCTCTATGGGACGGGGAGCCTCGGCCAATTCTTGGACGGGGTCCCCCGATGCGACGAGGGCGATGCTGGGCCCTCCGAAGGAGCCGGGAACCCGCAGGTCTGACGCCGTGGTGTCTAGCTGTATGCGTGTGTTGTACTGCTCCCTCTCCTTGCGAATGGAGTACACACTTGCTGCATTCATTCTGACTTTCGCCTATATCCCGGGCAGCGTCCCTGCTGGGGCCAGCTTCTTGCGGCCGACCCTGCAACCCGGCGACGCCTTCGACGCTGGCGAAGGGCCGAAGAGTCGCTGAACTTCTGGGCGGGCCGACCTTCCTCGAGCAGGGCCCCAGCTTTAGCGCGTGTTAAGGACGAACCCGCGGGATAGCGGCTTAGAGCGGCAAGGATGTTGCCGGGCCCTTGTACTTGCGATTTTCTCGGCATGCAGAACTTCTGGCATTGTAGGATATACCCTGTGTTGATGCCACTTTGAATTCACCGGTACGCCACCTGCTGCGCGGGGACAAGATCTTCGCGTCCGACGCGCACCGCTGGCGAAGTAGTTGCGCGAGGGTTCCTTAGAACGGCGCTTTCGGGGGCAGCCCCGCCTTTTTACAGCCCGTAGACTGGCGTGCTCGGACCAGTTTATTTAGAGTCCGCAGACTAGGGTATGCAGAGGCGGACCTCCACGCTAGATTTCCCTTTACAGTCTGGAGACTCGCGCGTGCGGAGGCGGACCTCGACGCTACGTCTTATTTAGAGTCCGTAGACTAGTGCGTGCAAAAGCGGACTTCGACGCTGCGTCTTCTTTATAGTCCGGAGACTCGCGCGTGCGGAGGCGGACCTCGACGCTACGTCTTATTTAGAGTCCGTGGACTGGTGCGTGCGGAAGCGGACTTCGACGCTACGTCTTCTTTATAGTCCGGAGACTCGCGCGTGCGGAGGCGGACCTCGACGCTACGTCTTATTTAAAGTCCGTGGACTGGTGCGTGCAGAAGCGGACTTCGACGCTACGTCTTCTTTATAGTCCGGAGACTCGCGCGTGCGGAGGCGGACCTCGACGCTACGTCTTATTTAAAGTCCGTGGACTGGTGCGTGCGGAAGCGGACTTCGACGCTACGTCTTCTTTATAGTCCGGAGACTCGCGCGTGCGGAGGCGGACCTCGACGGTACGTCTTATTTAAAGTCCGTGGACTGGTGTGTGCGGAAGCGGACTTCGACGCTACGTCTTATTAAAGTCCGTGGACTGGTGCGTGCGGAAGCGGACTTCGACGCTACGTCTTCTTTATAGTCCGGAGACTTGTGCGTGCGGAGGCGGACCACGACGCTACGTCTTATTTAAAGTCCGTAGACTGGTGCGTGCGGAAGCGGACTTCGACGCTACGTCTTCTTTATAGTCCGGAGACTTGTGCGTGCGGAGGCGGACCTCGACGCTACGTCTTATTTAAAGTCCGTAGACTGGTGCGTGCGGAAGCGGACTTCGACGCTACGTCTTATTTAAAGTCCGTAGACTGGTGCGTGCGGAAGCGGACTTCGACGCTACGTCTTATTTAAAGTCCGTAGACTGGTGCGCGCGAGGGCGTCCCCCCGGTGCGTCTTTTGTTTATACTCACGCCCGTCACCTTTGGCTACGGCGAGTGCACACGCGGACGTGCGTCTTCGATTTATACTCAGTCCCGTATCCCTGGCTACGGCGAGTGCACACGCGAACGTGCGTCTTTGTTTATACTCAGTCCCGTCACCTTTTGGCTACGGCGAGTGCACACGCGGACGTGCGTCTTCGATTTATACTCAGTCCCGTACCCCTGGCTACGGCGAGTGCACACGCGAACGTGCGTCTTTGTTTATACTCAATCCCGTCACCTTTTGGCTACGGCGAGTGCACACGCGGACGTGCGTCTTCGATTTATACTCAGTCCCGTCACCTTTTGGCTACGGCGAGTGCACACGCGGACGTGCGTCTTCGATTTATACTCAGTCCCGTACCCCTGGCTACGGCGAGTGCACACGCGAACGTGCGTCTTTGTTTATACTCAGTCCCGTCACCTTTTGGCTACGGCGAGTGCACACGCGGACGTGCGTCTTCGATTTATACTCAGTCCCGTACCCCTGGCTACGGCGAGTGCACACGCGAACGTGCGACTTTGATTTATACTCAGTCCCGTCACCTTTTGGCTACGGCGAGTGCACACGCGAACGTGCGTCTTTGTTTATACTACGGGAACGCGCGCGTTGGCTAAGCCTGCGCGCACCTTCACCGCGTACTTGCGCGTAATAAAGAAAGATTAGCGACAAATGGCGATCTTCATTACGTCCCCGTTTGCGCGGGTGAGCAACTACAAAGGAAAAGGATAGATATACTAACCGTTTGCCCTTGGTGCGGCCGAAGCCTCTAGTCGCTAGCCATCTGCAGGGCCCACCAAGGCGCGTGTGAATGGCCCCGCGGACCTCCGCGCGGTGGCGCCAGCTCTAGGAGCGCCGTTGGGCTTCGCGACGCGGGCACCTGGTACCTGGCTCGATGTGCCGGGCCATGTCCTGGTCGCCTCGGACGGTGATGATAGTCCTGGGACCCGGGATCTTCATGCATAGGTAGCCGTGATGTGGTACCGCGCCGAAGGAGTTGAGGATTGGGCGGCCTAGTATGGCATTGTAGGGGTACGGAAGGTCGACCACGTCAAAGGTGGCATCCTCGGTCCGCACATTGTCATCCCGGCCGAAAGAGACTTGAAGGCCGATTTGGCCCAGCGCACTCAGGGGCTGTCCCCCGAAGCCCTGCAGTGGGATTCTCGAGGGCCCCAGTCGGCTTCGAGGGATCCCCATCTGGTCGAAGGCCGCCGCAAATAATACGTTGCCGGAGCTACCACCGTCCACCAAGGTGCGCCCCACGTCGCATCCCGCGATGGTGACCCGGATGACCAGGGGGTCCTGATGAGGGAAGTCCACACCCTGGGCGTCGTCGGGTGTGAATGTAACTTCGTGGTGTGCCCAATCCGGCGGTGCTTGCGCTGGGTATGCCACCACGTGATGTAGTCTTCGTGCGTAGGCCTTCTGCTGTCGTGCCGAGGCGAATTCCAGCGCAGAGCCTCCGGATATGACGTTAATGACCCTGCGGTAGGTTGCGTCCGGGGCCTGCAACGACAGGAGGCCCTCCCGAGGCTGCTGTACGTGAGCTTGGATCCGCAAGGTGCCTTCCTGGGGTTGCATCCCTTGCGCCTGTACCTGCATGGGGGCCTCGTATGGAAATTGGACGTGGGCCACCGCAGGCGGGCGCACCTCCGGGTTCCTGTCCCTGGCGACGCTGTCGCGGAGCGCCGCGATGGAGGTGCAGGTGCGGGTATCATGATTGCCGCGGCCGTGGACTACGCACCACAGTCCCTGATGCTGGTCGTCGTAATCTCCGCGACCCTTGTCGTCGCGGCCCCTGCCACGGCCGCGTCCCCGGCCACGGCGCCCCCGACCGCCTCGGCCCGCTGGAGCACCCTCGTCGGACCCGCCTTCGATGTCGAGGACGTACCGGTTGCGCCTCGACCTCTGCTGGCTGCGGTTGGGCTGATCGGACGACTCCTTATGCGAGGCGTCCCTGCGGTCGGGCGCGTCCCTGGGCGACTCCTGCATACGTTTTCCCTTCGAAGAACCGCCCTTCGGCGGATCTTCGGCTTTTGCCGAGGCTCCGGCCTGGTTGGTGTCGGAGTCGTCACCTTTCCTTCGCCGTGCGTCTTCCTCCGCCCTGGCATATTCTTCCATCTTGTCGAAGAGCTTCGCCACCGTCTTGATTGGCTTTCGCGCGTTGTACTCGGCCATCGGGCCCGGACGAAGGCCCTGTATGGCTGCATTAACGATGGTGGTTTCGTTGACGTCTTTCACTTGGCATCGAATCTTGGCGAAGCGCTTGAAGTAGTCCCGGAGCTTCTCCGAGGGTTTTTGCTTCACGGCAAAGAGCTGGTCCGCGTCGACTCGGTCGACGTAGTTTCCTTGGAAGTTGTTGTGAAGGCGGACGCGAAGCTGCTCCCACGCGTAGATGGAGCCCGGCTCTATGGTAAAGAACCAAGAGAGCGCCACTCCTTGCAGCGCGAGGGGGAGTCCCTTCGCCTTCGTGGTGTCGTCTCCGCCCGCGGCTTCGATCGCGGTTTCGTATACGCGCACGAACTCACGGGGGTCCGTGTCGCCTTTGTACGAGTCGATGGCGCTAGGAAACTTGAAGTCTTCGGGCCATGCCGCCTGCTGCAGTCCTGCCGAAAGCGGGGACTCCGGATCCACGCGCCGCAGCGGCACGCGGCTAGACGTGGGGGCTTCGCGACTGTCCGCCCTCTCCGGCGCGGGCTCGGACGCGATTACTGGCGCGGCCTGCTGACTCCGAGCCTCTTGCATATCTCTGACAGCTCCGCGAAGGTCCCCTAGCTCCCGCTGGAACGCGTTGAGAGCCGCCAGTAGGGCACCTTCCATCGCGGGTGCTGGCGGGGTCGCCGGTGCTCCCGACAGGCGGATCGGCGCGGGGACGACCGCGTCGCGAGGTCCCGAACTGCCGGTCGCTCCGTCGTGGCTACCTCAAACCGCCCGGTCCGCGCCGCCAGCGAGGGTTGCAGTGGGGGCGGCGAGGTCGGCTGTTGCTGCGTCGGCGGGGTCGGTTGTCGTTGCGTCGGCGGGGTCGGTTGTCGTTGCGCCCGTGTTGACGTCTTCGACCGCGGGGTCCGTCCCCGCAACGCCGGCGGCGGGGTTGGTCGTCGCGGTGCCGGTGACGAGGTTGGTTGTCGCCGCGCGGACGTCGACGTCTTCGGCCACCGCGCCTGCGTCGCTACCCGCGCCCGCCGCTGCCGATGCCGAAGCCCTGGTACCCATACGATGCTCCGGCCCGGCCGCCTTCTTCCCCTTCGCCGTCGCTGAAGAAGCTTTTTTCGGTGCCATCCTTCTTCTTCGGTCTTCAGGCTTGTCCTATCCTCCCCACGGACGGCGCCAACTGTTGTGGCTACAGACCAAACAGAGAGAGAGATGGTAGTGGAGAGTGATGAAGATAAGTGTAATGGCCTGGTCTTCCCCATGGCTTGTACTCATATATATATATATATATATATATATATATATATATATATATATATATATATATATATATATATATATATATATATATATATATATATATATATATATATATATATATGCACATGAGGAGTGCTTTTACAGTTATACCCTTACATCTGGTTATCCCCTCTGGGGGCAGCTATGTCATTACACATGGCCTACTCTGGGCCTTATAATCTCTTACCAGGCCTGCTGGGTTTAAGTGGGGGCCATCCCTACGACACACACAAACGAAGCGCACCGTGTCTTGCTTACTATGTACCAATGCATGCAAATTATTATTTTTCACTCGCTTTATAGAACCATAGTGCTTTTAATGTACTCATTTTGCCATAATGTGTTACAAAAAAAAACACCAAACACAGCCACTAGTCTAGACGTGTTTTATGTACATATTTACATACATCATTATGTCAAGATTTGATGGCCACTCAAGGTACGTGTCCTAAAAAAAAAGGGTACGCCGTGAGAATGGAAACATATATACATAGCTTTGCAGGTTGCAAATACACAACTCCAACAGTAGATCAGGCTTGCATTTGCTCATGCAGGGTAGCTTAAACCTCGTAACTGCAGTAAGCAAAGCCTCTTTGCAGGTTCCAACGTAGCGGAATTTTAATCACAATATTATCCACGCTAAAGCATGAGCCTTGAAAAATACTGCTCGAATTCTTGATCGATGGTTAGCTTCTTCTCACCTGATGGATTGCCACCCACATGGCCACATGCACCACGTTACTATACACATCTAGGCAGCAAACAAACGCAAGCAAAAGTAAAAGACACGAATGCGTGCATGCTTACCAGGACAGCCAGTCTGGCCTGTCGGCAAAATCAGGAAATCATCGACGCCATTGGAGTAAAGCTTCTCATCCATGATGCGAGCAGCAGAACTATCAACATCACCACTTGCTACCCCATTCTTCATCAGACCATCATATTGCCCGAGTACATCGTATATCCTCTCTATGTCATCATCATATGGTTGCAGCATCAAACCTGGGTGATCATGCTCCAGGTGCTGCATCACCCAGCTGTCAGTCTCTTTAGTGCCGCTGCTATGGGAAGAACTGAAAGCGTTAGACGAAATGTTGTAGCTTGAGCTGCTGGACGTTGATGCTCGGACCTGAAACACTTTTCTCATAGATTGGCTCTCGACTCCATTTATAGAGTCCACTTCAATGCACCCACCTAAAAGGCTTTGAGTATTCTCACAAGAGTCCAATTCCTCAACTATGTTGACCATGTCTGCATCACAATTCTTGTCAATGAAAATGCCATGACATCCTAAGCTTTCTGTTCTTGCAGACTCATCCTCCTGCCAAGTTAATCGGTCCCGATACTTGTGCTTCAGTGGTGACAGCCTTGGATCCGTCAGCTCATACTGTGACTTTCTTTTCTTAATTGGCCTGTCAACAAGGTAGAATTTCTTTGCACTGCTGGAGCTGGAAAAAACCATAGCATGAGGTATTACAAACCTGAGCTTTATTTCCATAGAACAATAAGTAATCACCTAGACAATGAAAAATATTCTCACAATTTCTATATGCCATATTGACAGACTTTGGAGGTTTTAGATAGCATTTCTCATCACTTATAAGTAAAACTAGCTGAATTCCAAACGCAATTGCGTGGCTAGATACTACAATGCATATGTTTATATCTAAATATAGAGTTGTTCATATTATACAATTCTAATACTTATGATGGAAATACGGTTGTATTATTTATACAATTGTAACAGCTCTCATATGTATATTTGTTTAAGCTGCACTGTTATAATCTGGACCTATCACAATCAATGGTATATCTCTCTCTTTTTCTCTGATTAAATATGATAATTTCTAACCCTTGAGAACAAACATGATGGATTGTTATCTCTTGTTTCAATAATTTAATAGATAGATAACTTGACCCACAAAAGAAATGTTCCCATTTGATCAGTAGAGATTTTCTAAAACAATATTTCCATTATGAAAGAAAAACTGAGAACCACTTTTACAAACTAAATATGAACCTTAGAATGTGAGGTGAAGGCCCAGAGGTCATATAAGAACAACTGCACTATAATGTCTTTGCCCTTGACTAATGATCTTTTCGGTTTGTTTGACCACCACACCAAATTTTCAATACCTAAGCTATGCAACAACGAGACCCCCCTTGATCTTTGCCGGATGTGCTTGACGGTTCCCCATAATATGCTAACTTGGGGACTTTTTAGTCCATCTTTTCCAAATTTCTGGTAGTGTTCCACTTTACAAACATATCCAAGAATTCTTTTTAAAGACCAAATAAATGAACCTTGAATCACAAAATAAACATAATTCAACATATGAAAGTGGAACATGTTAGAGTGATCTCAGGGCTTTGGCCCAACGGCCAAAGCCCATCCCTTGACCGCGCCCTGATCGGGGGCGCCCAGCCCGTTTGGCTGGTGGGCCCCTGTCGCCAGCGCTATAAAAACAGAGGTGGGGGCCGGGCGGCACGTATCCCAAGGTTGACCGTGCCGCCGCCACCCCACCGACAAACCCTAAAACCCGATCTGTTGAGGGGGCGCTGAAGCGACGGGAAGTTCCACCGCCGTTCACCGCCGCCAGGGAGACGCCGCCGCCCGGGACACGCCGCCGAGGAGCCCTGCCCCTCTTCCCCGACCGTCGCTGCCCGTGCGCAGACGTCACCGAGCGCACTCGTGATGGCTGCTTCTGCTTCCTCTACATCCGAAGGTCGGTACCCCTATCTCCCTCTCGGTAGAACACCAAGAACCCTAGAGAAAAGGATAGCCCCGCTAGATCTAACCTAGGAGATCCTAAAGAACCAGAGAACTAACAATGGTATCAGAGCACCTAGTTCTAGATCTAGACGGAGGAAAAGGAAAGAAAAGGAAAAGAGATCGAAACCCCCTAACCCTAAAAGAACAGAGAAAGGGAACGGGTCTAAACCCTAACCCTAGATCTGAAAAGATCTTACCTGGCCGTCGTCGTTGCTGGCGTACGGGAGATCGGCTGAGCCTTGGGCTCGCCGGCGCTCCATGTACCGGCCACCGGCGACGAGCGGGACAGATCCGAGCGCGCGCGCTAGGAGGGGCGCCGACACGGGGCCGCTCGACGGCGGCGCGCTCCCTCTCAGGGGAGCGTGCACGCCGGCGAGAGGGCCCGCGGTGGCGCCGTCGTCTTCTCCCTCTCCGGCGGCGTGGATGAAATCGCCGCCGCCGCTTCGCTCGCTCGGGTGCGGAGAGGAGAGGGGAGAGAACAGAATGGGTTAGGGTTAGGTTTTCCGCCGCGCCGCGGCCGTTTTGATCCACCGAGAACGTCGCACAGCCGTCGGATGCGATCCGACGGCTGTGATCGCGCCGGGCGGACGCGGGCTGCCTTTTGGCCCAGGCGGGCGAGGCGTTTCCCGGCCCAGGCCCAGGTTGCGCGCGCGGGGCGCTCGGCCGCGAGGAACAAGAGCCGTCGGATGAGAATCCGACGGCTGATGGGTTGCGCGGAGGCGCTGAAGGCCGCGGATGCGCGTGTTTTCGGCCGCTAGATCGCGCGTGAACGGCTGAGATCGCTGCGGCGAAGGGGTGTGAGCGGCAGCGCGTGCGACCGCGGGCGCGCGCGCGCGTAAGGCCGGCTGGGCCGCGTGAGAAGGCCACCGAGGCCGAGGGCGAGCAGGCCGAGCAGGCCGCGGAGGCCGCGCGCGCGGGCAGGCCGTCGTGGGCCGGGCCGAACAGGCCAAAATGGCTAAATGAACAGAAAATTCTGTTAATTGTTTTTATTGTTTTTTCAGAAGCATTTTTGATGAATTTGAATGAAATTTGATCCAAATCTCTGCAAATTTTTGCACCATCGTGTATATTTTTTCAGAGATTAAAAGAGTACAGTATAATGCTTCTGTATAATGAATTATTTTAGAATAATTACAGTTTCCGCTGCAAAAGTTAATATTTATTGTTTTTCATTATTAAATTCGAACCAACGGGAAAATTTAATTTTGGAAAAATAGATAAAAAATTCCCAGAGATTTATGATATTGTTATTTTCTGACCAACGTTGTTAATATCAGTATTATAAATTTTTTAATGTTGATTTCATGCATTATTTCTATTTCTGCCCAACGGTGATGTAGATTTAATGTATGATAGAATTGTTTTTAAATTGTATGTCGTATTTTTGACCAACGTTGGAAATAAGGCATATGATTTTGATGTTACGTTCTCACTGTATTTGAAATATTTTTCAGGAGGATACAACTTGATGAGTTGTATTAGAGAAATCCCCACTCTCAAAGGTGATAATTATGGAGAGTGGAAGAAAAAGCTAGACTTAGCATTTATCTTAGCTGAGGTGGACTGGGTCCTCACTACAGCACGTCCCACTGAGCCTTTGGCGCCAGTGAGGGAACAGAATGAGGATGACACTGCATGGCAGAACAGACAGAGGGATCATGCTCCCTTACAGATGTCTTATGATCTTGATCATAAGAAATGGACCACAGCCAACAAGAAATGTATGGCTGTGATAAAGAACACAATTGAGCCTGCTATTCTGGGCTCAATTGCAGAGTGTGACACTGTCACTGAATACCTTGATAAAATAAAGAGTCAGTTCATTGGCTCTTCAAAGACTTATGCTACACAGCTGATTAAGCAGCTGGTAACAGAAAGGTTTTCTGGCAGTGGCAATGGCATAAGAGAGCACATTCTTAGAATGAGCAACTTGGCATCTAAACTTAAACCAATGGATTTGGCTCTCAAGGATAAGTTCCTTATTCATTTGGTTTTTGCTTCTTTGCCAAAAGAGTTTGACACTTTTGTTGTCAACTATAATATGCAGCCCGAGAAATGGGACATGGAAAAGTGCATAGCTATGTGCGTGCAAGAGGAGGAAAGAATCAAATCCTCACATGGTGGTTCTATCAACTATGTGAAGGATAACAAGAAAAAGAATTACAACAGTAACCCCTTCTCAAAGAACAAGGGCAAAGCCTCTGTACATCAGCCTCAACAGAATAAATTTGCTGTAGACAAAGACCAGTGTCTTCACTGCAAGAAGACAGGACACTACAAGAAGAACTGTTCTGATTATTTAAAGATGATAATGGCAAAGAAAGGTGAGAACATTATTACCTTTATTAATGAATGCCTGTATGTGAAATATTCGAAATCCACTTGGTGGATTGACTCAGGAGCAACTGTTCATGTTGCTAATTCATTACAGGGATTCCGTTCGACGAGGACTACGCAAAGAAAAGAAAGATGCATTAAAGTTGCAAATGGAGTCGAAGCTGAAGTTGAAGCCGTTGGCGATCTTTCAGTAGAATTAGCTAATGGCTCCAATCTTTTACTTAGAGATGTCCTTTTTGTACCCTCTTTACAGAGGAATTTGATTAGTGTGTCAAATTTGGACAAAGATGGTTATGATTGCAATTTTGGAAATGGCAAGTGCGAAATAATGTTTAATAAAGAATGTGTTGGTCTTGCCATATTACAGAATGAGCTTTATTTGTTATCGTTGTGTGATGATGTGAATGTCGTATGCGATAATGAGAACGTTGCGTGCGAGAAAGTGATTGAATCCTCGTCTACGAATGTAAACAGAAAACGAAAGAGAACTCTAGATGAGTCGTCGAAATTATGGCACTGTCGTTTAGGCCATATTTCGAGGGGGAGAATAGAAAGACTAGTAAAGAATGATATTCTTCCTCCATTAGAGTTCTCAGACTTAGAACAATGCAGAGAATGCATTAAAGGAAAATATGTAAAGAAAATAAAGAAAGACGCTAAAAGAAGCACAGGAGTTCTACAAATTATTCACACAGATATTTGTGGTCCTTTTCCTGTGAAAAGTGTGGATGGATATGACTCGTTCATAACATTCACAGATGATTACTCCCGTTATGGATATATTTATCCAATCAAAGAAAGAAATGAAGCCTTGGATTAATTCAAGATATTTAAGGCTGAAATTGAAAACCAACACGATTTAAAGATTAAGATAGTCCGATCTGATCGTGGGGGGGAGTACTACGGTCGACATACCCCATATGGACAAGTTCCTGGACCTTTTGCAAGGTTTTTACAGGAAAATGGCATAGTGGCCCAGTATTCTATGCCGGGCGAACCTCAGCAAAATGGAGTAGCTGAAAGACGCAACCGTACCCTGATGGATATGGTGCGAAGTATGATGAGCTACTCCACACTCCCATTGAGTTTATGGATGGAGGCGTTGAAAACCGCCATTCATATTCTCAACAGAGTGCCTAGTAAGTCGGTGCCCAAAACACCGTACGAGTTGTGGACAGGAAAAGTTCCCTCACTAAACCACTTACGTGTGTGGGGGAGTCCTGCTGAGGCTAAAGTATTTAACCCAAACCTTGGGAAACTTGATCCCAAAACAGTAAGCTGTCATTTCATTGGCTACCCTGAAAAGTCAAAAGGTTATCGTTTCTACTGTCCAGACAGATATACAAAGTTTGTAGAAACGAGACACGCTGT
Organism: Dendrocalamus latiflorus; assembly: GCA_017311315.1. Lineage (NCBI taxonomy): Eukaryota > Viridiplantae > Streptophyta > Magnoliopsida > Poales > Poaceae > Dendrocalamus > Dendrocalamus latiflorus. The sequence goes on along the minus strand of CM029670.1, from coordinate 28,451,293 downwards.
CTTCTTAGAGGATGAAATGATGAGGGGGAGCATGGTAGCTCGAGAGATTGACCTTGAAGAGAAGCGGGTGTATGCGCCCACTCCGATGATTCAAGTGCCATTTTTCACACTACCTGCTGTCGCTGCACCGACGGTGCAAGACACTGTGGTGCCAGCACCTGTTATTGTTCCTCCTGTGGCAACAATGAATGAGAATGAGGAACCTGTTTTTCAGGATCCTATAGAACCTATTGCCACAGATGAGGGGGAGCAACAGCAGCCTCAAACAGAAGATGTACCAAATGAGGAGGCCCCGAGGAGGTCTCAAAGAATAAGAAGATCAGCTATTTCTGATGATTATCAGATTTATCATACAGAGGAATTTCAAATGGAGGATGATCCCACCTCATTTGAAGAAGCCATGAGAAGCGAAAATTCGTCAAAATGGCTTGAGGCCATGGAAGAGGAAATGAGGTCCATGAAGACTAATAAAGTCTGGGACTTGGAAATTATTCCTAAAGGAGCCAAAACAGTAGGCTGTAAATGGGTCTACAAGACAAAACATGACTCCCAAGGGAATATAGAAAGATATAAAGCGCGACTTGTGGCAAAAGGCTTTACGCAAAGAGAAGGGATTGATTACAATGAGACTTTTTCTCCAGTCTCATGTAAAGATTCCTTCAGAATCATAATGGCATTAGTAGCACATTGTGATTTAGAGTTACATCAGATGGATGTAAAGACGGCATTTCTTAATGGGGATTTGGAGGAAAATGTTTACATGGCACAACCGAAAGGTTTTGTCGTGGAAGGAAATGAAAGAATGGGATGCCGCCTAAAGAAATCGATTTATGGGTTAAAGCAAGCTTCAAGACAATGGTACTTGAAGTTTGACAGTACAATAAGAAAATTTGGGTTTAAAGAGAATGTTGAGGACAACTGTGTTTATGCAAAGTTTAAAGATGGGAAGTTTATCTTCCTAATCCTGTATGTGGATGATATCCTACTAGCTAGTAGTGATGTCAGTCTGCTACTGGAGACAAAGAAGTTTTTGTCCTCAAACTTTGATATGAAAGATCTTGGTGAAGCTTCATTCGTTCTAGGGATCGAAATTCACCGGGATAGAAACAAAGGGACATTGGGACTATCACAAAAGACATACATAGAGAAAGTCTTAAAGAAATTTGGGATGCATAAATGCAGTCCTTCACCTGCACCTATAGTCAAGGGCGACAGATATGGGGATTTTCAATGCCCCAGGAACCAGTACGAGATCGATCAAATGAAAGCGGTTCCATATGCTTCAGCTGTCGGAAGCTTACAGTATGCTCAAGTGTGCACACGCCCTGACTTAGCATTTGTTACCGGGTTACTTGGCAGATTCCAGAGCAATCCTGGAATAGAACATTGGAAATTGATAAAGAAAGTCTTACGTTATTTGCAAGGAACAAAAGGCCTCATGATGACATACAGAAAATCAGATTTACTCCATATAGTGGGGTATACGGATTCTGATTTTGCGGGAGATGATAGAAAGTCTACATCCGGATATGTATTCACTCTCGCTGGAGGAGCTATATCGTGGAAAAGCTCAAAGCAAACCGTCACTACATCGTCCACAATGTATGCCGAGTTTGTAGCATGTTATGAGGCTACGGGGCAGGTGAACTGGCTAAAGAAGTTCATACCCGGTTTAAAAGTGGTTGACGACATCAATAGACCACTTAAGTTGTACTGCGATAATGAACCCGCAGTAACATATGCCCACAACAATAAGTCAAGTGGTGCTGCCAAACACATTGACATAAAGTACTATGTTGTGAAAGATAAAGTTCGGGATCAAATTATAAGTCTAGAGCATATAAGTACCGCAAAGATGTTAGCGGATCCGCTTACTAAAGGCTTACCACCCAACGTGTTCAGAGAACATGTAGCCGGCATGGGTTTAAGGGAAAGCCTATGATTCCTGGACTAAAAGATGGCCCAAAGATTAAAGTAACTATTTCAGAACAGAGAAGTGTATTGTAACTGTTGAATCTATCGGCGATTGACCGTGACGATGAGACATGTTCTATGCACTAATCTGTGATGGAATGTGTAAAGTCAAAAGTAATTAAAGATAAAGTATAGACTGAGATCAAGGGGGAGAATGTTAGAGTGATCTCAGGGCTTTGGCCCAACGGCCAAAGCCCATCCCTTGACCGCGCCCTGATCGGGGGCGCCCAGCCCGTTTGGCTGGTGGGCCCCTGTCGCCAGCGCTATAAAAACAGAGGTGGGGGTCGAGCGGCACGTATCCCAAGGTTGACCGTGCCGCCGCCACCCCACCGACAAACCCTAAAACCCGATCTGTTGAGGGGGCGCTGAAGCGACGGGAAGTTCCACCGCCGTTCACCGCCGCCAGGGAGACGCCGCCGCCCGGGACACGCCGCCGAGGAGCCCTGCCCCTCTTCCCCGACCGTCGCTGCCCGTGCGCAGACGTCACCGAGCGCACTCGTGATGGCTGCTTCTGCTTCCTCTACATCCGAAGGTCGGTACCCCTATCTCCCTCTCGGTAGAACACCAAGAACCCTAGAGAAAAGGATAGCCCCGCTAGATCTAACCTAGGAGATCCTAAAGAACCAGAGAACTAACAGAACATATTTTATCTAATTTCATTCCATAACAAGCAATCAAGTGGCAGAATCACAAAATTAGAAGGTTAGGTGGCATTTGGTCAAATTCACAGTTCACGTGGCTCAGTGTCTTTATGCATTAGGACCCTACCACGTATCAAATATCAAAATGCAATTGGCAGACATGAGAACCACAACTTGCCAGTTTGCCATGCATGTCAGTCCATATTGTTCCACATAATTTTCAGTTCATCACTTACATCGTGTATCTGAGTTTATGTACATATTCTGTTGATAGATTACATGATGCCCTTATCAACATCAGATCTGTGCAAGAGCAATAAGGGAAACTAACAGCTTGCATCATTCGATTCCCTAAAAAGCGGGCTTTCGATATAGGAATATACCCTTATTTACCTCCACCAAGTAGTTTTTTTGGCCACCATACCAACATAAATGTGCTTTACGAAGTTGCAGCTACTGATGCTGACTTCTAACGTTGTACTACTATACTTAGTTAGCTTCGTCGCCTCAGCTAGTGTGTGATATTAGGCCCGGTTGGGAACACGGGAATTTTTTCTGCTTCCTGCAGGAATTGAACTGTTCCATGTGAAATTCCTGGGTTCGAAATGGGGCCTTATCTTTCTTTCCCTCCCAAACCCACTCGCGCTTCTCCGATCCACTCAATCGCGAGCTTACGCACAAATAGGGAGTCAGAAACATTTAAAAAGCACATAAAGCACTTCGCTTTGCTCTTCAATTTGGCATTAGGCCTTACTGCAAGGGCAAGGCCAGAATTTTTTGTACGGATAATCCATTTTTTATTCGAAATTACATAAATATACCCGCGGGAAAATTTTTTACAAAAATAGGCTCCAGTCGCCTAATGGTTGGGCGACTGGAGGCGTTCGCCCAACCACACGGCGACATTTAATGAATCTACTAACCGTTGGGCGATTAATTGCAGTCGCCCCACGGTTGGGCGACTTCCATCCAGTCGCCCAACCGTTAGGCGACTGCATTTCAGTCGCTCAACGGTTCGGCGACTTGTAGTGAGATATATACCGCGCTCGGCCAGGCCGAGCGCGGTCCTGTGTCGTTCGGCCGCCGTCGCAGAGAAGAGAGGGAGAGGAGGAGAAGAGGAGGGGAAGAGAAGGAGAGGGAGAGGAGGAGAAGAGAAGGAGAGGGAGAGGAGGAGAAGAGGAGGGGGAGTGTGCGATTTTCAGGTAATTTTTCGTGTTATATTTTTTGTTAGTGTAGAAAATTAGTTTAGAAAATGTAGTGTAGAAAATTAGTTTAGAAAATGTAGTGTAGAGAATTAGTTTAGAGATTTAGTTTAGAAAATTAGTTTAGAAAATGTAGTGTAGAAAATTAGTTTAGAAATATTGTTTAGAAAATTAGTTTAGAAAATGTAGTGTAGAAAATTAGTTTACAAATTTAGTTTAGAAAATTCGTTTAGAAAATGTAGTGTAGAAAATTAGTTTACAAATTTAGTTTAGAAAATGTAGTTTCAAAATTTAGTTTAGAAATTAAATATAGAAATATAATTTAGACATTTAATTTTCAAATTTTGTGTACTAAATGTAGTTTACAAATAAAGTTTAGAAAAATTAGTTTATAAATTTTGTGTACCATTTATTGTACAAATTTAGATGTAGAAAGTATAATGTACAAGTTTAGATGTAGAAATTTAGATGTACCAAGTTTAATGTACAGTCTTAGATGTATAAAATTTAGTGTTGAAATTATTGTACAAATTTAGATGCAGAAAATTGAATGTTGAAAGTATTGTACAAATTTTGCAGGTATGACTCGTGCTGGACGTGACTCGGAGTGGCGGTTCGCGCTGTTGGACGAGCACGTGGACCGCTCTCATCGCGCTTCCCATCTAGTGCCGCCACCGGGGAGCACGGACGAGCCGCCTCAGTTGGGAGTGGTCCGGACACGGACACCTCGCGTGGCCTGGGGACTCGACCCTCGTTGGACTGCCAGGTGAGCACTATTCCAGCGTTTAGTGCGACCGTTAGTTCGTTCCGTGCTGACCTTCACTTTGTTTGCAGGCTGCGGGATGCCGGGCTACTCCCTCTTGCCCGGATGGTGCAGGCCACAGAGGAGGATGGAGCCGCTGGCGGGGACGAGGGCGGGGACGAGGCGGGCGGGGATCGATCACGACGATTTCCGTTCGACCGTTCCCTACTGACGGCTTTGGTGGACCGTTGGCGGCCCGAGACGCACACTTTCCACCTCCCATTCGGGGAGATGACGCCGACCTTGCAGGATGTGTCCCTGCTTCTTGGGCTTCCGATCGCGGGAGACGCTGCCTTCCTACCGGAGGCCCCGGCCGACTGGCGCGCTGACCTGCTCGGCAGATTCGAGGGTGTCGTTCCACCGGCCGCTGACCACCACGTGTTCGGAGAGGCGCAGACCCATGGGCCGACACTGAGGTGGCTCAGACAGTACCGGGTACGTGGTATATAAAATCGATCGTATCTTCGAAGCTCTTTTTTGTGGTATTACGTACTAATAACAACTTTTTTGCATTCAGGTGGAGCGCATGTTTCCGCAGGCAGACGATCAGCAGGTCTCGCGGCACCTGGAGGCGTACGTGCTGTGGCTGTTTGGTTGGGTGCTTTTCACCACCAGCCACGGCAACTCGGTGGATGCGCGCCTTATCGCTTATGCGAGGGCGATCGCTGACAGCGAGCCCCACCAGGTCAGCTGGGGATCGGCCGTACTTGCCGCGACGTACCGCGCGCTGTGCGATGCGTGCACGAGGGTCAAGCCGAACTCGATCCTCACGGGTTGTCCCCTGCTACTACAGTTGTGGTCGTTCGAGCGCTTAAGCGTCGGACGACCTGTGCTAGACGACGTGGGTCCGTACGGGCCCGAGATGTATCCGGGGGGAGAAGTCGATCGGCCGACGATGGGTTCTATGTGGTGCCGTCGCCGAGTAAGTTTTATCACAGTTAACTATTTCTTTCTTATTGACGATCGTCATTGTAAACAACTTGTCTTTCTTGCAGGTACAGTTCGCGCACGTGCAGGTCACGCGGGCGTACCGAGTCTTTGTGGAGCAGCTCGACCGCATCACAGCCGACGACGTGCGCTGGGAGCCTACGCTGATACGGTAGTGCAGGCCCGTGCTCCTGGCGGTCTGTCTTCACTTTGCTGGCGTGACCGGGCTTTCTGGCTCACCCGCCGGAAGCTCGTGTACCTCATCTACGTGGAGGACTACGCACCCCAGCGGGTGATGCGGCAGTTCGGGCTATGGCAGCCGGTTCCTGTACCAGTCGGACCATCGCTTCCGCGGCACGTGCACGGGTGAGTGTACGTTTGTGCTAAATATGTACATACTTACTACTGCGTTCGCAAGTATCTCACATTACGTAATGGTTTTATACGCAGGCACAGCGGGAAGGGAGTGAAAAGAGGCACGGACTGGTCGGTGAGAATGCAGCCCTGGGTCGAGCAGTGGCAGGATGCGCTCGACGACCGCGTGGACGAGGACCAACCGTACGACAGCAGGGAGTACGCGGAGTACCTGCGCTGGTACCAGCCGCAGACCCGTATCAGGCTCGTATATGTGGTAGACCCGCCTGCCACACACGTCGCCGCTCCGACGGACACGTACCCCGCGCACTTCGCGCACGACGCTCACCTCGCGGTACGTTACATGTCATTTCAAAGATTCCCAAATGGTAATGTCGTTTCCATAATCGACCATTTTATGTCTTTGTGTCCAGGCTGACGTCGGTTCTGACCTATACGCCGAGTCCGGCACAGTACTGGAGAGGCTCGCCAGTGGTGCGCAGCTGACCCATGAGGAGAGCCTCAGCTTTGCGCGTCGGGTGCACGAGGGGTGTAGACGTATCGTTAGCCTACTGTCCTGCACGAGGCTACCGGCGGTCTCCACGCCCCCCGCTACGACTGCTCGTCCACCAGTGCCACCTCCACCTGTGCCACCTCCACCAGCGTGGCACTACTATGGTGCACCTACGTGGACACGTCCTCCACCACCTCACCCGGAGCAGCCAGGGGGTTCAGCCTGGGCAGGGCCTCCTACACCGGTTCACTTCACGCCTCCTACGCAGACCCCTGTCTTCCCCACGCAGGGGGTGTACGCCTCCTCCATGGCGCCAGCTACGGGTACGCATAGGGTCTTATACCGTGTTTATCCGAAGACGACATGCAACGCACTAACGATATTAATATTGCAGGTACTTACCAGCACGGCGTCTCCCCAGGCCAGGAGGATGTGGACCAGTTTTTCGCGCCGTCGCCCGACGTCGCACCGCAGGTTCTTTCTGCCAGTGCCCTCCCCGGTGCACCGGAGATTACACAGCCAGAGGTGCAGCTGACTCCACCAGCGCAGGGGCGGGATAGACACCCTCCTCCTCGTTTTACCTTTTCGGATCGTCCTAATCCGTTGCACCGGAGGAGGGCCAAGCGAGGCCGTATGGGAGGACGCGGGCGCGGTGACGGGGCACAGCAGGGTGACCAGTGAGGCGTGCTGCAGATGCTATATATGTTATGCATGTAATGAAAATACATGCGCCATGTTACTCACAGTTATATTATGAAGTTTATTTATATTTACATAAGTCTATCATCTCTTTCCGCATATAAACTATCTCACTTAACAGTGTATGTATCGATCGTTCTCTACTCAATCTTTCAAAAAAAAATTAAAAAACTTTTTACACACCTACAATATACAATGAACATAAACTTTTATTACAACTTCACCGTATTTTTTACCGGTTCAACGTTACAAAATTCACAAATTCTAAAACAATCACGGGGGCTACCTGAAGTCGCCTAACGGGATGGCGACTGCATGGCAGTCGCCTAACGGTATGGCGACTGCATGCCAGTCGCCATACGGAAGAGCGATTTAATGCAATCGCTCTACTGTGCAGCGAGATATATTGTGTCGCCGTGTGGTTGGGCGAACGCCTCCAGTCGCCCAACCATTAGGCGACTGGAGCCTATTTTTGTAAAAAATTTTCCCGCGGGTATATTTATGTAATTTCGAATAAAAAATGGATTATCCGTACAAAAAATTCGGCAAGGCCACTGGTTATAGTCAGCTACAGTGGCAAAACCTTGTACCAATTCCCCATTTCCCCCACAAAGATCTCGCCTGGGCCGCGTGACACCTTAATCTCAGTTAATCACCAAAGAAAAAAACAAAAGAAGAGCTACCGCAACAGATGAACAATTAATGGCAGGCAAACTAATACAACGAGTCAACGAGTACCATGCATATTGCCAGTACACAATAGAGGAGAGGAGGATGTCTGACCAGCCTTTCAAGCTTTGGGTCTTCTGGTTCGTGGAAGCTGCCTCCTCCCCATCCGCCGTCGCCGCCTCCTTCGCTACCATCTCGCGACCTCCTCCGCCGTGATCCATTTGAGAGAGAGAGAGAGAGAGAGCAGAAGCCCGTGGCTTCCTCTCCAGTTATTTTTTTTTTGATAAGGCTTCCTCTCCAGTTACTAGCAGGAAGTGGGGAGGGATGGTCGATGCAGGCGCACATAGGTCGATTATCTAGGGTGGGCAACCGTCCACATGGCACAGAGCCCCATACACCCACCCTATGGCTCTCTGGGGTCTGGGATTCTCAATTGCCATACACATCATTCGCATTTTTTGGGCATGTCTTCGTTTTCAGCTCCGCTCGCTCGAAAATTTCCGTAAGCACAAATTTCACTTTTTAAGGGTCTAAATATTCTTTCGCAAAATAATATATCTTTTTCTGGTTTATCGTTTTTATAATAAAAAGTAGAGGGTCTTGTGACTTCGCCCACGACTTCTCTTGATATTCATGATCTTGCGAGGTATGCGCTCTGGGGTTTCGTCTTTCCCGTCTCACTGCTACCCCTCCCACGAGCACACGCTCAGCCTAATGCCCCCTCCCCTCTTTTGCCAAAGGCGCCACCACCTGTCGCTAGAGGCGATGGCAAGGATCATTGGAGGTGGAGCCACCGGAGAGAAGAGAAAGAAGATCGGTAGCAGCGTATAAGGCAAAATCTGAATGATATACACACAAAAAAATCATGTGAATAAGGGATAGACACTCACAAGAAGTTAGTGCAGCCGTTGAGGAAGCGTGTTGTGGCGGAAATTCAGTAAATCACATCACACATCACGTCTCTATAAAGGGTGCTCTTCTAGTTGTGCTACTTTGCGGAGAAAATCGGCAATGTTCAAGATAAGATAGAACACAGTGTCTATTGCCGCCTGGAGATTCTTGGACAACAGCACCGTGTCCCTATAAAAGTGCAAAGGTCAAACACACGATGGACCAAGACGTATCAACCGAATTGATCGAAATCGGCAAAGAGATGTCAAATCAGCGAGGTCACCCAGTGGTGAAGCCAGAACAAAAATAAAGGGTGGGCTCAAATGACTAAGCTAAATTAACATAAACATATTTTTTACTCTTGTGCAATCCGAATTAATACATAAATAGAAGATATGCAAATCAAAAATTCAAATTATTGCAAATCTATCAACAAATTGTAAAATTCCAAATGCAGAGCCATCACTCGGTAGCTTCCATGGCCGCGCGGCGGAGGGGAGGGTATAAGCTAAAGCCTAACGAAGCTTATCCGGTGAATTTGCCCCTAAGGTCATTGATAGCAAGATAACTTGGGCGAAAATTGGTTCTGAATGACACGTCAATATGAAGCAATATCGAATAGAAACAAATCTCATATAGGTGTAAACCGATGAAGATCACATATTGGTACGAAGCAATATCGATCAATATCAAATTATATAGTGTAGATTAGATCTACTGGCTAAACTAGAGATTACTGCTACGGTATATAGCAAAGGTATATGATTGGTAAATTTTGGATGGTCAAGGACGATCTTCCAGGGGGTCTTATAGTCCCTGTTTATACTGCCAAGGCCTTGACCCACCTGTACGTTGATCATCTTGCCGCATACGTTAATGAGTCGTCGGTCCATTATTCCCTGTGTATGGCAAGCAGTGACTTTCCGAGTTAAATCTATTTTTAGCACTGTTTCATATCGTATTTACAAAAATAATTATATATATATCGTATTGATAAAAATAGCATTTCTGTCGTCTGGTGGGCGAGCGGCAACGCCCGTGAGGCGACACGCGGCGTCCGCCGCCCCCTCACCAGACGACAGGCAACCTGCCACCCGGTGGGGGACGGCAGGCTTGCCTTCCGTCTCGTGAGGGGGACGGCAGACTTAATTACCTATCTTAATTTTTTTGTTTAGCGTTTATTTGAATTTTTAAATATATCAAATGAGCTCAAAAATTACGAAAATTTATGTACAGCCTTCCGACATAACGTACCTCGCAGTATAATTTTTGGGTAATTTTATCCATTGCGCATTTTGCTCAAAAATTCATACAATTTTCATATTTTTATGAGGTTTTACATATAGCAAACGAGCTTCAAAAATTACGAAATTTTATGTGAAGCCTCCTGATACAATAATAGTTATTGTGTAATTTTTTTAGAAATTTTATATGATCTGAATTTGCCACGTTTATTTGGGTTAACTTATTCATGAATTTAATGATTGTCACACATCTTTTGAAGTGGCACATGTCGGCCAATCGTAGTATATATTATTTGGTGCTATCTAATTTGCACAATTGTCACTCTCTATATATGTGCCCCTCTCGTGTGCTCTCTCGTTCGCACTAATGCCCTTATTTCCGTGTCATCCTCCCTCGCGCGCTCCCTCGTTTGCACATTTGTCATTGTTACGATGCCGTCCCCCCTCATCCGAAGCGCTGCTCGTGATATTGGATCCTAATGTACAGGGTGAGTGCACTAGGTTCACCTTTCACTCGGGCATAAATTCAGTTCGTCGTTGCTCATCCCAATTGCTCATCGCAGAAGGTCATTATCACGGTCATTGCTGAAAATTGGGAGTGCGTAGCTCATTAGTTCGAGAAGCCAATACGTAGCCGAAAATTGGTTGTGCTGATTTCTTCTCTACAAAGGCAGGTAATTTTTGATTGTATGCTTTCGACATTATTCCCGTAATCGTAGTCAATTAGTGTTATTTAGTTAGTCATTATTAATGTAGTTTGTATTACGAAGTAAGTATGTCGTAGTAATTTAGACATAGTTTGTACTATTTTTGTGTACGTACGGTACCCATAATTTGTTAGTTTAGAGTAAGTAATGAGTTAGTGCTAAGTACGACGATAATGAATGGCTTGTCATTTTTTTTGGATGAGTAATCAAATTATCGGTATGTATTGAAGTATTCGTATGCAGTTACATGCACGCATGTAATCACTGACTTGTAGTATGTTGCTGTCATTATGAATCTTCACAGTAGTATTTCGTTTATACCATTTGTTGCAAGGTACTCTTAAAATTAATAGTGTGTAGCTAATTATTTGAAGAAGGTAGTGCATAAGTCATTGAGGACGTGGCAGTGCTGATTACTTCTCCCGAAAGATAGGTAATTTTTATAGCATGCTTTCGACGTTATTCCCAAAGTCATAGTCATAATTACTATTATTTAATTAGTCATAATTAATGTAATTTGTATTATAAAATAATTATTAATCTTCACACTAATATTTCATCTGTCCTATGTATTGGTAGGTATGACTTTACTGGAGCTTCTGAAACACTTATACGATGAGAAGCACCGTTGCCACGCATAGATGACGGGTGACACGGCTGACCCTTCGCCATTCAAGTTGTGGGGGGATCCATGGGCGCTGGACAAGTGCTACGTCTCAACCCTACGGGCCACGGGCTTGTTGCCCTCTGTGAGGCTAGTTTCCACCAGGCACGAGTTCACCATCGACGGCAGCCTGCTCGCGGCACTGGTGGACAGGTGGAGGCCCGAGACACACACATTCCACTTTCATTGGGGTAAGATGACGGTCACTCTAAAGGACGTCACGTTCTTGACCGGTCTCTCTCTCAAGGGTGACGCACTTGTTCCATCCCCTGCACCAGCCGACTGGAAGGAGAGGCTAGCGAACCAGTTCGGCCGGCCTATCCCAGAGAGTGCACGTGGCATCCCCCGCACATGGCTTAACAATTTTAGTGTGTGCCCGCAGGTTGCACCGCCGAAGGTCATCAGAACGCACCTCGTCGCGTTTCTTATCCAGCTCTTTGGTTGAAGTATGTTTTTAGCCACACACGGCGATATTTGCAACGCCGAATTCGTCGGTCTCGCTGAGTCATTGGTGGACGCAAAGTTCGGGGCGATGCCTTGGTATAACTAAGGATCAGTGGTTCTGTGTGCCACATATCGGGGGTTATGTGACGCTTGCCAGCACGCCACTTCTGGTGCCCCTAATCTGGCTATCTGCTACTTGCTCCTGCAGCTGTGGAGCTAGGAGCACTTCCCTATTGGACGTCCGACCATTGTGACACCAGTGCACCCATTTGGCAAGTTCACCGACCTGATAGACAGGCCCACTATGGGCATCCGGTGGACTGCTGCCCATATACGGTGGGCGAAGGATAAACTATCAAGGTGCTACTTGTTATGGCATAACGAGTTTGAGTCGTGGCACGACAGCGATGTCATGTAGACTCCATGGATGGTAGATTTCGTGCATCGTGTATCACTGTACGGGTTGTCCCTGCATTGCCTGGAATATGGGGAGCTATGGGCGATGACACACTATCTGGTGTTCTCATACATGGTGGAGGCTTACGCGCCATAGCGTGTGATGCGACAATTGGGTTTGCACTACGCCATGCCCCCTCTAGACAGCAGGTTCCTACCGTAAGCCGTACACCAGTGAGTCAAACTTTATTTGACTATTGTGTACACTTTGTATGTCTTGGTATGTAACCTCGATGATTCTGAAAATGCAAGCAATTGAGGGCTGGTCGGCATGGTACGGACTGGCGGCCAATGCAGCAGCAGTGGACGACGGCATGGACGAAAAGGGCACACCTTGATGTCATCATGGAGCAGTGTCCGTACAATGTCCAAACGTACGATGAGTACCTGGAGTGGTACATACCCCGGTCACGCAGCAGACTGACCATTTCTCCACTAGATTGCTCCTAGCACATCATGTATGAGGAACGTCTGGAATGCCCCATCGATCACCACAGCGCTAAATGGCGGCATGACAGCATAAGACAGTTCAAATATCTTATCGTTCCATTCAAGAAATTCATACTGCTTGTTACTGAACCTATTTCGTATGCCACTTCAGTTGGATTGGGCGCAACGCATCGCAAGCACATCGAAGGCTGCTATTAGTACCTCGGAGACACTAGCGGCCCTGCAGAAGACTATGAAATTCATCCTAAAACAGGCCAAAAAAATTATGCATAACCTAAGTTGCGGCCATTCCACAGTAAATTCATCCTAAATGATAACTTTTCAATTTTATAAAATTCATAAATTTTCTATAAGTTTAGAGTAGTGAAATGTAATACACAGTAAATTAGAGTCCCATCCATGGTAAAATTTGAGGTGGTGGTACTACTGCTTCTCACTCAGCACACTACCTAAGATACATGCAACACAGCACTAGGAATGTCACTTAATGGGGCCCACAATAGATGCACTCGCACGACATGGTGATCGGCTGGAGGAGGCCACGAACTTGTTGATGAGAAGTAGAGCAGCTGCCTTGTCAAGTACAATCGCAGAGCAATACGGGAAGCTTAGTGAAAAAGGAAACAACGTCGGTGGGTGCGTGTTAAGCTTAAGGCACATTCAGTCGCGCTATAGTCACTCCCATCAGTATGATCAGCACACCGAAACTTTTAATATGATGGCCTTTAATGCCAATTCATTTGTCAATCATCTCTACTGCATATTGGCCTTGCTCAGGGTCCCACCTGCCACCCTTAATAGTCAAATTTGGATGGCAACAGCGTCGATAAAAAATAATCCTTTGTAACTCACAAGCAAATTACAGAGGTTGATTGTTTGAATCCATTGTTTACACACTACTCCTCGGACAAAAAGGTAGACGCATAATTTAAATACAGGTAATGTAGATTGGTCTTGATGGCATGTGCGAAGTCTTTGGAAGTCATTCCTCCTCTTTTTATAGGGGCATTTGAAATAGCTGGAACTTCTGCCTTTTGGCTAAAACTTTTGATTTTAAAATAGTAGCGGCTAGGTAGTGTTTAATCCGCTTAAAGCTTTTTGGACTTTTCTCCCATCCCCTCCTAAGTCCTCCCCTCCCAAAATTTCTCAACCTCGAGCTAGGGTTTCGCTGCTGGCGGCCTTCTCACCTCGATGCCGGTGGACGACGGCCGAAGTCAGTGCTAGACCTCCCCTTCCCTATTTCGGCACCTCCTTTCTTCGCTGCCGTCCCCTTGTCCCCACTCGGCCTGTGCTACCAAAGGGAGGTCGCCGCCATCAGAATTGACCTCTCCAGCTGCCCCAAGCCACCTACGCCGCCATCCTCAGGACCAAGGGAGAACGTGCAACGGTAGGTGGAGACAAAGGCGGCGAGAGGAGGCGGAGGAAGAAGTGGTGGGAGGAGGCAAAGGTGGCGGCAGGAGGCAATGGTGGGGGTAGAGACGGAGCTCATGGCGGCGCCGTTAGGCGAAGACAGAGCTCGTGGCGATGCCGACAGGGCAGAGGCAAAGCTCTTGGCAGCGTTGAAGCGCATGGCAGCGACAGAGCTCGATCCAACCAAAGTGGCTTTCGAAAGGTGCTACCAGAAGTCGGACGTTTCATTCGGCTTCTGGCTAGAAGCTAGAAGCCGAAAACCAAAGTCATTTCAAATATTGGGTCTATTCTTTTCAGTTTCTAAAAGCTGTTTTTTGGTTTTTCTATAGCAACTAACTTTCAAATAAAATATTTTTTTAAAGCGCGATTTACAAATTGATTATAATACACACTGTAGCAACTTTATTTATATCGGCCAAAACCGCATGCGAGTTTCTGTTACTCCGTACTTTCTCTCACGAAGAGCCCAAAAGTTATAATACACAGCCAAAAATCATAAACCAAAGCCAAAAAGAACAGACATATAGCCTCTTATTGCCTTCATCTCCAAAGTCACCCTGGAGTTTACATCTTTACTATACTATTTTGATAGTTGTATCGAATTCATATTTTCATCTATAATTTCATATGTTTCCATGTTTAAATCGAGTTATGACAATCATCGCTGTCTTCGTCTCGCACACTGGAGATTTCCTCCTTTTTACCGAACCGAGTCGACGCCCAGTTAAATGATAGTTCAGCCTAAAGGGCCCACATGCACAGGCGTACAATAGTAAATTAATTATCCCATCTTTCCCAACTGAAAGTCTGAAACACGTGAGCGTCTTAAACAGCCTTTCGATGTGTAAACATCACAGAGAAATGGACATTTAATGTACAAAAACTCACTAAACAGCTAGTCCCCAGTCTCATGGGTGTTTGTTAGCAGCTATTAGCTAAAGGCCTGTTGCTCATTTCCAGCAACTTACATCATGTAAGAAGCGTCCACCTCACCATTGCCGGCACCATGCCACCCGTCACCCACCTGGTGCTTGCAGACTGGGCATGTCCCTTGTTGGCGCAGCCATGGATCGATGCAGTTTACATGAAACTGCGAAACAAGAGGGAAAATAAGTAAATATTGCAGTCTCAGCCTCATGATACAACATTAGTAGTAACATCAATCCTCCTTAAGACAAGCTATGCATACTCCACAAGCATCAGAAGTTCCCGGCCTACGGAAAACTCAAGCACAATAACTCATGCGGACATGCTGATTGGCATCACACCTATGGCTATTATGTTGAAAATAATCTTGTTTCCTTTGTTACTAGTAGTATCCGAGTCGGTTTGACGTGTATGAGTTGTGTCTGTATACAAGTATACGATTAGAGGATAGAGTAAGAAACTGAGACGGTGGTAGAGTCCGTTTTGTAGTCAATATATTGAGTATAAGTAGCAGAGCAATGTAAACGAGAAAGAAGTGAGCAAGAGCGATCGGTTGTGATAGAGAAGTTGAGAGAAAGAAAAAAGAAACGGAAGTGCTTTGGCTCCCGGGAAAACAGGTTGTGTTCCTGTGCTTTATCAAGTGCTCGAAATAATCGAGAATCAAGGGTGCTCGAACGTAACGAGTACAGGAGTACTCGAAGAGGCGGCAACGTGGTCATGGTCGAAGGCGCTGGTGTTTACAGTCGAACTATCGAGTACTCGTAACTCGGTTACGAGTACATGCAAAGCACAACGGAAGTGTGGTCATAAATCTTATCAAGGAAAATCTACAAGTACGTACGCAGCACAGAATGTGTGGTCGTTACGAGGACGTGCTGGTCGTAATAAGGCTACAAGTATGAGCCGATCGGGAAGACGCAGTCGTAACCGGAGTGGTCGTTACTTGGTTACGATTACATGCACAGCAGCAAGGAGTGGTCATAATCAGCTGAGTAGTCGTAAACCACAACGTGGTCGTAAACAAGCTACGACTACTAAGATCGAAACTTCAACATTGTCGTAAACATCAACTAGGCCAATATTGGTATCAGAGCCTCAGGGGACGAAGCAATGGTCAGCAACGCTGGTGGTCCGTCGAAGTTAGGAGCGCTTGTCAAGGTCACAAGCAACGAGCTCGATCCATCGAAGACAGCGTGCTCGTCAAGCCGACGACAAGAAGCACCACGATCCCGATTCAATACCCGATGTTAAGTGAAATGAATTACGACATATGGGCCGTCAAGATGAAGTTAATCTTGCATTCGCTAGGGGTATGGTCGGCTGTCGAAGATGGAGACGACAATGGCAACAAGGATTAAGGCGTGATGGTGGCCATCTCACAAGCTGTGCCAGACGACGTGATGATGTCGATCGCCAATGAGATGGTGAAAGAAGCCTGGATCACACTCAGGGAGATACGGGTAGGCAAAGATCACGTCAAGAAGGCACGCGCTTAAGTGCTCAAACGACAACTGAGCAAGTTGCAGATGGAAGACTCAGAGACGATCACTGAGTACTCCATGAAACTCACCACTCTGGTGGGTGAGATCCGTTCGCTCGATGCAAAGCTGGAAGAGAGCGACGTTGTCGAAAAATTGTTCAGTTCGGTCCCAGATCGATTCCTCCAGATTATCATAATGATCGAACAGTTCGGCGATGTCGCAGCAATGTCACTCATGGAGGCGATCGGTCGTCTCAAAACCTTCGAGGAAGGATTCAAGGGTTGACAGCACTCGAAGGACGAAGGAGAGAAGCTGCTCCTTACCCAGACCAAATGGGAAGCGAGGAACTAGAAAACAGAGGGCTTTAGCAGTGCCAAGAGAGGACGTCACGAGAATGGTCGGGGACGCGACCGTGGATAAGGTGGTGGTGAAAGATCCTGTGACAAGTCACATATCAAGTGCTTTGGATGTGATGAATATGGGCACTATGCGTCGGAGTGCCGCATCCACATAAAATGTTTCAACTACGATAAGTACGGTCACTACGCTTCGAACTGCCGAAGCAAGAAGGACAAGGAGGTAAACCTCACCAAAGTGGAAAAGTATGATGAGCTGGCACTACTTCTTTCCTTATGTGTTGGTGATCTTGAACGAAAAGAACATAACTCCTAAACTACGCACGGATGAAGGCTACAAAAATCACACTGATTGGTGGTACCTGGACAATGGAGCCTGCAATCACATAACGGGAGATCGCTCCATATTCCATTAGCTTGATGAGAAGATTTCGGGCAAAGTTAAGTTTGGTGATGGCTAAACGGTTCAGATAAAGGGCGAAGGATCGATGTTGTTGCAATGCAAGAACGGCAATCAGAAGTTGGTATTTGAAATTTATTTTATACTGAGATTGTGCAATAATATACTCAGTCTTGGACAAATGACAGAAGAATGATGCAGGGTGATGCTGCAGGATGAGTTCTTATGTCTATGCAAAGAATAATGATCTGTTGATGAAAGTGAAAAGATCTCCGAACCGGTTGTACACGATTTCCTTGAAAACTTGTAAATCGGCTTGTTTGAAGAGCAGCTTAGAGGAGCCAAGCAGCAGCAAAGAGCAAACTCAAGAGGGTGGTCCGCATGACGAGTCCCAAGGGGTAACTGCGCCAAGCATGAAAACCAGTGGCTCAGGTCAAGGCTGTGTATTCCATGCACAGGGGGTGCACATGGAGAGCAGGTCGAACGCACAGGGGGTGCATAGACATTTGGAAGGTTTCGACCATGCAGGGCGCAGGAGGCGTCCCAAGCTGTCCCAGGCATCCAGAGAAGATACGAGTACCAGAGGAGTTTCCAGTAACCGAAAGCTTTCGAGTGTAAAGTCAGAAGCATACGATCGAACTTCGAGTTCGAGTGCGCAGTCGGAAGCGTTCGAGTGCTACCGGTCGAAAGCTCTGAGCGGTGTGGTCAAAGGATCAGAGTACGTAGCGGTTGGAGGTTCTGGAGCACGGAGTGGTCGGAGGCTGCGTGGTCAAAACCAACAGTGGTATCAGCACAAATCATGGGGACCAACAGGTCTCATCGAAGGAAATGGGCGACGCATTCCTGCGGGAGACAGAGCAAAAGAAAATTTTTAAGCAAGGAGAAAATTTCACTACATGTGGCGTGGAAAGCAGCAATAGGGTTGTGCACATCTCAACCGAACCGAAAAAACTGGACCGAAAAAATCAAACTAAACCGGTCAACTCGGTTTGACCGGTTTTCGGTATTCGGTTCGGTTTCCATATTTTAGGTTTTTTCGTGTTCGGTTTTTTAGGGAAAAACCGGCTAAAAACCAAAGAAACCGAAAAATTAGCCCATACTTTCAGCGCCTCTCCTGCATTAACCGAACTGCGTTCAGACCAGAGATTCCAGAGAAAAAGTGACGACTCTTGCTGCTGCTCCTGTAAGCCCAGAATGGCAGTGGCACCCACTACCTTTTGCCGAGATGCATGCCTCCAGTTTCACCTCCTCCAACTGTGCATATCACCAGCATGAGGCAACCACATTTCATGTGTAGACTATTGATTAATTTTTTATGGTTGCTAAAAATAGGCAAAGCATATCATTAACATTAATTATTATGCTTTATGCTTATGCCGTCGAATCTCTATACTCTATTGGAGTGTTTCTAAGATACTAATTCTATTGCCAGTAGTATATATATTGTCTCCTACTCGTCTCGCTAGTCACTATATCGTTTGCAATTTGCGTCAACTTTGGTAAATATGGTATTTACCGATACCACACCAAAATAAATTGGAATTTACCGATACCGAACCGCATTTTTTAAAATACCGTATACTACCGAACTAACAATACCGTATTTACCGTATATACCGAATCGATTTTACGAACTAACCAAGTAGTAGTCCATGCGGGCCCCGCATGTGTCAGGAAGTGGCTTGGGAGCATCTGTAGGCATGCATGTTCACGCGCATGTAACTGGGGCAAATCACAAATTCGCAATGGCTCGGGACGACCAGGCGACGAGTCCCATAGACATGTAGAAGGCAGAGGAAGGTCTCATAAGAATGCAGCAGTCCCACACTTGAGAGGAAGATGTCACCCACAGCGCCAATAGAGGAAGAGTCGGCGAGTGTGGATGCTAATGCGGCAACAGTGGAAGACAAAGGGAGCGGAAGGCTCAGGTAACGGCAAAGCAAAGACGGCTATGGGAGCAGATGCTCCAACCCAGACAAGCGTGCAAAGGAGGACGAATTCAGCTCAGGTGTGAGACGCAGCATGTGTTGGTTCGTGTGAGGCTCAGGATGGAGCAAGCGCATGCTATAGGATGGTGTCGACCCAGGAAGGAACGGTGCACGAGAATGCAAGAAAAGGATGGGAGATGAGAGAAGATCGGCACGATCAAGCTCCAGAAGATAAAAGAGAAGATCAGCATGATCAAAGTGAAGAAACAAGATTAAAGGGGGTGATTGTTGGAAATAATATTGTTTTCTTTGTTGCTAGTAGTATCCGAGTTGGTTTGACGTGTACGAGTTGTGTCCATATAAGTATACGAGTAGATGATAGAGTAAGAAACCGAGTCGGTGGTAGAATCCGTTTTATAGTTAATATATTGAGTATAGGTAGCAGAGCAAATTAATGAGAAAGAAATGAACAAGAGCGATCGGTTGTGATCGAGAAGTTGAGGGGAAGAAAAAAGAAGCAAAAGTGCTTTGGCTCACGAGAAAACGGACTGTGTTCACGTGCTTTATCGAGTGCTCGAAATCATCGAGAACCAAGGTTGCTTGAAGGTAACAAGTACAGAAGTACTCAAAGTGGCGGCAAAGTGGTCGTGGTCGAAGGTGCTGGTGTTTGCAGTCAAAGTACCGAGTACTCGTAACCGAGTTACGAGTACGTGCAAAGCGCAGCGGGAGCATAGTCGTAAATTTTATCAAGGAAAAGCTACGAGCATGTACGTGGCACAGAAGGCATGGTTGTTACGAGGACGTGCTGGTCGTAACAAGGATACGAGTATGAGCCGATCGAGAAGACACAGTTGTAAGACAAAATGGTCATTACTCGGTTACAAGTACGTGTACAGCAGTAAGGAGTGGTCGTAACCAACTGAGTGGACGTAAACCACAACATGGTCGTAAATGAATTACGACTACTAAGATCAAAGCTTCAACTTGATCGTAAACATCAATTGGACCAACATATTAGTCATTACTCATCTATATATCTATAAACAACAGGTAATATTTAAGGTACCTTCTTCACTTTGCAGGTTTAGAAAATCCAACAATGATTCTTAAATCAGAAAAAATTCTAGAAATTCTCTCATTAATCCACAAAAAATGAGAAGATCTACACTACTTATTTCAATAAGGTCTGATTATAATGATGCAGATTAATCATACATAGATAAGAAACTCTTTCATTAATTAAGATAAAAATAGAATATATACAACACTTATTTTTATGGGATCATATTATAACGGTGCATATTAGTCATGTATATATATTACAACTATTACAATTATATAACAAATATAACTATATTTTTGAAAGGCAATAGAGGTATATAACACATTCAATATCCTGCAATATCTAGCCGCGCAATTACGTAGGGAATTCCACTAGTTAAGTTCACTTCACACATGATTTTTAATGATTTGGATACAAAAGTATGTCAAAAAATGAAATAGGATAAATCAAAGCTCTATGAAAAAACAAACATAACAACGTAACACTGTAGTTGTCATTGATGTGGCAATTGGCCGTTGAAATTCAAAGATTGCTTCAACAAATTTAAGATATTCCATATTGTGACGTTCACTACTTTATTTTCGGCAGCATGTACATGAGTTCATCATCAGCAACTCAGATTAGTACAACATCGCAAACAGAAGTGGCCGACCATGTGCAAGATGCAAAGTAACATGCTTGTATATGATGTCTGTAAAGGAAATGAGGTAAAAGCTTTTGTCCTCGTTATTTTCACTATAATCATACAGACATTGTGCAAAATGCATCAGTCCGCTTATAGCCTGTCGGCACATTAAACACAGTTTTGGTTTCCTGGCATGCTTTTAGGGAGTTGGCTAACAATATGTCAAGACTGTTACTATATATCCCACTAGAGTTAGTATTACCCATTATCATATCACAACAGAAACAAAAGCAGAAATTAAAGTCGTCTGTTGTTGCCATACAAAGAAAAAAGTGTAAGATGATTAGTATAATGATTACCTGATGCAAGCATGGTAGGCTTCTCAACAGATCACCCACAACGACTTGCTCTAAGCAAACACTGCATGTCAACCCATCCTCTGGGATTTTGCTGGTTCCATCTGACTTGCAATTATCCTGCTTTTTCTGCACAGCAAAAGCAAATAAGCAAAACAAGAAATACTGCACACTACAGTAAGAACATGCACGTGCTGTTGCACAGCTGACAGTGATTATAGGCACGCTTAATCAAAAAATCAGAAAGCAAAGCACAGGCATTAGCATTGCGATTGTTATGGAGGTACCACAGTTGACTATAATGAAATTATGAAGAACAGCTATTACATCAGTCAAGAAAGCATTTAAATACAAAATGACAGTGTCATGGGTGTAGGAACGCCGCCCATGGGCCAGCCCAACCGGTCATTATTAGGAAATAGAGATTAGTTTCTATTTGAGTTAGAGATTAGTTTTTATTTGTTAAGGATATGATTAGAGATATGATATTAGTTTCTATTTGTTAGGGATATGATTAAGATTAGATTCTATCTGTTAGGGGGTCCATCTATATAAGAGGGCTACCACATGATATTGGAATCAAGCAAGAAATAACAAAGTCACTCTTATCTATAGTCTCTCTCCATCTTTGCCGACGCTGCCCAGCCATCCTCTTGGTGGTGTTTACCTCTATGAACTAAGATTCATAACAATTTGGTATCAGAACTAACACGATGGCTTCTGCTGCCGAGTTAACAGGTGGCAAGATCTTTGCTGGCTATGAAGAAATCCTCGCTGGACTCAAGAATATAGAGAGCATGTTTATGAAGATGTTGGCAACAAAAGAGAAGGCACAAGTAGCTGTTTCTGCGTGATCCGTGGCGGCACAAGGGGTAGGAGCAATGGTGGTCATGCTACGACAACAGCGCTGCTACTACTGCTCCTTCATCTGACATGGACAGCGGTGCGTCTTCAAGTGACGCCGGTGTGGAGATCGACGCACAACCATCTCCCATCTTTTAAGATCCGATCTCCCCCTCCCCTTTCTCCTACTCCCTTTCCACCCAAATCCACACAATGCTACCCGACACCGACGCAATGCCTTCCGCCAAGGGCGCCAGCGACAACGTCCACATGATCTTCTCCTCGGAGCTGCGCGCCGACGCCGCTGTCAGCAACCTCTGGATCTCCATCTTCGGCGACGTGTACGATGTCACAGCGTGGCTGTCGCGCCACCCCCTCGAGGACCTCCCGCTCCTCACCCTCGCGGGCTAGGATGCCACCGACGCCTTCGCCGCCTACCACCCGCCATCTGCACGCCCGCTCCTCCAGCGCTTCTTCGTCGGCCGCCTCTCCGACTACGCCGTCTCCCCCGCTTCTGCCGACTACTGCCGCCACCTCGCACACCTCTCCTCTGCAGGCCTCTTCGAGCGCGTTGGCCCCACCCCCAAGGTGTTGCTCGCCGGAATGCTGCTCCTCTTCTGCGCCGCACTGTACTGCGTCCTCACCTGCGCTAGCGCATGGGCCCACCTCGCCGACGGCCTCATCGGCTTCATCTGGATCCAGTCGGGGTGGATGGGCCACGACTCCGACCACCGTATCACCGGCCACACCGCACTCGGCCGCCTAGTGCAAGTGCTCTCCAGGAACTGCCTCACCGGCCTCAACATTGCGTGGTGGAAGTGTAACCACAACACGCACCACCTCACCTGTAAAAGCGTTGACCACGACTCGGACCTCCAGCACAAGTTGCTCTTCGCCGTCTTCCGCCCGCAGCACCCTTACGAGAGCCGCCTCAGGGACACCTTCAGGTCCAGGGCCGACACTACCTTCCGGCTCCTCTCCACCTTCCTCTCTGTTGAGCCCGCCACTCGTGGCACTGCCTCTTCCGCTCGTCTTCGAGTGCATGGACCACGATCTCACCAACCGCCTTGCCGCAGCCACCGTCGCCTCCAAATCTGCCCACCGCATCGCTCGCAACGCCGACCAATACATCGACTTCGTCTCCCTCGAAGACAACCACTTCCCCCTCGTCCACCGCCGCTCCTACGTCGCCCTCTAAAAACCCGTTGTCGCCGACACTAACATCGAGGCCCTCATCAATGCCCTCGCCCTTGGCATCTTCTGCGTCGCCGCCACGCTCGACACCGTCCCCGTCATCAGATGCGCGCACGGCGGCTCCGCCGAGATGGTTGCCGCCGCGCTCGACGCCCGCCTCCGAGATGACCTCCTCACCAAGCCCAACCTCTTCACAGACGTCACCTTCTCCGAAACCCAGATCAAGTGCTACATGCAGCACCTGCTGTTGGGGCTGGAGCACGGCCTCGCGCAGGGGGTGATGCATCGGGACATCAAGTGCCTTCAAGACCCACAACCGATCATTATTAGGAAGTAGAGATTAGTTTCTATTTAAGTTAGAGATTAGTTTCTAATTGTTAGGAATATGATTAGATATATGATATTAGTTTCTATTTGTTAAGCATATGATTAAGATTAGATCCTATATGGGGGAGTCCATCTATATAAGAGGGCTACCACATGCTATTAAAATCAAGCAAGAAATAGCAAAGTCATTCTCATCTATAGTTTCTCTCTCTCTCTCTCTCTCTCTCTCTCTCTCTCTTTACGCCGACACTGCCCAGCCATCCTCTCGGCAGTGTTTACCCCTATGAACTAAGGTTCATAACACATAGCACTACAATATCACATAAACCTCGAAGCTAGCCAAGCAACATCCAATAATCTGTCAATATAAGCTAAAGAACACGCTGCTGAATTTCCATCAGTATAAGCTAAAGAACCAGCTGCTAGCATACTCAGTCATACTGCTAGCATACTCAGATCATACTGCTAATTGTCTAGTCATACCAAAATGACGTCAAATAGATACATGCTGGCTTCATATAGAAATATGATAAAAGAAACACAGACCCATGGCTGAAAAACTGCACCACCACAAACAATATTACATCTCAACAGCCTATGAGATGGATGCTAATAAGATATCACTGAAAGAATCACATCTTGAGAACCAGGTCAGTATTTATTCATTACCTCATTGCCAGATTCAGAAGAGGAATCCGATGGTTGAGATGGTTCATCACTATTGAATCAAAAAAATAAATGGTTAGCTACACTGTGGAATGTGGATAGCAAACAACTATATTCAGAATTAAATGGTTGTTTACGTATTGAAGATGGAATGCACTTGTAATCAGTTTCCTGTCGCTATATAAATAATGCAACACAAGAGGATAATTCATCTTACCTTTTCCGGGCAGAGGCACTTCCCTGTTGCACCTGAACTTTGTACTTGAAGACAGGAAGAGCATTTATTTCTTCTTCACTCATTGAAGGAGCATGTGGGCTGTTGTCAGCATCCAATGCTCTAAGAGCATCATAGTCTGCGAGCAAATGATTCAACCATAGTGTTAAGTTTGCAGGAAACACTATCAGCACCAACCGAAGTAAATAAAGCGTATTAGTGCACCACCTAAATCATCAAACTCGCGGTCAAGAAGAGCAAGTTGGAGTCTAAGGCTTTGCAACCGGCCTCTCGTAGCAAGGGCTATGGTTGGTGGGACATGCACCCGCAGCTCAGTGTGTCCAAGGAAGCCGCTGGCAGCTGCAGCATGAGCTTGCGCCTGCACTTGGAGCTGCTGGCACGTGGCGTACATCCTAAGGCTGGTGGCCATTAGGAACACTCCCAAAACCAACCAAAGCTACAAGAACAGACAATTCCGCGCAATCCGACAAATGTTATGAAATTTCTCCATCAAGCTTCATAAGCAAAAGAACCCATATATAACCACACCAAGCATGAATAACTTACCAAAAAGTTCGGAGACATCTGGTGCGAGTTCAGTACCATGAACAAAACAAGAACTGCCCAAGAAGACGCAGCAAACCACATTAACTAAACAAACTAACATTTACAGCTTAATAATATCTCTAGTACACAGCACCACGCCCACATTACCAGTTACAACAAATGCCAAGGAATTGCTGTTCACCGGCCGGCCCCCAGGATGAATTCTCTGCACACAAGCACACACACGAATGGAATCAGACACTCAGAACAACAAATCTACCTTAGGCTAAATTACCAAAACCATCTTTTGAGTAGAACTGCGGATAGAGATGAACAGGTACTCACCATGGCGCGGCGCTCCGGGGCGAACCCCGGGAAACCGCCGGCCTCGATGTCGGCCCTGCTCCCCCGGAACACGAAGCTCATGGCGCCCACCGGCCACCACCACCACCACCACTAGGCGTAAGATTGGCTCCAAAGTCGCGTCTTTTCCGCCCCTCGCAGCAACAAAAACTTGACAAGACCACGCCCCCTGACCTGAAGCCGACGAGGGCAGTGACAATATAAATGAAACAAGCAGCGGAAAGCAACGCCCCAACCAAAACCCTAACTCGAAATCCCGGCGGCCCCAGGCAATTCCGACGCGGAGAACACACGGACAAACCCTGAAGATTCCGGAAGCTTCGCCACAGCGGCCGCAAAGGCGCGCGGTTTCAGGGCCCGATCGGGGTGGAACAGGCGCGGAATCGGCGAAAGGGGTGAGATTTCGAGGAGGAAGCAAGCCTGATCGGAGACGAGAGGCCTCTCGAGGCGGCGATTTGCTCGCGCGAACGGGAGCCGGTGACGCCAGCAGCGGCAGCGACTGGGGAGTGGGGGGACGGGGGAAATGGAGAGAATTTTTTTTACGGATAATCCGTTTTTTATTCGGAAATACATAAATATACCCGCGACAAAATTTTTTACAAAAATAATCTTCAGTCGCCACCCCATTGGGCGACTGCTATTTTTCGCCCAACCGGGAGGCGACATTTAGGGAATCTGTGTACCGTTGGGCGACTACTGCAATCGCTGTACGGTTGAGCGACTTTGATTGCAGTCG
Source organism: Dendrocalamus latiflorus (assembly GCA_017311315.1). Lineage (NCBI taxonomy): Eukaryota > Viridiplantae > Streptophyta > Magnoliopsida > Poales > Poaceae > Dendrocalamus > Dendrocalamus latiflorus. The sequence goes on along the minus strand of CM029670.1, from coordinate 28,425,220 downwards.
CCCAACCGTTGGGCGACTTCAATTGCAGTCGCTCAGTGGATGGGCGACTTTACTCAGTCCCCGTGAATTTTTAGAGTTTTATCAATTTTGTAGTTTTAAACTGGAAAAAAATATGGTATAGTTGTAATAAAAGTTTATGTTTATTGTATGTTGTAGGTGCATTTAAAATTTTGAGAAATTTTTTGTAAGTACAATTGACTGTAGAACGTTTGATATATACATTGGTATGTTTTAAGGGTTTGCAATCCGCGTGATTTTTGTATGTTTTGTCAATTTTTTAGTTATAAACTGCGTAAAAATCAGATAAAGTTGTAATAGAAGTTTATGTTCAATGTAAGTTGTAGATGCAAAAAAAAATTTGGTCAATTTTTTTTAGGCACGATTGACCGAAGAACGGTCGATACATAAAGTGATAAGTGATGTGACCAGTGGCATGTGTGGAACTCTGTACTTGTAATGTTCAGAACTCCACCGCTAGTCGTAACATGCCTTAGGGAATATTACATTTTGTCTACTGGGTGTAGCGTGGTTGTTTGCCCTTTTTGTCGCGCCCTGAAGATGGCTCCGCTGCATCTTTCTTCCTGTCAGTCTTGGTCTTGAGAGCTGCCTCACGAGCTTGAAGCTCTTCCTCCTGACGCTTGATGGCTGCTTCACGCAGACTTAACTTCTCCCGCCTCCTTTGCAGGTCATCCTCCTTGCCCTTAAGACGGATTTGGTCCACCCTCACGCGACGCTCTTGCTCATGCCGCATTTGTCGTTCCACCTCGCGAGCCTGATCCATCTTGACAAGGTATTGTCCTTTGTTTTCCACCTCGCGAGGGTTCCGTGGCCATGCCGGCGGCACCCGATCCACCCATTCGATGAACTTGCAAGCCTATGTGTGTCGTGGTAGATGTCATGGATAAAGTTGAAGAACGATAACGAGAAACAAAGGATTTAGTTGTCGTCGTTACCACGAAGTCGTCATCCATGTCTGGACATTTGAAGTACCTACGGCCGTAGTTGGCTCGTGGTAGTGGATCCGTCCAGACGCACAACATCGTCCTAAAACCGCAATGACACTTCGGACGCTCATGCCACTCCGGCACTCCAAAAGGGTCGGACCTCCAGGAAGACATTGTTGTGTAGTAGTATTGTGATGGCTTGAGGAGGAGGTTGTGTTGTGGTATGTAATACATGGGATGCCTTTATGTAGGCAGGTGAACTGGTGAGTGGGCATAGTCCATGGAGAGTACATATGAATCTTTTTGCTTTTTCAGGCTTTTCAGAGGCCAGTGTAGCAATAAATGTCCCTCCGTAGGCTTTTCAGAGGCCAGTGTATGTAGGTTTTTCAGAGGCCAGTCTATGTAGGCTTTTCAGAGGCCAGTCTATGTAGGCTTTTCAGAGGCCAGTCTATGTAGGCTTTTCAGAGGCCAGTCTATGTAGGCTTTTCAGAGGCCAGTCTATGTAGGCTTTTCAGAGCCCAGTGTATGTAGGCTTTTCAGAGGCCAGTCTATGTAGGCTTTTCAGAGCCCAGTGTATGTAGGCTTTTCAGAGGCCAGTCTATGTAGGCTTTTCAGAGGCCAGTCTATGTAGGCTTTTCAGAGGCCAGTGTATGTAGGCTTTTCAGAGGCCAGTCTATGTAGGCTTTTCAGAGGCCAGTCTATGTAGGCTTTTCAGAGCCCAGTGTATGTAGGCTTTTCAGAGGCCAGTCTATGTAGGCTTTTCAGAGGCCAGTCTATGTAGGCTTTTCAGAGGCCAGTGTATGTAGGCTTTTCAGAGGCCAGTCTATGTAGGCTTTTCAGAGGCCAGTCTATGTAGGCTTTTCAGAGGCCAGTGTATGTAGGCTTTTCAGAGGCCAGTCTATGTAGGCTTTTCAGAGGCCAGTCTATGTAGGCTTTTCAGAGGCCAGTCTATGTAGGCTTTTCAGAGGCCAGTGTATGTAGGCTTTTCAGAGGCCAGTCTATGTAGGCTTTTCAGAGGCCAGTCTATGTAGGCTTTTCAGAGCCCAGTGTATGTAGGCTTTTCAGAGGCCAGTCTATGTAGGCTTTTCAGAGGCCAGTCTATGTAGGCTTTTCAGAGGCCAGTCTATGTAGGCTTTTCAGAGGCCAGTCTATGTAGGCTTTTCAGAGGCCAGTGTAGCAATAAATGTCTCTATGTAGGCTTTTCAGAGGCCAGTGTAGCATTAAATGTCCCTCCGTGTTGCTATAAGTAGCACGGTTGGGGTCCCATGACATTGTAAATCGAACAAAGAAGAACCATCTCTTTCGTGGTGAAACATACCATGTCGGAAGCCGAGGGGCCAGTGGGATTTGGGTCACCGAAGGACGACATTCCCTTAGAAAGGAGGGATATGTTCGGTCCACAGTACCGATTGATATCAAGTCGGCGTGCTCAACCAGCGTGGCCGAAATGCAGACACAATGAGTACGCGGTCGTCCAGATCTTAGATTCCCCGAACGATGGCGGGCGACGTTTCTTCCGATGCTCACGCTACGGGGTACAAAATAGTAATATTACATTCTTATATTGCTTATGGACCCGCGAAGTTTACCGTCCTTTTTTTTGCAGATTGCAAAATGCGACTTCTCCCGCTGGATCGACCCTCCTCATGAACGGTATGTTGATCGTTATGTGGGTACATTATGGGATCGAATATGGGACTTGGAGAACCGAATGGAGAGTCTGACTGAGGAGAACAACGACCTCCGCGAACAGATGCAACGCGAGAGGGGCAACGAGGAGGTCGTGAATATAGGAAGCTCTTACGATCCCACATGTTGCTGCGCGAACCCGAGCTGCATATGTGCATGCCACTCCCACGACGGCCAGCCACGTCCGAGGCGGCCCCCTCAGCAATTCTCCATGTGGGTGCCACGAGGCTCGTTTGGCGTGTAGGTAACGAGGGTTATGGTTGTGTCGTATTTTATTTCATGTAGTTGTTGATGTGTTGATGCTGTGGCGGTAGGACTGTTGTGTTTAGTAAAATTGTTGGGTGTAGTACTTTCCATAGATCCTGCAAGTGCAATGTATGTGTTGTTTCGTGTTGTAAGTGCGTGACTGGGCAAAGCTGGCATCTTTTGTCATCTCGCAATAAATTACTCTATGTAGGCACTTTAGAGCCTGTAGTTTCGTAATAAAAGTGGATTCGTAGCCACCAATAAATTGCAATACTTAAAAGGGAAACATTACGTTCAACGAAATAAGTGCATTACAGAAAAGGGATGTAACATACAAGGTTTACAACTGGTACATGAATTTTAGCATGCATTACAACACCAACTACTGATCCGGAAATGCATTGCATCGTCTAGCTGTGTGCCCCTCCTGACCGCATCGCCCACAACGTGCACCAGATGTTCCAGCTTGTGATACGTCCATGTCATTTCTAATACGTCGGCTCTGTCGCCGACCCTTCCCACCCTTCAGCATGTTAATATCCGGAACCCAGGTCCTCGCTGAAATGTCCAAAGTGGCGAAGTTTCCCACTGCCCTGAACCCCCGGAGCTCCCCACACCAAGCTTGCAGTATTCTCTCCTTGAAAAAGTACTCGGACATGAAGTTAGAAGGATCCATGCGCACGGTCCCGCATGCAGCGAGGACATGAGAGCATGGCCTGTGTAACAACTTAAGCTTGTTGCATGTGCAGCTAGGTTCGTTTGCATGATCTCCAAGGCATACATCGTGAGTAACAAGTGAACGAGATGTCCCAAATCCGGCTCTATCACGGAGTACCACCTCGAAACGATGCTCCCTGTTGCCCATGACATGCACTGTGTGCAATTGACCCTTCTGTGCCTTTGCCTCCATGTACGCAGTAATTTTTGACGAATACTGGGCTCCGGGATTGGCCGCATGAAGCGCGGCACTCGCGTGCCTCTCCCTGAAGTAGCGGATTGTGCTGTGAAGAACACCTTCCACGATGGCGACAAGGGGCTGAGAACGGAGACCCCTGAGAACCCAATTGTACACCTCGGCAAGGTTAGTTGTCATTATTCCGTACCTTGCGCCATCCGTGTCGTGCAACAGCGACCACTTCTCCAATTGTTCCCCCTCGATCCACTGCGAGAAGCACTTGATGTTTCGCGCGCTCCTCCTTCTTGAACCACTTGGGTTAGACTCATCGATTGCTGGCAAGCATTGCGGTTGTGCCTCCCCAGGAGTGACCGGCCCCTTGCTCCTCTCGTCGACGTTCTTCCTGGTGTGCTCATCCAACAACCCCCATAAAGCATCAAATTTTCTCTGCTGGTTCTGCCTAGCCAGCCTCTTGAATAGCTTCATCAAAGATTGTTTCGGGAATTGCTTGAAAAAGTTTGCCCCTAAGTGACGACTGCACCACCGGTTTCTCATGTCCGGCCAAAAAGAGGTCTCCTCAGGGTCTTCCTGAAGTTTTCGTATCGCCTTTATAATACCGGCGTGGCGATCATGGATTATGCACACACCAGGTCGGGTGCCTACAACTCCACCCCTCACATGTCTCAGAAACCACAGCCAGCTCTCATAATTCTCACTCTCCACAAATGCAATGGACAGCGGCAATATTTGATTGTTACCGTCAACGCCTATGGCCGTCAGGAGCTGCCCTTTGTATTTGCCTGTCAAGAAGGTCCCATCTATTGAGATAACTGGCAGCATGTGTCTGAATGCTTCAATGCTAGCACCAAATGCAAAGAATGCTCTCTGCAACACTGCAAATCCCGGTGGACTTATGGACGGCTTGTCGTGCATCGCGATGTACGTGCCGGGGTTCCTTTGCTGCAACACCTTAAGCATACGAGGAAGGTTGTCGTACGCCGCTTCGAAAGTGCCAAAACGTTTTTCCAACGCCTTTTGCTTCGCACGCCACGCCTTCGCGTAGCTAATCTTATACTTGAATTTATTCTCAATAGCTAGCATAATATGTGTGGCCGCAACATCTTTCTTCTCCACTATCTCCCCATACATCAAATTGGCGATAAATCCGGACGTCAGGTTACGATGCCTCGCCAAGACTGTGTTTACAATGCAGGAGTGCGGCTCCACCTTGGACACAATCCAATGAGTCTCATACTTGGGTCTACGTGCGTGCACCCTAAAAGGACAACCAGTCTGCTCGCACTTCACAGTGTACTGCTCCTGGTTTGATTTGACGACGCGAAATGTCCGTTGCATTGAAAGGGCCCAAAGTTTGATGGCATCCTGCAGCGCTTCCTTGTCAGCAAACATAGCATGCACCCGAACCTCTGTTTGAAGATACTCCCATGGCGATTCATGCTCATCATGTGCGGAAACACTCTCCGCATTATACTGGTTCCATTCTTCGGGGATAGGAACTTCTTCATCATCGGAACTGTCCTCCTCGTCGTCCTCTACAGCTTGCTCTTCATCCCATGCCCTCTGGTCATCAGATTCCATCTGATGCACGATATACTCATTATGCTCTCCTTCATCAGCTTGCCCAGTTCCCTCTCTATAGCTTGACAGCTGTAACTCTCCTCCATGTACCGCATCGGCTTGCCCAGTTCCCTCTGTATAGCTTGACGGCCTTAACTCTCCTCCGTGTACCGCATCGCCTTCATCACGAGCAACTTCATCAGCTCCACCGACGTGCGGCCCGCCCGAGGTGCTAGCACCCCCCGAAGCATAGGCGGACGCACGAGCTTGCGCAGCTGCTTGTAGTGAGCACGGTTGCACAAGCAGGACACACTCGTATCCACGGCGCCGGCACCCTTGCACAAAGCCCTTCCACGAACCAGAGCGCACCAATGTCTTCAACTCCCATCTGATGTCAGTGGAAGACCGGCTCCAAAGCCCTTGCACAACGACGCTGCACACCTCGGGGTCCAATGAAAAACTCTGGGTCAGCCAATGCTGCACATCTGTCATTTGAGCATTCTCGTCATCCGGAAGTACGAGAGTGACTTGCGGAAAATCGCTCAAATCCACACCAGTCGGACCATCACGAATGATTCCAACACCATAATACACTCTCAATGTAGTACTGGCCATTAATGATGTATGCCTACATGTATGATTGAAATTTACGACATGTCAAATAACATGGGAGTTGAAGACTGTAAATACAACATAATTAAAAAAAATACCTGGATCCAAATCGATTGAATAGCTTCGACTTCTCTTCTCTCCTCACCTCCTTTTCTTCCCCTCCTCCCTCTCTTCTCCTCTTCTTTTCTTCCTCTTCCTCCTCTCTTCTCTCTGGGCAGAATGAATGAGTAGAATGGCAGAACGAGGGGAATGTGCTCGGGGTTAGTGGGCGGCATAATTGCAGTCGCCCTACGGTTGGGCGACTGCAATTGCAGTCGCTCAACGGTTGGGCGACTTCAATCGAAGTCGCTCAACCGTACAGCGATTGCAGTAGTCGCCCAACGGTACACAGATTCCCTAAATGTCGCCTCCCGGTTGGGCGAAAGGTAGCAGTCGCCCAATGGGGTGGCGACTGGAGATTATTTTTGTAAAAAATTTTGTCGCGGGTATATTTATGTATTTTCGAATAAAAAACGGATTATCCGTACAAAAAATTCCCTGTTCTTTTCGATTGCGGCTTATGGTTTTTGACTGAAATTTTTGAATTTTGACTGTTTACGATACAAATTACAGAGAGATACTCACTTGCGATTTTGGTTGGTACGGATGTTGGGTTTTTAACGTGTAGATCGTTTAATTTGTAGACCCCGTCTTGAGAAAATACTCCATTTGAAAGTTAGATGCTGTAGCAGAAGCCAACAGCCAATTTCAAAAGCTCAAAAGAACAGAATATTAGTCTCCACACGCAATCCCAGGCCCCACCCCAAACACGCATGTTTACTTTTTCGTTTGCTGTAGCTCTATGCAAGTTGTTAACATATCCAACTTATTTTAAAATGTTAGTTTTTTTAATTATATCAGAGCCGTGAGAAATCAAAGGATCTGTTTGACTACAACTGTGATTATAGCTTTTAGCTGAAATTTTTGAGATAGAGACAGCTTTCGGATCCTATTTCCTAGGGCAGCTTCTGCTGAATCAAAGCTAGCAAAGCATGCCTACGAGGCTGCATCTGCTGACAAACGATTGGAAGACGAGCTTCTGCCTTGATGTCAGTATCTCTTCCTTGGGACTACCATCCCCATGGCCCGTTGCACAAGGTGAGGTCTTTACATCATCACTACTGAATAATATCAAAATTGTGTATGTTTAAATTGCTGATAAGTAGTTTTCTTTTCCTGCTATTTTTTCTCATAGCAGTCAATTATTTAATATTAAGCCCTCACCGAGTCAGATTTTTGCACGTGTGCTTGACGAAATTAAATTGATCATATTGTTAAGGTTTATCAAGACTTGTGTAAGATGTCAGTCTATAACTGTAATAGTTGTTGGTCTATACTGGTGTAAGCTGAGAGGGCGTTATTCATGGATAGCCTTGATTGTGCAGTTCCATATGTCGATGATTATTTGTGACCTTCAGAGTTCAGACATAGATTTATGGTATATGATGGGATCGCAAATGGATTAGTTTCTGCTCATATTGGATGTAATCTGCCCGACAGAATTGTTGAAGTCAGATGAATTTAGCTTTTGATATGGTATCATAGTTCTGAAAGATTATGCTAATGTACAAGGAAACGCCTCCATTGGACCTAGGAGCCTGCAAATCCAGACCTGCACCGCTAGGTATTTAGAGGAACGATTCTGTGTGCATGATTGTGCAAGTGTGTGGAGAGGAGCAAAGAAACTGAGATGTGATGTACATGTGTACGTTAATACATCAAACTTGTAGAGTTTGCACTTCTCTTTGTGCAAAGTAGAAAATCAGGGAACGTAAATATTCAGTGTTTTTCTTTGCGAGGCAAATTATTCAATGTTACTTTTTATGTTTCGTCTTTATCGTTTGTTTGTCATCTTTGACACCATCTTACTATTTTGCCGCCTACCTTGAATGGTGATTTAGTTTCTGGTTACCAGTTGAAGTGATGATTTAGTTTCTGGTTGCCAGTTGCAGTTACGTTTTGTACAGATAGCGACCGGCGAAGTTACATGAACTTGGAGTAGGCTTCTATACCCCCTTGGTTTTCTATTTCTTTTGCGTCGGGTGCATATTGCACAAGGCCCGATCTGGTTCTCCTGTGCTCTGGTACTATGTTGAAAAAGTTTGGCACGATTTGCAATTATGATTATTTTACTTAAGATCGCGCCAGCCAGGATACTTCAACTGCATTTACCATGTGATGAGAGGGACTTTCGGAGCAGAATCTATTGCCCAGAAAACAATGTTGTCCTCCGGATGATAGGGTACGACGAGCCAGATGGGACTTCTTAAAATCTTTTGCTCATATTAGCAACACAATACAGAAAATACAAATCCATAAGCTTTACTCAAATCAAGAATCAAAAATCACAGTCACCCAAGACAATCAGTCTCACCGGTCAGGGTGATCGAACCGGATGACAGAGGCGGTCTAATCGCTTAGCCGGTCGAACCTGGTCTCAGGGGCGGTCTAACCGCTCTACGAATAGAGGCAAAAACAACACTGTCCATGACTAAGAAAAAAGCTAACTCTTCAACCACTGATCAAAATAAAGTAAAACTTGGTACAAACTCTTCCTATGATGTCAAGAATTTATTTCAATCATTGATCGTGAAGATTATAACTAAAGTTCTGACTTTTATCCAAAAAGAGAAAAACTGCACTAAAACTGGGCAAAAGAGATAATCGATCTACACTTGCTCGTAAGTCCTTAATGGTCTAGATGACATTAGATGAGTTCTCACATATCATAACAAACTAGATTACAACACGAAAGAGGAAAGAACCAAAAGAAATCAATGACTCTTCAAAGCACCTCAAGAAGGTAAGAAAATCAAACAAGAACACAAGGAAAATAAGATAAATAAATTTGATCTTCTATTACCATGAAGGAATGAAGGATTATGGCCACTCATGCCTTGGAGGACAGAGCTCTCACAAGAGTACACACAAAGCTTCCAACACAAGAAAACCTAATCCTTACTCCCTCTCTTCTTGCACAAGATATATTTTTTCTCAATACACACAAGTACTTACATAGTGGAGGTTACTCACATCACACCAAATCCTAACAATCAGTACACACACTTAGTGGATACAACCACTTACACTTGGAGAAACCAAGTAACCCATACACAAATAGGTTGTATACTTACACACTTGCACGTTTTCCTAAGCATAACTTTCACATAGCTCTAATAACCCGATAAGATGCTTCATCCTCCATGACGTGACCTAATCCACATTAGGCCACTGCTGCAGCTTTGCACACCACCTCGCAATCCAGTATTGGACAATTTACACAATTGCCACCCATCGACCTTCTTGACACCTCCTCGAAACAAACTCCAATACGAAGTCTGTGATGCTCAATGACTTGCCGCCAAGCCTACATGCCTCCAGCCTCCTCCCGATCGTCTCCACTTGAAACAGCCTAAATCAAATGGTCCATCACATGCACACACTTGGTTTATCACAATCCTTGCCTTTCTCTTGTGCTTCTCCTCTTGAGATGTGGCCTCACACCGGACTTACATGACCCTCCATGGCCTCGGGCTCCTCCCATAGACTTGGTCTTGCCGTTGACCGCCAACAATCACCAAGCATCCAACACACCAAAGAACAAACAATCGTCCCAAACACAAGTGATATGCACTTGACTCTCGTTAGCAAACTCTATATGGCACTCCTGCCCTTGATTAATCCAATGCATGGACTCCCACCATTACTAACACTTGTGTGGACTCCAGCTATGCTTAACACTTTACACGAACTCCCAAAAAACTCCTAGAGTAACAACACAACCGAGACAACTTAGCTCACTCAACTCAATACATGTCAGTCTAACAGCCTACCAACAGCCAATCAGACCGCCCAAGTAAACATTGGTCAAAGCACTTGATACCCCTCCAGTCGGATGGCCATCATATGACCAGTCGCACCGCTCTTAAAACCTTCGTGCAACAAAACGAAGACATCTCTAGAATAAACGCACCGCCAACTAGAAATCGGTCTCACCGGACCGCCGCCCACAGCCGATCAGACCATTGATCACTTGACAACAAAACTAGAGGATACAAATGACACAAAATTAAACTCAAACTTTAACCAAAAAAGTATAAGCAAAGTCAAATATTCATCACACAATATGAGGTGACCTCTATAAAGTCTCACACCTACTTATAGAGTGTAAGCGGCATAAATATGATCACAATCAATCAAGTAGTTAATGGATGCTCCCAACCCATGCCTGAATTGTGATGGAACAAATGTAGGCCGCACTAATTTATG